>CM062820.1:867541234-868772367 GCA_031772625.1 Pinus tabuliformis | reverse complement strand
CCTCAAATCTCACATCCCACCTCAAGAAAACTTTCCTCAATGCAAGAATATATATACAGTAGGCCTTGTTGATCTCACTATAACCCAAAAGGATACCCTTCTCTGCAGTGGGTTCCAACTTCGTCCTCTTCTCCTCAAGGACGTGTGAATATGTAAGGCACCCAAAGATCCTGATGTGCCCAACCTCAGGCTTCTTCCCAGAAAAAGCCACCTTGGGAGTCTTACTCCCCAAAACTCTATGTGGGCTCTTGTTCTGCAAATACACTACAGTGTTACATGCCTCGGCCCACAAGAAGAAAGGTAATCTCTAACCATTCAACATAGCTCTAGAAGCACTCACTATGGCCATGCTCTTCCTTTCTACCACCCCATTATGTTGAGGGTTATAAGGCACTATATACTCCCTCCCAATGTCGCACGCCTACAAAACTCCTTCATCTCCTTGAAGGTATACTCACCCCCATTATCTAATCTCAACACCTTGATCTTCTTCCCTGTCTGGTTCTCCACAAGAGCCTTAAACTCTTGGAACCTCTTGAAGACCTCATCCTTGGTCTTCAGAAAGAAAATCCAGGTCTTCCTGGAGTGGTCATCAATGAAGGTCACATAGTACTCACATCCACTCAATGATACATGAGACATAGGACCACAAACATTAGAGTGTACCAAGTCTAGGATACTTGCGGCTCTACTGTCACTGCTTGGGAAAGGTGTCTTGGTGTACTTTCCCAAAGCACACCCCCTGCACACATCATTATGCTCAGGTAAACCAATAACCATCTCCCTCAGCATCCTGAATGCTCCATGCGGCAAGTGGGCCATCCTCCTGTGCAATCTCGCACAACTCACTACTACTGGTCTGTGCCACCAATACTCTAATAGGTTGAAACATAAACTTGTATAGCCTCCCACTACGGACTCCAATCACTCTAGCAGACTCAATACTAGATCCTTTGGGATATATCAGCACCTATCCTCCTCGAAACACCACCTCATACCCGCTGTCCTCCAAATTGGACACTGATATCAAGTTCTTCTTCAGCCCTGGAACATAGAGAACATCCGTCACTTTCAGAGGAGGTAATGACTCCCCCTGAAATGATATTGTCCCCACTCCTACTGCTCTAACCTTAGTTATCTCCAAGCACAACCTCCAAATCAATATCATCCTCTGAGAGACTCGAGAAGTGCTCACTCATTCCAGTCATATGACAGGATGCTCTACTATCTATAAACCACACACAGAAATATGTGACATGAGTGGCTAAACTCACCACTAATGCAAAATTTGTGTCAAATCTGGAAGTGAACTCGTCCACCTCTGTCGAAGTTGCAACTCCCTTCTTCTTCTCTCCCTTCTTGTTGGGACACTGAACAACACAGTGACCCATCTTCCCACAAGCAAAGCATATCACTTTTCTCATGTCCTTCTCCTTCAACTTCTACTTCTCCTTCTCTTGCTTAGATCCACTAGAAGACCCCTTCTTGGCCTTCTACTTGCCCTTCATTGCAAGAGCAACATTCTCTTCCTCATCTCCCCCACAACGTTGACTACCAACCTTGGTACTCTTCCTGGTCTCCTCCTGGATGAAATCATCCCACATCCTCCTCCAGTCTGGAAAGTGCTATTTGGCCACAATGCCATGTATGAATCCATCCCATTTCTAGGTTAAACCATCTAGTGCAATCCTGACCAACTGGTCCTCGGGGATAGCCTCTCCCATAGCAACCAACTCATCCTTCACCTGTGAGATCTCAGTGAAGTATGAGGTCACACTATTGGTCTTGGTCATCTTGGTGTTTCTTAGCTTTTGCCTCAACACCATCTTCTCGTTCTCATTAAAACTTTGGTGTAATGTGACAAGTGAGTCCCACATCTCATAGCCAAACTTCATTCCTATCACATGATGGAATAGGTGGTCCTTGATGGCATCAAATATGATTCTCCTTGCCTTCACATTCCTCTTGTTGAAGTCCACCAATGGAACAAGATCAATAGGTGGTTGCACAGGATTCTCCACTATATCCCACATTTCAACCTCTTCAAGTAAAAGCATCATCCTCTCCTTCTAGGGGTTAAAATTATCAGCCCCACTCAATCTATCCTCCACCCTCAAACCAATCACCATGACCCTCACAACCAACAAATAGGAGCAAAATCTGTTATTGGGCAATCTTCCTCTCTCTCAACCAACAAGTCTTTGGGTTTCTCACTGAGGTTTTATGACTGTTGTTCACTGACATGGCAGAAGACAGCTTGCTGGTCTCTTTTATCAGTTGATGAAAACTCAGATCCGAAGTCCCTCAAGCTCTAATACCATGTAGAAAATTTTGATATGTTGTAGCCCTTCCTAGTTTCAAGTTTTTGCATAGGTTTAATGCCCAACCCCCATCATAACATATGAGCTGATATATATGTTAGCATGCATTTAACTTAAAACATTAAAGACTACTCTACTCTTTTGTTTTCACAGCTGATACAAGGGATAAAGGCAAGCAAACACACAGAAAATAACACAGTGATTTGGTCTAAGACTCTAATGACCCTGGAAAAACCCACAAGGGGAAAACAGTCTTCAATGAGTATTTTGATTGCTCTTTAAGGAAATGTGTACAACAGAGAGAAAATCAACTTATCTCCTTTTTCATTGATGAAGGCTCTACCAGATTTACATAGAAAATCGAGCCAACAAACAGTCATAAACTCTGAATAATATTTGCCTAGTTTTATGTGCACAACTCACTCTAACAGTGCCTTGTTTTTCGTGCCAAGTGCAGCAAAACTCTTCCAAAATTTTATGCCTCCACGCTGCTACAGGCCCAAAATTAACATTGACTTTCACTTAGAATATCGATCCCTATAACTATATAAAAGGCTAAAGACAATGGTTCGAATTGCCCTTCTCCACAACTAGATACACGTAGATACTCCCTCCCAGCTGCTCCACAAACCAACGCAGGCCTCTGGCTTGAATATTGGCTAGCAAGTACTAGAATCTCGACCTACAAGTCTAGCCCGAAATTTTTTGGATTCGTGCCAGTCACCTAACAGAACTTTCGGGCTTTTTTCCTAGCTATAGATGCTTCTCCTTCTCTGCAATTTCGTCCTCCCTCCTTGCTCCTCTCCTCAAATCTCATGAGAATAATAAAATAATCTCTTCTCGCAGTTTTCCCTTTCTGTTTCTTCAAAAGATGAGAACCCTAACCCTTAGAAATCAAGGGATGAGATTAAATCCCCCACTTGACCCCCTCCTTCATGTGGTCCCCCTTCAATTAATGAGCCTCCTAGTATTTTTTTTATGTTTTGCACAATGTGCACTTTTTCTCTCATAAAGTCACTTTAATATTATAGTGTGCATGACTCATAAAAGGTACTTTGCTCATTGACATTAATAAAACACATAATGTCACTAGAAAAAAGGATGATTAATGTGTCTTCTCGGGGAAAAAGGATAAATGCACTAGGAAGCACCTCCTCGGTACCTTTATTTTCAATAGCACTAATAGGGGACACACGTCCTAGAGTACCTCCAGCACCCAGGATGTTGGTTGATTTTGACCTTATTTTGAGGATTCTTCAAGATGACACCACTGGACCTAGTATGCCCCCAAGTTGGCCTTGACAAAACCTAATGGGCAGGAGCTAATTCAAAGCCCTGATGAGGATGGTCTCACATTAAGAGAATAGGGACGGCTTGTTGCGCAAAAGGAAGCGCTAACACTAGAGAGAAGGAGGCCTCATTTAGCAATTGGAGACCCATGGAGACCACTTTATGGCACCCCAACTGGATCTTGGGACCCCATAAAAGATTTTGAGGTAAATTTGAGGGCCAACCCTCAAATTTTGGATCTTACAGGCATCTACACCTTCTTGGACACCTCATCACCCTTGGACATGGCATTTGGAGCACTTATGATGGATGATATCAGCTTTTTAGAGGTTATAGCTCACACGTGTAGGAAAACTAGGCATGTTTTGAAGTTAGCTAATGGGTTGGCTTGTAACCCAATGTTAATTTGCAATCAAACTTGTTTTACATGCTTTGTAAATTAAAATTAGGAGTCCTAATCCTCATATAAATAGAGGATAGGTTCCTCTCATTTGTTCATCATCACATGTGACATTTTCAACCCTCTTAGAGAAACTCGACGTAGCTAATTTGTGTATTTGAATCTTGTATAGATGTGATCTATGGTGGATTTTTGCTAATGAAGCTATTTCTTGGCTTTGGAGATGTTATTTTGGAGCAATAAAGGACTTGTTTGTGCATTCCATTTCGTAAGTGTACATTGTATTTGATAAATCTATGCTATTTTTTGTTGTTGTATGAAATGGTTGATTATCTAGGTTTAGCAATCTTTAACACCCCTAAACTCCATCACCCAAGGTCAAGGCACTGACCTATCTGTTACATGGTTGACCATCTTAAAACCTATCTTAAATTTCAATCTTCTCCTCCTTAACATCATTTTTGGCCTCTTAAGGTAAGCTACTAGCTAGGGCAAGGGTTCTTTCTTCAACTAGGGTTTGAGGCTTTCTTAGGTAGAAGGATTAAACACATGGAGGTGAGATATTTGCCTCAAAATCAAGTCAATCTTGTTGCTAATTTCTCAATTTTAGGGCAAATGTCCCTTGCCCGAGGTAGATTTTTCCCTAAAAAAGCCCTAGCATGCCCTAGGCTTCAACATGGGGCGTATTGAAGGCTTCTTGCTCCATAAATTGAAGGTAAACTTTTGTTGGAGGCCTTTTCTTGGTCTTGTGATCCTAGTTTGATATATTTACCTTGTTGATTCTCAAGCCCTAGGTCACATTGTGCTCTAATTATGCCTCTTTGGAGGGTACAAGTTGCCTCTTTGTGCTAGCTAAATCTGTTCTTAAGTAGAGCTGCCCTCCTTAAGCCTATTTTGTCACCTTATCCCTTGTACTTGATAGATCCTTCGGGTGACCTAATATAGGGAAGCTTCCCTAGTGGTGAAGTCCACAAAAGAGCAGAGGGTTGTGGTTGTGGTTGTGGTGATACTGGGCCATGTTAGCGCTCAAATTAGGGATCCTTGAAGGGCTACTACTAGGGGAAGGGCAACAATGGAGCGACAGACCACTGTCACCTTGGCTAAGGCTCCCTACTCTTTACAGACTTTCATCAATGGGAGGAGACCCATAATGATAAGGATCACAAATGGATGGACCAATGATAGGGTGAGGGGTGATCCTAGAAGCCTATTCACAAGAAAGGCTCAAATATGTGGCTTGCTTGCTTTGGAAGGCAAGGTTGAAAGCTCTCAAGGGCGGCGTTAGGGAGAATTTCAAGGTTTAGGTTTAGGGTATGTATCTTATAATGGAAGTTCCTAGGTCTTAAAATTCTTGTGAAGGCTTGGATTCCAAGTGACCCTTGAAGAATTAATCTTAATAGTGTATGTGACCACACTGGACCAAGTGGACCCGGACATAGGTCAAGGCGGTAGGGTTTGGAAACCAATGTTATGCTTGACCTATTCCGGAGGGAGAAAGGGATCAGGGAAAGAATTTTCAATGCAAGGATCCCAATGAGGTTTTTAGCCTAAGGAAATTTCAAGGCAAGATTCGATCTCGAGGCTAGGACTTGAGATATCTCAAAATCCCACCGTCGAAATTTCTACAAAATTGGAGGGCACCTAGGAGACACACCAACGCAAGGGATGCCAAGAGAACGAATTTTTGAGTGGGTGGTTTAAGAGATAAATGATGCCCTAGGAGACCACATGGGCTAGACCTAGAAAACAAGAGGAAGGAGAGGTAAGGTTTAAGGTGATCACCTTATGGTGGACTAGTGCATAATTCTTTCAGGAGATTGGAGCCAGGTAGAATTATGAATATGGACCTTTGGGTTTTCTAAGTCAAGGAGGCCTCAAAGACAACTTTGCTTAGCATTAGGGCAGCAGCAAAAGCAGCTTCAAAGACTATATACTTCGTTTTGCAAAATAGATGGCTTATCAAGATGAATTTCAGTAATGAAACATCCCTAGGAACATTCATTCATTATACATGGCCCATACATGAAGCATTCACTATCTAGAAACAAAATTTCCACAACTTCGCATAAACAGATGCAACAAATTAGCCCTAGTATAGCGAAATCCCAACAACAATGTATGTGACAAAAGTAGAAAGAAAGAATAGCATTAAATTGTATTTACATGTATGAGAATATATCCAACCATCCAATACTTTCCATTCAAGAAGCTCCAAGACATGAGAAAATAATCCAAACATCAAAATTCATTCCATGCTCCAAAAATTTGTCCTCCAAGAAGGATAGCAAAAATCTCTAAAGAGATACAAGTCCCAAATCCAAGTGATGATGCTAAAATGAATTCACATCACTTGTATTTATACACTTCTAATGAGTTCAATTTTGCTAATTAGGCCTACATTAACCCCTAAAATAAAATAATGTGCAAAATAACTAACTTTTGGTGACAAGCCCACCAAACTAGCTCATGAACAAAAGAATAAGCCTTTCAAGAGGTCGAATAATCAATAGTACATGTCGTTGGGCCTTCTAAGAAGCTCGATGAAATCCATAGGTGCCATAATGAGAAATAGGACTCAAAAATAGCGAACAAGGGGTTGGCCCCTTTTCCTCCAAAGAATAAACCTATGGTGCTCCTAATGGGTGTGGGGGCACACAAGGAACCTCATGGGTCTCCAAGTAGATCGAAAGATGCTTGTAGAGCATCTGCAAGGGCTCGGATTATGATGTAAGTGATGCCACATCATCATATAGGTCATGGGTCACCTTCCAAGTGCATAGTACAACTATGGGGCCGGCTGGGCATGGTGAACCAGGTGCATCTTCCTCGTCCAATAAGTGGATCTCTAGTAATCTCTAAGCATCTTTGGGGATCCATGGAGTGTTGTCTACTGCTGTGGAGGCCCATGGCTCTCTACACGCACCCTACATGTGCCAATGTAGCCCTCTGGAGGGTCTGAACCCCGTATAAGGAGACCAAACCCAAAATGGAGACCATTTACAATCCTACGTAAGATCTAATGCGTCCCCTAGCCTTCCAGTACAACAAGTCATTTAAATAAATCGAGTTAAAGAGCTTATAAACCATGGATAACAGGTGGGCACTTCATAATGGCATGTCTTCCCATAGTGGGCTTGGGCATGTGCTAATGTCTCCAAGCACAAAAGGGGGTTAACCAAGTACACTATTAGGTGGTTTCTACCTTTATAGGGGATAGTATGTCCAAGGTACATCCTTCAATTGGTGGTGGCATGTGATAAAAAGATGAACGAGATAGGGAATGAAAGGGGCAACCCTAGCCACATGTCGGGGTACAAGGGTATCTAATAAAGGGAAGCCCACACTTGGGTATATAATGTATAGGAGGGAGCAATCGTGGTACATGAGTTACCCTGGCCTAGATTCTTCCACCCTTCTTTATATGCCTTTTTCCTTTTATGATTTTTCTTTCATTAACTGCTCGGGGCTCAAGGAACAAGAGCATGATGTACAAAGTATAGCAGTGGATACCCCCTTGGAGGTGGGGTGGTTCATCGCCCACCAAGGATTGGGACAATCATGGGTTCCTGAATGATAGAGGAGGCTCATTTAGGGTGATGGCCATGGGAATGGGGTAGAGCTCATGCATTGGCTTTTGTCCACGTGCTAAATGTGTTTGTCCAAACCCTCTTTTGCATTTTGTGGTAAATTTTCCTGCTGAATGTGGCCAATTATGTTTTTACTTTTCTTTTTAGCTGCATCAACCTCAGGGGCATCGTTCCATGCCTGCCCTAAGGTGTGGGTGAAGGGAAGGGAAGGCTAACCTGTTGGAAAATGTAACTAGTTTCGGTCTTCATTAAATGTATTTGAGTCATCTTGTAATGTACTTGTCAAAAGAATAAAGAAAAGAATTTTTATTATTATTAATTGTGACTTATTAAAGCATGGGTTTTATGCTTGGGTCACCATGTTTTAGGTCAAAGTCCCCATTGAAGACTTCAATAGAGTCATTGTATGTTTAAAGAGACCCTTCTTGGGCTTTTGAATCATGTAAAAAGGTTTAGTATAGAGTCAAATATAATTTATGTATCCTCCACATCAAGTCGCCCTAGAAGAGATCAAGTCGGCTTAAGGACATCAATTCGACCTCCCTTGAAGCCTATAAATAGAAGCAAGTCGAATTCATTTGGAGCATCTCATCTCAAGCAAGTTCGATATCTCTAAGGAAGCGGGGGAAGCGCGAATTGTTTCTAAGGAAGCCAAAAGAAGTGTGAGTTGGTGGAGTCTATGGAGAAGAAGAAAAACAAAATTTTGGTGCCTCTCTCTCTTTGTTTCATGCCCTAGTTTGGGAGATTGAAGTCTTCCAAGTTTTGTTGATGTCGAAAGCTGCTACATAGTCGAAGTTGTTGGAAGAGAGATTGAAGAAGCATATAAATAGAAGCAAGTCGAATTCATTTGGAGTATCTCATCTCAACCGAGTTCTTCTAAGGACACCGAAGAAGTGCAAAGTGTGTCTAAGGAATCCAAAAGAAGTGCGAGTTGGGTGGAGTCTAAGGAGAAGAAGAAAAACAAAATTTTGGTGCCTCTCTCTCTTTGTTTTGTGCCCTAGTTTGGGAGATCGAAGTCTTCCAAGTTTCGTTGATGTCGAAAGCTGCTACATAGTCTAAGTTGCTGGAAGAGAGGTCAAAGATCTGGGAGGCTGACTTGGTATGGAAGGAAGGTTTGGTCTTTGTCTAGGGTGAAGAGTCTCAAAGAATACTATTGAAAGGAAGAGAATTTTCACTGGGCTTTCCCCTCAAGGGGGTTTTGCCCTGGCATAGTGCCTATACCTGGTGTCCATTGTTTTATGTGCTTTTGCTTTGGTAATTTCTTGATGAACTAAAAGAAATAAGATATAAAACTTAATAAGAAGTCAAGAACATCACAAGTAATTATCAAGTATAAGAAAATATTTATACCTTTCTGATTTGCTAACATGGTTTGAGAGCTTTGGTGAAGAAAGAAGAAAAACACAGTTTCAAGCACTTGATCAAGGAACCATTCAAAAAGGATTATCTCAGGGAAGGAGTATACTATATTCAAGGAAGATGTCTAACACAATCAAGGAAGAGAACAAACTTGAAGGAGCCTCAAACTTCAAGTCTTGGAAGAAGAGGATTGACCTCATCCTTGAAAAGAACAAGGTACTAGACTTGGTCAAAGTAAAAGTAAAGAAGCCTACAAATGACTCCAATGATGCTAACAAAGTAAAATTCAGAGAATTAGAATTGGTGGCCATGACTCTAATGGTAGAAGGAATAAAGGGCAATCTTGTCCCATTTATAGCCAACATCAATCATGCTCAAGAAATGTATGAATCCTTGCCAAAGTTATTCACTATTAAGAACATTGGTCAAGTGGCAAGCTTGAAGAATGAACTAAGGACCACAAAGATGACTAAAGAAGATACAGTGGCCTCCTTTGTGAAGATAGCAAGAATCAGAGATGATCTTTTGGCCATTGATGAAATTGTTCCAGACAAAGAACTCGTGATCACTCTTCTATTAGGATTGCCACCTGCTTGGGGTGCATTTGCTGCAGGGTTTAACAGTTGGAAGGAAGCTCCCACTTTTGAAGAACTATGGACTGCCTGCAATCAAGAAGAATTGAGGATCTCATTAGTTGTCAATTCTGAAGATGTTTCAAATGCCTACATTGCTCAACATAAAGGAAAGAAATCGAAAGGACCAAGGAAGAAAGTTGACATGTCCAAGGTAGAATGCTATCAATGTCATAAGAAGGGTCACTACAGGAGTGACTGTCCCGACAACCCAAGAAACAAGAAGAGAGAAAGAGATCAAGCCAATGTTGTTGAAGAGCAAGACCTAAAGAAAGACAAACCCGAAGAATCTGACATAAGGGACTTACACTACTAAGTCCTTTGCTTGTAGCCTTAGATATCTTATTTTATATTTTTGATGTTTTAGAATTTATAGGTTTTTAACATGTTTTTGGAAAAAGACATTTTTTGTTTTTGTAAGTTTATAGGTATCCCTCAAGCTTTGGAGGGAGCCCCAACAACTCCCAAAGATAAGTATCTCATTTCCTTTCAATTTTTGGTTTCATGTACTCATTTAGTTGTGATTATATTAAATACTAATCATCATTCTCCCTCTATTGTCATGATTAAGAAAACACATGTTATATTCCCAAGGAGTATGAAAGAGGACCTCCCAAGACAAGGTTTGTCAAGGAACAAAGTTATGCTTTAAAACATTGATTTCTTTATAATAAATGTTTATTCATTTGACAATCTATTACTAACATTGTTGTGACTAGCTATAGTGAATCATATTGATTCTTATTTTGGGTAATTCATCACTTGATAAATCTACCCCACTCCTATTCTTAACTGATTTTATAGAACCCTAGAAAGGTTCTTTGGAAAACCCTAACCTAAGGGAATGCTAATATGAATGTTTGAAACCCGAAACTACATAGGGCTATTGTGAAATGTTATTTGAAGTTCTTGTCGATGATGTCATGTTTAGGATTTTGGTATGATCATGAAGACCTAACTTGTTAGGGTTGGATGATGTTTGTCTGAGATCCCGAACCTTTGAAATTTTGGAATAGTAGGGTTTGCTTTACTATGTTAATGAAACCCTAGATCTTTAGGGTTTGGTTGGGTCTATAAAGCAAAACCCTTGTTATGTATATAGAGTCCTAGGAATGAAACCCTAGGTATGTGTCCATTGGTTGAAACCCTAGCTTGGTCTAGGGCGATATATGTCTAACATTTTAATATTGCTTGACATATGATGTGTTTATGATACGTTGATGAATTCCTAGATATATGTGTTGACCTAAGTATTAATGGTCATGAGTTCTAGGATTTGAAAACAAGCCCTAGCCAATGCTTGATGGTCTAGGACAATGATTGGTAAATCTAGGGTTTTGCAGCTAAACCCTAATAGTAGTTAAAATTCTCTAAGTATGTGCGATAAGACAATATGGAATCTATGAACCTACATAGTGATTGTTGAGATTGTGTAAATGAGAAAAATCTAGGGTAAACATCAAACCCTAGTAGATGCTAGTCATGATATTGATTAAGTTGTGATTGGTTTTGATTATTGAAGCTCATGTATGAAATCTAGGATATATATAAAATCCTAGTGAGGAGTCTAACATATATATTCTAAAAGTTGTAAGATTCATTGATTTGATTTGTTTCTAAGGTTTGCTATATGAAGGAACTTGTCATTGAAAGAATATTGAAACCCTGGATATAATGAGTTTTATTGATAAGCTTTGAATGTGAGTTAAGGTTTGTAACTAAACCTGGGCAAGAAGTTGAAGTAATGAAATATAGTCTCTTGTTGATTATGTTTGTAAAGTCTAAATGCTCCTGTTGTTCTAAGATTTTGATATGGCTAACTTCATGCTTCTATAATTTTGGGTGTACTTGTTATCTAAGTTGTGCAGGTACATCATCTTCAAGTTGGTGAAGATGATCATAAGTAAAATTGATGTGATAAGCATGATATATGAATGACTCTAATAAGAAGGATGGAAGCCATGAAAGATTCTCCGATGTCGTAAAGAAGAAGTAGAACTCCCTATGTTAAGAGGGAGCCTGGATGAAATCTCCCTAGGATAAAGGGATGGTTGAGAATATTCTTTGTACAGGAATGATTAGATCCTCTTTGATTAAGGAGTGATAGATATGGTTCTCTACTTCATGTGTCATGCACTAGACCATGACTAACAGGCCATAATTTTTAGTGAAGGCCATGAGTAGGAGAAGGAATTTGGAGAATGCATTTTGAGGTGTTGCTGAAAGAAGGAAACCGGGATCTAATTGAAGAATATGTCGCTGCATATGAAGTAGGAAAAGGAAAGTGCATGATTGAGGAATCTTTTTTCAAAAGATTCGATTCATAGTCCTACCATGAAAAGTTGATAAGCAACATCAAGTTGTCTGGAAGACCCCGGAGGTTTGTATTTGATTATGTACATGTGAAAGTATATTATTGATTGGGGTTGTGTTTGTACAAGTGAATCTCTCGAAGGTTTTGATAGCATGCTGGTTACCAATCAGTTTGATTGGGAGAGATTGGTTATCCTTGATCTGCTGGATCAAGGAGTGTTGAGGCTTTGTGAGTGAAGCATTGCCTGGGAGGACATCTGGTCGGCACTTTGTGTTGATGTCTAGGTCCCGAAGTTGGAAGGGTGGCGTTGGTCTTTGAGCTCTGACATGCGCATGGATCCTTGGGTTGATGGTTAGCAAGTAAGCCCAATGGTACCTAGAGAGGCTAAAAGCTTGAGTCCATCTTATTCCCACTTGGATAGATTGCCTTGGTCAGGAATCTAGTTCGTGGCATTGTGGTGCCTAAATTGTTGAGAGACCAATGGATAGATTGCTCTGGTCAAGAATCTAGTCCATGGCATTGTGGTGCCTAAAGTTC
The DNA here is from genome assembly GCA_031772625.1 of Pinus tabuliformis. NCBI lineage: Eukaryota > Viridiplantae > Streptophyta > Pinopsida > Pinales > Pinaceae > Pinus > Pinus tabuliformis. The sequence goes on along the minus strand of CM062820.1, from coordinate 868,759,927 downwards.
TTCATGGTTCATATAGGTGAGATCTTCCTTGTACTTGTATATGATGAATACCTCCCTAGTTAAGAGGGATTGTTGGAAAATGTAACTAGGTTCAATCTTCATTAAAATTTGAGTCATCTTGTAATGTACTTGTCAAAAGAATAAAGAAAATAATTTTTATTATTATTATTGTGACTTATTAAAGCATGGGTTTCATGCTTGGGTCACCATGTTTTAGGTCAAAGTCCCCATTGAAGACTTCTAGAATTTATTCGGAGTCAATAGAGTCATTGTACTTTTAAAGAGACCCTTCTTGGGCTTTTGAATCATGTAAAAAGTTTTAGTATTGAGTCAAATATAATTTATGTATCCTCCCCATCAAGTTGGCCTAGAAGAGATCAAGTTGGCCTAAGGACATCAATTCGACCTCCCTTGAAGCCTATAAATAGAAGCAAGTCGAATTCATTTGGAGCATCTCATCTCAAACAAGTTCGATATCTCTAAGGAAGCCGAAGAAATGTGAGGTGTGTCTAAGGAAGCCAAAAGAAGTGCAAGTTGGGTGGAATCTAAGGAGAAGAAGAAAAACGAAATTTTGGTGCCCCCCTAGTTTGGGAGATCGAAGTCTTCCAAGTTTTGTTGATGCCAGAAGTTACCTGATGCCAGAGGTTGTTACATAGTCGAAGTTGTTGGAAGAGAGGTCGAAGATCTGGGAGGCTAACTTTGTGTGGAGAGAAGGTATGTTCATTTTCTAGGGTGAAGAGTCTTAAAGAATACTATTGAAAAGAAGAGAATTTTGACTAGGTTTTCCCCTCGAGGGGGGATTTTCCCTGGCATAGTGCCTATATTTTGTGTCCATTGTTTTATGTGCTTTTGCTTTGGTAATTGCTTGATGAAATAAAAGAAAGAAGATATAAAACTTAATAAGAAGCCAAGAACATCACAAGTAATTATCAAGTATAAGAAAATATTTCTGCCTTTCTGATTTTCTAACATAACCCTATGTGGACCCAGTGAAGGAATGTGGACCTAGGTGGGAAGAATGATGAAATGGAGTTATAATGAATGGAGGGGGAGTGATATATGTGGATGAGGGAGCGAGACCACGCAACCAAAATCAGGGTTTCTGATGGAGTACCATCCCTAGAACCCAAAGGTCAGTAAAAGAGATTCCACAGGACTAAGGTCCAAGGGTAACATCCAAAAGATGTCTAAGGGATAGGAGCACAGGCCTAGCCCACTCTTTCCGCCGAATCCCCCCATCAATTCATGCCCAAAAGTCTCTATGATAAGCAAACTACAATACTCAATTACCAAATGACACGGCATACCTTTAGGTTCGAGAGGCCCACCTTCAAACATATGATCATGACAGATGGGTGAGGGACCACATGGTTGGCTCAAGTGGCGGAGAAATGGCACAACAAGCTAGTTGGTAACTACAAGGAGCTGTTGGCTGCCAGCTGAGGACCATCTTGGAGAAAATTTTCTTCTAGGATATCACCCACAAAATGGTCGGTAACATGCCACACCTCATATTTTTGTCCTAAGGTCTAGCTCTTGTCTTGTGAGTTCCCCTCACAAGACCTGTTAGATTTTGAGGCAACACACCCCAATAAGAAAGGCAGTCTTCATATCCATCTAACGTATCCTCCACCCATCTCTAAAGCAATAGAAATGACTGCCCTAATAGATGCATATCTAGCGACGAGTGCAAATGTCTCCTCGTACTCTACTCCCTCCTAAGAGAAGTTACATATATGACAAATAATCACTATTTCTTTGTAAGGTTATATCAATACTAAATTTAAATTGTGACGTTGGAATTTAAATCATGAATGTGACCACAATATTGAACACAAAATATGGACTCACAATTCATGAATCACATCAAAGTAATAAAGCATGGACATCACCATTACAAGATGGAGGCGAAGTTTGAGAGAATGGAGACTTCTGAATTGTGCAATGCAAGATTTGAAAGAGCATTGAAAAATCATGCCTCCCCAACCTTAGCTATAAGTAGTGTGATAGGTGGGGCAACCTATAATTGAGTGGTTCCTTTTCGATTGGATGAAGAAGATGTAAAATGATGTAACACCCCAAATTTCATCCCCCGATTAATTTTGTAATTACCTACACTAAATTTTGTATTTATTTGAGTATGGATATTTCATTACCATGCCATGGTGATCTAGACATATTAAAACATTGCATATAATTTAATTTTCAGTTAATGAAGTATCTAAACAGTTGACTAAGCACAATTGCCTATAGGGGCCATGATACAATGAATGGGAAAAAGTGAGGGGGGCCTCAAGGGGGTTCAATAGGTCACAAGATCCCAAGTCACCCTTGCTAAATTATTTTTGAGATGATAAATTAATTTTAAAAATTACCCTCTATTTTACCTTTGACTTGTCCAAGCCAATCATTAGTTATGTGTAAGAAGGTTGGTGGGAAGGTCATTTCTCCCTAGTTATGAGAGTATGGGAAAGTAATGGTGTTATTATCTACTTGTAAGAGATGGATGAGAAGAGTTATTTCACCGAGTTATTGTGGCATGAGTTGAGTGCAACCAATTTTTGGAATGGTGAGTCAAAGCTTGCATGGGAAAAGATGAGAAAATTTGAGTGGAATAGAGTTGAGTTTTGTAGAAAGAGAGCCATCCATCATGTGTAAGGAAGACCAACCAAGGAAATCCATGAATAGCACCTTGAGAAGAGTAGGAGACAGGAAAAGAATTCTTCGACTTGCAAAACTGCAGCTGGGACCTTGTTGGGCACACATTGAAGAGCATTGGAGGGGGTGACATCTAAGGGACTGTGTAGCAGAGAAAGGAATGCTCTCCTTGCGCTGTGTGGAGATGGCAATGGGGTGCCAAAGACTTGTTTTCTATCAAAATAACTCAACAATTGGTTTTCTGGAAATTAAAAGTATGCTCTTAAGTTAAGAAACTACCCTGAAAATCCTTGAGAGTTCAATTCCCCCTTAGTGGTATCATGGCATAGCTAAGGGGTGGTCTGTTTTAGAGAGATTATGTACAATAATGACTACAGTTGGATGCAAAACTGTTCACCCCCAATCAATCTGTTTGGATGGTGAATTCTAAATAGATAATCATCTTATTCTTTCTCTGAATTGTTGGTGAGGAAGGTTAAATATCCCAGAAGTCGATTTTCTTTAGTAGTGCTAATTTCCAAGGGTTGATTTCATTGAGGCCGATTTTTCCCAATGGGGCCGAGTTCCAAGTTCCCAACAATGGTATTTTCTATTGATTCTTCGTGGGTCTAGGCCCAAATTTTCCTCAAAAATTTAATATAAAGGAAGATTTTGTTGGGCACAAATTTGTTGTTGTGGTGTGATTGATTTCCCTATTTTATGTTTGTTGCATTTTATTTTTGAGTTAATATACCGGTGTGTTTATGTTATCAATAATTTCACAAATATTTGAGATAAATATTTTCTAGGTTTTAAATAAATTTTGAAGTAAAGTAAAATGGATCTAGTATAAAAGAATTTAACAGAGGGGCATTGATTTTTCAATCAATCTAGTATAAGTGTTACGCTTGTATCAAGTGCCCCTCACAGAATGAGTACCTTTGAATTAATAGAGTTGAAGATGCAATTACAAAAAATATTAGAAAAAGAATATATCAGGCCAAGTGTGTCTCCTTGGGGAGCACCAACATTATTTGTAAAGAAGGATGGTACCCTCAGATTGTGCATTGACTACAAACAATTGAAAAAGTCACAGTGAAAAATAAGTGTTTGTCACCTTAGATTGATGACTTCTTTAATTAATTAAGAGGGGCCACAGTATTTTCAAAAATTGATTTGATATCCAAATATCATCAAGTCAGGATCAAGGATGAATATATTCACAAGACAACATTCAAGACAGCGTACAACCCACATGAGTTTGTGGTGGTATTATGTCTAGTTTGTACCACCTACTATGTTAGTAATGTTTTCATTAATAGTATTTGCATCTTCCCATGGGATGTCTACAACTTCTCTGTAAGTATGTTTTTACTTTGTTGGACCAAAGCATGTGTTATTTAGTGTTGCTTGACAAATCTAAAATGATAAGTATGAACCTTGGTCCCACCAGTGTAAGCACGTCCTCTAGCTACTACATTAATCTTAAAGACTTCGGTATTTCTCGTATCTTAACTAACCAAGTTAGCAATTCTTTATCTAGCTCTAGCCTCCCACCTTCCAAGAGGTCAAGGTAGTCCTCTATAATGTGCCCTAAGGCTTTGTAGTATCAACATCTTGGTTTTCTTAGTAAGGGATGATTTATTGAGATATGGCCTATTTCATCACAAGCACAGTGTTTGATTGATTCAATTCTGCCTCCACTAGAACCTCCTCCTCCTCCTTGACCATGACCACCATTTTGATTATCTTTGAACCTCTCCTCACTCTTAATGAAGTTTTCTCAAACCTCTCTTCCAAGGTTTGCAAGGCACTGCACTTTTCTATATTATGGGTATTTTCCTCATGAAAGTCACAAAACAATGTCACTAGGCCCTATGATACTTCTCTAGAATAGGACACAGCTAGAGATGTCGTTAAAACAATTGATACATAGGATCCGAAGAGGGGGGCAGCAATAATATTTTTCAAGCCCTGATTATGAGGATAGACCACTTGGAGTCATCAAACTTGGACTTATGGATGAAGATCCATGAACTTAGTAATAGAGTAGCAAAATTGGAGGTGGAGAATATTTCTTTGCAAACAGCTAAAAGAAACAAGACCCTCCACCACCCCTCTAGTGAAGCCTTGCATGCAGAACTTCTCAACCTTAAAAACAAACAAACGGAGCCCATATCTTAGCATGCTACATTAAGACATGAAATAGAAACACATATTAACACATGGGCATAGGTAGCTAGAGGACAGGTTAAACACCCCCCCTAGAAGCAGTTGAGGAAGTGGTACAAGCTAAGCTAGCAGAGGAGCATGCTAGGAGAAAACAGGAATTAAATCTCAAGGTGAGGGAGTTTTCTTTACCTATTTTGTCCTCGGACACCATGGTGGTTAGGACCTTGTTTCTCAAGGACAATTTGGACCTCGCTGGCATCCCTCTATAGAGAGCTTGGCTCGGGTTCGACTCCACTCTCTTCCTCTGATTCGGGTTTACAGTAGATTGACGTCAAGCCCACAGAGCTAAGCATAAGCCATTTTCTCTCCCCAATAAGATCTTCCGCAATAAAGATCTCACCAGATCACAGGTTGAAGAGCTTAAATGCTCCAAAGAGTTACTTATAACAACATGCAAAGTAGGGAATGGGCAATCGTATGAAACAATAGAATAGTTATTCGAGACTCTTTCCACTCGGATGGGGATCTCGTCCTAGGGTTTCCAAATGACGGGGTCAATGGGAAAGGGGCAAAGTGCCAAGCATCTAGAGCCCTCTAAATTCCTCTCCATGATTGATCGGAAGATGTCTTCTTTATCAAGGAGATAGATCCAGTGTCAATGGGTTCCATCGAATGTCAGATGATGAGTTGGGACCTCTCACAGCCTATGGCTAACACCTCCTATACTAGAAGAATCTCATGTGTTGTGGATCCTTAAAGGGCTCCCATGTTTCCCTGATTCCCACTCTTTCACATGTCGCCCACATGGAGAAGGGGTAAGTGTTGTTGATTATGTCCTCTCTAGCCATAACTTACTCCCATTTATTCACCACTTGACTGCCTCCCCAATCCCATTTGCAAACTATGATCTTCTTTCCACCTCTTTCCGAGCTAACACCCCTCCCTTTCCTGCCACACTCCCCACCCACTAGGGCCCACCCCGCATTATTTTTCATTTCAAGGAGGGAGATTTGAACTCCTTTACTACCTAACTTTGCAAGATGTTCCCCTTTGAGACCCTATTCTCCTCACTTGACTCTGCTTCTACCAAGTATACCTATCTCTCATCCATCATTTGGAACGTAGCCCTCAATTCCTACCCTCACTTCACCCAATCCACCTCCACCACCCCAAAAACAAATCCTATCATATGAATCATTGGTATGACAATGAATGCAAGGCCCTCCACCGCCAACTTCATTATGCACTCGCCCATGCTCACCCATCTTACCCCTACATCAAAGCCTCCTATCATCATCTTCTCTGTTGCAAGAAATGCCTCTGTCTCTCAAAGGAGACAAAACTTGTGTAGCTCCTTTATCCACTCTCCTAAACATTTTTGGCACATAATCTTCCCCCACCACTCCCGCCTTCCATCCAACCTTAAACCTGACTCCCTAGTCTCACACATCTCCATCCTCTATGATATCCCTGGGTAGCCCCAAATTCAAGTTACATCTAAACCTTCATCATCATTCTTGTTCACAGAAAAGGACATTAGAGCGGAAGTGTGGGTGATGAATAGCAGCAAATGAGGATGGCTTCCAAGTAGATTTCTTTAAACACGGTCTTCATCCTTTGGGTACTTACTTGGTTGATCTCATTAACCATGTGGTCGGTGCAGGTTTTCCATTGGCATGGTCACATCACATCATGCACCCAATACAAAAATCATGACCCAACTCTAATCCCAATAATTATAGGATGATAATGGTACACCACACATTCTGGAAACTTTATGCTACAATTCTCCACTTGAAGCTCTCTATGGAACTTGGGCAGCAACATCTCAGAGCCAGAGGACAGATCGGTTTTCGACCTAAGCACCAAACTATTGATCACATCCTTACACTCAAGGCCATCATTAAGGAAACTCGTCATCGCTTTTCGAAATTTTATTGTCGTTTTGTAGACTTTTGAAAATTTCTTGATTCCATCCCCCAAGAGACTCTATTCCAGAGACTTAAAGACATTCGTATCTCTGAGACCCTATTATTAACCATCATGTGTCTATACAAGTCAGTTTTTGGTCACATGTGCACAATACATCGCCTACCAGATTTTATTCAAAGTAGTATTAGGATTAAATAGGGTTGCCCCTTGCCCCCCACATTATTCGAGATCTACATTAATGAGCTAGAGTCCTTGACTAAATACATCTAAGATGGTGATGGTTTCCTTTTACACATGTCGTAATTTCTACCCTTCTATTTACAGATGATGTGGTTCTTCTAGCCTCATCTTTGGATGGATTGCAACAACAGCTTGATGTCTTGGCCCTTTTCTGTGATCTTCATTAGTTGAAAATCAACCTGGGTAAAACTAAGGTCATAATCTCTAACGCATCAAAGAAGGTTCTCTCTAATCACCATGTCCTTTGCAAAGGTGATGAGATCGAGATCACCATCACATATACTTGTCCAAGGGTATTATTCACAAGTCCTCGCTTCAATCTGTGACATGCACTACAGCCCTGAATCAACAAGGATTATGGGTCCTTGGTTGTTCTGGACAGAGTATTTTGAGTATCACTTTCAAGACATATTGTCCAAGATGTCCCTCATGGCCACTCTGGTCCACCCCATAGTTCAATATAGTTATGAGGTTTGGTGACCCAGTTTACTAGAGTCTGATTGATCCTCTATAGAGAGAGTACAGACTGTCCTCCTTCGCCACTTCATTCAATGCAAACCAAGAGTCCCGCAACCCATCATCCTAGCAGAGTTTGGTGCTCGCCCTTTCCAACTTGAGGCAGCATTCAATCTTGTCTCACTTCTACACTATGTTCGAATTGTGTTGATATAGCACAGGGCAGGATAGATATTTGTACTTTGGCCTATTGTTCATCGGAGTCCATTGCAGCATTAAATCCTTCAGCTTGGTCTTGATGTTGGTATATCGGAGTCTTAGATCTCCTTACTTCAGTTGTAATTACAATGGACCAACTTCCTGCATTTAAATATCCATTATGTAACCAAACAGGAGATGATTACATCACAAGGATATCTACTGGAAATATGTTTAGGTCACTTAGATAAACCCTCAAGGTGGGTTACATTTGAATATGGCCTTCTATGCTAAGCACTTCAAGATGCTGAGGGATGGACTCATTCTCTGTCACCATAACAAACTTCGTCATTGGATGCACACCCTCCAGATTCCCTTACGACAATTCAAAGTTGGATCTCATCAACTACGGATTGAAATAGACCACCAGATAGATCATTCAGCCAAGATTTTCTAGTCATGTCATCTCCAAGAGATTGAGTTAGAGGAGCACTTCATCTTCAGTTGCCCCGTTTATTATGAGATCTGTGGGAAATTTCGTTGCTTGTTCAAGGGGATCCAAACCCTCTCCAATTTCTTCCAATACTCAAACCAAAGTTGTCTAGCCCTTTACACACAACAAGCCCTCAGGCTTTGCAACCACAATCTTCAGCCTCCTCCCTAGCTAGAGGAAATCACCTCCTTTACGATGCTCCCACCAGCTAGGGGCAACCAGAGACAGGTCAATGACAACACTTCTAGCTCTAGACCAGTGGGGACCAGAGGGATCATTCTCCCACCCAGAGACCTCAGAGACATCACTAGACTAGATCCCTTACCTGCAGGCAGATTAGATCACCTAGACATCAGCAGCAAGTAATAGTGGCCAGGCAACAGCATAGGAGATGTGCAAACCTTCCACTAGCTCTTCTTCAAGACATCATCTTATCTTAAGTTTTCTTCGTTCAGCCTCAGACTTTAGGAGAAGTATATCTAGTGGATCGAGACCCAATACCTAGATCCTCTTCCCTCTGCACATCTCCCTCCCATTGCAGCAGCCTGCACTTGGATCTGAGGCTTTTCTCATATTTTCTCATGTTTCTGCATATAAGCTTCATGTTTTTTATTTATTTCCTTACTCCTTATAAATGAGATTTCTTAGTACTCATGCTTTGTATTGACATCATTGTACTCAGCAGTCCCATTGACCTACATTAGTAGAAGTTGTGATCATAATACAACACTCTAGGAGGTAAGATCAAGGCCAAGGTAAGCCTTTCACAACAGTCGATCTCAAAAAATTATTAAAATCCTCTTATTTTTCTGTTTTATAAAAATAAAAATACAAAAATATAATAAATACCTAGCTTGTGTTTGAAGTTTTACTTTGCTAGCTAGTAGATCTTGGGGTTTAGGCATTAGATCTAATTTTATACCCCAAGATATTTTACCCTCTGATTTTCTGTTCCTAAACGTTATATTTCACAAGGGTGTCTCAAGAATTTTGCAAACCTGCAATTTATTGCAGCAAAACTTACAGCAAATCTGGCAAAATCCTCATACAAAGGGAGCTACCAAGTATCTGTCACCTGTACCCCTTCTTTACTTCCAAATTTAATATAATAGCATATCATTCATTTTTCTGGAGTTAAAATAAACATGTTCCATCTTTTATAGAGTTAATTTCCTTGCTGGAATAATTTTTTGGATTTTGACCCAAGGGGGATTCAACTCCAAATCACAGCAAGTGGTTTCTAGATTGCTGGAAACTCTTAAATGCTTGCAGATATGAGGCTTTGGGCTGTTACTATTGTCATTTACATGTCACCCAAGCTTCACCACCCATAGATCCATCGATCTAGAGAGTTTCTGCACTCTTGGGTGGCTTCCAAAGGTCCATTAGCTTGCTAGTTTGTGCGTTTTTAAATATATTTTGCAGATCAAGAAAAATTTTAATTATAGCCACTTATCCAAGGGCAAGACAAGGAAAGCATCTCACACTTGTAAAGGTATTTACTAAATCTTTTACTGATTTTAGAGGTTAAAAATTTAAGTTTTGAGTAATTTTGTTTGCTGGTCTGCATTATTTCTGTGTTTTATTAACAGATTAGTAAATTTACACAATCAACTCCTGCCTTCCCCTTACATATCAGTATTAGGCACTAGTCTACTCATCTGTGGTGGAAATCGTTTGTAGGGAAGCCTCCCATAGCCTTTTGTGGCAGTTAGGCTTGAAGAGAGGGAACTTGTGTGATACCACCAAAGTGCCTCATGTGGACCTTGACGAGGCCGCTAAATCAATCAATAACAAGCCCATTAGGTTTCTAAAACACTCCTCTATATATAGCAATTCTTCCAACTGATGTTTCTACTCTTTAGTACACGACTCCAAAGGATGCCTTTACTCTTGCGAATTCATCATCAGATTGATTTTCTCTTAAGAAAAGCAAAACACATTTTGGAACTAATCAACTTCTTGTCTTGGCTGGCACTTACAATTGAAATCCGACTTGCCTTTATGTGTGTTGATGATGTAGGACTTCCCATCCTTGATTAGGCAGTGGCTCTCCACATGAAGATTGCATCCCTTGTATATATGTAGAGGCTTCCAAACACTACTCTATTGATTTTACTAGTGAGGCCAAGACTAGTATAGTTTTCACAATTGATAACTACTTCTAATGATGTAAACAGTCTTCTTTTAACATTCCAATCATTAAGCAGCTATACATGAAAAACTTCAACCATTCATTTCATCAATAGAGCAATAGAGATCACAATGAACAGTAGAACAAGAGACAAGAGACACCAAAATTAGGCTCACAGCCAGGGCAAAACCCACAAGGGGAAAACCCAACCAATCTTTCCTTATGAGAGAGAAATTCTGTTCATCAATAGTACATCAGAATATTCCAACAAGATACCAAAATCTGACCTCAACAATATCCAAGTCAAATCAGTCAAAGGAGAGAGAATCTGGTCAATGCTGGTCAAAATTACAGAACAGAGGGGCCAAATTTCGGCCTGAGGTAGCATAGAGGGCCCGAAATTCGGAAACCCAGTCAATGAACCAGTGACCAGTCAAACTTTTGGTCATTGCTCCAGTGAAAGCCTGAGGTCAACCCAAGTTAACAAGCCAAAACAGGGATGAAACTTTAGTCAAATAAGGTCAACATAGCTCTGCAATTTTCGGCCTCTTCCAACAGTCAAAAATGCAGTCAAACCAAATGCAAAACAGCCCAAGTCAATGAAAGTCGAACAGAGAAAGATATGTTGGTCAACGCAGAAAAGAAAGGCTCCTTTGACTCCTTCGTGCGTGTGATGTCTCTATGTGATTTTCAGATCGAATGATGGATGTGAGGTGTGTCCAAATGAGCTCCAACGATGCCTTATTTATATGTGAATTAGGAGGTGTCTTTTCAGTGGCTTTCACACATGTGAGCCAACTTGTCCTTCTTGAGGCCGACTTCATCAATCATAAAAATTTGAATTTTCTCCATCATTTGACAATGAAAATACCGACCATAACTACCCAATTTTTCAACATACTCCACATATGTCAAGGGGATAACTATGTCCAATTCCACTTCATTAATGAAATCAGCACTAATAGCAAATTTAATAGTATACTATTTCGTTGCCTTGATATCTGCATCCTTGTTTACTCATCCCAATAGATATGGGTTGGGATGATATTAAACCTCCAATCCAAGCTTGTTGACCAAATTTGTTGCTATGATATTAGCCTGTGAACCAAAGTCGAATAGAATGGTTATCTTGGTCTTCTTGACCCGGATCTTGATGTGGAAGAGTTTGGTCATCTTCTTCTCTTCCTAGTGATGAAGGCTATCTAGATTCACCTCCATTTGCATTTATGTGTAAATAATCTTTTCATCCACATCAAAGTTGATTCCGACTGATTACTCGAATCCGTGATTAGAAATTCCTTTTCTTTGCATCCTTCTTGCCATTCTTCGATTTCAGCTTAGGATGTAGTTTCCAACACTTTTACTCAATGTGACCATCAATATTGTAATGATTACAATGGTTGTTCCAATCCTTGCACTAAAGTGCAATGGCTATTGTCTTCTTATTCTTCCCCCTTTCCATTTCTTCTTCCCCTCCTTGGAAGCTTCATGGTGCTCTTTCTGCTTGGAACTATTTGGCTACCATTTCTTATGGCCTATGTTTTCCAAATATTGTGGTTGTACACATGCCTCATCCATTGTCCTTAGCTTGAAAAACATCATTTGCTTTCATAGATGACTAACCCCCGGATACTTAAGGAGTACATCTAGGTTCTTTGGAGAGATACCCATCATGATGGTCATCTTTCTGAGCTTAGTGGTGTACTCCTATGCGCTCTGCCCTTGCCTTTACTTGAAGTAGTGTCACTAGATCCATTCGTCTACATACCTAATGGGGTAGTATTGGAACTTAATGAGGGATTTGAAGTCCTCCCACCTAGTTACTCACAGATCTCCCTCCATCCTAAGTATTTATGTATGGATTTCCCACTAACTTAAACAACAATCGTCTAGCTTCAATCTGGCAAATGATAATTTATGCTCCTTATCTATATGGTGAACTATGAAATAAAATTCTAGTTGTTGCAACGAACGATTCAATTTTGATTGACTGGTATGGCTTTATGTCCACTTTCACTTCCTTCTTGAATAGGGACTATGAAGGGTTAACAGCATTGGAACTTGGCTACTTTTTATCGAGTTCCTTCCTCGACTTCTTTTCTAGGCCTTCATTATCTCCTAGTTTCCCCTTTAATCCAATCTCCAAGTTAGAACCTCCAAACAATCCAAACTTGCTCGTTAAAGCCACCATGAGGAGGTTCGTATTGTGATTGACGTCGGCAACTTGTGCTTCCAACCTCATGAATATCTCTAATGTTGGATCTTGAGGGTTATTGTGAAAAAACTTGTCAACCATGGCTAGGGTTCTGCGACTTTCTTCTTAAACCGATTATTGGATCCCTGCAACTTCCCACAAAATAACCCAAAGAAAAGTACTTCGATACCAATATAATTTGTAAATTGTCGTGGATATTCCACTAAAATAATTCGTCACAATAGATCTGATACAATATTGAAATCTTTATTATGAAGGTTAAATTCCTTTGAATCCTAGGCTCTTTGATTACTAGTTTTATGCTTAAATGTATGAAATAGCCGAAATGCAAAAAAATAGAAAATAGAAAAATAATCACACCATCCACAAATAAATACAAGTCAAGATTTACCCTAGGAAACTTGTATGGAAGAAAAACTAACTAGAAGGTGAGGCCACTCTACTCTCGTTTCTCTAGTGTGGAAATATTCAAATACAAAAAAAGGGTACTCTTTGTGGATCTAGATGAGACCTTTGGCCTATAAGGCTGCTACAAAATCTTATTGGCGTTGTCTAACGAGGTGATTATTTCTCCCGGATGATGAATTTCTCGACAAAATCTGGAGTTTTTTCTCAAGAAATCCAATCATGGGAGTGTTTGAATCATTTTTTTGATGACGAAAATGGATTCAGCACCATCAAGAACCCCCGTGGCACAATTTTGAAGTTCAACAGTTGTAACCCGGATTTCAAAAATTTTCCAACAGCTTTTATCAAAATCATGCCAGATTTTCCATTGTTTTCCAAGAGAAAATGTTGTTGATTTCTAACAACATCAGATGTGCTTTAAGTCTCAAAATTTGCAGGGAGGTTTAGACACATGCATTCTCCAATACCCAAATCGTTTTGGAAAATTCCACCCAGAGACAGTTTTATTAAAATAATTAATTATTTTTAATGGGACCCTAAGTCTAAACTTAGGAAATTAAAATAATTAATGGGTATTAATCTAAACTGTGGGTGAAAATTCTAGAAGAAGGTAGAGATCAAGTCAATATGATCCTAGCCATTGATTAGAATCTAATCTGAGTCGTTGATTGATCAATGAGAGGATTATAAGAGGAGGCTTGACGGGCACTTGGAGAACACACCAGAGGCAGATACTCAGTTACCCAAGTAAGATCAATTTTCTCACTGGTCGAAGTTTGGCAAGAGAAAATCATATTAGAGGGAGAGTTGCAGGTGAGAAAGAAAGAGAGGGCATCAGCATCTTTCGAGAGTGCAAGGCAACAAGACGCAGAGCAGGAACAAGGTGACGCAGAAAGAGGCAACGCAAAGGTAGATTGACGTAGACCCTGCATGGGCAGCTAGACGCTGGGCCAGTGTGAGAAGTTGATGCAAAGAGACACATAAGGATTCTGGGGAAGAGGAGTACTTCACATGGAACAGAAATTTGTCAGGAAGCGTCTGTAAAAAATTTCACTCATGTTTTGCTGGTCGTAATTTTTACATGAGAATTTGTTGAAGAATAATAAAGAAACCCTCATTTGTTGCACTGGTTTTCCCACATTAGGTTTTTCAGGGATGATTGTCCAAAAATAACTGTCATTGTGATTGTATTTGTGCCAGTATTCTTCCTTACATTTACTTTATGCAATATTTTAATTGTGAAGGCTGCAGTAGAATATATTTCGATATTTGTGGTAAAAACACTGTGGATAACTTATTTCTGAAATAATAAGTAGAAGAAATAATATTAATCACTACAATAGGATTTCTATTTAGAAATTTCCACATGGTATCAGAGCTAAGAGAAAGCAGAAGGAAGAAGTCGGAAGACCCAGCGTTGAAGGAAGAAAGGAATTCGAAATTCCTGCAAGGGCAGTAATTCGAATCTCTATTATGAAACCAGCTCAAGAAAAGATAGATCAACGCCTTAGAATTCAACCTCTTCGAGGGGGCAACCTCCTTTACATTACATAAATGAACAATTCTTGGATGATTCAAATGACAAAACCTCCTTTCTATATATAGGAGTCTAAGGAGTCACAATATAATCCAGCCGACCTAACAATAATAATATAAAGCCACGAAAATAACAATAGAGGGATTCTATGGGGCACAGTAATAACAATATGGGGGCAATAGGGGCACAATAATATTAATAAGGGGTATAACTACAATAGTAATGGGGTAATCACTAGTATTATAGGGACCCAACATGCCCCTCTCCTTCAAAAAAGTGTTGTCCTCAACGCTTGAGTAGTTCTGGATACTTCTGCATAAAATTCTCATCCTCCCATGTGGAATCTTCAGCGGATAAGTTCTTCCACTTGATAAGATACTCTGAAATTGAACGATTTCGTAGCTGTCGAGTTCTTGTTTCTGTGACTGCTTCCGGTTCCAATATAATTTTTCCTTCCTCGTCAAGTTCTGGCAATATTGTTTGAACTGGGAGCTTGTCGCCTATAACCTTCTTTAAACATGAAACATGGAAAACTGGGTGCAATCGAGAAGTTGCAGGAAGCTCCAATTTGTATGCCATAGTACTAATCTTTTGCAACACCTTGTACGAACCATAATACTTTGGTGATAATTTATTATCCTTCTTAGCTTGCTTGAGGGACATTTACTTATATGGTTGTAGCCGTAGGAATACCCAATCACCTACATCAAAACTTCTTTCACTGCGATGTTGATCTGCCTGTTGTTTCATTCTATTCTGTGCCAACACGAGGTTATCCTTTAAGAGTTGGAGGACTTGTTGTTGATGTTCGATGTGATGTTCCACTGCCTGAACCTTAAAATTTTCTCTTAAATATGATGTGATGGATGGTGGTTGATACCCATAAAGTGCCATAAATGGGGTCATTTTTGTTGCTGTATGGAAGGAAGTGTTATACCACCATTCAGCCAGAGGCAACCATTTGACCCATTGTGTCTGTTT
Organism: Pinus tabuliformis; assembly: GCA_031772625.1. Taxonomy (NCBI): domain Eukaryota; kingdom Viridiplantae; phylum Streptophyta; class Pinopsida; order Pinales; family Pinaceae; genus Pinus; species Pinus tabuliformis. The sequence continues at coordinate 868,744,524 of CM062820.1, read as the reverse complement.
ATCAGATACAAAGCAACGAAGATATCCTTCCAAACATTTGTTTACTATCTCAGTTTGCCCATCAGATTGAGGATGATAAGATGAGCTATGAGCTAACTGAGTACCAAGACAAGAAAATAATTCTGTCCAAAAATTTCCAGTGAAAATGGAATCTCTATCACTTACAATAATCTTTGGGTTTCCATGTAGCTTTTGAATTGTTTCCATAAATGCAGAAGAAACTGTACTGGCTTTAAATGGATGTGATAATGCACAAAAGTGTGCATACTTGGTAAGTCTGTCAACTACCACCATGATGACACTCTTTCCCTCAGACTTGGGTAAACCTGTGATAAAATCCATTGAGACCTCCTCCCAACGTTGGCTTGGAATGGATAAAGGTTGTAATAGACCTGGTGTCTTAATTGTTTCAACTTTATTTTGTTGACAAACCAAACATTCAGCCACAAACTTTTGAATATCTAATTTAAGGCCATCCCAAAAAAAATCCTTCTTAACCCTGTGGTAAGTTTTTAAGAATCCTAAGTGCCCTCCTAAGGGAGAAGTGTGCAATTCCATAAGAATCTTTTGTTTTAGCTGGGAATTCTTACACAGGTATAAGCGATCTTTGTACCATAACGAATCATTTTGCTAGCTAAATGTACCAGACGTACTGGAATCTTGTTGTAACTTTCGAATAAGTGCCCACACTTCTTCATCATTCTTCCATTCCTCCCTTGCTTCGTTTATCCAATCTGGTTGGATAATAGAAATGGCGCACAACAATGCTTCCACATCCTCATCCTTTCTTGAGAGTGCATCTGCCACCACATTTTGCTTCCCTTTTTTGTAGATGATTTCAAAGTCATAACCCAACATCTTTGTGACCCACTTTTGTTGCTCTTCAGAGGATAATCTTTGTTGTAAAAAGTATTTAAAGCTATCATGATCCGTTTTTACCTTGAAGTGTCTACCCATTAAGTAGGGTTGCCATTTCTTAAGTGCATGGAGTATTGCCAACATTTCCTTCTCATAAATAGCTTTGCTTAAAAACTTTCCCTTGATTGGACGACTTTCAAAAGCAATGGGTCTTTCATCTTGCATTAGAACAGCACCAATTCCATTTCCTGAAGCATCACATTCCACAATAAAGGTTTTTGTGAAGTCCGGTGTAGCTAAGACCGGTGCTTGGCACATTGCCTCTTTAAGATGTTCAAAGGCCTTTGTTGCTTCCGGAGTCCATGAAAATGCATCTTTCTTCAATAATGTTGTTAGAGGTGCTGCTATTCTCCCATAATTCTTAACAAACTTGCGATAATACCCTGTCAACCCGAGAAATCCTCGCAGATGCTTTATGGATGTGGGGATTTTCCATTCCTTAATGGCTTTAATTTTGCTAGGGTCTACCTTAACTCCTTCATGAGATACAATATGACCCAAATATTCCACCTCCTGGACTCCAAAGAAACATTTGGATCTTTTTGCATATAATTGTTTCTCCTTCAATAGTTGTAGCACCTTGTCAACATGTTCAACATGATCCTTCCAAGACTTGCTGTAGATTAGTATATCATCAAAAAATACTAACACAAATTTTCTAAGGAATGGTTTGAAAATTGAATTCATCAAACCTTGAAATGTTGAAGGTGCATTGGTAAGGCCAAAAGGCATGACCAAAAATTCATAATGACCCTCATGAGTTCTAAATGTTGTTTTCGGAATGTCTTCAATCTTCATTCTGATTTGATGATATCCTGAACGAAGATCCAACTTGGTGAAGTAAATTGATCCATGCAATTCATCCAGTAATTCATCAATGACATGAATGGGGAACTTATCTTTAATAGTGAGCTTGTTGAGCTCCCTATAATTCGGACACATGCGCCATGATCCATCCTTCTTGTGCACCAATACTACTGGAGTAGAGAAAGAACTTTGACTCGGTTGAATTATACCAGCCTCTAGCATTTCTGCAACCATACGTTCAATTTCACTCTTTTGGACATAGGGATATCTGTACGGCCTGATGTTTGGAGGAACACTTCCTGGAATCAGATGAATAGCATGATCATGATCACGCATAGGTGGGAGACCTTTGGGAGTGTCAAATACCTTGGAATGATTGTCCAGGACTTTTTGGAGATCTGGAGAAATAGATGATTCCGATGTGGAAACATCTAGCGAGCATAATTGTGCAATTACACCTCTTTTCTCCTTTTTTAGAAGCTTTGTCATACTATTAGAGCTGATTATCTTTTCTGGTTTCCCTGAAATACCCCTTAATTCAACTTCCTTTCCTTCCGTAGAAAATTTTATGAAAAGTTCTTGAAAATTAAAAGCTATTGTACCCAGGGATTGTAGCCATTGGACTCCTAGTACAACATCAGCACCTCCCATTGGAATGGAAAGCATTGGGCTAGTCAATACATATTCTCCCATGGATAGCTTGATATTATGGCACTTTCCAGAGCAATTTATTGTTCCTCCATTTGCAATCATCACTTGACACTCTGGTGCTGGATATAGGAAGCAATTCAATTCTTTTGCTACCTTACAATGAATAAAATTGTGGGTGCTTCCTGAATCAATCAACACTATTACCTTTTTCTTCTTGATTTGTCCTTCTATCTTGACGGTTTGAGGAGTGGTAATTCCCGCCAATGCATTACAAGATATGGTCGGATTTATTTGTTCTTCATCTAGGCATTGTTCCTGGAGTATATCCTCTTCTTTTGATCTTTCTTGCTCCTTTTCTTCTTCCTCTTCACAATCTATGTAGAATAATTTCTTCTCAGCACACTTATGACCTTTAGTGTATTTGCTATCACAACTGTAACAAAGCCGTTTTGCTCTTTTTTCTTCCAATTGTTGTGGTGTCAACCTTATAGGTTGTGGAAGACTAGGGGCAACAACACTTCCGTCTTTATAGTTGTGAGTGGTATGCTTCCTGGTGGCCATAATTTTGCTTTCCATTTTTCTTGCTAACCTGAATGCCTTCTCTAATGAATCAGGTTCCCAAAGGCGAACATCATGTTGGATATTATCCTTTAAAGACCCTATGAACACATCAATCCTATGCTCCTCTGGAATATCTTTTACCCTTATGTTCAATTTTTGGAACTCCTCAATGTGCTCCATTATTGAATCCTTTTGTTTGAGACTTATCAATTGGCTAAAAAAAGTGTTGCTTTTTGTATCCTCATAATGTGCTATCAATTCTTCCGTAAAAATTGCCCAAGTGATAAATGGTTTACGAGAGCAAAGCCATTGATACCATACAAACTGATTTGGTTCCAAATATAAAGTTTCCATATGTACCTTTTGTGTGTTTTGCACATTATTGAGATCGAAGAATTGCTCCATCTGTAATATCCATGTGGCAGGATCCTTGTCATCAAACTTCCTCATATCGATTTTTGGAATATGGTGAGTCTTCGATCCAACATTAGCGTCTATGGAATCATGATTAACATTTCTTTTGTTCTCATCATGAGTTTCCTTTAGTACCCTTTCACCCTTAGGGACCATTTCTTGTAGCAACTTATTCATATTTATCTTCAATTCGTCCATGTCTGTCTTCAAATCTATCTTCAAATCATCCATCTTAGCTTCCACGTCAATCATCTTAGCTTCTACGCCTTTCTTTAAACAGTCCATCTTAGCTTCTACACCTTTTTTTAAACCATCCATATTAGCTTCTACATTTTTCTTTAAACCATCCATCTTAGATTCTGTTCCTTTTTGTGCAAGGGACAGTTGTTGCACTTGGTCTTGTAATTTTGATATATCATGTTGCATTTCTTCCTCTTCTTCATGAGTCATGCTAGAGCTTTCAGGTTCCTTACTAGGTGTTTGCATTTTCTTTCCTCGGGGCATCAGTTACTGATAATAATGCTCTACTATGCCCTTTGAATTCCTTCAAAATAAATTTTCAAACCAAGCTTAAGCAAAAATTTAAGAAAATCTACACACCTTTTTTCACTTTGTAGGAGCTCGATATTGCCTCTGATGTATCTCTGTACTTTCCAATCATCTAGTTCCGAATTTGTGAGCTGTAGTAGCCCTCTGTGTCCTCTTTCCAATGCCACAAGTCTGACCCAAATTGGATTCTCCAAGGAAGAGTTATGTGAAATCTCGCACAGTGACTTGCTTATAGACTAGTTCAGTAGAGCGAACTTGTACGACGTGCCACGAGTCACTGTTTTGACCTTTGGATCTGAAACATGTATACAAGAAACTACAGTCCGTCCTCTTTCTGTACCTTCTTACGAAATTTCAATCTGATTCCCAGAGAGAAAGTTATGACAATTTTCCCCAGGTCACCTGTTTTGAATGTAATTCAGGAGTCTGCAAAAAGACCAACTTCCTCAAATCATATCTCCGCAAATATCGCGCGAAAAGCTCTGAAATTTGGACCCAAGGTTCAGCGTGATTTATTCTCAAATGGGTTTTTTTTGCGACTTCTGAAACGTCACAGAAAAAAAAGTTATAGCGAAAATGCCACGATGACCTGTTTGGAGCAGCGAAACCCTAGAATCCAAAGCTCTAATACCAAATGTTATGAAACCAGCTCAAGAAAAGATAGAAAAGATAGATCAACGCCTTAGAATTCAGCCTCTTCGAGGGGGCAACCTCCTTTACATTACATAAATGAACAATTCTTGGATGATTCAAATGACAAAACCTCCTTTCTATATATAGGAGTCTAAGGAGTCACAATATAATCCAGCCGACCTAACAATAATAATATAAAGCCACAAAAATAACAATAGAGGGATTCTATGGGGCACAGTAATAACGATATGGGGGCAATAGGGGCACAATAATATTAATAAGGGGTATAACTACAATAGTAATGGGGTAATCACTAGTATTATAGGGACCCAACAATCTCCAAGGGGCTTGCGCAGTTCAAAGCCAAGAGGATTAGATTTCGTGGGAAAACTCTCTCTGAGTGAGTCAACAGAGAGGTAAGTCTTTTCAATCGAAATTTGTCAGTGATAGAAGGAACAACGCAGCAGAAGATTTAGCAAGAGGGGTTCTCTAAGGTGGGACAAAGTTTTTCCTGCAACAGTTGCTAGGACAAGTTAGCGTCGGAAATTGGCACAATATGGATACTCAAAGTGTCTCAAAATTATCTACCAGATTAGATGAAGAATTTGCATGCCTAGCAAATTCAGCATCAGCAGATGTTTGGTACAGCGAGGCTTCAGCTCATATGACTGGAGTACAAGAACATTTCTCGAGTTATCAAAAAGAACAAATGGACTTCCAAATCACTATGGGAAATAGAAGTAGGGAGAGGCACCATAACGTTTCAAACAGAAGCAGGGACCGGCATCCAAGCCACTAATGTTCTGCATGTGCCAGGATTAGGAATGAACTTGATTTCAATGTCCCAGTTACATGACAAAGGATACAATGTATAATTTATGGGAAAGAAAGTAAATGTCAAGCATCCGAGCTGGAAGAAGAAAAGGCGAATTGGGATTCGAAGCAACAAGTTGTATAGATTGCAGCTTGAGTCACCAATGGCATTGATAGGCAACAACTATAATGGTGAGAAGGAGCGAAATGAATTATGGCACAGGCAAATGGGGCATTTACACCATGGAGCACTGAGGATGCTCAGAGAGACTGTTACAGGAGTTACCAGTCCTTGGTAGTGAACATGATCACTTATGCAGAGGATGTGTACTAGGAAAGTATGCTAAAGCAGTTTTTTCCAGAAGTAACAGTAGAGCAAAATGTGTATTAGGATTGATACACTCAGATACCTGTGGTCCTATGTCCACAAGAGCTCTTAGTGGTGGCAAATACTTCGTCACCTTTATCAATGATCACTCCAGAAAAACCTGGATCTATTTCTTAAAGACCAAGGATGAGGTCTTTGATCGTTTCTGAGAGCTTAAAGCTCTTGCTGAAAATATCACAAGGGAAAAGATAAAGGTATTGCGTTCAGACAATGGTGGAGAATATACGGACAAAGACTTCACAAATTTCTACACAAAGGAGTACATCAAAAGAGAGTGGACAACTCCATAAAATCCAAAGCATAATGGAGTCGCAGAATGGAAAAATAGAACTATTGATGGGGCAGCCAGAGCTATGTTGTATGATCAGGATCTACCTAAGTATCTACGAGCAAAAGCTTGCAACACAATAGTGTATATCCATAATAGAACTCCTCATAGAGCATTGGGGAAGAAAATGCCTAAAGGGGTCTTCACAGGGAAGAAGCTGGAAGTCAGTTATCTCAGGATATTCGGAAGCATGGCTTATTGTCACATTCCAGACAAGAAGCGCAGTAAACTGGATCAGACTACAGAAAAAGGGTATCTCATAGGATACAGTGAGACCTCAAAGGCATACAGAATCTACATTCCTAGCAACAAGAAGATTCAGGAAATCTCGTGAGATGCTTGTAGAAGATCACTCAGGAGATGTTCCATTAGTCCAAGAGCAGCAAGGGTAGCAAGGAGGACAAGCAGGAGGACAGACACCTGGATCGAGTACCTTGACCAGTACTAGTATCTCCTCAGAAGGAGAACATGCAAATAGTTCTCAGCAGATGGAACGACAGGATCAGGAGGAGGAGTTGGTTAACTCCCACCACCACTGGTAGAACTAACAGAGAAGTACGACAGAAACTGAGAGACGTAGAGGAGTTTGTTGGAGCTCCTAGAACTGAGAAAAGGCAGCGAAGACAACCTGACAGATACCAGGCATTAGTAGCTCAGGTTGAAGAACCCTCTAGCTTTCAGGAAGTTGTTCAACACTAAGTATGGGTGGATGCCATGGTAGAAGAATACAACTCTATCATGACGAATGATGTCTGGGAAGTAGTACCTAGACCAGAAGATAGATCAGTTGTAGGATCACAATGGATCTACAAGATCAAGTATGTTGTAGATGGCAGTATAGAGAAGTACAAGGCAAGGTTTGTGGCAAACGGGTATGCTCAGAAAGATGGAATAGACTATGAAGAGACCTTCGCTCCAGTTGCTTGATACACCTCTATTAGATCTGTTATATCCCTAGCAACTCAAATGGGATGAGAGATTCACCAGATGGATGTCAAGACAACATTCTTGAACGGAGTGATAGAAGAGGAGGTGTATATAGAATAGCCCGAAGGCTTCGAAACTCATGAGAAGAGAACTCAAAGAACTCATGTTTGCAAATTAAAGAAGAAGACCTGTATGGGCTCAAGCAGGCACCCAGAGCATGGTATGGTCAGATTGATAGTTGCAACAGTTGGGATTTGTCAAGAGTGATGTTGATCCCAATATCTACTATTTGATGGTAGAGAATGAGCCACTTATTCTGGTATTATATATAGATGCCCTATTGCTAACTGGGTCATCCAAGCTCATACAGGATTGCAAGAATAATCTTGAAGTTGAATTCGATATGAAGGACATGGGATTGATGTATTAATTTCTAGGGTTGGAAGTTTGGCAGGAGAATGGGGAGATCTTACTTGGACAAGGAAGACATGCTACAGAAATTCTGAAGAGATTCAGAGTGCAGGATTGTTGACCCGTGGCTACTCCCATGATCACCAACTGGAAGAAAATAGATGCATCAGTAGACAAGGAAGTAGACCCCACCTTGTACAGGCAGCACATTGGGTTGCTCATGTATCTGGTCAACACTAGGCCAGACATTTGCTTTGTTGTCAACACTCTTAGTCAGTTCATGGTAGAACCAAAAAGGGTGCACTGGGCAGGAACTAGGCACATTCTTAGGTATGTGCACGGAATAGTCGGATATGGGTTGAAATACTCCCGAGGGGAGGACGTCAGATTGAATGGGTTCACAGATGGAGACTGGGCAGGTAGTTCGGTAGACCGAAAAAGTACCTCAAGGTACTTCAGTGTTAGATCACGGATGATATCTTAGTGCAGCAGGAAGTAGAAATTGGTAGCTCTGAGCTCAGCAGAAGCAGAATATATGGCAGCCAACACAGCTATGTGCGAAGCTATATGGCTCAGAGGATTGCTTGTGAGCTTGTTCAGAAAAAGGATGGAGGCGACCAAGGTTTACTATGATAATCAAAGTTGTATCGAACTCTCTGAGAATCCAGTATTTCATGATCGATCAGAACACATAGATATACGATGTCACTTTATCAGAGACTGTGTTCAGCATGGGGCAATATAGCTACAGTATGTTCCCACAGGAGAGAAGGTAGTCGATATACTCACAAAGGCTCTCAAAAGAGCTAAGTTCACTCAGTTCAGAGAGCATATGGTTATGGTAGAAAATTCGTTTCAGTAGCTACAGTAGTTTACAGTGTAGGGATAGTTGGCAGTGGTAGCGCCAACAGCAGCACAGATGCAGAAATTCAGAGGGAGTTGCAGTATGGATGCAGTGTTGACAGTGGCAGGGTCAACAGCAGTACAAATGCAGCATTTGCGCAGAGGTTGGTGGATAGCATGACAGACATCAGCAGCGCAGAGGGCGATGTTACAGAACAGAGTGATGCTTCAACAGGTTGCATTGCTAAAGCACATTCCTCACTAAGAGGGAGTGTTGATTTCTGGTAGCATCGGATGTGTTATAAGTCTCAAAATTTGCAGGGAGGCTTAGACACATGCATTATCCAATACCCAGATCGTTTTGGGAAATTCCACCTAGAGACAGTTTTATTAACTTAATTATTTATTTTTAATGGGACCCTAAGTCTCAACTTAGGAATTAAAATAATTAATGGGTATTAATCTAAACTGTGGGTGAAAATTCTAGAAGAAGGCAGAGATCTAGTCAATATGATCCTAGCCATTGATTAGAATCTAATTTGGGTCGTTGATTGATCAACGAGAGGATTATAAGAGGAGGCTTGACGGGCACTTGGAGAACACACCAAAGGCAGATACTCAGTTACCCAAGTAAGATCGATTTTCTCACTGGTCGAAGTTCGACAAGAAATGATCGAATCAAAGGGAGAGTTGCAGGTGAGAAAGGAAGAGAGGGCATCAGCATCTTTCGAGAGTGCAAGGAAGCAAGACGCAGAGCAGGAACAAGGTGATGCAGAAAGAGGCAACGCAAAGGTAGATTGACGCAGAGCCTGCATGGGCAACGAGAGGTTGGGCCAGTGTGAGAAGTTTGACGCAGAGGGACGCAGAAGGATTCCGAGGAAGAGGAGTACTTCACCTGGATCAGAAATTTGTCAGGAAGCCTCTGTAAAATTTCCCACTCCTGTTTTGCTAGTTATAATTTGTACATGAGAATTTGCTAAAGAATAATAAAGAAACCCTCATCTGCTGCAACGGTTTTCCCACATTGGGTTTTTCCAGGGACGATCGTCCAAAAATAACTGTCATTGTGATTGTATCTGTGCCAATATTCTTCCTTACATCTACTTTCTGCAATATTTTAGTTGTGAAGGCTGTAGTAGAATATAAGATATTTGCTGTAAAAACATTGTGGATATCTTATTTCTGAAATAATAAGTAGAAGAAATAATATTAATCACTGCAATAGGATTCCTATTTAGAAATTTTCACAAATGTCGCCTCCTTAGACTACTCGAATCTTATCTGCCTCTATTATGCTCTCTAACTTACCACTCCTAGTTGTTCTGCTCAGTTATGGAACAAATAAAATGGCATAGCATATATATAACATTGTCCAATAGTCATCTAGAGGTAACGTTTTGACTTCCTCAACACTTAATTAGAGTTACGGTTTGGACCTTCTCGAACCTTCTTGAAAGTCCACACATGACTAGCCCCAAATGCATGAGTAGTGGGGGCCAACATGGCATCTTCTCATACCATGGTGGTCAACATGGTAGTTCAAATTGCAGAAGGTATAGCTTTTGCATATGTGCTCCAATTGATCTGATTCTTGTATCGCTGGAACGTCTCTATGTGGAGACCAATGTCACAAGGTCTCCGCTAAAACTAAGAAAGTTTTGACTCCAAAAAATGTCGTTTGATGCCTCAAAATTGCTTTGAAAGGTTTCAAACCCTAATCTTCCAAACTGTGACCTGCTGCTAAAATGACCCTACAAATTGATTCCTCCATTTTTTCTACTATGGAAGCATTGAGATAGATGACAAATAATATAATAATCCAATTCGGATCTTGAAACCATGTCATATTTGATAGGTCAAGGAAGAAGGTCCACCAACACTTATCGCCCAAAAATAATTTTTCACTTTTGTGATTGAACACTTCATTTATACAATTGACTATGATGTTACACATTTAGATTGTTGAGACACAATACTTCACATTCCCTACCAATACAATCACAAGGCAATATAACATGGCTTCCTGTAATATCCCGTTTCAGAGATTTTCCCCAAAACCCCAGTAAACTCCAAACAAATACGCATAAATAATATAATAACCGGGAAACTCAAAATGATAAAAATAACAGTGGTGTAACATATAATTATATAAGCAAGAAACATAGGCAGATACTCGAGAAATGCAGAGAGAAATGCTAAGCCATTTTATTATACTAAGTAATGGAATGAGTACAGGAGGTGATCAGAAGGATGGCACCTCGACTTGCACCAGCAAGTGAAGAAATACACTCAGAATAACAAAGGAATGGCCTCTGCGTGGATGCTGCTGGAAAACTGTCGTGCTGCTACTACTGCTGGAAATCAAATGAGGATTTAGGGTTGTTCCCCTCCTCAAAAAACGATAAAACTCTAGAATCCACCCCTTCTCAGAAAACCTAGAAAAACCTAGAAAGCTTTTCTAAAATGGCTGACCCCCGAAAATCGCCCCCTTGTGGAATCACGCAATCCCTCAAGGCCCTGTGCTGCCACTAAGTAGAATCCTCCAAAATACTGCCTGAAACTCTGCCAAACCACTCCAATATGCAAGAGTTGATCCCTTGCTCAATATCCCAGTGCAACTCCTCCACAAATCCTCAAACCAGAACTGCTCCCAGAAGAACTGCGTCCCTCTCTCTCAAGACTACGCAATCTTCCAATGCTCAGCTCCACCTCAATGCCAAAGATCAAAACTACTGCAAAAACACTGTTGAAAATACCTTGCCCGAGTAGGCACTCAAAGTCCCCCGGGGCTAAGGGTGAGATCTCCGAACGGAGACACTCAGTGCACTAAGTGCTGCAAACAGCCTAAACAGCCAACGTGCTCCAAGTCGAAGTGACTAGCTCAAATTCTCATAATCGAATGACAAATTGAGGGGGCTCCTCTCTCCTTTATAGCATTAGCCTCTCCCAATCCCAAGGTTCACCTCCTCCAGCGTAATCCCCTCTTGCCACGTGTTCCCTTTCCATCTGTGTAATCCCTCCAAGTGTCTGCGTGGGCCCCATCTCTGCGTGGTCTTTTGGCCCCCTTGGCTCCCCTTTAAGTCACAACGTTGTGCTACTAGGAAGTGAGTTATGTCCCCTTTTCCTCACCTTTTTATTTACAAATAACTATAGAAGGCAAAATTGAGCAAAATCGAATATTCTAATTAGCCATGGCTAATTAGGAATATTACAGTCTCCCCCGGCAAAATGTTGCTTGTCCTCAAGCAACTGAAGTGATGGATGTTGCAAAATTTTCTCACTCTCCCAAGTGGCATCCTCATCTGGTAAATTCTTCCACCTCACCAAGAACTCCTAGACCGTCTTGCTCAGTAGCTGCCTCTCCCTGGTATCAATAATAGCCTCTGGCTGCAACACTAAATGCCCCTCTTCATCCGTGGGTGGTAGCTCATTTGTCACTGTCACACGTTGTCCCAACGCCTTCTTCAAGCATGATACATGAAAAACGTTATGAATCTTGCTGCCTTGGTGCAGCTCCAACTCGTATGCTACCTGTCCGATCCTGCGTATCACCCTATATGGCCCATAAAAGCAAGGCTTGAGCTTTTCAGCCCCCTTCTGCTTCAGTGACGACTGTCGGTATGGCTATAATCGTAGGTAGACCAAGTCTCCTACCTCTAACTGTCTCTCCACCCGACCCCTGTCAGCATACAGCTTCTGATGGTTCTGCGCTATAGCCATGTTATCCTTGAGAGCTCGGAGAATACCCTGACTCTCTTAGATCCAAATCTTGGTTCTTGGAGCCTTGCTAGCACCAAACATCACGTCAGCAAAAGACAAAGGATGATATCCATACAAAGCATAGAATGGTGACATACTGATGGACATGTGATGTGTAGTGTTGTAGCAGTACTCCCCCAGATGCAGCCACTTCAGCCATGCTCGCTGTTGTCCACTAACATAGTTACGCAAGTAGCCCTCCAGCCACTTGTTAACTATCTCTGTCTGCCCGTCCGTCTGTGGGTGATAACTGGCACTCAGTGTCAACTCCGTCCCCACCAACCGAAAAAGCTCCTACCAGAATCCGCCCATGAAACCACTGTCCCTATCACTGGTGATGGTCTTGGGAAGACCATGTAACCTGAAAATCTCTCTGAAGAACAGCTCGGCCACCTGCACTACTGTGTAGTGTGCGGATATGGCGAAAAAGTGTGAGTACTTTGTCAGTCGATCAACAACGACACTGATGCAATCCTTGCCCTGTACCATGGGCAACCCTGTGATGAAGTCCATTGAAATACACTCCCATTTCCCCTCTGGAATGGAAAGAGGCTGCAATAGTCCTGCTGGATGGTTCATTCCCCCCTTGTTCCTCTGGCAAACATCGCACTCCCGGACATGCTAGAGTACATCCTCCTTGAGGGCCTTCCACGAGAACCTCTCTCTAATGGCCCTGTAGGTTTTGGTAAACCCCTGATGACCTACCAATGGTGAATCATGTGACGCCTGAAGTATCTTCTTCTTGAGCTGAGACTCCTCAGTCAAGAAGATCCAGTCCCTGTAGTAGATGATCTCCTCGACCACCCTGTACCTGTCATCCGCCACCTGCCTATCCAGAACCTCACATGCAAATATATCCTTCGAGTACTCTACTAAGAGTCAAGCTCTCCAGTCTGCGTCCAAGCTCATAAGAGACAATGTGGCTGGCCTACGTGAAAGGGCATCTGCTACCACCTTGTTCTTACCCTTGACATACTCAATGTCAAAGTCATATGCTTGGATCTTCCTGATCCACTTCTGCTGCCTCTCCTGTAGCTGCTTCTGCTCCAAAAAGAACTTGAGGATGTTGTGATCAGTCCTCACCCTGAACCTGTTACCCACCAGATATTGCCGGTACTTAGCCAATGCATGCATGATGGCCAGCATCTCCTTGTCGTATATAGAATACAACCTCTCGTGCAGAAGGAGCTTCCGGCTCTCAAAGGCTATAGGGTGACCTCCCTGCATCAACACTGTGCCGATCCCCTCTCCCGACGCATCACACTCCAAAACAAATGGCTACGTAAAATCTGGCAACGCAAGCACTAGGCAGTTGCTCATAACCTCCTTGAGCCTGTCAAAGGCTCGCTGCACTGTATCCGACCAACTGAATGCCCCCTCCCTCGTCAAATCTATCAGAGGTGCAGCAAGCCGTGAGAAACCCTTGACGAACTTCCGGTAGTAAGTACAAATACCAATGAATCCTCGAAGTTTCGTCACGTTTCTCGGCTCCGGCCAATCTTTGATGGCCCTGATCTTCTCCTCGTGGACCCTCACTCTGTCCACTCCTATGATGTGTCCCAAGTATAACATCTTCGTCAACCCCAACTCACATTTGGAGAGCTTGGCATAGAACTGTTGCTCCTCCAAGATGCGCAATACTGTCTCAATGTGTTGGAGATGCTCCTCCCAAGTCCTGCTGTAAATGAGGATATCATTAAAGAACACCAACACAAACTTCCTTAAGTGACTGTGGAAGATGTGATTCATGCAAGACTGAAATGTAGCTGGGGCATTGGTTAGCCCGAAGGGCATCACCAAAAACTCAAAGTGCCCATAGTAACACCTGAAGGCGGTCTTGGGAATGTCCTGCTCCCTCATGCGAATCTGATGATACACAGATCTCAAATCAATCTTTGAGAAGAATTGTGCTCCTCTCAATTCATTCATCAACTCATCGATCCTGGGTATGGGGTATCTATTCTTCAGGGTCTTCTTGTTCGGGGCCCTATAGTCAATGGACATCCTCAATGTGTCGTCCTTCTTCTTCAGCAACACCACGGAAGAAGCAAAAGGACTCGTGCTCGGCCGAATGTGCCCAAGATCCAGCAACTCCTGAATGGCCTGCTCAATCTCATCCCGATAAGCCTTGGGACGCCTATAGGGGGTAGTAATCACTGCCTGTATGCCCTGCTCAAGCTCAATGGTGTGCTCAAACCCCCAGTCCAGTGGTTGTCCCGGTGGAATCTCCCCAAAACACTGTGGCATACTGGTCAAGGATGGCTTGTATCTCTGGGTGCATTGTCTGCCCTGTAGTCCCTGCCTCTGATGCACGCAACTCCACTGCCCACTCTATGTCTCCCTTCCGGAAGACTGCCTCCATCCGATGAGTTGAAACAGTCTGAGGTGGGTATGTGTGTTGTCCCCGTATCTTCTCATGGCTCCATGTCTTCTCATCATCCCACTCCATCTCTAGGGCCTTCCAATCTGTAGTGACCTTCCCCAGAGTGATGAGCCACTGAACACTCAGTACTATGTTGGTGTCCGGAATATTGACCACGAAGAAGTGGTCAGTCAGTGTGTAGGTGCCCATCGTCACTGATAAATCTGAAACATAACGAGCACACACCATGGTCTGATCTCCTGGGACCAAAACTGAAAATCCATCGAAGCTCTCTGTCGGTATACCTCTCCGCTCAACCATATGTGCATCAATGAAGTTGTGGGTGGCCCCACTGTCAACCAAAACTGATACTCGCTAGCCATGTACTGTCCTCCGTACGCGCAGCGTCAAATACTTGGGAACTCCTCGCAATGCTGCAAGGGCTCCTCCAGTAGGTGCAAAAGTTGCACCACCGGCTGCTGCTGGTGGAGGCAGCAAGGGACCCTGCATGGCATGACTATCTCCTACCTCCACATCATCCTCCTCATCCTCTTCCCCGCTGCTCTCAGAGAAGACCTCAATAAAATGTGCTTTGCCAGCAGCACATCTATGTCCTGGTGCCCACGGCTCTTGACAAGTGAAGCACAATTGCTTCTTCTTCAACTCCCTCCTGGCATCATCATCAAGCTGTACTCGTCCTGGATTTCCCTTCGGAGGCAAAATCCTCACATCCTTCCCCTTAAGCTGAAAAGCCTATCGCTAGGGATAAGGTGTCCAGGTCCTGGGTAAGACATCCTGTAAGCCCCGGGTCCTACTAATAGCATCCTGAAGGGTGGTTGGTCTAGCAGATCTGACTAGACCCCGAAGTGGCTCTGTTAACCCCTCAACATACATGTAGATCCTTCGTGCCGTGGATAGATCTGGCACCATCACTGAAACCCTCAAAAAGTCCGCAATGTAGGTCTCTGGGCTCCCTATCTATTTGAGCCTCGTCAGCTCAACAAAGTGTTGTTCCGGATCCCTCCGGTCAAACCTCTCCATCAATCTCCTGGTGAACTCGGCATACGTCGTCACTGTGGAATGCCCGAGTGTAACCATCCCATGGAACCACCAATCCTGGGCCTCACCATCCAAATGTAATGTCGCCACCTTGATGGCCTCTATCTCCGACATCTAGTTAAGCTAGAAATAGATGTCCAGCTTCTCCACCCAAGACCTTGCCGAACTGTTTGATGAGCCATCAAACGTAGATAAGTGAAATCTACTAGCAGTGTGGTGGGTGTCTCCATCTTGATAATGCCGATATCCTCTGTGATGGTCGCGGGGTCCTACTATCCCGCTGGCGC
Source organism: Pinus tabuliformis (assembly GCA_031772625.1). Taxonomy (NCBI): domain Eukaryota; kingdom Viridiplantae; phylum Streptophyta; class Pinopsida; order Pinales; family Pinaceae; genus Pinus; species Pinus tabuliformis. The sequence continues at coordinate 868,728,814 of CM062820.1, read as the reverse complement.
TGAAAAAAGTCTATGAATGAGAGAGCATCCCTGAATTCCTGCCCATAGGCCTGGTACTCCGCAAAATAATCGCCCATATGACCGGGCTCTGCCTCCTGCTGTGCTCCGGCCCCCGTATCTGCTCCTAGGAAAGTGGGCATGGTAGAGCGTATAGGGGCATGTGAGGCCACTTGCTGAGTAGTATCACGTTGAGTGGCACACTGCTCTGGCAAATGGTGAGATGCACCCGATCCCTCTCCAACCTAGAAAACTCGTGGGCTCTCACACTGTCTAGCCTCCACTGCCGTGAATCTCTGCCCCGTCACCTCAATCTGCCTCGACAGATCCTACACTAATTTGAGGAGCATGTCCGCAAATTTCTTCCCGTCATCATCTGCCATCGAATTCTCCTGCTCTGTGTCCACCACAGGCTCCTCCTGTCCTGCGTCCACCACAGGCTCCTCCTGTTCTGCGTCCACCACCGGAACACAGTCTCCCTCTCCGTAGGTGTTCTCCAACCTACGCCCAGCGTCTCTGTATCTCCTACCTCTGTAACAAATGTAGGGCTTTTCCCCCGGTGTCATAGATTGCTAGCTCCACAGGCTGAGCCAGATCTATGCTCTGATACCACTGTAATATCCCGTTTCAGAGATTTTCCCCAAAACCCCAGTAAACTCCAACCAAATACGCACAAATAATATAATAACCGAGAAACTCAAAATGATAAAAATAACAGTGGTGTAACATATAATTATATAAGCAAGAAATATAGGCAGATACTCGAGAAATGCAGAGAGAAATGCTAAGCCATTTTATTATATTGAGTAATGGAATGAGTACAGGAGGTGATCAGAAGGATTGCACCTCGACTTGCACCAGGCAAGTGAAGAAATACACTCAGAATAACAAAAGAATGGCCTTTGTGTGGATGCTGCTGGAAAACTGTCGTGCTACTACTACTTTTGGAAATCAAATGAGGATTTAGGGCTATTCCCCTCCTCAGAAAACGTTGAAATTCTGGAATCCGCCCCTACTCAGAAAACCCAGAAAAACCCAGAAAGCTTTTCTGAAATGGTCGACCCCCGAAAATCGCCCCCTTGGGGAATCACACAATCCCTCAAGGCCCTGCACTGCCACTGAGTAGAATCCTCCAAAATACTGCCTGAAACTCTGCCAAACCACTCCAATATGCAAGAGTTGATCCCTTGCTCAATATCCTAGCTCAACTCCTCCACAAATCCTCAATCCGGAACTGCTCCCAGAAGAACTGCGTCCCTCTCTCTCAAGACTGCGCAGTCTTCCAATGCTCAGCTCCACCTCAATGCCAAAGATCAAAACTACTACAAAAAGACTGTTGAAAATACCTTGCCCGAGTAGGCACTCGAAGTCCCCCAGGGCTAAGGGTGAGATCTTCGAACGGAGACACTCAGTGCACTAAACAGTGCTACAGACAGGCTAAACAGCCAGCGTGCTCCAAGTCGAAGTGACTAGCTCAAATGCTCATAATCGAATGACAAAATGAGGGGGCTCCTCTCTCCTTTATAGCATTGGCCTCTCCCAATCCCAAGGCTCACCTCCTCCAGCGTAATCCCCTCTTGCCACGTGTTCCCTTTCCATCTGCACAGTCCCTCCAAGTGTCTGCGTGGGCCCCATCTCTGCATGGTCCTTTGGACCCCTCGGCTCCCCTTTAAGTCACAACATCGTGCTACTAGGAAGTGGATTTTATTCTAAAAGTGAGTTATGTCCCCTTTTCCTCACCTTTTTATTTACAAATAACTATAGAAGGCAAAATTGAACAAAATCGAATATTCTAATTAGCCATGGCTAATTAGGAATATTACACTTCCGTAAGACCCATCAATTGCACAAAGATAGTAAAGTCTACAAACTTACATCAATCTACTAATTCCTTGCCATCTGGAGGCATAATTGTCAAGCAATTAACCAACATAATTTTAGAACTTTTTAATCTACTCCTGTGCTCCCCCCTTCCACCCTGCAGCAGCATAGCAAAAAGCTCATATTGTAGCGGGGAGGTGCCCTTCCGAGCACCAACTCAAAATTCAAATCCTGATTCAGAAAGGCTTCACTCACCTCTATCACAACACAGATTGAGTTACATCGTTCCAACATCTAAGAAAAACCATGCTTGTCATTCACCTCAGCCCAAGGATATTGAAGCCGTATCTTCTCAGCCCAAGCATAATGAAGTTATATCTTCTGGAAAAGTGCTTAAGTGGACCACTGACATCCCAGTTCTTCAACAAACCACTATCAACTTGGTTCTTCAGTTGGGCGGATATTTAAAGTTTTTCTTCTTAGAAGCTCTATATCTGAACAACATGTTTTGTCCCTAGTGCACACACTCAATTCAGAAGATCCTATTTGAACCTTCTCCCAGCATCCACATGTATCAATCCAGCAAACACACTTAGCTACTGTAGACTTTTATGTCCTTCACTAGAAATGAAGTGCCATCAGCAGAATTAGCAACAATTTCCTCTCAGCCAGGAGGAAATGATGAGATTCAGTCACAGTCGACTTAGTCAACAATGCATTATATTTGTATTTTTGTACTTTATATTCTTAAAGCTCACCTAACACTCCACCTACAACAATTTTGTGCTTACACACACATGAGTGTTTCATTTGTTGTTTCACTGTGCACATATCAGTAAAAGGCAGAAAATACCGCTGAATTGCCTCTGAGAAAGTTGCCTTCATGGTTTTCTTGAAATATGAATGCTTGAGCTTGATTTTTATACTTGATATGCTTTTGTATTTCATGAGTTTTTTAAGAGTTTGAATTTTGTTTTTGAGCAAACTAGGGTTTGACGAGTTGATTAATGTTTTGGACCAACCCTTCAAATGACAGTCAAATTACCTGCCATTTTCACCCCTTTAAGCCAAAGAGGCTTCAAATTTGCCTTAGAATAACCCTGCTAAATAGGTACCCAAATATCAGGTGCTTCACAGTCCAGGTGCAAGACCCTGCCCAGGAACTGACTTGGGTAGTTCACAATTCAATTGCAGAATACTGGAGAAAAAATATTATCGTCCACCCTTTCAATGTGAAAATTTATGGAATCAGGAATTGAATTGACACCAGGGGTTAGAAATCATAACAATGTCTATAATTAGTAGGTACTAGATATTAATAGATACTTTGAAAGATTTATCGACTTGAAAAACAGATCGACTGCTATTACAGATGCACAATCAGAGTAATTATTAAAGACATGGAAATGAACACCTTCGCATGACTCTAAATTTATCATTGTTGGGCCGCCTTTATGCATCAAACCCAGAAGAATAAAATAGAAAAAAAAAAATTGGAAAAATTAAACCAAAAAATTGGAATGTAATGTGATGTTCTGATGGACACAAGAACAATTTCTCATTTCTCACAGATTGAAAGATTGTAGGGGATACAATATTAAGTTATTGACAAAGAGTGGCCAATGTAAGCAATGGAAAATTTTGACAGTGATCATAATATGGCCTCTTTAATCGAACTGTCAGGATACATGACAAGTCTCCGCAGCATTTTCCATTGTTTACAGAAAGACCAGTTTTGCTTGATGTACTACTGTTGTCAACCACTCCTTTGATGATAGAACCAACATGGAATATAACCTAGCAATCAATATCTAACTTCTATCAGCAACCAACAACAGTTTAACAAAATGTGCATTTTGTTTTGTAAAAGCTTTTTGGAAGTTGCTACGAAATTCAGGTCTTGGTAACTGACAAAAAATCAATTTCCTAATTGGTCTTCGAACTAACTTTTACTCGGAGCATTCAAGATGAGTAATTGAATAAACTATTCATAAACTTAATATTGCTTTACAAGATGGCTAAATAATAATAACATTAGTGTTGTCTTTAGACTTGTTAATTTTAGTTAACAATGGTATGTTCTATGCTTAGCACAATTATTTCGATGTTCCTTTAGCAGCCCAATGACGATTTCCAATTTAGTTTTCCAATAGCAATCACATTAACCATAAATCACATTGACAGTAACTATAGATAGAACATGAACAATAAAATGCAGAAGACAAGCCAAGACGAGAGAACACCAGATTTGGCGGATGCCAGGGAAAAAACCCCAATGTGGGGAAAACCCTTTTGATCAATTCTTCTTATTATTATATCAAATGTTCAGCAGAGAGAGAGAGTGTACAAAAAGTCAAAATTGAATTGTCAAATCAAAGTCAAAACAGCCTTCTAAAATCTGCAGTCAAATTCAGCCCTAATCAGAAAGTCAAAGATGGGCAACGCAGCAGCAAAACATCCTCTTTGGTGCTCGGTCAAAGGCAGTAAAACTCAGCCTTCAGTGGTGGTCAAAGTCATCCCAAGACAGTCACAAAATTTATGGTCAAACTTGTCAACCTGAAGTCAACCCTGTGGTCAACGCAAGTCAAACAGCCTAGAAAATCTCAGTTTATGTGTCAATCAATGCGGCCTGGTCAAACAGAGTCAAACCCTCCAAAATCGCAGTCGAGCTTGGTCAAACAGTCCTTGGTCAACACTGGTCAATGCTGGTCAAACTTCAGTCAACTTCTGAAATTGTTGGCCCTATACTTTTATCTGAAATTCGTCCTCCTTTCCACACGTGTGAGTGAGAAGATATGCCCAATAGTTGTACGAACCAATGAGAGGAGAGAGAAGAATGTGTGAATGAACGAGGTGCCAAATGAGGTTGGAGGTCACTTATATTTATACAAGTCATTGAGGTTGATGTGACATGTCTTTTGGGCTTCATGAGCCTACATGATGATGTGGCCGACCTTGACAATTTGCACATGTGTGGGCATAAATTCAAAAACACATTTCTGCTTATCCGAATTTGATGATCTTTAGGTCAATTTTGGTCCTCTCAAAAAGAGGAATTCAATGCAATCATCATCTCCATCAAATGCATTGTCCAAAGTGGAATTTGGCCCTAGTTGCCAATTTTAACACCCTCTCTCAACTAGGGAGAATTCCACCTGCCAATCCATCCATCATCATCAATAATAATGCCATCCTGTCGTCATACACCATCTTTGTATCTCGTCTCTTCTCTGCTGAACATTGATATAGATAATGAAGATGAATTGATCGAGAGTGAGTCACAAGAGCTTACCAATCTTCATTGACAAAAGTCAGTCCGCATAACCAAGGGTAGAACCCCAATCAGTCAATCGAACACCATACATCCTAGACATAGGGAGTAAGGCAGTACACGATGCGTCCATCTGTAGTGCTATGGTCCAATATCCACTTTTCCCAACACATTGGCTAGCTGAGAGATACTTTCCATGAGTTCCAAACTCCATGGGTAGGATGTATGTTAGGGAATCCGCAAGAGAAGGTGAACCACTCATCCTGCTCATATGCCATAGAAGAAGGTGAACCACTCATCCTATGCATATATCATCAATCCTAGGGGAAGGTGAACCACTCACCCTACACACGTGTCATCAGTCATAGGGTAAGGAGAACCACTCACCCTACACACATGTCAACCATCATTGGGTATCACAAGGGAAGGTGAACCACTCACACTGTACACAACGCACCTATAGGGGAAGGTGAACCACTCACACTGTACACAACGCACCTATAGGGGAAGGTGAACCACTCACCATATGGTCGTTGATAGCTCCAAGAAGTACCCCAAGCCCCTAGGAGCTCCCAGAGCTCAATGTTCAACTCAAATGGTACCCTAATGGAAGGGTCCTTCCACGACTCCAAATCTCTCTCGGAAGGCTAAGAATTTGACCTTCCCCAAGGGCTTTGTGAGAATGTCAGCAACCTGCTCATCAGTCCTAATATGTTAGAGCCTTATTGCTCCTCATTGTACCATATCCCAGATAAAGTGGTACATGATATCAATGTGCTTGGAGCAGTCGTGGAACATGGGATTCTCTGAAAGGAAAATCCCACTTTGGTTGCCGCAATAGATCACGGTGGTATCCAGCACGTGCTCAAATAGCTCACTGAAGAGCTTCCTCAACCAAACAGCTTCACAACAAGCCATACTAGCTGCAATGTATTCGGCCTCAATAGTGCTTAGAACAACCGAATTTTGCTTCATGCTCATCCATGAAATCGAAACAGACCCCAATGAGAAGCAGCATCCTGATGTGCTCTTTCGATCCACCACACTGCCAGCGTAGTCAGCATCTGTATATCCATGTAGCCTCAGATTCCCCGCAGTGTATCTCAGCCCATAGTTGATTGTGCCATGGAAATAGCTTAAGAGATTCTTAGTAGCAATCCAATGTATGTGGTGAGGCTCAACCATAAATTGACTCAACGTATTCACAGCGAAACATATGTTCGCTCGAGTGTTTACCAAGAATATCGGGGCCCCCACAAGTTGTCGATACTCTGAAAGGTTTGCCAATTCAGGCCCAGCAGCACTTCCACATATTTAAGTTCCAACAGAGTAGACACGAACTTGCAATCCACCATCCCACATCTCTCTAGCAGCTTCATAATATATTTTCCTTGAGAAAGCAAAATATCACTTGGCTTTTGCTAGACCTCCAGGCCTAGGAAATAGTGCATCAGTCCTAGGTCCTTCATCTCGAACTCAGAAGTCAACTCCCTCTTACATTGATAAATGAAAGAGTCGACACTTGTCAGAAAGAGATCATCAACATAAAGGACCAAGATGAGAGGCATGTTCTTTTCAACCTTGATGTATAGGTTTGGATCAGCATAGCTCCTCGTAAACCCCAACCTCATAAGATAGTTATCAATCCTCTCATACCAAGCCCTAGGGGCTTGCTTCAAGCCATAGAAGGTTTTCTTCAACCTGCATACATGTGTCCTTCGATCTTGTACTTCGAACCCCTAAGGTTGTTCCAAGTAGACTTACTCCTTGATCGAGCCATGCAAGAAAGTAGCTTTAACGTCCATTTGATGTAGGTTCCATCCTTGAGTGCCAGCAAGAGCAATAACAGATCGGATTGTGGTATATCAAGCAACCAGTGCAAATATTTCATCATAGTCCACTCCTTCCTTTTGAGAGAAGCCTCGAGCAATGAACCTGGCCTTATATTTTTCAACACTCCCATCAACTCCATGTTTAATTTTGTAAAGCCATTTAGAAGTGACCACAGACTTGTCCTTGAGTCTAGGCACCACATCCCAGACATCATTCTTCATGATTGATTCATATTCCTCATTCATCGCATCCTTCCATACTTGGTGCTTTACGGCTTCTTCGAATGTGCATGGTTCAACTTGAACAATAGTACTCATAACAGCCAAGTACCCTTTATACCTGTTCGGCTTCTTACTTTCGCGAAATGCCCCTCTTAGAGTAGTACGTTTTCAGTGTCTTTGAGCCATAGAGGCCTTTTCCTTGAGGTAGAGGGATCACTTGAACGTGGATCAATAGGATGCATCGGACCATCAACATCGGGCATAGGCTCATTTGGCGGAAGTTCATCCTGTTTTTCTGTAGCATCATCATTGTCCTTCCTTGGGATAGGGAGATCTCTAGCTTTCCCAAGGGCAGAATCTTCATCAAAGGTGACATCATGACTTACCTCCACATCTCTTCTACCAGGTACATAGATCCTATATGCTTTTGAATTTTCATTGTAGCCAACAAATATACCTTTCTTCCCAAATGCTTCCAACTTATTCCTTTTCTCTTTAGGCACATGAAAATACACAGGGAAACCAAATATTCTAAATTGAGAAACATCACATTTCTTACCAGTGAAAACTTCCTTGAGTGTTTTGATTCTTGAAATCCAAAGCTTGATGCAGGCTCCTATTTTGAACATACACGGCAGTGTTGGCGGCTTCTCCTCATAAGAACTTTGGGTAGACCTTGATCATCGAGCATGGCATGAGTGGCTTCCATGATTGTTCGATTCTTCTTTTCAGCAACGCCATTTTGCTCAGGAGTGTATGGAACAGTTGTATCCCTCTTAATGTCACCCTTTTTGCAAAAGTCATTGAATTCATTTGATTCATATTCGATTCCAATGCCAGTCCTCAATATCTTGATCTTCTTCCCTGTTTGATTTTCCACCAATGCTTTGAAAGAACGGAACCATTTGAACACTTCATCCTTCGTCTTCAAAAATAAATCCATGTTTTGTGTGAGAAGTCATCCACAAAGATTGCATTATATAGGTATCCTCCCAACAATGTTACGGGCAACATACCAAATAGATCATAATGGACCAATTGAAGAATATCGGTAGTCTTGCTTTCACTAGAAGGGAATGGTCCCCTTGTAAGTTTCCCAGCTACACAACCCTGACAAACACCTTCATGGTTCATATTGAATTCGAGCATACCTGTAACCATCTTCCTTACCCCAGGTAAGGCTTTGTAATGTAAGTGGGCGAACCTCCGGTGCCATAGTTCAGATTGAAGAGAAGTATCGCTTGCCAAAGCTCCCAATGGACTTCCTCCAACTTGATAGAGACCATCAACCCTAAATCCAAGAGTAAATGCATCTTTAGGGTTTCTTTGCCAAATACGTACCTTTCCATCAACGAACGCTACTTTGAAGCCTTTATCTTCCATTGCAGAAATAAACACCAGGTTCTTCTTCAAATCAGGCACATACAACACTTCTTGTAGATGAATGGTTTGACCTTGATTCAAGTGAAGAGTAACAGTACCTATCCCTTTCACAGGGTAGGTGGCATTATCTCCAAGTATGATCTCCAAATTAGTCTTCTTTTCAACCAAATTTGAGAGGGCCTCCTTGTACCTAGTGAAGTGCCTTGAGGCTCTGTTATTGCTCAAACTAGCAAGGGCCTGAAAGGGATCCCTAAAGGGAAAATGCTAGACTAAGGGCAACAATGGAGACTTAGCCCACTATCACCTCAACTAAGGTTCCCTACTATTGACGGATTTTCACCGATGGGAGGAGACCCGGTATGCTACGGAGTCACTAATGAAGGATAAATCAATGAGTGGATGTGGAGTGACCCAAATGATTCCCTTTCCAAGAGAGGTTGAAGAATAGAGCTTGTTTCCCAATCCCTAAAATCTTTATTGAAATTGGTATCCTGAATGGTTCTTGAAGAATTGTCTTTTCAAAGGAACGAGACCAAGTGGACCCAGTCTAGGGTAGGAGGAAAGAGTTTAGTAATCAATGATGTTCTTACCCTAGACAAGGTGGGGGAAACGATCAAAGAAAGAATATACACTTAAAGGTGTTAAATTGATCCTATGAGGCACTAGCCTTGGGGAGGCTAGGGCAAAGTTTGATCTCGGAGCTAAGGCTTGGATTTTCTCACAACTCCACCGTCGGAATGGCCTCAAATTTGGAGGAGGTCTTGAGGAGACACCAGCGCATGAGAGGCTAGGAGATCAAACATTTTGGAGAGATAGTTTGCCAGGAAAACGATGCCCTAGGTGACCCAACTTGGCTAGTCCTAGGAAAAGGTGAAAGAAGTTGATTTAAGGTGACCACCTTTTGGTAGATCAATGCCTTAGTCTTGGGATAATGGATTCTATGATAAATATGAGTTAGGACCTTTGGTTCCTAGTCAAGGAGGCCTCAAGACTACTTCGCTAGTCTTCTAGGTCAAAGAGAAGCGATCTTGCAGCTTGTATACTTCGATGTGAAAAAGGTGATGGCTTATCAAGATAAATTCGTTGATAGAATTACCCTAGGAGATTTCATTCACATTACATGGTCCATACATTGAAAGATGTTATATAGAGACAAAATTCCACAATTTAAGTAGTAAATGCATGCAGCAATTAGTCCTAAAAATAGTGAAAATCTCAGTACAATGTTTATGACAAAGTAAAACAAGCATAGCATTAAAAGCATGTACTTACATGTAATAGAGTATATCCAACCATCCACAATTTGACAATATAGAAGCTCCAAGACAAGATAAACCAAATCCACACATCAAAATTCATCCATAAAGCTCCAATTCATGCTCCAAGGAAAAGTGCGAAATTCTCAAGAGAGAGAAGAGATCCAATCCAAAGTCATGATGAGCAATAGAACTCATCTTACTTGTATTTATACACTAATGAGGAGTTTGAATTAGCGTCCTTGACCTACATAAGCCCCAAAAATAAAATAATGTTCTAATCATCTAACTTTTGGTGACAAGCCCACCAAACTAGCTCACAAATGAAAGAATAAGCCTCTCAAGCGGTCAAATAATAATCTGTGCATGTCGTAGAGCCCTCTAAGAGGCCTAATGAAGTCCACAAGTGTTATAATGAAGAGTAGGACCCTCAAAAGTGATGGACAAAGGGTTGGCCCCTTATTCTCCAAACAATAAACCTGTGGTGCTCCCAATGGGTGTGGGGGCACAACAATAACCTCATGGGTTTCCAAATTAGTCGAGGATGCATGTAGATCGTTTGCAAGGGATCCGATGATGGTGTAGGGGATACCACATCATCCTACAAGTCCTGGGTCAACTGCCAAGTGCATGGTACATTTGTGGGGCTGGCTGGCGAAAGGTGAACCAGGTGCATCATCCTTGTCCAATGGAAATATCTCGAGCATCTTTGATCATCCTCGGGGATCCATGGAGTATTGTCTACTGTTATGGAGGCCCATGGCTCTCAGCACACACCCTACGTATGCCAATGTAGTCCTCTGGATGATTAGGACCCCGTATAGGGAGACCAAACCCAAGATGGAAACCATCTGCAATCCTGCATAAGATCCAATGCATCCCCTAGCCTTCCAGTACAACAAGTCATTAGGGAAATCGAGTAAATGAGCTTACTACCATGGACCACAGGTAGGGACTTCATAATGGTCTACCCTTCCATAACAAGCTTCGGGGTGTGCCAATGTCTCCTAAACTCCAAATGGGGTTAACCAAGTATCCTATTAGATGCTTTCTACTTCTAAAGGGGATAATATGTTCAAGGTACATCCTTCAAAAGGTGGTGGCATGTGACAGATAGGTGAATGAAGTAGGGGATGAGAAGGGGCAACCCTGGGCCACATGTTGGGGTACAAGGGTAGCTAATAAAAGGGAAGCCCACACTTGGGTTTATAATGTATAGGAGGGAGCAATCATGGTACATGAGGTGCCTCGGCCTTGATTTTTCCACCCTTCTTTATATGTCTTTTGCCTTTTTATGATGTTCTTTTATTAACTTCTCGAGGCTCAAGGGGTGAGAGCATGATGCATAAGATATAGTAGTGAATATCCCCTTTTGAAGGTAGGGCAGTTCATTGCCCACCAGGAGTTGGGACAATCATGGATTCCTATGTGATGATGGAGGCTCATAGAACCTATAGGAACCAAGGTGATGGCCATGATGATGGAGTGGAGCTCATGTATTGGCTTTTGCCCACGTGCTAAATGTGTTTGTCTTGGCCATCTTTTGCATTTTGTCATACATTTTCATGTTGAATGTGGCCAAATATGCTTTTATCTTTCTTTTTAGTTGCATCAACCTCTGGGCATCATTCCAGACCCAACCCAAGGTGTGGGTGAGGGGAAGGGGAGAGCTAACCCTATGTGGACCCAGTGCAGGAATGTGAACCCAGGAGGGAGAAATGATGAATGGGGTAATAATGAGCGGAAAGAGGATAATATATGCAAACAAGGGAGCGGGACCACACAACCAAAATCAGGGTTTCCCATGAAATACCATCCTTAAAGTCAAATGGTCAGTAAAAGAGATCCCACGGGGCTAGAATCCAAGGTTAATACCCAAAAAGGGGTATAGGGGACAAAAGCACAAACCTCACCCATTCTTTCTGTTGAATCCCCCCATTAATCCATGCCCATAAGTGTCCATGATAAGCAAACTACAATACTCAATTACCAAAAGACAAGGCATGCCTTTAGGTTCGGGAGGCCCAACTTCAAACATACAATCACGACAGATGGACGAGGGACCACATGGTTGGCTCAGGTGGTGGAGAAATGGCACAATGAGCTAGCTGGTGGCTGCAAGGGGTTGTTGGTTGCTGGTTGAAGACCATCTTGGAGAAAAAAAAATTCTCCTAGGGATATCACCCACAAAATGGTGGGTAACATCTGGCTCCAACTAGAACGTGATCTCTCAAAGAAGTGAGCGGAGGTCCTTGAACGCGAGGTTACGAGAACTCTACCAATCTCTTGGTTACTGTAGACTTGTCACCTGAACATATAATAGATGGAAAAACACGAGACAACATGCTTTTGCGGTGTCTCATGATCGCACATGCTATATGTCAGGCCATAAAATCAACAGAAAATAAAATATGCAAATATGCATCTATCTACCATGAGAAATATCGTATGACGTTAGTTCTAATGCAAAAATCATCATGCCATGCATCCTACTCTAACATGTATATGACGAAGCTATTATTAAGTGTAACATAAAGTTAGTGCAACCAACATATCATCAAGTCAATATAAATATCCCTGCCTATATGATTACTCATGCAGTAGACCTCAAACCGAATGCAAACCCAAACACATTGAGGATGTTGCGGGTGGGAGGTGGGAAAATATGATGCCCACACATGGATGATTATGTGAGAAGAGGTAAGAAAAGGATGTAATCTAGTCCATGAGATATTCTCTTGCAACCAAAATATGGAGATGCCAACAATCAAGCTAATAAAAGTTTGATGGATGGCAACCTCTGGCATATCACTTCCACCATTGTCCTTATTATTTACGTCATGGCTTATGGCCTTTATCGGGTTCTAATTAGTAGGAAAGGGAGGCACATGATGATTACACTAGAGAGGGGAGACTATGGAGTGATCGAAACCCTGAGGGTGTGTCCAAGGAGGAAAAGTATAATCAATTAAGGGCTCTTCCTTGACACTATACTTGGGAGGGTGGAAAGGGCTCATAGTTACTTGAGATCATATGACCAGGGGTAAGGGAATCACTTGATGAAGACTCAAGATAATGATCAATAGGAAAAAGGGAGGAAGAAGTAGTGTATTCAACAGGTTTTGCTTTCCCAAAATCATAATCCAAAGGCTCAAGTGATTTGAACATAGAATCATTATCAAGGGAAGTGGGAGCCTTATCCATTTCCTTAGTATCAAAGATTGGGTCTCTCCTAAAAGGAAAATTGATCACTTCCAACTGCCCCTCTTTATGTAAAGGAAAATGAAGATTCTCCTTCCCAAAGGTATCAATGGATATGTCATCATAAATAGTGCCTAAGGGGAAGGGAAGACCAATCTCATCCTCATCCTCCTTGTGGGTGTCGTAAATGGGAGCACAATCAAATTAAGGACCAGCAATTTCGCATTTCTCCTTTTCAATGTGGAAATAATCTTCAATGTCATATATCAAGGGGCTAATGGGATCATCTCTCTCAAGGTTTTCAAAAGAGGATTCATCGAGAGTAATATCCTTGAGAAAGGTAGGGTTGGTCTCAATTTCACTTTCCATAAATTCATCATTACCAGCACATGTGTCCTCAAAATCATCATTTTCATCATGCGGACCCAAGGAGGACTCGTCTTCTTGCTCATTACCTAGACTCTTAATGTCTTGATGATGCTTGATGAAGGCTTCCTCTTGGATGCTTAATGCAAGGTGCACTTGAAAATGTCTAAGAAAGCCATCAATGAACTCTTCAATAGATGAGATGCTCTAGGTTCATGACCATGCAGCCATGAGTTATGACCACCGAGAGATCCCATGAATAATAACATAAGGACATCTTGGTGGACAACCTTCTCTCTTAAAGCATATGCATTAAATCTTTCTGCATGGTCAATTGCGGAGAGTGGATCACCATCAAACACGGGCACCCCACGTACCATCCTCCCTGTGACATGATTAGGATGCCTAGGGATGCTAGCAATGTCCAAAGCAGGAAATTTATCAAAGAATAACAACCTATTTGAGGTATACATGAAAAATATGTAGGAGTCGCCAGGGTGAAATTAAAGATGCCTAGAAAAATGCTTGCTTCAACCTACAAGCATCGACCTTAAAGTTCAACGAAGAACTAGGGCTTCGTTCTTCCAATGGAGTCCTTATTATTTACATCGTAGCTTATGGCGTTTATCGGGTTATGATTAGTAGGAAAGGGAGGCACATGATGATTACACTAGAGAGGGGAGACTATGGAATGATCAAAACCCTGAGGGTGCGTCCAAGGAGGAAAAGTATAATCAATTAAGGGCTTTTCCTTGACACAATATTCGGGAGGGGGGAAAGGGCTCAAAGTTACTTGAGATCATATGACCAAGGGTGAGGGAATCACTTGATGAAGACTCAAGATAATGACCAATAGGAAAAAGGTAGGAAGAAGTAGTGGATTCAATGGGTTTTGCTTTCCCAAAATCATAATCCAAAGGCTCAAGTGATTTGAACATAGAATCATTATCAAGGGAAGTGGAAGCCTTATCCATTTCCTTAGTATCAAAGATTGGGTCTCTCCTAAAAGGAAATTGATCACTTCCAACTACCCCTCTTTATGCAAAGGAAATTGAAGATTCTCCTTCCCAAAGATATCAATGGTATGTCATCATAAATAGTGTCTGAGGGGAAGGGAAGACCAATCTCATCCTCATTCTCCTTGTGGGTGTCATAAATGGGAGCACAATCAAATTGAGGACCAGCAATTTCCCATTTTTCCTTTTCAATGTGGAAATAATCTTCAATGTCATATTTCAAGGAGCTAATGGGATCATCTCTCTCAAGGTTTTCAAAAGAGGATTCATCGAGAGCAATATCCTTGAGAGAGGTATAGGGTTGGTCTCAATTTCACTTTCCATAAATTCATCCTTCCCAGCACGTGTCCTCAAAATCATCATTTTCATCATGCGGACCCAAGGAGGACTCGTCTTCTTGCTCATTACCTAAACTCTTAATGTCTTCATGATTCTCGATGAAGGCTTCCTCTTGGATGCTTAATACAAGGTGCAATGGAAAATGTCTAAGAAATCCATCAACGAACTCTTCAATAGATGAGATGCTCCTAGGTTCATGACCATGCAACCATGAGTTATGACCACCGAAAGATCCCATGAATAATAACATAAGGATATCTTGGTGGACAACCTTCTCTCTTAAAGTATGTGCATTAAATCTTTCTACATGGTCAATTACAAAGAGTGGATCACCATCAAACACGGGCGCCCCACGTACCATCCTTCCCGTGACATGATTAGGATGCCCAGGGATGCTAACAATGTCCAAAGCGGGAAATTTATCAAAGAATGACAACCTATTTGAGGTATACATGAAAAATATGTAGGAGTCGCCAGGGTGAAATTAAAGATGCCTAGAAAAATACTTGCTTCACCCTACAAGCATCGACCTTAAAGTTCAACGAAGAACTAGGGCTTTGTTCTTCCAATGGAGTCATTATTTATGTCATGGCTTATGGCCTTTATCTGGTTATGATTAGTAGGAAAGGGAGGCACATGATGATTACACTAGAGAGGGGAGACTATGGAGTGATCAAAACCCTGAGGGTGTGTCCAAGGAGGAAAAGTATAATCAATTAAGGGCTTTTCCTTGACACTATACTCAGAAGGTGGGAAAGGGCTCATTGTTACTTGAGATCATATGACCAGGGATGAGGGAATCACTTGATGAAGACTCAAGATAATGACCAATAGGAAAAAGGGAGGAAGAAGTATTGTATTCAACGGGTTTTGCTTTCCCAAAATCATAATCCAAAGGCTCAAATGATTTGAACATAGAATCATTATCAAAGGAAGTGGGAGCCTTATCCATTTCCTTAGTATTAAAGATTGGGTCTCTCCTAAAAGGAAAATTGATCACTTCCAATTGCCCCTCTTTATGCAAAGGAAAATGAAGATTCTCCTTCCCAAAGGTATCAATTGGTATGTCATCATAAATAGCGCCCGAGGGGAAGGGAAGACCAATCTCATCCTCATCCTCCTTATGGGTGTCGTGGAGCACAATCAAATTGAGGACCAGCAATTTCCCATTTCCCCTTTTCAATGTGGAAATAATCTTCAATGTCATATTTCAAGGGGCTAATGGGATCATCTCTCTCAAGGTTTTCAAAAGAGGATTCATCGAGAGTAATATCCTTGAGAAAGGTAGGGTTGGTCTCAATTTCACTTTCCATAAATTCATCCTTCCCAACACGTGTCCTCAAAATCATCATTTTCATCATGCGGACCCAAGGAGGACTCGTCTTCTTGCTCATTACCTAGACTCTTAATGTCTTGATGATGCTTGATGAAGGCTTCCTCTTGTATGCTTAATGCAAGGTGCACTTGAAAATGTCTAAGAAAGCCATCAACAAACTCTTCAATAGATGAGATGCTCCTAGGTTCATGACCATGCAGCCATGAGTTCTGACCACCGAGAGATCCCATGAATAATAACATAAGGACATCTTGGTGGACAACCTTCTCTCTTAAAGTATGTGCATTAAATCTTTCTATGTGGTCAATTGCGGAGAGTGGATCAGCATCGAACACGGGCACCCCACGTACCATCCTTCCTGTGACATGATTAGGATGCCAAGGGATGTTAGCAATGTCCAAAGCGGGAAATTTATCAAAGAATGACAACCTATTTGAGGTATACATGAAAAATGTGTAGGAGTCATCATGGTGAAATTAAAGATTCCTAGAAAAATGTTTGCTTCACCCTACAAACATCGACCTTAAAGTTAAACGAAGAAATAGGGCTTCGTTCTTCCAATGGAGTCGCCAATAATGATATGTAATATGTTGTATAGGGAACAAAACACACATTTCGTATCCCCGGCAACGGCGCCAAAATGTTATTGCTCAAACTAGCAAGGGACCTAAAGGGCAAATGCTAGGCCAAGGGCAACAAATGGAGTCTTAGCCCACTGTCACCTCAGTTAAGGCTCCCTATTATTTACGGACTTTCACCAATGGGAGGAGACCCAGTATACTATGGAGTCACTAATGAAGGATAAATCAATGAGTGGATGTGGAGTGACCCAAATGATTCCCTTTCCAGAAGAGGTTGAAGGATAGTGCTTGCTTGCTTTCTAAGCAAGGTACAATGTCTTCTAAGAGAGGAACGACAAGATTTGAGGGTTAGGTTTAGGAGATGTGATTCGTGAAAGAGTTTCCCAATCCGTAAAATCCTTATTGAAATTGTTATCCCAGATGGTTCTTGAAGAATTGTCTTTTCAAAGGAATGAGACCAAGTGGACCAAATCTAGGGTAGGAGGAAAGAGTTTAGCAATCAATGATGTTCTTACCCTAGACAAGGTGGGGGAAAGGATCAAAGAAAGAATATTCACTTGAAAGTGTTGAATTGATCCTATGAGGCACTAGCCTTGAGGACGCTAGGCAAAGTTCAATCTCGAAGCTAGGGCTTAGCTTTTCTCACAACTCCACTGTCGAAATGGCCTCAAATTTGAAGGTGGTCTTGAGGAAACACCAGCGCAGGAGAAGCTAGGAGATCGAATATTTTGGAGGAAAAGTTTGTTGGGAAAATGATGCCCTAAGTGACCCAACTTGGCTAGACCTAGGAAAAGGTGAAAGAAATTGATTTAAGGTGACCACCTTTTGGTAGATCAGTGCCTTAGTCTTGGGAGAATGGAGTCTATGATAAATATGAGTGAGGACCTTTAGTTCCTAGTCAATGAGGACTCAAGACTACTTCGCTAGCCTTCTAGGTCAAAGAGAAGCAATCTTGCAGCTTTTATAATTCGATATGCAAAAGGTGATGGCTTATCAAGATAAAGTCGTTGATAGAATTACCCCTAGGAGATTTCATTCACATTACATGGCCCATACATTGAGAGATGCTATATAGAGACAAAATTCCACAATTTAAGCAATAAATGCATGTAGCAATAGCCCCTAAAATAGCGAAAATCCTAGTACAATGTATATGACAAAGTAAAACAAGAATAGCATTAAAAGCATGTACTTACATGTAATAGAGTATATCCAACCATCCACAATTTGACAATATAGAAGCTCCAAGACAAGATAAACCAAATCCACATATCAATATTCATCCATAAAGCTCCAAGTCATGCTCAAAGAAAAAGTGTGAAATTCTCAAGAGAGAGAAGAGATCCAATCCAAAGTCATGATGAGCAAATGAACTTATCTCACTTGTATTTATACACTAATGAGGAGTTCGAATTAGCCTCCTTGGCCTACATAAGCCCCAAAAATAAAATAATGTTCTAATAATCTAACTTTTGGTGACAAGCCCACTAAACTAGCTCACAAATGAAAGAATAAGCCTCTCAAGAGGTCAAATAATAATCTATGCATGTCGTAGGGCCCTCTAAGAGACCTAATGAGGTCCATGGGTGCCATAATGAAGAGTAGGACCCTCAAAAGTGATGGACAAGAGGTTGGCCCCTTGTTCTCTAAACAATAAACATGTGTTGCTCCCAATGGGTGTGGGGGCACAACAATAACCTCATGGGTCTCCAAATGAATCGAGGATGCCTGTAGATCGTCTGCAAGGGCTCTAATGGTGGTGTAGGAATGCCACATCATCCTACAAATCTTGGTTCAGCTATCAAGTGCATGGTACATCTGTGGGGCCAATTGGGCAAAGGTGAACCAAGTGCATCATCCTCGTCCAATGGGAATATCTCGAGCATATTTGATCATCCTCGGGGATCCATGGAGTGTTGTCTACTGCTGTGGAGGCCCATCGCTCTCAACACACACCCTATGTGTCCCAATGTAGCCCTTTGGATGATTAGGACCCTGTACAGGAAGACCAAAACCAAGATAGAGACCATCTGCAATCCTGCATAAGATCCAATGCATCCCCTAGCCTTCCAGTACAACAAGTCATTAGGGAAATCGAGTAAATGAGCTTAGGGACTTCATAATGGCCTACCCTTCCATAACAAGCTTCGGGATGTGCCAATGTCTCCTAAACTCCAAATGGGATTAACCAGGTATCTTATTAGGAGGTTTCTACTTCTAAAGGGAATTCAAGGTATATCCTTCAGAAGGTGGTGCCATGTGACAGATAGGTGAAGGAAATAGGCGATGAGAAGGGGCAACCCTGGGCTACATGTTGGGGTACAAGGGTAGCTAATAAAAGGAAAGCCCACACTTGGGTTTATAATGTATAGGAGGGAGCAATCGTGGTACATGAAGTGCCCCAGCCTTGACTTTTCCACCCTTTTTTATATGTATGTTGCATTTTTATGCTTTTCTTTGATTAACTGCTCAGGGCCCAATGGGTAAGAGCATCATGCGTAAGATATAGCAGAAAATATCCCCTTTTGAACGTAGGGAGGTTCATTGCCCACCACGAATTGGGACAATCATGGGTTCCTATGTGATGATGGAGGCTCATAGAACCTATAGGAACCAGGGTGATGGTCATGATGATGGGGTAGAGCTCATGTATTAGCTTTTGCCCACGTGCTAAATGTGTTTGTCCCAGCCATCTTTTGCATTTTGTGGTACATTTTCCTGTTGAATGTGGCCAAATATGCTTTTATCTTTCTTTTTAGCTACATCAACCTCCTACCATCATTCCAGCCCCGACCCAAGGTGTGGGTGAGGGGAAGGGGTGAGCTAACCCTATGTGGACCTAATGGAGGAATGTGAACCCAGGTGGGAGAAACGATGAATGGGGTAATAATGAGTGGAAAGAGGGTAATATAAGCAGACAAGGGAGCGAGACCACACAACCAAAATCGGGGTTTACCATGAAATACCATCCCTAAAGTCAAATGGTCAATAAAAAAGATCCCACGGAGCTATAATCCAAGGTTAATACCCAAAAGGGGTATAGGGGACAAAAGCACAAACCTCACCCATTCTTTCTGGCGAATCCCCCCCCATTAATCCATGCCGAGAAGTGTCCATGATAAGCAAACTACAATACTCAATTACCAAATGACAAGGCATACCTTTAGGTTCGGGAGGCCCACATTCAAACATACGATCATGGCAGATGGGAAAGGACCACATGGCTGGCTCAGGTGGCAAAGAAATGGCGCAATGAGCTAGTTGTTGGTTGCAAGGGGTTGCTAGCTGTCGGATGAGCATCTTGGAGAAAAAAAAATTCTCCTAGGGATATCACCCACAAAATGGTAGGTAACAGGGTCCACTATTAATCAATCAATGATCCAAAGTATCTGGATGAGAGGCAGTAGATAGAAAAAAATAAGATAAAACTCATTTTGTTTTTCTACAACATTATTTTCATCATACCTGGTATTTCTTGTACTTTTGGGAGGTCGACCATTTCCATTTCGAACAACAGGAGCATTCCTCTTTCCTTTGTTGTTGAACCTGTTGTTCCTTTGATTGCCATTACCTTTGAAATTGTTGTGGTTGTTGTTGTCATCATCCCTTGGAGAATTCTTCTTGTGAGGACACTCTCTAGCATAGTGGCTGAACCTATTGCAATTTGTAGCACCTTCCTTTTCTTCCTTCTTTGAATTCTTTGTTGAATCCTTGACCCTATCTCCTTTGACCAACATTATTTTTCCTCTTAGCATGAGCGGAGAAAACGGTAGGTTCATTTCCATTTGAGGGCTTTTCTCTCTCCATCATCCTAGTCTCTTCTTGAGTACTTCTAACCAATAACTCATCAAAACCAGGTATCCTGTCATTGTTGAGAATGGTGCTGACAAATACGTTCCATGGTCTTAAAAGACATCCAAGAGCAATGAGCGAGAGCTCCCTGTCAGAAATAACTTCTCCAACAGATAGCAAGTCATTCTTGATTTGCGTTATTCTCATGAAGTATGATTGAACATACTCCCCTTTATCCATTTTGATGTCCTTCAACTTGTTCTTGAGAAAGAGGATTTGATTTGCATTGTTCACTTTGAACATCCCAACCAGCTTATCATATATCTCATTAGATGTTCCCAAATCAAAAATATAGGCAACCAAATTTTTTTAATGGAGTCTATGATAATTTTCTTAACTTTGACCTCAAATTTCTTATACTACGTCTTTGCAGCCGCAGGTGCATTTGAAGGAGGCTCCACCACTTTTCCATGCACATAGTCCATTGCATCATGCGCTTCCAAAGTCAATTCCAAAGTCATCTTCCATGCAAGATAGTTAGATTTGTCTTTGAGCTTATTCTTAGTTTTCAATTAAGATGTAGAAGTCATTTGTCCAATAGTCTGTCCAACTAATCTCTCTTAATGATTGCTTTTCTCTCTCTTGCTTGGGCTTTGTCTTCACCTGTGACCTGGGCTCTGATACCATGTTAATTTTAGTTAACAATGATATGTTCTATGCTTAGCACAATTACATCAATGTTCCTTTAGCAGCCCAATGACAATTTCCAATTTAGTTTTCCAATAGCAATCACACTGACAGTAACTGTAGATAGAACATGAACAATAAAATGTAGAAAACAAGCCAAGACAAGAGAACACCAAATTTGGTGGATGCCAAGGAAAAACCACAATGTGGGGAAAACCCTTTTGATCAATTCTTCTTATTATTATATCAAATGTTCAGCAAAGAGAGAGAGTACAAAAAGTCAAAATCGACTTGTCAAAACAGCTTTGTCAAATCTGCAGTCAAATTCAGCCCTAACCAGAAAGTCAAAGATGGTCAACACAGCAGCAAATCATCCTCTTTGGTGCTCGGTCAAATGCAGTCAAACTCGGCCTTCAGCAATTGTCAAAGTCAACCCCAAACAGTAACAAATCTGTGGTCAAACTTGGTCAACCTGAAGCCAATTCTGCAGTCAACACAGGTTAAACAGCCCAGAAAATCTCAGTTTCTATGCCAATCAATGCAGCCTGGCCAAACAGAGTCAAACCCTCCAAAATCACAGTCAAACTTGCTCAAACAGTCCTTGGTCAACGTTGATAAAAATTCAGTCAACTTCTGAAATTTCCGGCCGTGTACTTTTGTCTGAAATTCATCCTCCTTGCCACACATGTGAGTGAGGAGATATGCCAAATAGTTGTACAAACCAATGAGAGAAGGAGAAAGAAGAATGCGCGAGTGAATGAGGTGCCAAATGAGGTTGGAGGTCACTTATATTTATACGAGTCATTGATGGTGAAGTGCAATGTCTTTTGGGTTTCATGAGCCTACATGATGATGTGGCCGACCTTGACAATTTGCACATGTGTGGGCATAAATTCAAAAACACATTTCTGCTTGTCCGAATTTGATGATCTTTAGGTCAATTTTGGTCCTCTCGAAAAGAGGAATTCGATGCAATCATCATCTCCATCAAATAAACTGTCCAAAGTGTCATTTGGCCCTAGTTGCCAATTTTAACAAGATTTTTATTAAATATAAATCTGATCAACTATAGTTATGGGTTTTGCAGGTTTTAAAGTATCTTGTGCTTCGAATTAAGAATGATATTTATCTATTCTGCCAAAGATCAACAATAAATTCATTAGCCTCCTGTAACACCCTGTGTCATATGTCCCTTAATTTAATCGAATGAGCAGTAGAAGCCCACTTTTAAATTTAGTAACTAACACATCTTTCTGAGAATCTGTGTCGTTTCTGTTACATAATACACCTTGATACAAGAGGCTCAGCTATTTAATGTTCTAAAAACCAAAGACTTGCGAAATAAACAAGGATGTGGGTAGGGAAAGCCAAATAAAGTGCATTTTATACCTCATTTCTCAGATCTATGTAACTGACGAATATTCATATATAAAACAGTCGCTTGACACTATAGTCATGTATAGAACAGTAGCTTCCAAGAGAGGCCAGAATGAGAATAGTTTCAAATTCAGATATTTCGACCGCAAACAGACATGCTATTGGCTGCCAGAAGAGGAAATACTTACGTCCCTGAGAATGCTATTATGCCACTCGTTAGCAGACTCCCAAACTGCCCAAACCAACAAAACAAGAAGGATAATTGTATGAACAGAAGATTGTGGAAATCGACCCAGATACAATATTTTTCAAAAATCCATATGTACAATTTAGGCCAAGAAAACAGACTTGGAAATGATAATGAGAATCTGACCACATAATCCCTCTATGTCACAACTAAAGTTTATAACACGAACATGGTAAGTAAAGTGTCAGCAAGAGATTAAAACCCTAGACTCCAGTATTCAGGTTCAGCCAGAAACGGGCTTTGGATTCTTTTATGTAAATCCAATCACGCTCCATGAATTGGCATCATCACCACTAATTGAGAATTAGCACCCACTGGCTCTTACACAAAACCGACAGGATGACTATACCAGAACACTTACAATGTGCGGATGCCTAGTAGCCGGAGCTGCCAACATCGCTGCTGTGTGAATTAGATGGTACAAACTTGCAGTATGCCAAACCTGATAAAATTCCGATTAGGGAAGGGAATGAAGAGACCTTAGATAAAGATTTGAAAACAAAAACTCCATTGTCATTTCACCCACAATATTGAGTCTATTACAGTGTTTTTAGTACCATGGATTTCATCAAAAACAAACTGGAAATAAATTAAATAATCAATTGAAACTTACTTCTTTATAAGCTGGGTTAGCGGGCTTGAACATGTGAGCTCCATAAGTTCCCAGACCCAGAGCTGCTATGCCTGTGTGTGTAAGTGAAGGGCAACGAATATGAATGTAAGGCACAGATAGATAGTTTAAATTAACCCTAAAGACTGATTGTAAGAATTTCCCAGTGACGGTGGTTACCTGAGATGCCAGCAACCCTGTGCCAGACCAAAGGACCCATTTCACTCAAACCTTTCAGCAGATTTTTCGCAGGCATTGGGGATGTAATTTTGGGGCATATCAGTTATTCTTTGTGGTGTGGGGGTATTCTGTGCCAGTGAGAAAGCATTTGACTATTAACCAATTGTGGAGATTTAATGATAGTTCAATCAAATCAAATTTGGTAGAGAACAGAGCTTAAAAATTTGATTTCAAAGAATCAAATGTAAATTTTCTTTCATTTGATAACGTTACTTTATTGCATATCGCACTAGATATAAACCTGAGGCAGAAATTTGATCTCAATATAAACTTTCTTCATGGGATAATGTTACCTTATTGCATATCTAGTCTAGATATGAACATTGATGCAAATTATTGTGCGAACTTTATTGAAATTCTGTGAAAAACTTGGAACTTAAGTTATTGCTCAATCTTTTAGATTTATTGATTTGTGATATTTTTTGAATTTCTTTCCTAATATTTTATTTAATGGATTTAGGTTAACAACACTTAAGAAAAAGTGTGAGTTGTAGTTTTGATCTTTTTTCATATCTATTTTTATGGACTTCAATCATTGTAATTCAATGCTCTTTGAAATTAGCAATTTGTCTTTTTAGGATGGAAGTTTTGGGTTTCCTAAAAGAATGTTGGAGAGTTTTTGTTTTCTGGGCTTTAAAAGTGGCTTCTTTTGTAGTTTTCATTACATCAACTTGTTAGGACTTGGTAATAGTCATGTTTGTGCCTTTGGGCCTATGTTCTTCTTGTGTCCTTATCTTTGGTGAAGGCTAAGGTGGTGGTTTTAGTGGAGAATTCTACATTCCAGATCCATGGGGAGTTGATTATGCAACGCTAGTGGAACTTGACTAGAGGGAGTATGCTCCCAAATAAAAGATTGTAGTGGAACATGTGTGATTGGTTTGTACCCCAATAAATGTAATCTTTTCAAATGGTTGGAATATCACTTCACTCCAAACTCAATGTCTAAATAAGAAACTCTGTAAACTCTTGGTTTTTTCAATTTGAATTTTATAAAAGAAAATTTTAAACTTCTATTAGTTAGCTCTCAAAATTGGATATAAGGGATTTATATTGGGAAATTTGAGATCTCTATGAATGGGTTATCATTACGTGGTTTTAGTTTTCTTGGTCAAAGAACAGTATTGCAGTTTGTTATTGTGACAATTGTTGATTAATATTTCCAGTATATTCAGTTTTGATTTCAAGACTTTCTTTGGACACTCTTTGTATATATTTGAAAGTCTTTGTTTTATTTTTTGATTGCATCGGGCACATACAGGGTTTATTCAATATATTTTACTCCTTTTTTGTTAATGAAAAGGATGATCTTTCCTTTCTAAAAAAAATTAAAAAAAAAATATATATATATATATATATATATTTATAAAAAAAAAAAAAAAAAAAAAATAATAATAATAAATTTTGAATGGCTTCTAATAATCAAAGAATAACCCCGGATGCGGGTGATTAAGGCGATGGGACGGGAGTTGGGAGCTGGCCACATGCCGTCCCTCAGGCATCACGTGGCACCCCATGCGCGCAGATGGATAGGACATACCAGGTTTAAGACGAAGGGACCTGGGACAGTTAATGCCCGGAGAGTGCACTCGATCCAGAGCAACGCAGCAGTAATGGCGGATGGGATCCCGAGCAGGGTAGGTGAGGATGAGGAGAATAAAACTGGACTGGAGCAGGGAATGTGGGTCGTGTTGCATTCGGCTGGCCTCTCTATCGTTGAAGCGGTCCCTTCTCAGACGGACGGGTCCATTACGAGGATGGTTCTTGCAATTGATAGTCTGGTTCACTTGGCAGTTTGCTGGAAGTCTCATTCCACTATGGTGAGACCCCGACAGAGGATGCTGAGCCATCGAGGCTCATCCAGAGGAGGGGGTTCGCGCAGACCTGTAAGGGATGATGCTGGGCATTGCTGCCACTGCAATCTAGCAAGCTCCATTGGAGCCATTCCCCTACACTCAGGCCAACACATGGATGTCGGGGCTTCTAGCTTGGCCACCTTGCCAGCTTTTGGCTCCACCATCTTCGATTTCACCAGCTCAACGACAAACCCAAGAATCAGTGCGCATGTTTCCATTCTGTTCATTGAGAATCCTCCTGAGGCGGATGACCCCACTGAAGCTCGGGAGCAAGGGATGAAGAACTACCCTGGGGAAGCAGAGCAGGCTCCAACAGCTGAGTTGGAGCAGGAAGAAAAGGGCTGGGTTACCGTCGAGGAAAAATCCAAGCATTCCCAGAATGCTCCAAACGCGGTTATTGGGGAAGAGGAAGCGACCTCTCCTACTGAAGCTGAGCCGGATTACTACGGGTGGTGCCCAATTGTGGAAGAGCAACTGGATGAGCCGAATGAATAACCGCGCCAGCGCTCATGCTTCACCAGGTCGCTCCAGGTCCAGCCACCGTTTTCTGGTTTGTTGTCTGTTCAGTCAATGTTTTTTGGGATGTTATAGCTGTTGAGTTTTTTTTGTGTTAATGACGAGAGCAGTTACTGTATCCCCTGCGCGGGAAGACTTGGTTAGCTCCTTTTTGTCTAAGGCCCCTGCGCGGGCCACCGTCTATGGGCAGTCTTGGAATTTCAGTTTACTACCCCTGCGAGGGCTTGCTATGGGGGACTATGTCTTGGTTTCTGTCAGTCTTAGTTTGTCTCTGTCTGGTGCCCTTTGAGGGCAAGAGCTTACTGGTTTCACCTGATGTAATTTTGAACTGTGTACATATTTAATAGATTAGCCTTTTTACCGAGAAAAAAAATAATAATCAAAGAATAAAAAAATCATTACATGAAGCCTAGAAGGAAGAAGAATTAGGTCATTAGCGTTAGGAACCTATGGAAATTGAAGGACCTAACCCTCCCCCTTATGATGAGTGGCAAGAAGAAAACAAACATGCATTTAATTGTCATTTGCAATTGTTGTTTTTTTGTATTTATATCAGGTTGGCCACCTATAAGCCAACTTGGAATAATTACTTTGTTGAGGCCCTTAAGACACTGGTTGTATGCACTAATCAATGAATAATCTAGTGGCAAATTAATAAATTAGAAAAATGCATATTGTTGTTAGCTTTGGTGCGGCCATTTAATACAAAGTTTGGTTTTGGTTTTAAAATGTACATGTGCAAATTTTATAAACAACTTGTATCAACCAATGTTCTTCATGCTCTAACTTATGCTTAGATTTAGTGAGGACAAAGGAATCTGATTAGATTTCCCATTAGCGAGTTGATCCATGCTTATAAAAAAGTTAAGCAATTTCTCCTTTTCTGGAAAAGTAGCATTATTGACCCAACTTTCAATATTATCTTAGTGATTGCCTTTCCTCTATGCCAACCCTACAATCCAAGAAGAAATGCAAGGTGAAAAAACAGAAATACAACTTTAAATGACAAAGAATTGAACAAGGGAGCTCTTGGTTGTTGCAACATAAAACATAGGGGATTGAATTAGGTTCTTACATTCGCTTTTTAGGGTTAGAATTTTGCCAAATGCTTATCAAGGTTGAAGTTGGATTTGTTTGTAGTGTTTGAATCACATTGTCACAACAAATACTTCTGCTCTTGAAAATTTGCACAAGTGGTGTCCATCATCTAGCTTGATTTTTCGATGGCTTGGTTAGCCACCATGGAATTCGCTAGGACATAAACACATTTGTCCCACTCACCAACATTATCAAACAAGGCCATGATTGTTGTTACATGTATAAATGACCTAGATTGGATACAAGGTCATTGAATTGATCTAAAAGTTATGGATGTAATAAAATGTGGCGGGAATACATTTGTTTGTATAAGAGGAAACACCTTATGGCGTAACAAGCAATTATTTTTTTCAGTGGTGGTGAAAATAGTGAAAAATATGCAAGCAATAATTGTATGAAAAGATGTGAATATATATATATATATGTATGTGCACACCACATTGCAAAGATTTGGTATAGTTTTTTTGCTTTATAATCAAGTTAAAATCGATGTAGTGTAATATTATTAAGAAAAGGAACAATAATTGTCATGTCGTTAAGAACGGTCCTCGAGTTAAGGCACGTCGAGGCCTTCTGAGCGTACAGCACCAACAAAGTTCCTCACAATGGTTATGACCAACTTATGAGTACTTGACTCTTGAACTACGCCTCGAGTACTTATATTTCTTATTCAAATGTAATATATTTATATTTCTTATTCACATATAATATGTATGAAGAATCTAACATTCAAACTGAACCCAAGTATAATTCTCAGCTACAATTTCATGCCTGCCCTACAACTCATTGTCATAACATCATCACATATGAACATGCTACAATATTTCGCCACATAAAGAGATTCATTCATTACATATATGCAATATAGTTTTTATCTAAAACAAGACACCAAATTTGTACAACGGGACACTTCAGTCCTCTCTTCAAATTATACCTGCAGTTTCATCAAAATACAACTTACATGGATCTAGGCCCGTCAGCCTTTCACAAATTACAAGGGAGACCAGTCTCGGTTCCTCGTGCCAAGTTCAAAAAGTAATTGTAAAAACCTTTGACCCTCGTCCAGGACACCTTTGGCATGATTATGGGCGTACACAACTCCTCTCCGCTCACTGTTTTCCAACTCACTCTGCAGCTCACATGGAATGACCTCACCTCCATTTGGTTAGGCTCCCCTCACCCGCTCGATCCTGCACCTCCCAATCAGTTCAATCCTACACGCTTTCATTCGGTCCTACACTTTCATTCCAAGTCTTTTTGTTCCAATTCATGCGCTGCCATTTGGTCATGTGACTTCATTCGTTCCTGCACCTCTGTTCGGTTGTCTGAATTTATTCGATCTTGCACCTATGTTCGGTCATGTGACTTTTTTCATGCCAAAACTTCTCTTACTCCGTTGTACAATTTTCACTCTTCCTCGTTCCTTTATTCCGCCTTCTATTTATACGTCTTCATTGTTCCATTCAGGCAGGCATCTGTTGATTGGGCCAACGTTCATTCTATCCTCTGTCATGCGAGAAACATCAAATTTTAGGCAGTTTGGCTCATTTTGTCTCTTGTGGGCTCTTTGTACGGCGTTGGGCACACTGGTTCGGCGTTCGGGCAGGCTTCGTTCTGAGTGCATTTGGGTGGGCATCTTTGATTCGTCCTCGAAACTTAGGGCCACTTTAAGGGCAGTCATACCTATGCGCCATCAGGCGACGGGTGCTCTTACCCGTTAGAGAATTTGTTTACGATGGTTTTACTTTTAGATTGCCTATCACATGATTTTTAATATTTATTTATACAACTTTCATCTAATTTTTGTAAATTGTATTTATAATTGTTACAAAATTTCTTTGTACCAATTAACTTAAATGTCATTGCTACACTTTCATTTGAGAAGTGTTGATGACATTTTTTTTTGTGATTTTTCCTGGTTGTTGAAATATTCAGCTTTTTTTTTTAATGGAAATAGTGAGAAAATAGATGGAAAATATGTATTTTCTGTAATTTTTTTATTTTTAAAAAATAACATATATATATATATATTATAAAGTGAAAATAATATATATTCATAATTACTCTCACTTGAAAATAGTAAATGTAAATATTGTTGCGACTAAAATTAGACAAAAAAAAATTAGTTATATGATATAAGTATTCACTAAATAAGCAACCAGTGACTATTGACATTGATTTCTTGCTTAATTATTGCCCAACCCAAATCCTTTATAGCACCTTCTAGTGTAATATAATTCCTATATATATATATATATAACGTAGTCCAATTATTATTTGTTTTGTATTATTTTTTTTTTAAATTTTAATTAACAGTGAATTTAAGATATATAATATATAAAAATATAGTGTTTTATAGCTTTATTTTAAAAAATGTTTAAAACTATGAAAAAACACCATTTTTAAAAATAATATAAATTTAAAATCATTCTGAGTTTGGCTTGGGCGATGGGTGTATACTAACAACAAAAACGGGTCTATATAAACGTAAGGGAAAATGCCATATTTGACGATACAGGTGATGGGTGTATACTAACAACAAAAACAGGTCTATATAAACTAAGGAAAAATGCCATATTTGACGATACAGGTGTTGATGCAATGCGTTAGCCATCATCATTTTTTTTTTTCGCATTGAATTCGTTCTTCCTTCCTAATCCAAAGGGAGGGAGGGTGAGGCCGTGGAACTAGAGTTCGTTGTGGTAGTGAAAAGTGATTATAAATTTGTGGTGTGGGGATCAAGCATCCTCGGTTGGTTTGGGGGATTAATCTTGATTTTCACCTTGTCTTAGCTTTCTCTTTATTGGTTTGGGTGGGGATTTTACCGGACTTTGCCAAGTTTTCACCTTGCTTTAGCCTTCTCCTTATGGGTTTGGCTAGGGATATTACCGGACTTTGCCAATATACCGGTAAGATGGGCATTTGAGTTATGTGGATTGGTAGTCAAATTAGGCTTTCCAGGAGTGGAAACTAGGATGATGAGACAAGGGGGAGAAAAGAGAGACTGATGGAACCAAGACCTCGGAGGTCCATAAAGAACAGAGAGGAGAGAGGGGAGTTGAGTCTTACTCGAAGGTCCATAAAGAACCGAGAGGTGAGAGGAAAGTTGAGTCTTACTAAATCCATGTGAATAGCATAGAAAAAGTCTAGCAAGAACAAGCCCAAAAAGTTCAAAGAATGGTGAAAAGAAGAGTATTTTGCAAGATCTCATGACTAAACTACAAATATGTGAAATACAAACTCTATTCATATATTAAAATCACTTTTGATCAAGACTGTAAATATATTCATTGGAACCAAGAACCTACTTGTTCATCGCTAACTGATACCCTGCAGAAGATGCTAGTCTGCGAAATGAGTTTCGCCATCTATCATTATTTTTTAAGTAATGACGTCTTTGTAATATCCATGAATAGATTTGTCTTTGCAAGGGAGGCATGGGATTCTCTAAAAAGAAAGTCAGCACCTGCCCCTACCATCGATGTAATAATAACGTTTCGATTCATTGAGAAAGAGGAAATCCTTGTCGTTGCTCCAATTGCGGGTTGCATTGTTAGTTGTGAAGTTATTGTAGTTGGGCTTATTTACCTGAACCGCATTGTGTTGATCCTTCAGATACCTTAAAGCTGCAAAAAAGAAAAGCAGAAACAAAGGTTCAAAACTCAGGAAACTGAAAACATAAGAAAAGAGGTCTAAGTTCGAAACCCGATAAAAGCAAAACAAAGCATAAGGTACTTACAGATCTAGTCAAGGAGAAGGAAGGTATGTTTGGCATTTGCAATAGGCTCATTTCAAAATTTTCCGGAGAAACTCTATTGTTTAAAATCCTAGGCGTGGAACGAACATTTGAATTTTTGGGTACTGACAAGAATTGATTGCGTACCTCCAAAGAAATCCCGAGAGTTGTACATTGGACGGAAAACGGCCTTATCAGTTAATGGAAGTCCATACATGGTCATGTCAATTCCTCAGGGCGAGGGTAGTGCGGACTTCGGAGTGCCTTCACTACAGCGTGTGGTATATATATATATATATATGTATATATATGTATATATATATATATATATATATATATATATATATATATATATATATATATATATATATATATATATATATATATATATATATATATATATATATGTATATATATATATATCTTGTTAATTTTCAATATACCCGTCAATATGACTTTTTCAAATATTATTAGCCAGTCAGCGATGACGTGTAGATTTGGAAACCAATTGTATTTAACGCGTAAAAACTCAAAAAACGGGCATACGGGCGTCAAATTTAACCCCTGGGCACCATCATGTGGGCACATTCCGGGCAACTTCCATTCCACCTTGGGAATTTTGTTCAAGCTAGTAGCAACTCTCGGGCACCTCACCCTAGGCATGTTTGTACTGACTTGGGCATCTTATGTGACCACCATATTACCGACTCAGGTGCCTTGAGCATGCTTGGTCTCCCCGTGCCACAACACCCAAAACATCACAAATGTGTGATGGTCGTCTCACCTCGCAACTTATCTCATCTAACTCTTGTCACCCATGGGTGCTCATGCATAGAGGCCTCACAGTGATACACTCTAAACATACATATGAGTAATGTTTTTGAATATTACTTTTTATGGGAATTTAAAACAAATTTAGACATGATGGGACATGAACTTAAACTAAGAAACACCACTTATATAAAGAAAAGAGAGCCTATGAGACATTCCCACCAAGGAAATGGGTATCTCCTATACTTACGAATTTGTAAATCGAATTGAATGAAGCTATTTATGGTGACAGGGTGTTCATTTATGCACTAAGTTGATATTATTTTATAGTTGTTTGGGTGTGTTGCTCACCAAAGTGGGTGACTCCATAGGAGAATTTTTTTTTTTCCCATTCTTCACATCCATCCTCCTAGAAATGCAACCCCTAACAACCACCACTATTTGACAACATGCCATTTTATCTCTGCAACTTGCATCAGTCATATACCTTCTCACACATCCACCAAGAGTGTGGATGAAAGTGGGATTCTAATCAAAAGGTACTTTATTCATATTGCAATCGAGTGTTGTGATTTTTTGTATTTGGGTTTTTTATATGGATTATGGGGTGACTTGGAAAAAGGATGGGTTTTGATTGCCATCTTGTTCCCTCATCTTATTTGGGGGTTAACTTTCAATCCTAGTCCAATGGGACATCCCCTAGTGGCTCAATGGGTATAGGACGGGTACTACTTGGGAAGACTTGATTGAGATAACATCTTCCATCTATCCCTATTCCATACTTACCACTTTCCATCTTATATTACAAGCCCATATTCCACCTCCATTCTTCGTGTTCAACTGGCCATAATAAGTTTTTTGGGATTTGGTACCCATACATCCACATATCTCGGTAGGGCCGAGAACTTTTCCATGGGAGGTTGATGCAGCTAAGATAAAAACAAGAGCTTATCATGGCCACAAAAGAAAATAAAAAGAATATCAAAATGCAAAAAATGGTTGGGACATGTTATATGGAATTTTCACAATTGCAGACAAAGGTGAATGCCCTAGATCTAGTGGTCTGATCTAGAAAAACAGATGACAAAAAGATTCAAGTTTTCCTTAGAGAAATTAGAAAATGAGAAAGAAGTCTAACTGAAATTTGTAGCAAGCCTTCCTTTCCTCTTTTCTTGTAAGCTCCAACTCAAGCTCCAAGTGTTATAATTAGAACCTACACACGCGATAAAATAAGCAAAGGAACCACAATCCACGTAGCATAATCTAAAATCTACATTCAATGAGTTAGCATTGCATTGAAATACATTAGTGCAAACATAACACAACAAATATAGGAAAACAAGATTCTCTTTGTATTAACAAATATAGGAGAGAGTAACAAACATAAATAGAAGTCTGACTTTGTAGATGTCTCCCCAAGTTGACTTGTTCTTCCTTGCCACAAAACACACCTCAACATCAACCCTAATGCATGAATGTGATGATTGCTTAGGCTCAAAGCAGCAGCATGAGGGCACTATCAATCTCTAAAAGCCAACCTTGAGGCTATGGAAGGCAGTAAATATATAGGGTAAGAGTGGTAGTTTGGGAATTCTTATTCAATTACTAATTTAGGTTTGAGATCCACTTAAGAGGGGAAGATGAGCTCAAGCGATAAGAGATAAGATCCCCAAGATACTATTCGAGCTCGTAATCCATGGTACATAGTTAAAACTACCTTGGAAGCTTCTAGAAGAGGAAGGTTCAGAAATATTTTTTATTTTTCTCGAATTTCTAAAATTAGCGCACCTACAGAATGCAGAAACCTACATTGGTCAGCGTAGACTCAGTTATGTAACATGTGGCTAGTGCAGGTAGGCAAGAGTGCAAGGTGCTTTGGGGCCAAAAACATAGTTTTTGAGTTGATGGTCCCAAAAATTCATACCTTTTGGAGAAGTGATGCTTAGGGCTTTGTGAAGGGGTTCTGACAAAATGTTCAAAGATGTTGATTGATCCAATTTGTAGTCATATTGAACAGATATGACAAAATGGCCTATGTAACGCTCTCCTCCCACATATACCCAAGTAACCGTCCGACCGAGGTAAACATGTGGCAAGAAGTTACCATGATATGATTTAACCTCCTAAGTGACCTTCAGTAAGTGGAATCGATGGAAACACACCATATCAGACCTTCTACACCTACTACATGACTCCCAAAAACATTCCAACCTCTCAAGTAACCAACCCCTGGGTCCCACTAAGTTTTTAGACCAATTAACCCTTGGACGCTCCCATGATATGGGCATGCATGCGTCTAGAAGGCTCTAGACGCTCCCACAACATGGTTTTCCAATGTCCAAGGACTTTTCTTCTCAATATTGTGCCAATGTCTTTGGGATTTGAGCCATGTTTTTAGGCCTAGAGTCCAAGTCACTACCCAGAACTCAATGACACTTTCAAAATCCATGATTTACATAATAACAAGTCTTACAAATCAAAAATTGGCTCCAAGCATAGGCTTGCCCATCCCCAACCGGGACTAACATTTTGTCAAACACTTGGCATAAATGCAATCTATATGAAATGAATACAAGACAGAGCATAAATGACTTATAACTCATATGAGACTTGAAAAGAAGGATCACCACCCTCTTCCTTTAACTGTTTTGACATCAATTAGGTCTTCCTTTAACTGTTTTGACATCATAACATCATCACATATGAACATGCTATAATATTTCGTCACATATAGAGATTCATTCATTACATATATGCAATATAGTTTTTATCTAAAATAAGACACCAAATTTGTACAACGGGACACTTCAGTCCTCTCTTCAAATTATACTTGCAGTTTCATCAAAATACAACTTACATGGATCTAGGCCCTTCAGCGTTTCACAAATTACAAGGGAGACCAATCTCGGTTCCTCGTGCTAAGTTCAAAAAGTAATAGTAAAAACCTTAGACCCTCGTCCAAGACACCTCTCGCATGATTATGGGCATACACAACTCCTCTCCGCTCAGTGTTTTCCAACTCACTCTGCAGCTCACTTGGAATGACCTCACCTCCATTTGGTTCGACTCCCCTCACCTACTCGATCCTGCACCTCCAAATTAGTTCAATCCTACACTTTCATTCCAAGTCTTTTTGTTCCAATTCATGCACTGCTATTTGGTCATGTGACTTCATTCGATCCTGCACCTCTGTTCGATTGTCTAAATTTATTCGATCTTGCACCTATGTTTGGTCATGTGACTTTTTTCATGCCAAAACTTCTCTTACTCCATTGTACAATTTTCACTCTTCCTCGTTCCTTTATTCCGCCTTCTATTTATACGTCTTCATTGTTCCATTCAGGCAGGCATATGTTGATTGGGCCAACGTTCATTTTGTCCTCTGTCATGCGAGAAACATCAAATTTTAGGCAGGTTGACTCATTTTGTCTCATGTGGGCTCTTTGTATGGCGTTGGGCAGACTGGTTCGACGTTTGGGCAGGCTCGTTCTGAGTGCATTTGGGTGGGCATCTTTCATTTGTCCTCAACAACTTAGGGTCACTTTAGGGACAGTCATTCCAACTTAGGCGCCATCATGTGGGCACATTTTGGGCACCTTCCATTCCACCCGGGGAATTTTGTTCGAGCTCGTAGCAACTCTCGGGCACCTCATCCTAGGCATGTTTGTACCGACTTGGGCATCTCATGTGACTACTATATTACCAACTCAAGTGCCTTGAGCATGCTTGGTCTCCCCGTGCCACAACACCCAAAACATCTCAAATATGTGATGGTCGTCTCACCTCGCAACTTATCTCATCTAACTCTTGTCGCTCGTGGGTGCTCATGCACAAAGGCCTGACAATAATACATTCTAAACATACGTATGAGTAATGTTTTTGAATATTACTTTTTATGGGAAATTAAAACAAATTTAGACATAATGGGACATGAACTTAAACTAAGAAACGCCACTTATATAAAGAAAAGAGAGCCTACGAGACATTCCCACCAAGGAAATGGGTATCTCCTATACTTACGAATTTGTAAAGCGAATTGAATGAAGTTATTTATGGTGATAGGGTGTTCATGATAAAAATGTGTTTATGGGATAAGTTGATATTATTTTATAGTTGTTTGGGTGTGTTACTCACCAAAGTGGGTGACTCCATAGGAGAATTATTTTTTTCTCCCATTCTTCACATCCATCCGCTTAGAAATGCAATCCCTGACAACCACCACTAGTTGACAACATGTCATTTTATCTCTGCAACCTACATCAGTCATATACCTTCTCACACATCCACCAATAGCATGGATGAAGGTGGGCTTCTAATCAAAAGGTACTTTATTCATATTGCAATCGAGTGTTGTGCTTTTTTGTATTTGGGTTTTTTATATGGATTACGGGGTGACTTGGAAAAAGGATGGGTTTTGACCGCCATCTTGTTCCCTCATCTTATATGCGGGTTAATTTTCCTAGTCCAATGGGACATCCCCTAGTGGCTCAATGGGTATAAGACGGGTACTACTTGGGAAGACTTGATTGAGATAGCATCTTCCATCTATCCCTATTCCATACTTACCACTTTCCATCTTATATTACAAGCCCATATTCCACCTCCATTCTTCGTGTTCAACCAGCCATAATAAGTTCTCTGGGATTTGGTACCCATACATCCACATATCTGGGTAGGGTCGGGAACTTTTCCATGGCAGGTTGAAGCAGCTAAAAGAAAAACAAGAGCATATCATGGCCACAAAAGAAAATAAAAAGAATATTAAAATTCAAAAAATGGTTGGGACATGTTATATGGAATTTTCACAATTGCAGACAAAGGTGAATACCCTAGATCTAGTGGTCTGATCTAGAACAGCATATGGCAAAGAGATTCAAGTTGTCCTTAGAGAAATTAGAAAATGAGAAAGAAGTCTAACTGAAATTTGAAGCAAGTCTTCCTTTCCTCTTTGCTTGTAAGCTCCAACTCAAGCTCCAAGTGTTATAATTGGAACCTACAAACGCGATAAAATAAGCAAAGGAACCACAATCCATGTAGCATAATCTAAAATCTATATTCAATGAGTTAGCATGGCATTGAAATACATTAGTGCAAACATAACACAACAAATATAGTAAAACAAGATGCTCTTTGTATTAACAAATATAGGAGAAAGTAACAACCATAAATAGAAGTCCGACTTGTAGATGTCTCCCCAAGTTGACTTGTTCTTCCTTGCCACAAAGCACACCTCAACATCAACCCTAATGCATGAATGTGATGATTGCTTAGGCTCAAAGCAGCAACATGAGGGCATTATCACTCTCTAAAAGCCAACCTTGAGGCTATGGAAGGCAGTAAATATATAGGGTAAAAGTGGTAGTTTGGGAATTCTTATTCAATTACTAATCTAGGCTTGAGATCCACTTAAGAGGGGAAGATGAGCTCAAGCGATAAGAGATAAGGTCCCCAAGATATTATTCGAGCTCAAAATCCATGGTAAATAGTTAAAATTACCTTGGAAGCTTCTAGAAGAGGAAGGTTCAGAAATATTTTTTATTTTTCTCGAATTTCTAAAATTAGTGCACCTGCAGAA
The DNA here is from genome assembly GCA_031772625.1 of Pinus tabuliformis. Taxonomy (NCBI): domain Eukaryota; kingdom Viridiplantae; phylum Streptophyta; class Pinopsida; order Pinales; family Pinaceae; genus Pinus; species Pinus tabuliformis. Next base: position 868,691,691 of record CM062820.1, on the reverse strand, counting down.
TGGAGAAACCTACATAGGTTAGCGTAGACTCAGTTATGTAACATGCGGCCAGTGCAGGTAGGCAAGAGTGCAAGGTTCTTTGGGGCCAAAAACATAGTTTTTGAGTTGATGGTCCCAAAAACTCATACCTTTTGGAGAAGTGATGCTTAGGGCTTTGTGAAGGGGTTTTGACAAAATGTTGAAAGATGTTGATTGATCCAGTTTGCAGGCCTATTGAATAGATGTGACAAAATGGCCTATGTAACGCTTTCCTCCCACATATACCCAAGTAACCGTCCCATTGGGGTAAACATGTGGCAAGAAGTTACCATGATATGATTTAACCTCCTAAGTGGCCTTAAGTAAGTGGAATCGATGGAAACACACCATAACAAACCTCTGCACCTACTACATGACTCCTAGAAACATCCCAACCTCTCAAGTAACCAACCCTTGGGTCCCACTAAGTTTTTAGACCAATTAACCCCCGGACGCTCCCATGATATGGGCATGCATACATCCAGAAATCTCTGAAATTCCCACAACATGGTTTTCCAGTGTCCAGGGACTTTTCTTCTTAGTATTGTGCCAACATCCCTGGTATTTGAGCCACATTTTCAGGCCTAGAGTCCAGGTCACTGCCCAGAACTTAATGACACTTTCAAAATCCATGATTTACATAATAACAAGTCTTACAAATCAAAAATTGGCTCCAAGCATAGGCCTGACCATCCCCAACCGGGACTGACATTTTGTCAAACACTTGGCATCAATGCAATCTACATGAAATGAATACAAGATAGAGCATAAATGACTGATAACTCATATGAGACTTGAAAAGAAGGATCACCACCCTCTTCCTTTAACTGTTTTGACATCAATTAGGTCTTGCATCCATTATCCTTTCAGTTACAAGTAAATACATGAAATAACCATGACAATAACTAGTCATATAACCATGCTTATAACCAACATTAAACCATGAAAATAAAAATGAGATAACAACCATTAAAGCCACATATTAACAAGTACAAAAGCAAGAGAACTTAGCTTTTATTAAACATAGGCAAATCCGACCAGGTTTGGGACTTCCACGTACCACCCAACCGTAGACATGGTTGAACCAAATCTTTCTTTCAGCCAGTCACCCCTGTGCCATATTCCAAGCATGAATGTGGGATCTCATGGATAAACCAATCCAAAAACAACCAAGGGAATCTAGAGGTTAAACCACCTCCACCCTCACCAAACCGTGATCTCACCAAAACCAGCACCGAGATCACAAAACCAAACCAAGCTAGGAATGCCTCCAGACTTCATCATTATCCTTGAGGATTTTTTCGTCTCCTTGTCTCTCAGGATTTACCACAATCCACACTGGATCACTAGGCCCTAAACCGAGACTCCACCCTCATGCTTTAACGTGTATCCTGCCAAAACGGGTCAAGGGATTCCTAAGCCTTTGGGATTTTCCTGAGACCACCTCTGCATCAGATTCTAAAACCATCCCGAAATTCCAATGTTCAAAACCAAGAAAACAATCCCATCACACCATGGTTATCCATAAAATGGCAAGGCTAGGCTGAAAACCATTGTCATAACCCAACAAAACCATGTCATTGACAACAAGAGAACCATACACCAACATGCAAAGCTATGCATGTTAAAACTAGCTAGGAAATCACACATGCAATATGTTACCTGCAAGTATTCCCGTTGAAGTTGCTTGATCCTGCTCTTCCTTGCTTGATCTTTGCTTTCCTTCCTTTCCTTTGCTTGTTTTTTCCTTCCTTGCTCCAAAGCTAGAGTGCTCCAAGAAAACTCTAAGTGTCCAAGAGAGAGAGAGAATAATGAGAGAGCTCCAAAACTGAACTGACAAAAGGTACCAATTGATCCTACGAATCCTTTTTATCAACTAGGCCTTTATTTTCTTCATTTTCCATTATTTTCCTTCAATTTCCTCCTCACATGCAACCTGTGACCTTTCACCTCCCTTTTCTCCTATTTTCCTTTATTTTCGTAAATAAATGTGCCAAAAATGCATTTTTACCTTTTTAATGCCTTTGCCTTTGCCAATTTCCTTTAGCCATAAACACATCCAATGATGCCCACTAGGATATCTTTGCCTAACATTTAGCTTGGAATAAGTGTCCCTTAACCATGGTCTTATTTTGCCTTTATTAACTTTTATTACATGAAATTTTAACCAGGGGTTGTTACAAACCCCTCCCCCTTAGGGAACACCATCCTCGGTGTTAAGCCACACCAAGACCTCAACAGACCATTGAAAAGAAAGAATACTTCCCATGGAGCTTTATAACTTAGCTCGTTGCAGTATTTACAATGAATGATCTGCTCAAAAGCAAAACATCGTGACAACATGACAAGATAACAACCATACCGCTCATTGGAACTTTACATCCATGGCTCATGGTGGTATTTACATCCATATACATATGTACATATAGCAAAACATCTACCAAACATATACCAAACATCAAACCAAACAGCTTTGCCTCAACTGGCAAGCAAACAAGGATACATGGCCCGCATCTGATCTGTCATCTCCCATTTAGCTTCTTCGGGGCCAAAGTGCTTCCACTACACTTTAACTTGCTCTATGGCTTTGTTCCTGAGCATGAGATGCTTCCATTGCAATATGCACTGAGGCTCTGGTTGGAATTCTCCTTCTTGCTCCACCTACAATACAGACCAATCAATAACATGATCAACATCCTTTATATACCTCTTAAGCAATGAAACATGGAAAACATCATGCACTTTCACTGTTGGAGACAGTGCAAGTCGATAGGCCACTAGTCCAATCCTCTCAAGGATCTCAAAAGGCCTGCAATACCGTGGTGCCAACTTGGCACATGATCCAATCCTCAAAAGGCTCTTCTTGGGCTTGATGCACAAAAACACATGATCCCCAACCTGAAACTCCTTGAATGCCCTGTGTTGGTTTGCATAACTCTTCTGTCTATCTTGTGTTTCCTTTAGATTCTTATTTATAACCGGCATTTCCTACTCCATGTCTGCCAGCATATTTGGTCCAATAAGTACCATGTTCACTGGATCACTCTATCTTATGGGAGTATTACAACTCCGCCCATACAATGCCTCGAAAGGACTCATCCTCAATGACTCCTGATAACCACTATTGTATGCGAACTCAACCAATGGAAGATACTCCTCCCGTCTTCTTTATTGGTGCATCATGTACATCCTTAACATATCCTCCAAGATCTTGTTGACCCTCTTTGTATGTCCATCTGTTTGTGGATGATAAGTTGTATTGAAGGCCAACTTTGTACCCAAACATGCAAATAGCTCCTTCCAAAACTTGGAAGTGAACTTCGCATCCCGGTCCAACACAATCTTCTTCAGAACACCATGTAATCTCACGATCTCCCTGATGAAAACTTGTGCCACCTCACTAGTTGAATATGTAGTCTTTACTGGAATGAAGTGAGCTACCTTGCTCAACCTGTCGACCACGACCATAATAGAATCATGTTGTCTTACTATCCTCGCAAGACCTGTAATAAAATCCATGGAATCGACCTCCCATTTCCATTCCAGAATCAAAATAGGATATAGTAGACCACTTGGATGCTTACACTCTGCCTTTACGTGATGACAATCCAAACATCTAGCCACGAAATCTGCCACTTCCTTCTTCGGATTTGGCCAATAGTAGAACTTATTCACTGCCATCAACGTCTTCTGATATCCTGGGTGACCGGAGTATGGATTGACGTGAAACTCCCTCGAGATAAGCTTCTTGAGTTCACTACAATCCGACACATAGATCCTGTCCCTGAATCTCACCAAACCATCTTCTGTGAGACGATATTCTGCATCCTGATCACCTGTACCTGTACATGTACATGTACCAGTACATGTACCTACACTTTTACTTGTACATGTACATGTACTTTATTGTAACCTGTGTGTAATCTCCATATACCTGTCATCTTGCTGTCCTACATGCAAAATCATATCCTGTAACTTTGTCCCATAAGAGCTCATGTCTTCTATATGCTTCACATGTACCTTCCTAATAAGAGCATCTGCAACCTGATTCTCATTTCCCTTAATGTATCTAATCTCGAAGTCAAACTCACTAGGGGTAGCCAACCATCTAGCTTGCCTTGCATTTAGATCTGGTTGGTCGAACAGGTATCTCAACCCACTGTGATCACTCATCAATACAAACCTCCTGCCAAGAAGATAGTGTCTTCGCATCTTCAATGCATGTATGATCACTGCTAGCTCAAGATCATGCGTTAGATAGTTTTTCTCATGCTCATTCAGTTTTCGTGACTCACAACACACTACCTGTCCTTCCTGCATGAGGACTCCATCAAGTCCTCTCTTGCAAGCATCTGTACATACTACAAATTCTTTGTCCGGATCTGCAATCTTTAACATTGGTGCATGTGTCAACAACTGCTTGGGCTGCTCAAAATTAGTCTCGTACTCCTCTGTCCATTCAAACTTCTTACCTTTCCTTTGCAATGATGTGATAGGATATTCAATGCATGAGAATTTCCTGATGAACCTCTTGTAGTAACCTGCCAATCCCATGAAGGATCTCACCTCATCCACATTCTTAGGAGCTGCCCACTCCATGATGGCCCTTACCTTTCCTGGATCTACTGTTATGCCTTCCTTGGAAACAACATGTCCCGAGTAATGCACCTTTATCTAAAAGAAGCTACACTTGCTAAGCTTGGTATACAACTGATGCTCTCTTAGAAACCTTAATATTGTTGCTAAATTCTCGGCATGCTCTTCTTCATTCTTGGATTATATCAATATGTCATCAATGAATACAATAACAAACTTGTCCAAATAAGGACGCAACACACTATTCATCAAACACATAAATGTAGTTGGGGCATTAGTCAAACTGAATGGAACTACAACAAACTCATAATGCCCATACCTAGTCCTGAACACAGTCTTGTAGATATCCTCTTCCATGATGCGTACCTGATGGTATCTGGATCTCAATTCGATCTTAGAGAACACTGCTTCTCCCTTCAACTAATCAAATAAATCATTAATCCTCGATAATGGGTGCTTGTTCTTTATCGTTACCTTGTTCAACCGCCTATAATCAATGCACAATCTGAGAGTACCATCTTTCTCCTTTACGAACAACAATGGTGCACCCCAAGGTGATATACTTGGCCTAATGTATCCCTTGTCAAGCATCTCCTTTAACTATAATTTCAAACTCTACTAGCTCTGGAGTGCTCATCCTATAAAGTATCTTCGATGTTGGAGCTGCCCCTGGCACCAACTCAATGGAGAAATCTACTTCCTTGTGAGGAGGTAACTATGGAATCTCTGCTGGAAACACATCCTAATATTGTTGCAATACCGAGTACCTCTTGAAGATTTTTGCATCCACAACATCTTTACCCTTGTCACTAGATATATGTATTGCAAACATCACACAACCTTTTCTGCAACTACTCTTAGCTTGCATAGCAGTAACCATCCTCACTCATGTAGGCTTCTTCTTTACCTGCAAAATTCTCTTTTCCCCACTATCATCCACACACTTAATGACCTTGTTGAAGCAATCCACTTTGGTCCTGTGAAGGTACAAACAATCCATACCCAAAATCATACTATATGATCCCAATGGTAGTAGATTCAAGTGTGTTGTTGTAAGTGTACCATTTAACTCAAATACACAATCTCTTACCCAATGGTGAACTCTCTTCTTTGTACTTGTATCTAATTGTACCAACCAAGATTCTACATGCACTTATTTTCTCAAACCACACTTATCCACTAGTTCATGGTTAACGTAACTATAATTAGATCCAAGATCAATCAAAATAGAAACAACTTGATCACAAAGCTTACCATCCATTTCAATTATAGATGCCTGATGATCCGCCTACCTGTTTCCCACAACTGCGTAAATCCAAGGAATGTTATGACCAACATCCCCAACTGTATGCGCCTCCTAAGCACTATAGATCTGGGGTTTACCACCCTGATACTATGGACAATCCCTCTTATGATGATCCTTTCCACATATCCAACACTGCAACAGTGCTCTACCATCACCTCTAGTTCGTTTCTCTCCATGTCCCTTCTCAGTTGTATTTAACTTCTTGTAAGGGACCACATTTTCTTTCTCAGCTGCATCTTGAGGTCTTCCTTGCTTTGGTGGCCATTTTCCTTTAACTTTATCATTTCCTTTCAAGTCACACTTAGGCTCAACTTTGCGCTTCAACCACTCATAACAATGTTTCAACTTTCGAATGGCCTCCTCCAACGATCCAGGCTCATCAAACTCAATCCGGTCTTTGTATGTCACTGGCGGTCCACTGATGAATCTCTGAACCTTGGCCTTATCCTCCTTCAAGTAAGGCATATATCTGAACAACTCCAAGGACCTACTAGTATACTCATCATTTGTCATGGAACCCACCTGCAACTCATAAAACTCCTTAGCTCTGTCATCATAGTACCTTTCCAACAAATAATTCTTCTTAAAGAGCCTCTCAAACTCGTTCCAAGTCAAGTCATCCTCATGAATACCTCTAACACTTTTCACATCTTCCCACCAGATATATGCTTTCCCTTTAAGACTGAAAGTGGTTATCTTTGCTTTCATGTTTTCTAAATAATCATGCAGTCGTAAGAACTTCCTCATACCAACCAACCATGCATCTCCATCCTGTGATTTCTTCATCTCTCTATCAAATGTAGGTGGCTTTGCTTTCTTAAACTCATCCAACAAATACCCCTTCTCACTCCTTTTGTAAGGATGATAACGATGACGATCATAATGCCTATCTGAACTAGAACTAGAGTAGTACCTGTGTCTATCACCCCTCCTATCCAGAGTATCCAAGGACCTGTCATCTCTAATCATGTTCTCTCCATCCAACCTATACTCACCATGAGACCTATTTCCATATGCCCGATTAGTTTTGTCCTCCTACTCATGGCTGATCCGAAGTGGTCCCTGTCGCTGCAATTATGACAAACTCTGAAGTATCACTCCATTTACCTCTGCTTGTTTTGCTTGTGCCTGCATGATTTTGTCATTGTTCGCCTTAAAAATCATTATTTATGCCTTTAATATTCTTAGTGTCTCTGCCAAATCAAAAGAGTGCCCAACACCATGATTCTCATATGATCCATAGGGAGAGTCTCGGGAACTGTAGTCTAACATCTTGCTAGTCATCTTTAATATTCTTCCTGCAAGGTATATCATGTCAGCTAAACCAAATCACGATAAACCAATGTACATTATAATAATTCGGGGAGGATACCTTGTCTTCAAGATCAACAAATCAACATGATACATGTATAACATAATCATGATAGCATATAGAAATATAACACATAAGCATGTAACCATATATCCATCATTCTAACTAAAGTCCAGTCATCAATGCATGACCATATCAACTACACATACCATGACCTCATGCATGACAACAACCACCACATCACTATACACTGACACATGTAACCAATCATACACTCATGATGACACACTTCACAACAACAACATCCTCCTTCACATGGTGACATCACTACAACCATGCATATGTAACAAGCACATAGACCACAAGGATGATTAACACATGTGTAACCGACATGAATGCATTACCAACACACAACCCATCTCGCCCGAGGGGTGAACCATGCTCTTATACAACTTTGTAAGTCCCTCCTTCCACATCTACCCAAGTAACTGGCCAACTAGGGTAAACATGTGTTGAGAAGTTACCATGATATGATTCAACCTCCTAAGTGACCTTAAGGAAGTGGATTCGATGGAAACACACCATACCAAACCTTCTGCACCTACTACGGGACTCCCACAAACCATCCCAACCTCTCAGGTAACCAGCCCCTAGGTCCCAATAAGTTTTTTGACTAATTAACCCCCAGACGCACTAAGTTTTTTGACCAATTAACCCCCAGACACTCCCATGATATGGGCATGAATGCATCCAAAAGGCTCTGGACGTTCCCATAGCATGGTTTGCCAATTTCCAGGGACTTTTTTGCCAAGTGTTGTGCTAGTGGCCCCAGGATTTGAGCCACTTTTTCAGGCCCAGAGCCTAGGTCACTGCCTAGAACTCAATGACACTTTCAAAATCCATGATTTACATAATAACAAGTCTTACAAATCAAAAACTGACTCCAGGACTAGGCCTGACCATCCCAACTAGGACTGACATTTTGTCAAACACTTGGCATCAATGCAATCTACAGGAAATGAATACAAGACAGAGCATAAATGACTGATAACTCATATGATACTTGACAAGAAGGATCACCACCATCTTCCTTTAACTGTTTTGACATCAATTGGGTCTTGCATCCATTATCCTTTCAATTACAAATAAATACATGAAATAACCATGACAATATCTAGTCATATAACCATGCTTACAACCAACATTAAACCATGAAAATAACAATGAGACAACAACCATTAAAGCCACATATTAACAAGTACAAAATAAGAGAACTTAGTTTTTATTAAACATAGGCAAATCCGACCAGGTTTGGGACTTCCACATACCACCCAACCGTAGACATGATTGAACCAAATCTTTCTTTCAGCTAGTCACCCTCGTGCCATATTCCAAGCATGAATGTGGGATATCATGGATAAACCAATTCAAAAACAACTAAGGGAATCCAAAGGTTAAACCACATCCACCCTCACCAAACCGTGATTTCACCAAAACCGACACCGAGATCACAAAACCAAACCGAGCTAGGAATGCCTTTAGATTCCATCACTATCCTTGAGGATTTTTCTGTCTCCTTGTCTCTCAGGCTTTACTACATTCCACTCTGGATCACTAGGCCCTAAACCGAGACACCAGTCTCTCAGGATTTACCATAATCCACACTAGATCACTAGGCCCTAAACTGAGACTCCACCCTTAGGCTTTACCGTGTGTCCCACTAAAGCTAGTCAAGAGATTCCTAGGCCTTTGGGATTTTCTTGAGACCACCTCCGCCCCGGATTCCAAAACCATCCAGGAATTCCAAAGCTCAAAATCGAAAAAACAATCCCATCACACCATGGATATCCTGGAAAAGGCAAGGCTAGGCTGAAAACCACTGTCATAACTTGGCAAAACCATGCCACCGACAGCAAGAGAACCATACACCAACATGCAAAGCCATACATGTCAAAACCAGCTAGCAAATCACACATTCAATATGTTACCTGCAAGTATTCCTGCTGAAGCTGCTTGATCTTGTTCTTCCTTGCTTGATCTTTTCTTTCCCTCCTTTCCTTTTCTTTCTTTTTCCTTCCTTGCTCCAAAGCTGGAGTGCTCCAAGAAAACTCTAAGTGTCCAAGAGTGAGAGAGAGAGAGATAGAATAACGAGAGAGCTCCAAAATTGAACTGAAAAAGGTACCAACTTATCCTCTAAAGCATTTTTATCAATTAGGTCTCGATTTTCTTTATTTTCCATTATTTTCCTTAAATTTCCTCCTCACATGCAACCTATGACCTTTCACCTCCCTTTTCTCCTATTTTCCTTTATTTTCATAAATAAATGTGCCAAAAATGCCTTTGCCTTTGTCAGTGTATTTTAGCCATAATCACATCCAGTGATGCCCACTGGGATATCTTAGCCCGGGTGTATGAAACTGGATCCGAGGTCTTCTATCTCATTCAATTGATCGCTCAATAGTATGAATCTAACCATGTGATTAAATGAGCTGAAGTCGAATATGGTAGACGCCATTTGATTACCAACCAATTATGTAACTCGTTAATAGATGCGAGAGAAACCATTGATAATGATCATGGTTCTTAAGGTACTACAATACAATCTATGTAGTGTGAATGAATTAGTTGAAGTCGAACACCACACACAAAATGTCAGTCGAAGGCCAATGATGAAGACCTGCCGGTCAGAGCAAGGAAACTTTCCATTTATGTGTGCAAGTTCCAAGGTACCGAAAGGGAGTTTCTAAGTCAACTTTCTAGATAATGGGCTAATGTTGACAAGAAGCGACCCGTCGCAAGAGGGACTTGATGTATCCCCCATCAATGACCCGAAATTGGTATTAATATTTGAGGCAAAATGATGTTGATGTAGAGTTGGTTCAGGAATGAAAAACATTCAAAAAGGCTTAAGAGTATTGCAGTAGATATCAACTGAAGGACTTCTCTTGAACATACCAACGATACTTTATGGAGTTGGTAGCATTGACTCAAAATTGAATGTGTAGGTTTTTAATATGGTGTGATTAACCAAAAAGGAAAGAAAATTTCCCAACCCAATTGTCACAGAGATGAAGTGAAAGAGTGTCATGTCCAAGAGTAACTCACTGCGATTAATAGTTGAAGTACCCTGTTTTCCCAATTTCCCCAACCATTTCTGGTCAGTACTTCTTTATTTTTGACAAGATTGAGGAGGATAACATATGCTTGATCTATAAGTTCATCCTTCAGATGAATCCTTCTGAGTATTTTTAATGAACCCTGAGAAGGAGTGGTTTGGTCTCGTCATGTTCGACGAGTCCAATGTTGTTTTATGCTTTTACGAGTCCAACGAAGGTGAAACTCGACTTCTTTTTCATTTTTATAGAGTTTGAAAAAGGGGCGAAAAAGAAAACTCCAAAGGTTCCTTTTCATAAATTTAGTCTCTTGAGTTTGAAAAGGCATAAAACAATACTAAGGAGAACCTTTTAGTCATGACTGACTAAAGTATTCCTTTTTTGTAAATAGCCTATCCCAGTCCAGAAAAGGGTTAAACTTATACTAAGTAGAGGTCTTTTCATTTACTTTAACGAGCTCGAAAAGGCAAGTGCTCAACAATCTTTTCCTATTTAGGGAGTCTGAAAAGAAGTGAAAGAGGACTCCTCTTAGAGGAACGAGTAATATAAAGGGTGTCAACTAGTTCCAGTCATGATGGAACTACTCAAAACACGTAGAGGTTAAGAGGTTAGATAATAATACCACTCACCGTAGCGGTTCCTCAGGTAAGGGTAAAACAACCAAGTGAAAGCATATGATTGGCCAAGCAGATGGTGATAATGGAAAGAGAAAACCTAGGTTCATTTGGCAGAAAGAGGTTGATAAAAATGGCAATCACACAGGATAAAATGAGAATGGTCTCATTTTTACACAAGCTTGAAACATGGGAAAAACTATGCTTGAAAGTGATTGGTTTCATTTTTACACAAGCTTGAAACAAAGAAAAACTATGCTTGGGAATGGTTTCATTTTTACACAAGCTTGAAACATGAGGAAACTATGCTTGGAATTGGTTTCATTTTTACACAATCTTGAAACAAAAGAAAACTATGCCTGAGATAACTTTTCATGCCCCTAGTATAATGACTTAATTCTAAGGACATGCCCCCCAAGTTTCATTTCATCCACCTAAGTAGACTACTGGTTACTAATAGGCAAATAGAATGAAGGTTCATGTATGAGATCAAGTGAAAGACTTGACTGGGAATTTATGAGATCTAATCAAAGACTTGAATTGGAAGGGGATCTATTTCATTTTTAAACGTGCTTGACACATGAAAAGAAATATGCTCAAGGGACCTTGTTTCATTTTTTTTAAGGAGGAGCCTTGTTTCATTTTTTAAGGAGCTTGACACAAGAAAAGGAACTCTACTCCAGGATCTCTGGTTATATTAATCATGGCTCCCCAGAGACCATGGCTTCCAAGAAGTTCTCATCAGATGGGAGAATAGTATTTTGGAAGGGATACATATCAAAGGATCCAATGGAAAGAACAAGTGCCAATGCTCCCAGTACATAATGTACTACATCACTTACTAGATCATCAATAGATGCGGGCATGGAACAGGTTTCCACATAATTAATATGTGGTAGGGAAGATACCACTTGCATATAAGGACCATTTAGGGAAGTTGGTTGATTGGGAGTCAAATTAGGACCAACGAATGAAAGTTGGTCAATGGTCACGATTCTTCCTTCATGCGGGAAACACATCACATGAAAGAGTGAAGAGACAAGAGCTCCCATGTCATAAACATAGTCACACCTAAGGAGTAAATTAAAATCCAAAAGGCCTTGGACTACCATCACATTGATATAGACAATATTTCCTCCCAAAGTAATAGGCAACTGAGGAAGGATCCCTAACGGTTGATTGGTTCCTTTATTAAAATCCAACAAATTATAGGTAATGGGCATAAGCAGTGAAGAACCAAAAGCTTTCCAAGTAGTTGAGGATAGAATACTAATAGATGCGCCTTTGTCTATGACTATGCTAGGTATGACCATATTATAAGCTTGTATTATGATCTGGAAGGGCACATTAGGGGAGAGACGATAGCCTACCTTTCGACTCTAATCAAAGGAAGTGACCAGACTACTTGGAGGGAGTGTTGTGGGAATGGGATAACTACCCCCTTGTGCTATGGGAATGAGAGAACTGCTCCTCTGTGCTGTGGGAATAGGAGGATTTCCCCCCTGTGTCGTGGGAATGGGAGGATTGTCCCTTGTGCCATTGGAATGGGAGGATTCCCCCTAGTTCATTGGAACCCGAAGAAACGAGAAGAACTTGAGTGGTATGAGAATCACCCTCTATGGGAAAAGTACAATCAACAGAAGGTGGAATCGAGTCAGCCATTTTCTCAACCAATGGTTGGTCGAGAACGGACTCATGGGATTCACGTTCAGAGAGAGTGGGATTAACTAAATATGGATCTCTATCAATCACTTTGTTGTGGAGGTAAATCCCCTCTGCGGACAGAGGCGATCCCTACTAGTCCAAATAGAGTCTAGCAACAATCAAACAACGCTAACACGCAGGTTCCTAATTGCAAATTAAAGACCGATGATGAAGGCCTACCTGGATTCCAACGCTAGTACTTGTAGAAGAGTCGACGCTCCCGTTCCTTTGCTCCGGCTGGTCACAGTCCTCACGATCCTCATGCACGGACACCTGCACATGCAAAGAACGATACAAACTCAAGCATAAAATCCAATGGATGCAACTATATATCAGTCATAAAGGATATAACTCAAACACCATCATAAAGACAATAAGAGTGGAACCATAATGATAGTCGTCTATTATTGATAAACAAAGAAGAATACAACCATAGTTCTGACGTCAAATCCTTCTCAAGAGGGTCCAGCCAGCAAGTTCCCCAAGCATTCACCCTTGAAGATAGATCTCCCAAGACAAACTCTCTCACTCACAAGTTTACACAAGATCAAAACACTTCACAACCTTCCTTAAGCTCTCTAACAATCCCACACTTGTCACACCAACTACCTATCAAGCTCACACACTATCAACAACACTCCAAACACTATGAATTCCAAACTAGCAGCTCATAGCAATGGTGGAGGCTTAAATAGGAGAAGGAGTCTCCATGAATGGTGGGAGGATGAGCTTATCTCCAAGGAAGGTGGCTCAAATGACGAAATAGACATGCCAGAGAAGGGAGGGTGATATATACAAGGCCAACAACCAGGTTTGGAGTCATCTGGAAGGCCGGTTGTTAGAACAAACTCACCCAGACTGGATCATCGCGGGTGCATAACTGTACTGGAGTGCTGACATCGCTACTGCATAACAGAGAAAGTCATGTCAACGCGATCAAATACAAGCAACAATTGCGTTGTCTCATGAAATTCGACCATCGCGGGAATCACGTGTACTCTCGCGATGGCAGCGCGTTCGGTCTGTGTTAGAGCGCTCATCAGCATGTTTATTTTTACAACAGTCGCGATGATGGAAAAACTTTGGCAAAGTGGGTCATTTGGCAACATCAGAGAGCATGAGCATGAATGATTTGGACTCATGACACAGTAGGAAGACTGGTAGGGAGGTAGTGACAAATTACGGTGTAACAGATGCCCCCTAAAGCATGAAGCCCGAGAGAGTGGGAGGGGTGAAATGCTTTACGAAACTGACTGAACTGGAACACCACCGGGAAGAACCTGCATGCAAGTACAACTGATATCTCTGATAATCAATTACATGTAGTCTAGGCATGGGCGCAGCCATCCAAAAGACATACGAAAGAGGTCTGTGGTATGGACGCAGCCACCCAGCTAATGAGACCGTGATGATAATAAAGGTATGGTCGCAGCCATCCATGAAGACTCAGGTATGGGCACAGCCATCCATCAATGAGTCATGTAATGATCATAAAAATCCACAAAATCGCAACCTGGATCTCAACAGACAAGATCCAGGGTCTTGCGCTCCATCTTGATCCGAACAAAGTACAAGTCCAAGCATGTGAATATAGGAGTTGAAGTCGAACATGCAAGAACATCGTCTGATTACCAGTCAATGATGAAAACTGTTAACAGACGCGAGAGGTACCACCAATAATGACAATGGTCCTCAAGGTACTATAGGTACAATCTACGGCGTGCGAATCAGTGAGCTAGCGTCGAACACCCGCAGAATCATTTGATCGGAGGTCAATGATGAAAACCTCGCGTCGAACACGAAGAACCTGCCATTGAGGCATGCAGGCTCCAAGGCACTTGAAGGGAGTCTCTGGGTCAACTTCCTGGATAATGAGCTGAAGTCGACAGGAAGTGGCCTTGATCGAAGGTGGGCCATAATGTTTCCCACATCATCGACACGAGACAGAGAAGGATAAGATATTTTGCGTGAGGTATCAGAGGGAGGTTGAGTATTCTTGTAGAGGTCAACTTCTCTTGAACATATCAGCAGCACAACAGTGGACTTGGCAGTATTTGACATTAAATGATCAGGGGTCATGGCGACAAGGCAATGAGCAGATGAGAGGTCAAACAGGATAAACCAAACCCATGGAAGCAAGTGTAAAAAACAAGATGAGATGTCCCCACCCAGACACGAATGCAGACAAGTGCCATGTTCAAGAGCGACATATTGTTGACACGAAAATGATTATGGTTCCATTTTCCCCACCATTGCTGGCGAGTACCCCGGTTATTTTTTGATGACAAGCTTGACGGGGATAGCATATGCTTGAAAAGTGTCATTTTGACAGGATCTGATGTCATTAAGTTTTAACGAGTCTGACAAAGGAAGAACTCGACGTCTTTTCCTGTTTAGAGAGTCTGAAAAGACAGCATAAATGTAAACTCCAGGAGGGGTCCTTTTTCGTAAAGTTGTGTCCCTCGAGCCCAAAAAAGTATAAAACAATGCTCGAAAGAACCGCCCGACCGGTATTATCGAGGAGTACTTTTCGTAAGCAGTGACTTCGACCCGAAAAAGTAGAAAAGCGGTCAGAAGCACGTCATTTCGTAGCCAATAACGAGTTCAAAACGACAAAAACCCGACGATCTTTTTAAGTTTAAACGGTCGAAAAAAGAGCTTAAAGGCGACTGCCTCTCGCTTCTTTTAACGAGTTGAGAGGGAGACCCAGCTATCTTTTCTTGTTTCACATCGAAAAAGAGCTTAAAGACGATGTTTCGGGACCAAGTGCGTATAGAACTGTCGTAATTCCACCAGCTGAGATCCTGCACAAGGAACACTGCACACGTAAACCCGTTCGAGATAATATAACAATGCGCGTAAAAACATAGTAAAAAACCATATGGGAACCAAGCATATAGCAAAAACCATAATAAAAACCCATATTTATGGAAAATAATATTTAATTTTTAAAAATTACCATAAATAGGGGGGGTAAACAAATTTTTTTTACCATTGTTACCATTGAAGCTTTGTGGAGCGACTTGGAGCATTGAGGTTGGCGAGCGAAATTCGACCCCGTACGTGCATCATCCATCCTGAAATCAGTTCCAGGTAGATACATCTTACCTTACGCTCCGTTTTGAAGTTTTTTTTTTCCGCATTTCAACGGTGGGAAGTGGTTGTTTGAGCGGATTTTTTGAAACGCATTCCGCTCTCGGTTAGCGCGGATTTCCTCATCGAGTCCGCGCTGACCAATAAAAACTTCCACAGGCCACTCCCGGATCAACGCGGAAGAGTGATGTACTTCCGCGCTGACCCGGAAAAAATAACAAAGGCGCCCATTATCAGCGCGACTGTTTTAAAAACAGTGGCGCTGACGCCGCGCAACAAGTTTTTTAATAAAATCAACGTATGAAACTTTGCAAGCAGGGCCCTAATGATTTTTTTTGATTATGCAGGGTATAATGGCATTCGTTTGGCAGGAACGCACTCACAATAACGAGGACATAGCGGCTTTTGCTGATGCCGGGTGCCGAAATGCATTGCGGGGGTGCGGGTTGCTTAAATTTTTCTTAACTCCACGCTTGTGGGCACAACCTGACCTTCTGGAACTCTTGATCAGGGCCTGGAATCCCCTGGCAGGGAAGTTCGTTATCCGAGGCCAAGACATTGAGTTTGATTACACAGACATCTATTTTTTGACCGGGTTGTCACGTCAAGGTGAGAGGCCTATTCTGGAGGGGCAGCGACCCGGTGGTGATACTTTAGATATGCTGATGGCTCAGGTGTGCCCACGGGCACGCAAGTCGCGGAGCGGAAAGGTAGCAATTCCTACGGTGGAGGACATCATCCTTCAAACTATGCTCTTCATGGTGACATGGGCAGCGGGCTCCCAGGCCCAACACGAGGCCTCGAAGACCCATCTCCGACTGGCTCTCGAATGCTTGAATCCTACCATATTTAACTGGGCAGAGGCAGTAGCGGCAAACATGAAGAGACAACTGACCAACTGTCGTCGCGGAGAGATGAAACAGTTTGGCTATGGATCGATCTTACTCTCGCTCATGCTGGAGCGGGTGCCGGCATTGCAACTGCAGGATATGGTCTTGGACCCACCTAGGCCACGCGAGACGAGGGCCACACGATGGGCCCATGTCATGCCACGAGGAGGTGGCGGTCAACCAGTGGCATGGGGGGTATACTTCCGAGAGTGGTTGGAGCGACAGACTATCTTTATGGAGGACTGGCCGTATGCCGGCCTAGACTTCCGCAGAGACCCAGACATGCCGCTGCCTGCTGGAGAGCAGTGGGATGACGGTGGTAAGACACTTGATCTCATTTTTTGATTTTTTATTTTTATGATGTTTTTGATTTTTTCATGTACATGTCCTAATGACGAACGCTATGGTATGCAGATGTAGGACCGGCGAGACCCCTCGGCCTGGCTCCAGAGGCACGGAGGGACGCGCAGGGCATTGGAGCTCTAGCCCTGGCTCCTCCGAGAGATGACATGATGGAGACTGTGATACAGAACCTTGAGGGCTTGCTGACAGGGATTCCAGATTACTTGGGGATAGAGGAGGTCCCCATAGCGTCCCAGATCCATACAGTGGGAGTAGAACCTAGGATGCATCGCCTTTTGAGGTGGGTGGCACGAGCGGTTGTGCAGTATAGGGAGCACAACCCGCCACAGTAGATATCTAGGTCTTTATTTCCTACTGGTGATTTTTGAGAGACACGTGTCTCAGATGTACAGAGAACACAGGCCCTATTTAGACATGTACACTTATTTTTGAGCGCCTTGGTGCGCCACACGATATATATATATATATATATATATATATACATATTCATTTTGGATGGATCTTTTACATGTGATGATGTTTTTATATGCTATGCAAATGTCTAACACAAATGTAATCTAATGTATCAGTTGCATAACACACGACCCACATATTTTATTTTTACGCAAGCTTAAAAGCACACATGACAACACATATGCAAACTATGCTTGGAAATGGATTTTATTTTATGCAAACTAAAAATCACACACACACAACACACCTGTTAAAAGCACACGTATGTACAAAAAATAGAGTGCGCGCATGATACTCGTTCAAGTCAAGCCCATTTCGGGACTTACCCTTTTGCATCGCTGTGTGACCGGCCTAGATAGTGTAGGCATCGTCTCGGCCTATTTCGTAAAATGATCAACGACACTGATGATCTGTGCATGCCCCCCAGCCGAGCGAGGGTTACCGGCTAGATAATCAATGCCCCCCTGGGCAAAGGGACTGAGGGTAGCGACAGTGTGCAATGGGGAATCAGAATGAGTGGAAATCAAACCGATCGAGGCAAGATTCGGAGGTGGGAGTGAGAAGACACCCATGAGGGCAGGGTCTTTAAAGAGCCCGGCTCCCACATTCTCTACGGGAATGGAGGTATGCTCCAAAAAAGGCACGTTACCTTCAGAAGAGGAAGCGAAGAAGGAGAGCTGGTCTACCGTGACAATTTTCCCCTGATGAGGGAAACGAATGACACGAAAGAGGACGAAGCCATAGCACGCATGGCATATGTCCAGCTTTGGCCCAAAAGGAGGTTGTAAGTAAGGTTAGCATCGACAACTTCAACTTCAACTTCAACGGTCTTCCCTTCCAAAGTAATCGACAATCGTTGGAGGATATCGTAAGGGTGAGATTCTCTTCCGTCAAAGGCTTCCAGTGTCGTTGGAGATTGACTCAAAGTCGGAGACCCAATAGCCTTCCAACAAGCAACAGAGATAATGCAAGTTGACACACCTTCATCAATAACTGTACGATGAATCGTTTTCGAATTGATGATGACCTGAATGAGGAAGGCAATTTGGTGAGGCAATCTCAGTACATGGCTCTCGAGATCAAACGTGATCAAATCCGAGTCTGCCGGGTCTATGCCACCGATGGCCGATAGCAGGGACTTCCTCTGGGGGGGGCAGTTCTGGAGAACTTCTAAAGTGGACATAGCTGACGGAGCCTGAGCTAAGTCCTCAACGATGCTGTAGTGCTAGGCAGCACGAGCATTAGGGTTGTAAGATGATCTTCGGAGTACACCTTTAGGAGGGGGTCGAATAGGTGTCTCAGTGCTAGGTCTCTCGATATGGAGCGGACCAGAACTGGACGGAGGAGCGCTTGAGGGGACCTCAGGCTCCTTCCCGGCGGATGACAGATATTCCTTTGCTCGAGTTGTAATATGAACGAGAATTTTTCCAGCCATGAACACTTGGGAACCAAAGGGAGAAGAAGACGAGGATGGGTCAGCCACCATTTGCGTTTGCTGAGAGGGGAAAGGTTCTTTTAGAACCGCAGGAATCCTAGGGGCGCATTTCAATAAACGACTAACTTCAGACTGCCTTGGGCAGTCTTTGGTATAGTGATCCTCATCACAGATAAGACAAGGATACTTCGGTTTACATTTGGCCCCTTCCTTGGATGGAGGTTTAGGGGAGTCTTGTCTAGGTTGCTTAGATTTATCCTTTGCTTTCCCCTTCTTTTTTCCTTTCGAGGATTTATCCACCATGGTGGACTGGACGGCGTTAACCTTGGAAGTATTTCTAGAATTAGATTGACCCTGAGAAGTGTTTTCGTTTGAAGCATTCGATTTTTGCTTTCGAGGGTTCGCGGATGATTTCTTTGAAGATGTATTTACAGAGCCAATAACACCATCAACAGATGGCTTTGGCGGAGATTTGGATGTTTCGGGTCTCGGGGCATCTGGAAAATAATCATATAAGGTACCTGACTGAGAATAAACTAAGTCGAGGTACTGAGCACGCATGATAGCTTGCTCTTCAGTTACACAAGCTCCCATAGCAATGTCTCGTGTGATTGCAGGGATAAAGGAGGTTGTAAACCAATCGGTTAGGAGTTGATCAGGAATCCAGAACTTGATCAAACGACGACATCGTCTCCATTCATGTATATGGTCAGATATGTGCGTGGCTGTGTCCTGTTTAAGAGACGTGAGGAGATGCGTTCCCGTCTCATACCGAATGGGCAACTGAAAGTGAGTTAGAAATGCCATTGCCAACGAGTTGAAATCTTGAAAGGATCCGCGATTCAACTTGATGTACCGCTTAGCAGCCGAGCCGGTGAGAGTCCTTTGGAAAAGTCGGAGCTGAATGGAATCATCAAGCCACGAGTTTGACGAACACCAAAGGTGATAAGTCATGACGTGGGCTTGAGGGTCCTCTCCAGCTTTGCCATTGAATTTGGGACAATCACCGGTTATTTTGGTTGGAACTGGTGGCCAGTATGGATTATGAAGAATGGGATCATTAGTCAATTTGGACACATCTGGCAGTTCCAATGTTGCTAAGAAAGGTAACTGAGGATTGAAGGACATATGTGGCCGCGGATAAGAGGTAATACCAGAGTTCCAACCAGGTGGTGGTTGCCCCCATGGACTTTTTCCGGACGGGCCCGGCCCATAAGGGTTTTGCCCATAGGGATTCTGTCCATAGGGGTTCTGTCCATAACTGGACGGTTGACTCTGGATCTACCCCCCAACACCCCATAAGGAGTGACCTACATTTGTTGATAATTTTGATATGGGGCCAACTGAGCTTGCCCCTGGGGTTGCTAGTAACCATACGGTTGCTGGGCTCCATACTGAGCCTGGTGACCAGGCTGCGCTTGGTAAGAAGGTTAGGATTGCAACCCACCTTGCATCTGAAGACCAGTTTGAGTCTGGGGCCCAGAAGAATGTCCTTGAAAAGGTGGAGCTTGGGCCACCTGGCCGGAAGGTTGTCCTTGTTGAGTTTGGGACGAACCCATTTGCCTAGAAGGATGTGGTTGATGGGTATTAGGTTGTCCTTGTACAATCGAGGATTTTCCTTGCGGAACAGATGGCTGAGCGGGCTGGACGGGCGGTTGACCTTGAGGTTGACCAACTTGTCCAGATGGATGACTAGGCTAGGCAGTGGGTTGACCTTGCTGTACGTAAGGATGACCGCCCTGCCCAGAAGAGTACCCTTGCTGGATTCCAGGTTGCCCTTGTTGCATATAAGGTTGTCATGTTTGTCTAGATGGATAACCTTGTTGGACACCAGGTTGACCTTGTTGGATGTAAGGTTGTCCCGGTTGCCCAGACGGGTAACCTTGCTGAATACCAGGTTGCCCCGGATTACCAGAAGGTTGAGCAAGATAAGTGAAAGACGGACCACCAGAGGCCGAAGGTTGTCCCTGAAAGGGTTGTCCTTGTGGGCCCCCAGGTTGCCCTGGGTAAGACTGGTCGTAATACTGCTACCCTTGGGGGGTTTGCACGTAAGACGACTGGCCTTGGTTAGGCGGTCCCTGAAGCTGTGCAGGCATTGCTTGGCCACCATGATAAGTGGTGGTGCCCCAAGCAACGGATAATGGTACCGAGACCTCAACAACAGGCTGAGTAGGCAAGGGCCTGGAAAGATAAAGGTACTGACCAGTGGAATCGTAGTAATAGAACGGACCTTGCGAGCTCGGATCCTGGACAGCTTGCAAATATTGATCATATGGCCCCCCTCCTGGAGTAGGACCAAAAGAGGGCGGGGCACTTTGTGCAGGATGAACAACTCTGGGTGTATGTGCCGGCTGGCCACTACTTACTAGGCCGTGAGACGGACCAGCAACAGTAGTCGCAGTTGAAGATGCCGTAACGACACTAACAACTGGTGTTGAATACGCTACACAAACAGTCGGAACAGTTGGAACTGAAGTGACGGGTGTATTGTGAACTTGTGAAACAAAAGATCCCGTAGTGGGAGTGATGTGGTGATCCCACATGGTACTTGAAGAGGGGATCCTAGTACCCATATTATCCCTCAAAGACTTATAGCGTGAGGGTACCGGAGATGTGGCCGAGATAGGAGTTTCGATACTTGACAAAACAGGTGTCTCACTCACTCTAGGAGATGTATCATCCATGTCAGAGGAAGACATTGGGGTCGAAACACCAGGAGGGGTAAAAGGAATATCGTCTTCGTAAGGCTCCCAAATGGGGTTCCAATGAAATTCGTAAGCCTCGTCGTTTGGAGCACAAGAGTTAATTGATTGGATACTCGGGATAACAGGGAGAGTATCACTCACAACCAGTACCTCAAGAGCAACAGAAGACGGAGACCCTTGATCACTTGGAACGGGAGACGGGATCGATGATTCTGCCAGGATGACAAACTTCAAAAAAAACCTAGGGAAACTAACGAGAAAGGACCCTACTCAAACTAACGCAAACAAGATCTAACCAGGTAAATGTTAATCGCGGCCGAATAAATTTTAAGACGCAAGGACATAACTTGACCTTTTCATTTTTTAAGAGTCGAGAAAAGGACAAAAAGATGACTCTAGTCGCCTTCGAGTGTTTAATGAGCCTGAAGTGACAAGTGCTCAGATGGACCTTTTCTTTTAGAGAGTCCGAAAAGGAACGAAAGTGACTACTCTGGAGAGCTAGGCAAAAAGGTTTACCAAACAAATCTGTAAAACTGCATATACACCTTGGCAGTCATATGAAAACCAAGGACTTCCCGTACGGCAGTCAATCTTCCCGAATGCTGTGTTCGGTGCGTTACGGCTTGTAAGGCGGCAGACACGGCTTCCTATGGATAAAGGATGATAACCTAGTGGGGTCTCCCCATATACTCGACGGTACGTGGGAGCTCAAATCTGTGCTAGACCACTATTGCGTCACGGAAGGAGGAATCACCCAACCTTAAGTGAAACAAAAGTGACTAGGTTTAACGACGCCGGAGCACGTCTCTAGCCTAGACCTCTAAACAGTGAGCGTTATGTTCCAATGCATTTTTAGGTTCATTCAGTTCATTTTAAGGTTGATCTTGTATTAGGTTTCGGTTTTCAGGCCTTACCGTATGAAATCTCTCAAAATTGCCTAAATGCAAACTATATGCCAAAATATGTCATTCCATTCGATGAATGCTAGTTACGAGAGGGTTTGAGGGCTTTCACGCAAACGAAATGATCACAAAACAACAAATAGCTTCCCTAATGCAGCTAATGGAAATTCAAAAACTTTTCTTCAAGACCACTAATCACTAATCAAAACAAAAAGCTTCTAATTCTCATTAACTAATACAAAGCAAAAGAGATTTTTCTTTTTGTTGATGGCAAAGTGCATTAAACAAACTTTGAGAAATAATAACAAACAAATGTGAAAAGAACTGGTTGACCCCAAACAACTGTGATCCGTGTCCGGGTAGTGAAAATAAATCGAAACAACGTCAAGATTGATTCAACAACGATCACTTAAACAACCAAGCAAAAGCAAGCAAAGAGGAAGGCTTTCACCAAACCAGTAGCAAGCAGTAAACGAACCTTTTCAAACCAGTAACCAAGCAAAGCTGATCCAACAAACTTGGAATAATAAAACTAGGTCACAAGACAAAAAGGCAAGATTCGCTCAACAAGACTCACAAGAGAGTGCTTCAACCTCCAGACATTGAAGAACAAGTCATAAACCAAGTGAGGACAGCAGGGGATAGCAAGACCAATAGGCTCAGGAGGCAGAATTGAAGAAATTCAATTATACAGGAATCAGCGCAGGTGATACACAACAACAATGCGCTGATAAAGAACTACACGTAGCAACAATGCGATGTCAGCGCGGAAGTACACGCCTTACCCGCGATGGTCCGATTTACAGAACCGTCGCGACTGTTTGGTGTATTAACGCGATGATCAGGAGGTCACAGAAAGGGCTGCGCGATGACAGCGCGACTATTTAATTATAAACCGCGATGATGTTCAAAAACGGCCACAATCAAGCCAAAAACTCCCAAACCAAGGCAATCAATCTTTAAACAAACAAGGCATCTCCCAGACCGAACCAGGAAACCAAGAAACAGAGAACTAATCCCCAAAATTTGAAAAGAGAGAAAAAACAAACTCAAGGAAAGAATGAACAAAAAAGGACAAAAGCCAGCTCCAAGCTGTTCAGTTCATAAACCAAACCGGAGATTGACTGAAGTGACGTTGATCTACTTCGCTAATGCAGAGCAATAGCGTTTCGAAGGCTATCTGGTCGTGTTTCAGGATCCGTTTAAGGTTTACAAATCAAACAACAAGGTTCGATCCCCAACAGAGTCGCCAAATTGTTGTGGAGGTAAATCCCCTCTGTGGACAGAGGCGATCCCTACTAGTCCAAATAGGGTCTAGCAACAATCAAACAACACTAACACGCAGGTTCCTAATTGCAAATTAAAGACCGATGATGAAGGCCTACCTGGATTCCAACGCTAGTACTTGTAGAAGAGTCGACGCTCCCGTTCCTTTGCTCCGGCTGGTCACAGTCCTCACGATCCTCGTGCACGGACACCTGCACATGCAAAGAACGATACAAACACAAGCATAAAATCCAATGGATGCAACTATATATCAGTCGGAAAGGATATAACTCAAACACCATCATAAAGACAATAAGAGTGGAACCATAATGATAGTTGTCTATTATTATAAACAAAGAAGAATACAACCATAGTTCTGACGTCAAATCCTTCTCAAGAGGGTCCAGCCAGCAAGTTCCCCAAGCATTCACCCTTGAAGATAGATCTTCCAAGACAAACTCTCTCACTCACAAGTTTACACAAGATCAAAACACTTCACAACCTTCCTTAAGCTCTCTAACAATCCCACACTTGTCACACCAGCTACCTATCAAGCTCACACACTATCAACAACACTCCAAACACTATGAATTCCAAACTAGCAGCTCATAGCAATGGTGGAGGCTTAAATAGGAGAAGGAGTCTCCATGAATGGTGGGAGGATGAGCTTATCTCCAAGGAAGGTGGCTCAAATGACGAAACAGACATGCCAGAGAAGGGAGGGCGATAAATACAAGGCCAACAACCAGGTCTGGAGTCATTTGGAAGGCCGGTTGTTAGAACAAACTCGCCCAGACTAGATCATCGCGGGTGCATAACTATACTGGAGCGCTGACATCGCTACTGCATAACAGAGAAAGTCATGTCAGCGCGATAAAATACAAGCAACAGTTGCCCTGTCTCATGAAATTCGACCATTGCGGGAATCACGTGTACTTCCGCGATGGCAACGCATTCAGTCTGTGTTGGAGTGCTCATCAACGCGTTTATTTTTACAACAGTCGCGATGATGGAAAAACTTTGGCAAAGTGGGTCATTTGGCAACATTAGAGAGCATGAGCATGAATGATTTGGACTCATGACACAGTAGGAAGACTAGTAGGGAGGCAGTGACAAATTACGGTGTAACACACTTCATCAACAAGTGGAGGTTAAGGGAAATATTTTGGTAGCCAACCGAAAGTTTCGGTTGATAAACAATAAGATTTCCCAACAATTTGGATGCTTCATCCATATAAGGACAAAGGTGAATAGGATGATTCCATTCACATAACCTACAGTGAAATTTGACTTTACCCTTTTTTCTGTGGATCTTACTATCACTAGTCGATGGTTTAACACCAACATGATCTCCAGAGACTGATGACAAATGTTTATGTGAGCTTGTGGACCACATTTCTAATACCTTGGGAATACCAATACAATCTCTAAGAATGTGGTCACCCTTACATAACTTGCAATGGAATTTCAATTTGTGGGGCTGATTGGAAGGTTTCTACATACTATTTGCATTGGTAGCAATGGTTGTTTGGTTGCCCCCCTTCTTATTTGGCTTCTTCTTCTTCTTATTCCCTTTTTTCTTCTTCTTAACTTCCTAGTTACTAGAATCAAGAATTTCACTAGGCAAGGAGGAAGAAATCGATGAAGAAACAATAGGCGAAGAAGGCAAAGGACCAAATTGAGGTTGATGTTGTTGAGGTGAAGGAATACTTGGTTAAGAACCAGTTTGGACATTCAGAGCCATAGGAGTCGAAAAAAACCAAACTGGTAAACCAATGGAAAATTCGAGAAGACACAATGTTGCCATATAAGGAGCACAATATTTCCAAAAGAAGGAAAAGGACCAAGATTCCCATCAGAGGGGTTTCCTTGATTGGTAGACTTCGGAACTATTGACAATAGTCTCAACCTAAGACTTACTAAGGAGTTATTCCGCGGTGCGGATGTTGTTCTGCGGTCAACTAATTGATTTTAGAAATTAAAGACACAAAATAAAACAAATGGGTAACTAGGCATATAAGGATTACCAAGCCACTGTGAACTACAATATACCACCTCGGTAAACCAAAGATTTACGTACATGCAGGCAATCTCTTCGAGTGTTGTGTTCAATGTATCACAATGTACAAGGCAGTCGACTCGGTTACCTATGGCGAGATAGCAACCTAGTGGGAACTTTCCAAAATATACTTGGAGGTTCGTGGAAGTGCAATCCGTAGTAGTGTTTTCTAATGCGTAACTGTTCGATGAGAGCGTTCCCATATACTAATCATGAGTGGAGCGCCATTCGATATATTTGAAGGTATGTGGAGAACTATCCTATAAACTTATGTATGTGAAACAAGATATCACCCCCGAAATGCCACACTGACATAGAATGACAACTCCTATGTTTAAATATGTGGGAACATGTCTCTAGCCTAGACCTCTAGATGTTTGCGTTAATGTTCCAAATTATCCTTAGATTAATTGAGTGAATTTTAGAGTTTACCTTGAATTATGTTTCGATTTCTAGGCTCAAAACTCTATTTAACCTGAACACACCTATGATGCAACTAATATGATAAAAACAACTCTTTTCATTTTCCTTTTAACAATGAAAGGCCTACCTAAGTAGGGGAAGAAGAAATCAGTAAAAAATGCATCAAACAAGTGATGCAAAAATTGATCTCCTCAACTTCATTATTCTAATCAAGATCAAAGCCCTATAAGATGTCAAACCATGTAATGTAATCTATGCACAATGTCCATGAAAAATAGGCAAATGTAATCTATGCACAATTTTCTTTCCTGTAGTGAAAATGAGAATTTTAACTATGCAAATGTAATATATGCAAAATAATTCTTCAAGACAAACATAAGATGATTCCAACTCAGCGAAAGAACAATATAACAAGACTACTTATGCACAACAATACTTTGTTTCACTAACACAATAAACGAACCATTCAAGTTTAAGTAAAGGAAATTTCACAAAAATTATGCAACTCAATGAAAATAATATGTGATCTGAGATTTCATTAACATAGAACTCAAACTGAAATTTGGTTAAAATTCCAAATATCAAAAGAGATGTCACTCAAAGGCTATTAACACTCATACACACATTTTCATACAAGGGATTAGCTTTTCAGAGACAAACAAATTCAGAGACTCAAGAATACTTTCTGAACCAAAGCAAAATGAAGAGAAAGGCCAAGGAATGCATTTTTTTGCATCCTCCAGGAATCAGCGTAGGTGCAGAACAAACACTACTGCCCTGCAGCATAGGCACAAAGAAGGAACAGGTGCGCTAAAGCGCTCTGTCTCGGAACAGGGAATGCCCTGAGGTAGTTTTGGTCAAAACACGACACAAAAACCAAACCAAGCTCAAAGATTTGTTTTCCTAAGGTCAATTAATCTTTGAATGAGTCATTTAAGGCTACTTTGAGAGGTGAAAAGGTGTTAAGGTTAAGGAAACCACTAAGGGAAGAATCGATCCCCAATAGAGTTGCCAATTTGTTATATGGAATTTTCATGATTGCAGACAAAGGTGAATTCCCCAGATCTAGTGTTCTGATCTAGAACAACAAAAGACAAAAATATTCGAGTTTTACTTAGATAAATTAGAAAATGAGAAAGAAGCCTACCTGGAATATATAGGAAGGCTTCCTTTGTAAGCTCCAACTGTTATAATTTAAACCTACACACACGACTAAAACAACCAAAGGAACCACAATCCACGTAGCATAATCTAAAATCTCTATTCAATGAGTCAGCATGGCATTGAAATACATGATTGCGAACATAGCACTACAAATATAGGAAAACAATATGCTCTTTGTATTAACAGATATAGGAGAGAGTTACAACCATAAATAGAAGTCTAACTTTGTAGATGTAACCCCAAGAATACTTGTCCTTCCTTGCCATAAAGCACACCTCAACATCAACCCTAATTCATGAATGTGATCACTTAGGCTCAAAGCAGCAGCATGAGGGCACTATCAATCTCCAAAAGCCAACCCTGAGGCTATGGAAGGTAATAAATATATAGGGTAGGAGTGGAAGTTTGGGGATTCTTATCCAATTACCAATCTAGGCTTAAGATCTACTTAAGAGGAGAAGATGAGCTCAAGGGATAAGAGATAAAGTCTCCAAGATAGGATTCAAGCTCTCTATACATGGTAAATAATTAAAACCACCTTTGGAAGCTTCTGGAAGAGGAAGCTTCAGAAATATTTTTTTATTTTTCCCAAATTTCTAGTATCAGTGCACGTGTAGAATGGCGCAACCTATGCTGATCAACATAGACTCATAGTTATGAAAAATGCAGCTAGCATAGGTAGGCTAGAGTGTAAGGTGCGTTGGGGTAAAAAAAATAGTTTTTGAGATGATGGTCCCAGAAACTCAAGTCTTTTGGAGAAGTGATTCTTAGGGCTTTATGAAGGGGTTATGACAAAATGTTCAAGGATGTTGATTGATCTAGTTTGCAAGCCTATTGAATAGATGTGAAAAAATGGCCTGTAAAATGACATACACATTTACACGTGGGAAGCAATCCTAGCTTGAGCCCTACCTTACTTATTATGGCCATAAAAAGGTTCTTAAGCACATGTTGATCCATTACATCATAAAAAGTGTTGAAATATGTAACTAGGTTCGGTCTTGATAATGACATATGTAATCATGATTTTATGTATTTGATGAAATGAGAAAAATAAATTTATTATTTTTACTCTTGAGGGATGGACTTCATGCTCAAGGAAATTTATTTTATAGGTCAAGCTCCCATTGAGAGCTTCTAGAGCTTGTCATTGAGTCTACAAGTCAAGAGAGTCATTGTCATGTATGAAAGACCCTTCTTAGGCATGTTACATATTGTAAAGAAAATTTATTTGAGTAAAAATAGAGTCAAAATACCTTCCAAGACCTCATCATGGCAAAAAGATGAAGTCGACCTATATGAAGGGACAAGTCGGCCTAAAGATAGCAATTTGTGCCCCTCAAAAGCCTATATATAAGAAGGAAATCAGCCTCATATGGACACACACTATCAAGCAAGTTCGATCTCCTCAAGATAGAAGATGGAAAAAGATGAAGAAGAAGAAGAAGAAGAATAATAAGATCAAGATCAATTTTTTCTACCTCCCTATCTCTCTCTTTGTTAGGGTTTCTATAGTTACTTGGCAAGAAGAAATTGTAAAGCTTCATCGAAGTTGTGAAGCTACATCAAAGCTGTGAAGCTGCATTGAAGTTGTGAAATAGCATTGAAGCTGTGAAGCTGCATCAAAGTTGTGAAGCTGCATTGAAGCTGTGAAGCTGCAACTAGGTCAAAACTGTGAATCTACTATAGAGGTTGAAGTTGCAGTAGAATTTGTTGGTTGAAGTTGCAGAAGAATTTGTTGGTTGAAACTGTAGAAGAATTTGTTGAAGGTCGAAATTGTAGTAATTGCTAAGGAATTACTAGAAGGCAATCTCGTCAAGGGACTTGGTCTTGGATGGTCTTGGTTAAGGGTCATAGGTCTTGGAATTCATCAATTGAAGATTCTATAAGAAAAGAAGAGAACTATTGTGGGTTTTCCTCTCAAGTGGAGAGGTTTTGGCCCTAGATGATCGCCTATATCTTGTGTCATTTTGTCTCACTTTTCTTTATGTTTTTGTAGTTGTTTGATGAAAATAACACAATAATAATTAAGGTGAAAAAGAATATAATCAAGATAAGAAAAAATACATCACAAGCAATTATCAAAGTAAGAGAAATCACATAATCTAGCTGCCCTAGATTTCTCAACATGGTTTCAGAGCTAATATGACAAGGCAAGGAAAGGAAGCTCAAAGAAGGACACCCAAGGGCCAAAGCACTAAAGGATCATCAATATCTTCAATCATAAATAAGGATCACTCATCTAAAAGGCGCCACAAGGATAAAGATTACATCATCATCTTGAAGGAAGTTACTAAAGAAGACCTTAAAAACCTAGTTCATTCAAAGATGGACTCCACACTTGAAGCATTCTTGGGAACCTCGAATAATCATCACCTCAAGTAAAATGAGACCTCAAAGACCCTACCTCTACTCAAATAAATAAGGACTACAAATTGAAGCATCTTGAAGTCCTACATCCAAGGGAAGTAAGTAGAAGCATTATCATCATCATCAAGGAATCAAAGTGATCTCCCTCTCTTTGAAGGAAGACATCTTCCATTATCAACATCATCATCAAAATCAAGAAGGCATCAAGTTGAAGATATTGTCATCAAGGATTATATTCACAAGTAAGTATCTTTATGTCCACATATGAATCCATCAAAATGACTTTAGTTTGCAAGGAAAGCAGCAAATTGGTTGGGTCAACAAACTTTCTTCTATGGAGGAAGAAGACTGATTTGATCCTCATAGGAAATGAAGTCGTTGATCATGTTATGGGTTCAATCACTAAACCTCCAAGGGAAGAAGCTCAAGTTCTTGCAAAGTACATGAAAGGGGAAATAAGGGCTCAAAGGATCCTTATAGAATTTGTTGAGATTGCAACAAGATGATGGAGCTTAGTGAAAAGAGTCACCTTCACTAAGTGGGCCCGCAGGCTATTTTTGGCGCAAGTCTATTTTTAGACATATGGTTTATGTCTATGGATTGCAGGTTGCTGTTTATGGATGATTGATCAAGTTGGGAAAAAATAGATGGACTTCTATTTTTGATGAAAGTGTGAGTGATCACAGTGTGAGTGATCAAAGTCTATTTTTAGACTGGCTGTCAAAAATAGAAAAGTCAAATATTATTATCTCACAATAATATTGGGACTATAAACTTAATCTTATTCTCTTGGAGCACTTCAGTTTGAGCTACAGAGGTGGCACATGCAGCTGTCAGAAGGAAATATGCTTTTCTTATGAGTCAGTTGAGTTGTTGCATGCATGACTTCAGTTAGAACTCAATCAGTTGAGTTTGGTGGAGTTGATTGTGGAGTTGATGGAGTTGTGTTCAGTTTAGCTTTGTTAAACTGGTTGTATTTAGTCTAACTGGCAAATATACTAGAGATGAGTTGGGTGAATTAGTTATTAATTAATTCACAAGTTATTAACTCATAATACAACTAATGAATACATCAGTTAACTCAGTTGCATGTCAGTGCATGTTTAGTTCAACAGGGACAGGTGGTAGAGAATCAGATTGCTATCAGTTGTGACTATAGTTGTGCACCAGATCTTGCACAATCAAGGGATTGAGTATGCCAATGAGTTTTCTCACGTATTTGCCCACATTATAGGTTGTGCTCACGTCCAAAAAAGAGTGAGTGATTATTTTGCAGGTGAAAAACGAGTTTGGTGAGCCATTCTCATCAGTTCTTGAGCAGGTATTGAGCAGTGGAGGCAGGCAAGCAGTGGAAGAGATTTGGAGATCAAATCTGAGCTGTATTGTGTGTAACAGAGGTGGAGATACTTGTGAGAAGTATTATGTTGTGTAATGTTACATGACTCAATCATTAATATACAGATAGTTGGGGTTTTTAGCGAGATGCTTTCCCTGGGATACATACTGTGTTAATGTGTGAATGCTCTTGATGTTTTATTGTTATTGATGCTGCTATATTGATGATCAACGTAGAGGAGCTTATGTATTGTGTATGTTTTCCGCAATAGTACATGATCAGGATAATCTCCATTGAATATGTGTTAAATTATTCAAAATTTCTACATGGTATCGGAGCGAGCTAGATAATTGTAGAAAAAGTTTCTACATGGTATCGGAGCTATTGATCATCAGATCTACTATTCAGGAAGTGTTTACATTCTATTTCTTCAGGCAGAGTCTGTAATCGGGCCAGGTAGCCTCTGGATTCATCCTTCCTTTGGAAGGTGAGATATCCGGTGAATTCCCATACAGTCAATCTCTGTACGAGAAATATTGTGTTCTCATGAATCTTAGATCCAAAGCAGTTGAGTTGGAGCTGGTGGAATTCGAATTTGCAGCAGTGTTGTTGAAATGTCTTTCAACGGATTGCAAATGTTATTCCAAAGCAAGAGCGACCTGGCGCTCAAGGATAAACTCAGTAACAATAAAGGTGAGAATGGATCTTCATCAAAGGTATTTGATGAAGAGAATTGCGCTTTGGCTGCCAAAGCAAAGAAGGGGAAGAACAAGAAAGCTTCTCAGTCTGGTGCGAAAGGCAAGAAGCAGGATATGTCCAAGGTGAAGTGTTTTCACTGTCACCAGCACGGACACTATGCCACAAATTGTCCGCAGAAGAAGAAGAACAAGCAAGCTGCTGGATCTGCAGGGGGAGAGGCCTTAGCTTCTCAGTTTGAGCTTGATTTTTCATTGATCGCATGCTTGGTTTCAAGTGTGATGGGATCAGTGTGGTTCTTGGACAGTGGTGCGTCTTTTCACATGACGAGAGATAGAGATTTGTTCTCTGATCTGGAGGACAAAGATCTTGGAGTGCACATCGAGATGGGCGATGATGGTAGATACAGTGCGACCGGTATCGGTACCATTTTCTTTGAGAGGGAGTCTGGTAAACCCTTTGTATTGAGGGAAGTCATGCATGTTCCAGGATTAAAGAAGAATCTCATCTCAGTGGCGATGTTAGAAGACAAGGGGTATGATGTTGTTTTCAGCGAGGGAAAGGCCTTCCTGCGCAGCAAGACAACTGGTGAGACCCGGAAGATAGGGGTTCAAGTGAGGAACCTTTATCAGTTGCATGTAGATGGATGCGCAACAATGGCAGGCAAGGCAGAAGGATTGGTGAGCCGGGATGATGGCGAGTTGTGGCACAGGAGATTGGGTCACCTTCACCATGGAGCCTTGAAGATACTGCAGCAGATCACTACAGGGCTTCCTAAAGGCACACTTGCGCAGTCAGATCAGTGCAAGGGGTGTACTTTGGGGAAGTTTGTGAAAGCCACCTTTCACGAGAAGGATAGTCGCGCCACGGCAATCCTTGAGAGAATTCACACAGACGTGTGTGGACCTTTCTCAGTTGCTTCGACAGCAAAACACAGGTATTATGTGATTTTTGTTGATGATTTCTCTCGTAAGTGCTGGATCTTCTTCATGCAGAAGAAGAGCGAGACATATTCAAAGTTCTGTGAATTCAAAGCACTGGTCGAGAAGGAGTCGGGGAAGAAGGTGAAGGCTCTTAGGAGCGATAATGGTGGTGAATACATCTCGGACGAGTTCAAGGATTTCTGCAAGACAGAAGGGATTCGTAGAGAGCTCATAGCTCCCCATAACCCACAGCAGAACGGGGTAGCTGAGCGGAAGAACAGAACGATTGTGGGTGCTGCACGGGCAATGTTGCATGATCAGGGCCTACCCCTTCACTTGTGGGCGGAAGCATGCAATACAACAGTTTATGTGCAGAACCGTTGTCCTCATAGGATACTTGGCATGAGTACACCCGAGGAGGCTTATTCTGGTAAGAAGCCTGATCTTTCTCATTTGAGGATTTTTGGTGCTAACATTTACATGCATGTGACGAAGGATGCCAGGAAGAAGTTGGAGCCGACCGCAGAGGTTGGGATATTTGTGGGGTACACTGATACGCCCCACAACTATCGTGTGTATTTGCCAGACAGTGGTAAAACTGTTGTGCGACGGGATATAAAATTTCAGGAGGAGAAAGCCATGAAGTGTTTGCTTGACAGGGAGCTACACTTGCATGCAGATGAGGAGCTATTAGTTCCTAAGGATGAGCTTCAGGACGTGGATCAGCCACAGGACGAGGTTCATGGAGTGGAAGAGACCACTCATGCAGCGCCAACCATCAGAGGGCGAAAGCGCTTGACAGAAGCTGAGCGACTGGCTCAAGATGCAGAGAAAGTTGTAGGACCACCTACAACCCAACGCAGGCAGAGACAGTCACCTGATCGGTACACTGGATACATGGCTCTTATGAGCAAGTGTGTTGTGACTGAGCCATCCTCTTTCGAGGAAGCTGTGGAGGATCCCGCATGGGTAGACGCCATGTTGGAAGAGTATGATTCTATTGTTAGAAACAGTGCATGGGAGATTGTTCCTAGATCGGAAGGGAAATCAGTGGTGGGTTCGAGATGGATCTACAAAGTTAAGCAGGCAGCTGACGGGAGTGTGGAGAAGTACAAGGCAAGATTTGTTGCCCGAGGCTTTTCACAGATTGAGGGGATCGATTATGAGGAGACCTTTGCACCTGTCACAAGGTATTCTTCCATACGGACGATTCTTGCTCTCTCAGTGCAGATGGGATGGCACATTCATCAGATGGATGTGAAGACTGCATTCCTCAACGGAGTCATTGAGGAGGAGGTGTACATTGAGCAACCCGAAGGCTTTGAAGTCTTCAGCAGCGAGTCGCATGTGTGCAGGCTCAAGAG
Organism: Pinus tabuliformis; assembly: GCA_031772625.1. Classification (NCBI taxonomy): domain Eukaryota; kingdom Viridiplantae; phylum Streptophyta; class Pinopsida; order Pinales; family Pinaceae; genus Pinus; species Pinus tabuliformis. The sequence goes on along the minus strand of CM062820.1, from coordinate 868,657,586 downwards.
AGCGCTGTATGGGTTGAAGCAAGCACCACGTGCTTGGTACACACGGATAGACAGCTATTTCACAGGACTTGGATTCTCCAAGAGCGAGGCGGATCCGAACCTATACCAGATTGTGGTGGAGGGTAAGTTGCTTATCATTGTACTGTATGTTGATGATTTGATTCTAACGGGTGATGAGCTGTTGATACTGTCATGCAAGAAGGATCTTGCTACAGAGTTTGAGATGAAGGATTTGGGCCTCCTTCACTATTTCCTGGGATTGGAAATATGGCAGCGCAGTGGTGGGCTGTTTGTTTCTCAGGGAAAGTATGCTCGGGAGATACTGGAGAAGTTCAACATGCATGGCTGCAAGCCTGTTGATACTCCTCTTCCTGGAGGTTGGAGGAAGGAGGATGCCACTTCGGGAGAAGAAGTGGATGCCACTGTTTATCGACAGTTGGTGGGGTCGCTGATGTATTTGGTCAATACACGACCTGATATATGCTATGCAGTTAACCAGCTTTCACAAGCTATGGTTAAGCCTACCAAGCTCTTCTGGAAGGCGGGCAAGCATGTATTGCGCTACTTGAGAGGCACATCGGGATATGGTTTGTGGTACAGACAGGAGGATGAGGTGAAGCTATGTGGCTTCACGGATGCAGATTGGGCCGGGAGCCCAACAGACAGAAAGAGCACATCAGGAGGGGTCTTCAGTATTGGATCGACAGCAGTTTCTTGGTACAGCAGGAAACAGAGATCCGTGGCACTCAGTTCAGCGGAGGCCGAGTATATGGTAGCAAGTTTGGCTGCATGCGAGGCTATATGGATGAGGAAGATCCTAGTTGGTTTGTTCGGTTCTCATTTGGATCCTACTGTGATTTACTGTGATAACCAGAGTTGCATTAAACTCTCGGCTAATCCTGTATTTCATGATAGATCTAAACATATTGACATCAGGTACCATCATATCAGAGATTGTGTGCAGCGGAGGATCATGTTACTTTCGTACATTCTGACGGAGGATCAGGATGCTGATATTCTAACGAAGGCTCTCACCAGGAGCAAATTCGAGTACCACCGAGGCAGGATAGGGGTTGCTGATAATCCATATCTTGTCGAGAGGGAGTGTTGAGATTGCAACAAGATGATGGAGCTTAGTGAAAAGAGTCACCTTCACTAAGTGGGCCCGCAGGCTATTTTTGGCGCAAGTCTATTTTTAGACATATGGATCATGTCTATGGATTGCAGGTTGCTATTTATGGATGATTGATCAAGTTGGGAAAAAATAGATGGACTTCTATTTTTGATGAAAGTGTGAGTGATCACAGTGTGAGTGATCACAGTGTGAGTGATCAAAGTCTATTTTTAGACTGGCTGTCAAAAATAGAAAAGTCAAATATTATTATCTCACAATAATATTTGGACTATAAACTTAATCTTATTCTCTTGGAGCACTTCAGTTTGAGCTACAGAGGTGGCACATGCAGCTGTCAAAAGGAAATACGCTTTTCTTATGAGCCAGTTGAGTTGTTGCATGCATGACTTCAGTTAGAACTCAATCAGTTGAGTTTGGTGGAGTTGATTGTGGAGTTGATGGAGTTGTGTTCAGTTCAGCTTTGTTAAACTGGTTGTATTTAGTCTAACTGGCAAATAGACTAGAGATGAGTTGGGTGAATTAGTTATTAATTAATTCACAAGTTATTAACTCATAATACAACTAATGAATACATCAGTTAACTCAGTTGCATGTCAGTGCATGTTCAGTTCAACAGGGACAGGTGGTAGAGAATCAGATTGCTATCAGTTGTGACTATAGTTGTGCACCAGATCTTGCACAATCAAGGGATTGAGTATGCCAATGAGTTTGCTCATGTATTTGCCCACATTATAGGTTGTGCTCACGTCCAACAAAGAGTGAGTGACTATTTTGCAGGTGAAAAACGAGTTTGGTGAGCCATTCTCATCAGTCCTTGAGCAGGTATTGAGCAGTGGAGGCAGGCAAGCAGTGGAAGAGATTTGGAGATCAGATTTGAGCTGTATTGTGTGTAACAGAGGTGGAGATACTTGTGAGAAGTATTATGCTGTGTAATGTTACATGACTCAATCATTAATATACAGATAGTTGGGGTTTTTAGCGAGATGCTTTCCCCGGGATACATACTGTGTTAATGTGTGAATGCTCTTGATGTTTTATTGTTATTGATGCTGCTATATTGATTATCAACGTAGAGGAGCTTATGTATTGTGTATGTTTTCCGCAATAGTACATGATCAGGATAATCTCCATTGAATATGTGTTAAATTATTCAAAATTTCTACAGAATCCATTAAAGATCCCCTCATACCCTATATATCGAAGTTGGAGACATCAAAAGAAATATATGATAAACTAGTATTATTATTCTCCGTAAGTACTGTCGAGAAGTGTTATCATTAAGACAAGAAATCTACAATATTAATACATCAAATGAAGATGGAATAGCCTCATACTTATGAGGGTACCAGAAATAAGATACCAACTACAAGAATTAGGAGAAATAATGTCCGATAAAGAAATGACCACCATAGTGCTCAATGCGCTACCAGAGGAATGATGCAACTTTACATCAAGCATCTAGGGAAAGAAGGAAGCCACCCCATTCAATGAACTTTGGTCATTATGTAAAATTGAAGAAACCCAATCAAAGGCAAAAAAATATGTAGGATCAAATGAACAAGTACAAGCATTTGTTACCATGGCTAAAAGAAAAGGAAAGTTTGGGAAGTTTGGTCCTCAAAATAATAAGAAGGATATGTCTAAGATACAATGTTATGGTTGTTAGGAATATGGGAATTACAAGAGATATTGTCCAAAATTCAAGAAGGACAACAAGATGAAAGAAATAAATGAGGCTCATATCACCAACGAAGCGAAAGAACTTGATGAGAAGAAATACAAAGGGATATATCTTCACTATTAGGGTTTCTCCAATACATAGCAAGGAGAAGTAGGAGATGAAAAGACATCCACCGTGGAAACAAGATGAGAAGCATTATTAAAAGATGCATCTTAGTAGAAGATGGCATCATACTAAAAGCCTATTGTTAAAGAAAGAGCTAATGACATCATTAGAAAATCTTGAAAAATAAATGAAGTAGAAGTCTATAGCAATCATCATAAGAAGGAAGTAGCTCTTGGTAACTTCATTAAAAGCATAAGTAGTACTTATGGGTAGAAGAAAGTCATCTTGCATAAAGTTCATCATACATCATCATCATTAGAAAGGAGAATTTGCAAGATGAGGATAATTAAGATCCTCCATTAGAATATTCATTATATGGTTCACCTCTCTTGGGAGAGGCATCTTGCTAAGAATTCCATCTTATATGGGATTCATGGTTTAAGAAGGATGAGAGTACTGTGACAAAAAAATGCAGCATAATTGACTAAATTTCAAGCAAGGAAAGGAAGTTGTTGAAAGAAGCCTAGATGACCAAAAGAAGGAAAGAGGTATCTATGCATGCATTTGATTGAGTTGTGTCATCATATGGTTGCATGGGTAAATGCTCTATCTCATGATCATGATCAAAGAAAAACTATTTCCTCCTTTGGAAAGATGCATGAAGGCATGGTTCACATATTGACTAGATGAAACCAACATAATATGTCCTCATATGGAATATGAGGTGGTTGACAAAGATGAAGGAAATATGGATGGAAGTTCCTGGAGAGAAATATGTGAAGAAAGAAAGAAGAGATCATGAAAGGTGCAACTATGGTTACATAGAAAAGGAAATCAACATCTGATGGCTAGAATAACTGGCCATGACATCTCCGTAGCGAAGACATGAAGACCCTAATAAGGTTTGTAAAGAAAGGAGACCCTTGACATTGAAAGTATTGGAGATGTTCTTATGAATGTAAAGGATTTTGATGTTGCAAGAAAGATGTCATGATGAAAGGCCATCACAAAATGTAACTTTGATTTGATGTTTTTTTTTTTTTGAACAACATCTGGATGAATTGATATAGGGCTACTGAAAGAGAGTTGTAGATGTCACCTACAAATAGCACTCATGTGGTTGGATGAAATATCCTAAAGGAAACATGACTTGGAAGAGGTAGTTGTATGAATAAAAACCAAATGTGGATTAGAAGATCACTTTCTAATGAAGAAAAGGATGACATGACTGACATAGTTCATGAAGGAAAGTGATGGATGGCCAGTTCCCTACGAAGAAGTACCGAAAGATAAAGGCTCCATAATGTTGAAGATGAACTTCATGACATCAAAAGAAGGATCCCCACAAGCAGCTAATAGTCCCATGATCTCCACTTAGAGCACAAAGTTGTTAGAAGAAAGTCCATGGTTAAGAGGGAGCTTGGGCAAATCCAAGGATAAGTGGGAGCTTGGGTACATTCCTTTTATAGGAATGGGTACATTCCTTCATAGGAATGGGTATATCCTCCCTAGTTGAGAGGGAGAGATAGAAATATAATTATTGTATTCACTTTGGAAGAAACAATGGAGGATTGGATAAGCAGCTGGCATCTGATACTCTTTGAGGATGAGATAGATCATCCAAGATAAGAGTAGTCGTAGAGGACTTATATTATTTGAGGACTGGGAATCCAAGACAAGAATAGTCTTGGGAGGACATACCTTGTGAACACCTGGGTGGGGTATGTGCCTTGAGAGAAAATGATGATGGTGTTTATAAGTCATTGGCCTCACCAAAATTTTGTTATGATCTTGTGGAGAGATAGAGTTGTTAGTTAAGGCCTTGCTATGTGACAATGCTGGTTGGTATGATGCTAAACAAATGGGTTACCAATTCGACTCTTCTTATGAGAATTCTATAGATTGAGAATGTCCAAGTACCTTGTATGGATTGTGAATACCTCCCTAGTTAAGAGGGAGTGTTGAAATATGTAACCAGGTTCAATCTTCATAATGACATATGTAATCATGATTTTATGTATTTGATGGAATGAGAAAAATAAATTGATTATTGTTACTCTTGAGGCATTGGTTTCATGCTCAAGGAAATTTATTTTATAGGTCAAGCTCCCATTGAGAGCTTATAGGGCTTGTCATTGAGTCTACAAGTCAAGAGAGTCATTGCCATGTATGAAAGACCCTTCTTTGGCATGTTACATATTGTAAAGAAAATTTATTTGATTTAAAAGTCCCTCAAAGACCTATTCATGGCGCAAAGATGAAGTTGACCTACATGAAGAGACAAGTTGGCCTAAAGATAGCAATCTGTACCCCTCAAAAGCCTATATATAAGAAGGAACTTGACCTCGTTTGGACACACACTCTTAAGCAAGTTCGATCCTCTCAAGATAGAAGCTGGAAAAAGATGAAGAAGAAAAATAAGAACAAGATCAAAGTTTTGGGCCTCTCCCTCTCTCTATTTTGTTAGGGTTTCTATAATTATTGGGCAAGAAAAAATTGTGAAGATGCGTTAAAGCTGTGAAGCTGCATCGAAGTTGTGAAACTGCATCGAAGTTGCATAGAAGCTATGAAACTTCATCAAATCTATGAAGCTGTGTCAAAGTTGTGAAGATGCATTGAAGCTACATCTAGGTCGAAGCTGTGAAAGGTCGAAACTGTGAATCTGCTGGAGAGGTCAAAGTTGTAGTAGAATCTACTCGTCGAAGTTGCAGAAGAATTTGTTGGAGGTAAAAATTACAGTAGTTGCTAAGGAACTTCTAAAAGGAAATCTTGTCAAGGGACTTGGACTTGGAGGGTCTTGGTCAAGGGTCATAGGTCTTGGATTTCGTCAATTGAAGATTCTATAAGAAGAGAAGAATTCTTGTGGGTTTTCCTCTCAAGTGGAGAGTCTTTGGCCCTAGCTGATCGCCTATATTTTGTGTCCTTTTGTCTCATTGTTCTTTATGGTTTGGTAGTTGTTCGATGAAAATAACATAATAATAAATAAGGTGAAAAGTAATCTAATCAAGATAAGCAAAAATACATCACAAGCATTTATCAAAGTAAGAGAAATCACATAATCTAGTTTCCCTAGATTTCTTAACAAAAAGGAACCCTTGCATGTCCCAACCCTGATGAGTAATGAAATGACTCATCCTTGAGGTGTAATGAAATTGTTATACATCATTAAAAGGTAGCTCTAACCCTTTGAGATATGAGTAGTGATACAAAGAAAAATCAAGCAAAATTAAATGGTGCACAAGAGGGGTGGAAAAACAAAAGTCGAATTGGTAGCTCATGCATCCACTTCTTCGCTCTCCTCACATCTATACACTCAGGATGTGGATCCCAATTATGTTGGTCCCTTTGACCATGGCACTTGGCCATGAAGTGTTCTCCCCTCCATACCATCATTATTATTCACTCACACCTATCGATTGAAGGGTTGATTAAGGAAATGTTACTTCCTCTTGGGGCCTAGAAACACCTAATAAGGATATTCTTTAGCCACTCCTACCTAGGGATGAAACACCATTGTGAGCTCGAGGCCCTAGTTTTTACAAGAATCTTTATTTAAAGGATTAAATAGCCCTTTACATTCAATATTGGTTCACATATATGCAATAATGATTATTTTCACTAATGACTGGTTGCTTTCACTAGACTTTATGTTGTTATTGTTAGGTAGTTCAACATCACATGACCTAGGAACCTTACCCACATGTACCTAGACCCTAGAGAAGTATATTGGCACCCATAGGTACCTAGGCCCCATAGAAGTATATTGGTCCATAAGTGAAGCGTTGAGAGTCTTGTTTTAGTGAGGAGTGGCAACACAACACATATACCTATGGACACCTTCTACACCCATGAAATTCTGTTGAAAATAGCAACAAGAAATGCTAAATATAGAAGTGCTAAAAATAGCATTGCTATAAATAGCATTTAGGGATACATTCCAATTTTAGTTAGTCCCTCAACTAAAATTGAGAATTAAAATTCGAATTTGATCTTAGCAGCTGTTTGTAAAATAATTAATTAATTCATCTTGAGTTAATTAGTTGGAGAAAATCAAACATGAAGTCTATGTGAAGACATGCAATGATTTTCCCTTTGATTGAGGAAGTTATCCCTTAATTAAAGTGATCAGGATGAGTTGTACTTTGAGTTGTAATTAGTTAGCTCAGTTAACTGAGTTAAGTCTAGTTAGATTAGTTCCAACAATTTGTGGAACTGATTGTGAGTTCAGTTAGTTAATGCATGCATGCATGTAACTACTGTACTTCAAATAACTGAATATTCTCTCATAAATAACTCATGCATGTCATTTCAGTCAGAGACCCAGTTGAGATCAGATGATGGGACAGTGTACTATCATTTGCAGAAATATTCCATTGAGGATATCTCTTGCATGCAGAAGGAATTCATTCCTTGGAGATTGCGCAGTTACTTCTGAGTTTGGTGAGTTGTGTGAGAGGTGAATTCACACAGGTGGCAGCTAGAGGACCAAGGAGAAACTACGCAAGGAAATAGGAGGCTTGGAGGACTGAAGGAAGGAATATGTGTTGTCTATTCTATCTATGAGTAGCATTAAGGGATTGTACTGAGAGCTGGATAGCTTGTGAGTTAAATCTTTGTGTAGTTCAAAGATATTTCCACTTGTATGATAATACAAAGATCAGGGATTTTAGTTGAGGCTTTCCCCAGAGTATTCTTCTGTGTTCATGTGTGATTGATTTCTCATTCTCTGTTATATGTGTTCTATTTGATCTTGCTCATAATCGATTAAGCTTCCGCAAGTTTGTTTAGAAGTAGATCAACTATTTTGCTTTAGTATATTGCATTATCAGGTGATCTGTAGTGGGAAATTCTAAATGGTATCGGAGCAAAGGTGATCAAAGCGATGAACAGTATACAAAGAAGGGAGAAGTTCAAAGTTTGAAGTTCCTGATTATAGAATTTGAATTCTTATCACATCTCAAATTTCACCAATGGCGTTCAACGGTTTGAGACTCGAATATGCCCTTGATGGCAGCTTGAATTATATAGCTTGGAAATATCACATGAAAGTAGTATTAAAGGACAACCATTTGAAGGACTTCATTGATCAAGAAGTCCCCAAGCCAGTAGCTTCTAATGCCCAAGAATTGGCGGAATGGAAAAAATGTGTGGCTAGAGCGAGGAGAATCCTTTTGGAGGGTGTTCGAGACCACATTGTCTCGAGTCTCCATGGGAAGGAGACACTATTTTCAACGTGGAAAACATTGAAGGATCTATATCAGAACAACAGTGATCAGAGGAAGCTGGTGCTGAACAACAAGCTTCGGAAAATCAGGTGTGTAAAGGGCGACATGATCTCTACATATCTGAACAAGCTCACCACCTATAGGGATGAGCTTGGAAGTGTAGGGATCGCGACAGCCGATGATGACATGGTGAGTCTTGCTCTCCTCAGTCTTCCTAAGAGCTGGCATAGCTACCAAGGCTCAGTAAATGGAAGAGAGAAATTGCAAGATTAGGAACGAATTTGGCCGGATTTGATGCAGGAGGAGATAAGTAGAAGCACTAGAGATGGATCTTCATCAAAGCAAGATGATGAAGAAAATATAGCCTTAGTGAGTAAGGCAAGGAGAGGGAAGGGGAAGGCTTCCCATTCCAAATCGAGTTCTTCCCATGGTGGGAAGAAGATTGACAAATCGAAAGTGAGATGTTTTCATTGTCATGAGGTGGGCCATTATGCTACGAATTGTCCACAAAAGAAATCCAAGAAGGGCTTCTCGAAGGGATTAGATGGTGAGGCGCTGGCCTCACAGTTCGAATTGGATTTCACCCTCATCGCATGCATGGTTTCATCGATGGTGGGATGTGTTTTGTACTTGGACAGTGAAGCCTCATTCCACATGACTAGCGACAAGAATCTATTCAGTATCTTGGAGGAGAAGGACCTCCAGATGTGCACCGAGATGGGCGATGATGGAAAGTATCGTGTTTGAGGTGAAGGTACGGTTGTGTTTCAGAGGGAGCATGGAGCTGCTCTCACCTTAATTGATGTAAAGTATGTGCCTGGTCTGAAGAAGAACCTAGTATCCATCGCCATGTTGGAAGACAAAGGCTATGATGTAGCCTTTAGCAAAGGAAAGGCATTCCTGAGGTATATCGGCACTGGACAGACCAAGAGGATTGGGATTCGAGTAAAGAATCTCTACAAGCTGGAGGTAGACGATTGTGCTACATTGAGTTCCAAAGCAGAGTTGGTGCAGAGCCAAGATATTGGCGAGCTATGACATAGAAGATTGGGCCACTTGCACCATGGGTCCTTGAAGATCATGTAGCAGATTTCTACCAGACTTCCCAAGGGAAAACTGGAGCAAATTGATACATGCAATGGTTGTACCTTGGGTAAGTATGAAAAATCTTCCTTTCAGGATCGAGACAGTAGAGCTAGAGCAATCCTGGAGCGAGTTCATACAAATGTGTGTGGACCATTCTCTACAGCCTCCACCGCTAAACAAAGGTACTATGTTATTTTTATTGATGATTTTTCTCATAGATGTTGGATCTACTTCATGCAGAAGAAGGATCAAACCTTCTCAAGGTTTTTTGAGTTCAAAGCCTTGGCAGAGAAAGAATCTGGAAATAAAATAAGGGCCTTGCGAAGCGACAATGGTGGAGAGTATGTCTCCCAACAGTTTAAGGACTTCTATGCAGCAGAAGGAATTAAACGGGAGTTGACGACACCCCATAACCTGCAACAGAATGGGGTGGCCGAAAGGAAGAACAAATCGATTATGGGAGCAGCTCGGGCGATGCTGCATGACCAAAGCCTACCACTTCATTTGTGGGCTGAGGCATGAAATACAGTAGTATACTTGCAGAATAGAAGCCCGCATCATATACTATGAATGAAGACACCAATGGAGGATTTTTCCGAGAAGAGACCAGATGTGAGTCACTTCAGGATATTTGGATCATCAATTTATTGCCATGTGAACAAAGATGCCCAGAAGAAGCTAGATCCAACATCTGAGTTGGGGATACTTGTGGGGTACACAGATACACCCCACAACTATCAAGTGTTCTTGCCTACCAGTCAGAGGACAGTGGTATGCAGAGATTTGAAGTTCGATGAGAAAAAAGCCATGCAAGTGTCCCTCGAGAGGGAGCTCAAGTTGCATGGAGAGGAGGAACTTTTGGTTCCTAAGGAGGAGGAGCCTCAGACTGATGTAGAGCAGCCACACGCAGAGGATCCAGGAGTGGAGACATCCACTCATGCAGAGTCTTCCAGAGATGGGCGGAAACGCTCAAGGGAAGCTGACAAATTGGTGATGGATGCGAGAGAGAATGTGGGACAACCATCCTCTCAGCACAAATAGAGGAGATCACCTGAGCGGTACACTGGTTACATGGACCTGGTTGGGGAGTGTGTAGAGACCGAACCATCTTCCTTCGAGGAAGTAGTGCAACATCTAGTTTGGGTTGATGTTATGGTGGAGGAGTATGACTCCATAGTTCGGAACAGTGTTTGGGATGTTGTCCCAAGACCAGAGGACAAGTCAGTAGTGAGTTCCCGATGGCTTTACAAGGTAAAGCAAGTAGCAGATGGGAGTGTGGAGAAACATAAGGCAAGGTTTGTTGCCTGTGGTTTCTCACAGGTCGAGGGGATCAACTATGATGAGACTTTGGCTCCTGTAGCAAGGTACTCATCTATCAGATCAATGTTGGCACTATCAACACAAATGGGTTGGAAGATCCATCAAATGGATGTGAAGACTGTGTTCTTCAATGGCAAGATTGAGGAAGAGATGTACATAGAGAAACCGGAGGGATTTGAGACCTTCAATCGTGAGTCGCATGTGTGTCGACTCAAGAGATATTTGTATGGGCTAAAGCAAGCACCTCGTGCTTGGTACACCAGGATCAACAACTATTTCAGTGGGTTGGGATTCATAAAGAGTGAAGCGGATGCAAACCTTTACCACATCATGGTAGAAGGTAAGCCAATGATCATTGTTCTTTATGTTGATGATCTGATATTGACAGGTGATGTCAGTTGATCCAGTCTTTCAAGGAGGACCTTGCAAGAGAGTTCGAGATGAAAGACATGGGTCTTATGCACTACTTTCTAGGAATGGAAGTGTGGCAGAAGGATGGGGAAGTGTTTGTGTCTCAAGGAAAGTATGCCAATGAGATACTCAGGCGATTCCACATGGAGAAGTGCAAGCACATGCAGAATCCTTTAGCTGGTAACTGGAGGAAGTAGGATGCTACTTCAGGTGAGGTAGTAGCTGCTACTGTTTATCGGCAACTTGTGGGTTCATTGATTTATCTAGTGAACACACGACCGGATTTGTGCTTTGTGGTGAACCAGCTTAGTCAAGCTATGTTCATCCTACCAAGCTGTTTTGGAAGGTAGTGAAGCATGTGTTGAGATACCTCAGAGGAACATCTTAGTATGGATTATGGTACAGACGGACAGAGGGAGTGAAGCTTCACGGCTTCACTGATGCAGATTGGGCAGGGAGTCCATCAGACCAGAAGAGCACTTTAGGAGGAATTTTCAACCTTGGTTCAGCTGCAGTTTCTTGGTACAGTAGGAAACAAAGGTCAGTTTCACTTAGCTTAGCAGAGGCTGAATACATGGCTGCCAGTCAGGCAGCATGTGAGTCCATTTGGATGCAGAAAATTCTAGTTGGATTGTTTGGTCAGAGGATGGATCCAACTGTGATCTATTGCGATAATCAGAGTTGTATCAAACTCTATGAGAATCCAATATTTCATGACAGGTCCAAGCACATCAATATCTAGTATCATCATCTTCGAGACTGTGTGGTGAAGAGGATCATGTTGTTGCTGGCTGTTTTGACCAAATATTTTGACTAAGGCATTGTCAAAATGCAAATTCGAGTTCCACAAAGATAGGATTGGGGTGACAAATAATCCCTTTCTTGTTGAGGAGAGTGTTAAAAATAGCAACAAGAAATGCTAAATATAGAAGTGCTAAAAACAAAATTGCTATAAATAGCATTTCGGGATACATTCCAATTTTAGTTGGTCCCTGAACTAAAATTGAGAATTAAAATTCTAATTTGATCTTAGCAGCTGTTTGTAAAATAATTAATTAATTCATCGTGAGTTAATTGGTTGGAGAAAATCAAACATGAAGTCTATGTGAAGACATGCAACAATTTTCCCTTTGATTGAGGAAGTTATCCATTAATTAAAGTGATCAGGATGAGTTGTTCTTTGAGTTTTAATTAATTAGCTCAATTAACTGAGTTAAGTCCAGTTAGATTAGTTCCAACAGTTTGTGGAACTGATTGTGAGTTCAGTTAGTTAATGCATGCATGCATGTAACTATTGTACTTCAGATAACTGAATATTCTCTCGTAAATAACTCATGCATGTCAGTTCAGTCAGAGACCTAGTGGAGATCAGATGATGGGACAGTGTACCATCAGTTGCAGGAATATTCCATTGAGGATATCTCTTGCATGCAAAAGGAATTCATTCCTTGGAGATTGCGCAGTTACTTCTAAGTTTGGTGAGTTGTGTGAGAGGTGAATTCGCACAGGTGGCAGCCAGAGGACCAAGGAGAAACTACGCAAGGAAATAGGAGGCTTGGAGGACTGAAGGAAGGCATATGTGTTGTCTATTCTGTCTATGAGCAACATTGAGGGATTGTACACAGAGCTGGATAGCTTGTGAGCTAAATCTTTGTGTAATCCGGAGATATTTCCACTTGTATGATAATACAAATATCGGGGTTTTTAGCTGAGGCTTTCCCCAGAGTATTCTTGTATATTCATGTGTGATTGATTTCTCATTCTCTATTATATGAGTTCTATTTGATCTTGCTCATAATTGATTAAGCTTTCGCAAGTTTGTTTGTAGAAGTAGATCAAGTATTTTTCTTTAGTATATTGCATTATCAGGTGATCCATAGTGGGAAATTCTACACATTCTACCACTTTACACTACATTTTATGATTCTTTAGGATGATATACCTAGATCCAGCATGCCCTCAGGTCAGCCTTATCACCTTAAGAGGGATGGAAACTAATTCAGGTCCTAGATGAGGATGGTCTCACATTCAAAGACTTGGGAGGGCTAGTAGCACCTAGAAATCCTTCAACGTTGGAGCAAAGATGGGAAATTTTTCATAATTGGAGACCTAAGAGACCCCGCTTATGGTGCCCTAGGTGGATTTTGGAACCACAAAGAGCTATTAACAGATATTTGAGGGCCAAGCTTCAAAGGATGAGTTTTAGAGGCTTCTACATCACACTTGGCACTTTAGAGCACCAAGACTTGACATATGGAGCACCTATCATGCATGACATCAGCCTAGAAGGCCCCACAAAAAAGTGAAGAGACGATTGATGGGATCTACAGGAATAAGACGCGTTCCACGAGTTGGATATATAGACAAGAGTGAACTTAATGATCGGATACAAAATAAATTACTAAGTGAGACTACCCCTATGGGTAGTGCAAATGATTCATCCGAAGTTAATGATCAATTTGGATTATGCACACATGTGGGATCTTTCTAGCATTTATGTTTAAAGCTAATGGGTTGACTTGTAAGTAAATGCATTGTTATGATTTAACTTATTTTCTAGGGGGTTTTAGGCTAAAATATGTCTTGTATTCCTCATATAAATATAGGAGAGGATCATTTTGTAACTCATCATCATCACTTGGACAATTTGTCCTCTCTTAAGAGAATTTTGACCTCTTTTCTCTTTGGCAAGATTTGATCTATGGAGTATACTTGGTTATTGGAGCTCATTCTTGACTTTTGAGAAGTTGAATTGGATTGACAATGGAATGTTCATGCATTTTCATCTTGTAAGTGTACCTATTTAGAATAATCTTTCTGCTTATGTCTAATGCATGGAATAAATTAATGATCTAGGTTTGTTCTATTATGCCCTAATTTATTAAATACTAATTATATGGAAGGTAGATCTCATTATTGCATGCATTACTCATTATATTATATGTGAATGACATTCCCCTTGGTGATATTGATTATAGCTCTCCCAAGTGACTTTAATCCCTCATAAAGGAAATAGTTAGGGATTATGCTAGGGTATCAAATATCCTCACTCCTTTCCAAGAATTGGCTAATATATCACCTCCATAGACTCCATCAATCCAAGGACTAGGCATTGGCCAGGTCTGGTTGATGATCAAATTTAAGATGGTTGGTAGCACTGATTAGTTAGTTTTGCATGGCTAACTAATAAAAATTATATGCATGAATCAATTTGATTAAAACTTATTACAAGTCGTAAACATGTGATAGTTTACTTCATGTTGCTGGTATGCTCATAATGATACACTGTGGATTGGGAATTTTTGGATTGTTACCATAATGATTATTGACACTTAGACATGGATGATAAATAAATGTCTTTGAATGATTAAAGTTATGTTTAAGCTTTTATGCACATGCAAGAAAACTACAATGATTACACAAGTGAATATTGGTTTAGCCATACATACCTATGATTGCAAGTTCTTGAATGTGACAAAGAACTTGGATCATGTGTTGAAATATGGCAACAAGAATATTCCAATTTAATTTGTCCTTGAATTAAGTTGTGAATTAAAATCGAATTTAGTCTTCACAGCTACTTGGAAATAATTAATTAATTTATTTAAATTAATTAGTTGGAGAAATTCAAGCTAGAAGTCTTTCTGAAGTCATGCAAGAGTTATCCCTTAAATTAAGGAGATAAGATTGAGTTATATTTGAGTTGTCATTAGTTAACTCAGTTTACTGAGTTAATTCTAGTTAAATTAGTTCCAACTGTTTGAGGAACTAATAGTGAGTTAACAGTTAGTTGATGCATTAATGCACTCAACTAGTGCTACTCGAGTTAACTGAAGATTCCCTCATTAGAAACTCATGCATGTCTATTCTAAGAAGACCCAGATGAGATTAATGTTCAAGGACAATGTACTGTCAGTTGCATGTTTTTTCTCATTGAGAAAACTCATGCATGCAGTCAAGGATTTATCCTTGAGGATTGCGTAGTTTTGGAGGATTGGTTTTCCACTTGGTAAAGGCAAAATCACCCACAAGGAACAATGCAAGGAAATAGGAGCTTGGAGGGCAGAGAGGAAGGCTGGAGAGAAGCCAAGATTGTCTGTGAGAATCTGTGAGGATTGTACTGAGCACTGGCTAGCTGTGAGAGCTAAGGCTTTGTATAATTCCTAGGTATTTCCACCATGTATGATAATACAATAGTGTGGGGTTTTATCTGAGGATTTCCCCAAAAGTATTTTCAGGTTTATTGTGCCATTGATTCTTCTTCTTTTGGTTATATTGTTCAAATTGATCTTTAAGCTTCCGCAAATTGATAGTAGAAGTAGGTTATAGTATTCTGCTTTGATTTATATTGCATTATCTGGTTTACCTACCATCAGATTTTCTACATGGTATCAGAGCTCTGAACAATATACTGAGAAGAGAATTCGAAGTTTGAATTTCGGGGTTGCATGTGCAAATCGAATTCATATCATACTTCAAGGTTGGCCATTGGTGTTCTATGGCTTGAGACTCAAGTATGCCTTGGAAACTAGCTCAAATTACATAGCATGGAAAGATAGAATGGAGGCTGTATTAGAAGACAATGGCTTGAAGGAATTCATTGATCAAGAAATCCCAAAGCCAGCTTCAACTACTGCACAAGAGTTGGCTGAGTGGAAGAAGTGTGTGGCGAAGACGAGACAGATCATCCTTGAGGGAGTTCGAGACCATATTGTCTCGAGTCTCCATGGGAAGGATACTCAATTTTCAATGTGGAAGACATTGAAGGACCTCTACTGGAACAATAGTGACCAGAGGAAATTGGCGCTCAAGGATAAGCTTTGAAGAATAAATATGGAGAAGGGCGATACTATTTCCACATATTTGAACAAGCTCACTACCTGCAGAGATGAGCTTGGAAGTGTGGTAATAACTACTGCCGATAATGATATGGTGAGCCTTGCTCTCCTTGGCCTTCCAAAGAGTTGGAATAACTACCAGGACTCTATGAATGGAAGGGAGAAACTGCCGGATTGGGAATGACTGTGGTCGGATCTTATGCATGAGGACATCAGGAGGAGCACACGAGCTGGTTCTTCATCCAAGAATGATGATGAAGAAAATATGGCCTTAAAAAGTAAGGTAGGGAAAGGGAAGGGGAAGGCTTCCCATTTCAAATCGAATTCTTCTCATGGAGGGAAGAAGGGTGACATGTCTAAAGTAAGATGCTTTAATTGTCACAAGATGGGACATTATGTGAATAATTTCCCATTGAAGAAGTCCAAGAAGGGATCCTCAAAAGGATCGGAAGGTGAGACATTAGCCTCTTAGTTCGAAATGGACTTTACCCTCATCACATGCATGGTGTCATCGATGATGGGTTGTGTCTGGTATCTTGATAGTGAAGCCTTATTCCACATGACCGGTGATACAAATTTATTCAGTGCCTTGGAGGAGAAAGACCTCAAGATGCGCATAGAGATGGGTGACAATGGAAGGTATAATGTTTCAGGAGTGGGCACGGTTGCTTTTCAGAGGGAGCATGGAGTTCTTCTCACCTTGACTAATGTGATGTATGTGCTTGGACTGAAGAAGAACTTGGTATCGGTCGTGATGTTGGAGGACAAAGGCTACGATGTTGTCTTCAGTAAAGGAAAGGTGTTCCTAAGACACATAGCCACAGGTCAGACCAAGAGGATAGGGATTCGGGTGAAGAATTTTTATAAACTAGAGGTAGATGATTGTGTAGCATTGAGTATGAAAGCAGAATTGGTGCAAAGCCAAGACATTGGCGAGTTGTGGCACAGCCGGTTGGGCCATTTGCATCATGGGGCTTTGAAGAGAATGCATTAGATATCTACAGGACTTCCCAAAGGTAAACTTGATCAAGTTGACACATGCAAAGGTTGTACCTTGGGAAAGTACACCAAGTCTTCCTTTCATGATCAAGACAATTGAGCAGAGGCTATCTTAGAGCAAGTTCATATTGATTTGTGTGGACCATTGTCGACGAAATCCACAGCGAAGCAAAGGTATTATGTGATTTTCGTTGATGACTATTCTCGTAAATGCTAGATTTATTTCATGTAGAAGAAGGACCAAACTTTCACAAAGTTTTGTGAGTTCAAAGCTTTGTTCGATAAAGAGTCAGGGAAGAAGATCAAGACCTTAAGAAGCGACAATGGTGGAGATTATGTCTCTCAAGAGTTTACGGACTTCTGTGCAGTGGAAGGAATTAAACGAGAGTTGATGACACCTCATAACCCATAGTAGAATGGGGTGGCCGAGAGGAAGAACAAAACTATTGTAGGGGCAACACAGGAAATGTTGCATGGCCAAGGCCTACCACTTCACTTGTGGGCTGAGGCATGCAACACAATGGTATTTTTGTAGAATAGAAGCCCGCATCGCATACTTGGGTTGAAGACACCAAAGGAAGTTTTCTTTAGTTAGAGACCAGATGTGGGTCACTTCAGGATCATTGGCTCATCGGTATATTGACATGTGACAAAGGATGCATGGAAGAAGCTTGAGCTAACATTAGAGTTGGGGATATTTTTGGGGTACACTGATACAACTCACAACTATTGGGTGTACTTTCCTACTATTCAGAGGACAGTGGTTCGCAGAGATCTCAAGTTTGATGAGCAGAAGGCCATGCAAGTTTCCCTTGAGAGGGAGCTCCAACTACAGGATGTGGAGGAACTATTGGTTCCTAAGGAGGAGGAGCCTCACACTGATGTAGAGTAGCCGCATGTATAGGTTCCAGGAGTGGAGACATCCACTCAAGCAGAGTCTTCCAGAGATGGATGAAAGTGCACAAGAGAAGCTGACAAATTGTTGGAGGATGCGTGAGAGAATTTGGGAGCACCATCTTCTTAGCGCAGACAGAGGAGGTCACCTAAGAGGTACACCAGATACATGGCCCTTGTTGGGGAATGTGTTGAGACCAAGCCATCTTCCTTTGAGGAAGTAGTGCATCAGCCGATTTGGGTTGATGCTATGGTGGAGGAGTATGACTCCATAGTTTGTTACACTGTTTGGGACATGGTTCCGAGACCGGAGAATAAGTCAATTGTGAGTTCCCGTTAGCTTTATAAGGTAAAGAAAGTTGTTGATAGTAGTGTGGAGAAGCATAAGGCAAGATTTGTTGCCCATGGCTTTTCACAGGTCGATGGGATTGACTATGATGAGACTTTTGCTCCTGTCGCAAGGTACTCATCTATCAGATCTATGTTGGCACTATCAGCATAGATGGGTTGGAAGATCCATCAGATGGATGTGAAGACTGCATTCCTCAATGGCCAGATTGATGAAGAGGTGTACATAGAGCAACCAGAAGGTTTTGAGACCTTCGATTGTGAGTCGCATGTGTGCCGACTCAAGAGAGTGTTGTACAGGCTAAAGCAAGCACCTCGTGCTTGGTACACCATGATAGACAACTACTTCACTGGGTTGGGCTTCACAAAGAGTGAAGTAGATGCGAACCTGTACCACATCGTGGTGAAAGGTAAGCTGTTGATCATCATACTTTATGTTGATGATCTCATATTTACTGGTGATGATCAGTTGATTGTGTCTTGCAAGGAGGACGTTGCAAGAGAATTTGAGATGAAAGACATGGGTCTCATGCATTACTTCCTTGGCATGGAAGTGTGGAATAAGGATGGGGAGTTGTTTGTGTCTCAGGGCAAGTATGCCAACGAGATACTCAGAAGATTCCACATGGAGAAGTGCAAGCCCATGCAGACTCCTCTAGCAAGTAACTGGAGGAAGGAGGTTACTACTTCAAGAGAAGTGGTAGAGGCTACTGTGTATAGGCAGCTTGTGGGTTCACTGATGTACTTAATGAACACATGACCAGAGTTGTGCTATGCGATGAACTAGCTGAATCAAGCGATGGTTCATCCAACCAAGATGTTTTGGAAGGTGGCAAAGCATGTATTGAGATACCTGAGAGGTACATCTCAGTATGGATTATGGTATAGACGGACAGAGGGAGTGAAGCAATAGGGCTTCAATGATGCAGATTGGGCAGGGAGTCCATCAAATCGGAAGAGCACATCAGGAGGGATTTTCAACCTTGGGTCAGCGATAGTTTCTTGGTACAATAGGAAACAGAGGTTGATTGCACTCAGCTCGGTAGAGGCAGAATACGTGGCTGCAAGTTAGGCAGCATGTGAGGCCATATGGATGCGGAAAATCCTAGTTGGTTTGTTTAATCAAAGGATGGATCCAACTGTGATATATTGTGATAATCATAGTTGTATCAAACTCTTTGAGAATACAGTATTTCATGATAGGTCCAAGCACATCGACATTCGGTATCATCATCTCAGAGACTGTGTAGCGAGGAGGATCATGTTGTTGCAGTGTATTTCGACAAAGGAGCAAGATGCTGACATTTTGACAAAGGCATTGTCAAAGTGTAAATTTGAGTTCCATAGAGACAGGATCGGGGTGGCAGATAATCCCTTTCTTGTTGAGAGGGAGTGTTGAAATATGGCAACAAGAATGTTCCAATTTAATTTGTCCTTGAATTAAATTGTGAATTAAAATCGAATTTAGTCTTAAAAACTACTTGGAAATAATTAATTAATTAATTTTAAATTAATTAGTTGGAGAAATTCAAGTTAGAAGTCTTTCTGAAGTCATGCAAGAGTTATCCCTTAAAATAAGGAGATAAGATTGAGTTATATTTGAGTTGTAATTAGTTAACTCAGTTTACTGAGTTAAGTCTACTTAAATTAGTTCCAAACTGTTTGAGGAACTAATAGTGAGTTAACAGTTAGTTGATGCATTAATGCACTCAACTAGTGCTACTCCAGTTAACTGAAGATTCCCTCATCAGAGACTCATGCATGTCTATTCTGAGAAAGACCCAGTTGAGATTAATGTTCAAGGATAGTGCACTATCAGTTGCATGTGTTTTCTCATGGATAAAATGCATGCATGCAGTCAATGTTAGAAAATTATATATTACGGAGCAATGGAACACATAAAATATTGCAGAAATATAAACACAGAAAACGCACAAAACAAGAGAGACACAGATATACGTGGTTCACCCAGTTTGGGCTACGTCCACCCCGAACAGCCAGTCCTTCCTTTCTATTATCCAACAAAATGAAGAGACACAACCTACAACAAATCCGCTGTAATATCCTCTGTTTTCTCTCACAGTCTCACCTCTCTGTTTCTCGCTCACAGAATACACATCTATTACACAACCTTAAATACAATGCCCTCATACAAAGAGAGGGGTTGCCTTCTAGGGCAAAAAACCCTAAACTAAACATAAGTTCTACTGTCAGATCATCCACCTAATGAACGGCCCAGATTGACTAGAAATTACTATACTTTTACAAGGAAATTTTATAGCTGTTTTTAGCTTTAGGGGCGCTGCCCCCGAAACCCCCCGCCAGGGGGGGGGGCTCCCAAAGGGACCCCCCCTGCAGCGAATATTTTACAGGCGGCGTTGCCGCCCCCATTTTGAACTGGGGTCCAATGTGGCGATACATTTGAATATAGAAGATAATCAAGCTCCACACCCAACAGTCAAGGATTTATCCTTGAGGATTGCGCAGTTTTGGGGGATTGGTTTTCCACTTGGTAAAGGCAAAATCATCCACAAGGAACAACGCAAGGAAATAGGAGCTTGGAGGGTAGAGAGGAAGGTTGGAGAGAAGCCAAGATTGCCTGTGAGCATCTGTGAGGATTGTACTGAGAGCTGGCTAGCTGTGAGAGCTAAGGCTTTGTATAATTCCTATGTATTTCCACCATGTATGATAATACAATAGTGTGGGGTTTTATCTGAGGATTTCCCCAAAAGTATTTTCATGTGTATTGTGCCATTGATTCTTCTTCTTCTGGTTATATTTTTCATCTCGATCTTTAAGCTTCCACAAATTGATAGTAGAAGTAGGTTATAGTATTCTGCTTTGATTTATATTGCATTATCGGGTTAACCTACCATCATATTTTCTACATGGTATCGGAGCTGTGAACAGTATACTGAGAAGAGAATTCAAAGTTTGAAGTTCGGGGTTGCAGGTGCAAATCGAATTCATATCATACTTCAAGGTTGGCTAATGGCATTGTATGGCTTGAGACTTGAGTATGCCTTGAAAGGTAGCTCAAATTACATAGCATGGAAATATAGAATGGAGGTTGTATTAGAAAACAATGGCTTGAAGGAATTAATTGATCAAGAAATCCCAAAGCCAGCTTCAACTAATGCACAAAAGTTGGCTGAGTGGAAGAAGTGTGTGGCAAAGGTGATATAGATCATCCTTGAGGGAGTTCAATACCATATTGTCTCGAGTCTCCATGGGAAGGATACTCCATTTTCAATGTGGAAGACATTGAAGGACCTCTACCAGAACAATAGCGACCAGAGGAAATTGGCACTCAAGGATAAGCTTCGAAGAATCAAGATGGAGAAGGACGATACTATTTCCACATATTTGAACAAGCTCCCCACTTGCAGAGATGAGCTTGGCAGTGTGGGAATAACTATTGCCGATGATGATATGGTGAGCCTCGCTCTCCTTGGCCTTCCAAAGAGTTGGAATAGCTACCAAGACTCTGTGAATGGAAGGGAGAAACTGCTGAATTGGGAACGACTGTGGTCAGATCTTATGTAGGAGGAGATCAGGAGGAGCACACGAGATGGTTCTTCATCCAAGAATGATGATGAAGAAAATATGGCCTTAGAAATTAAGGCAAGGAAAGGGAAGGGGAAGGCTTCCCATTTCAAATTGAATTCTTCTCATGGAGGGAAGAAGGGTGACATGTCTAAAGTAAGATGCTTTAATTGTCAGAAGATGGGACATTATGCGACTAATTGCCCATTGAAGAAGTCCAAGAAGGGATCCTCAGAAGGATCAGAAGGTGAGGCATTAGCCTCTCAGTTCGAAATGGACTTTACCCTCATCGCATGCATGGTGTCATCGATGATGTGTTGTGTCTGGTATCCTGATAGTGGAGCCTCATTCCATATGACTGGTGATAAAAATTTATTCAGTGCCTTGGAGGAGAAAGAACTCAAGATGCGCATAGAGATGGGTGACGACAGAAGGTATAGTGTTTCAGGAGTGGGCACGGTTGCTTTTTAGAGGGAGCATGGAGCTCCTCTCACCTTGACAGATGTGATGTATGTGCCTGGACTGAAGAAGAACTTGGTATTGGTTGCAATGTTAGAGGACAAAGGCTATGATGTTGTCTTCAGTAAAGGAAAGGCCTTCCTAAGACACATAGCCACGGGTCAGACCAAGAGGATATGGATTTGGGTGAAGAATCTCTATAAAATAGAGGTAGATGATTGTGCAACATTGAGTACGAAAGAAGAATTGGTGCAAAGCCAAGACATTGGCAAGTTGTGGCACAAGCGGTTGGGCCATTTGCATCATGGGGCTTTGAAGATAATGCAACAGATATCTATAGGACTTCCCAAAGGTAAACTTGAGCAAGTTGACACATGCAAAGGTTGTACCTTGGGAAAGTACACCAAGTCTTTCTTTCATGATCAAGACAGTTGAGCAGAGGCTATCTTAGAGTGATTTCATACTGATTTGTGTGGACCATTCTCGACAACATCCATAGTGAAGCAAAGGTATTATGTGATTTTCATTGATGACTATTCTCGTAAATGCTAGATTTATTTCATGCAGAAGAAGGACCAAACTTTCACAAAGTTTTATGAATTCAAAGCTTTGGTCGAGAAAGAGTCAGGGAAGAAGATCAAGGCCTTGAGAAGTGACAACGGTGGAGAATATGTCTCTCAAGAGTTTAAGGACTTCTATGTAGCGGAAGGAATTAAACGAGATTTGACGACACCTCATAACCCATAGCAGAATGGGGTGGCCGAGAGGAAGAACAAAATTATTATAGGGGAAGCACGGGCAATGCTGCATGACCAAGGCCTACCACTTCACTTATGGGCTGAGGCATGCAACACAATGGTATATTTGCATAATAGAAGCCCGCATCACATACTTGGGATGAAGACACCATAGGAAGCTTTCTCCGGTAAGAGACTAGATGTGGGTCACTTCAGGATCTTTGGCTCATCGGTATATTTCCATGTGACAAAGGATGCACGAAAGAAGCTTGAGCTGACAGCAGAGTTGGGGATATTTGTGGGGTACACTGATACACCTCACAACTATCGGGTGTACTTGCCTACCAATCGGAGGACAGTGGTTCACAGAGATCTCAAGTTTGATGAGCAGAAGGCCATGCGAGTTTCCCTTGAGAGGGAGCTCCAACTACAGGCTGTGGAGGAATTGTTGGTTCCTAAGGAGGAGGAGCCTCAGACTGATGCAGAGTAGCTGCATGCAGAGGTTCCAGAAGTGGAGACATCCACTCAAGCAGAGTCTTCTAGAGATGGACGGAAGCGCACAAGAGAAGCTGACATATTGTTGGAGGATGTGAGAGAGAATGTCGGAGCACCATCTTCTCACTGCAGATAGAGGAGGTCACCTCTCTTGATGCTATGGTGGAGGAGTATGACTCCATAGTTCGTAACAGTGTTTGGGACATGGTTCTCAGACCAGAGAAGAAGTCAATTGTGAGTTCCCGTTTGATTTACAAGATAAAGCAAGTTGCTGATGGTAGTGTGGAGAAGCATAAGGCAAGATTTGTTGCCTGTGGATTTTCACAAGTCGAGGGGATTGACTATGATAAGACTTTTGCTCCTATCGCAAGGTACTCATCTATCAAACCTATGTTGGCACTATCAGCACAGGTGGGTTGGAAGATTCATCGAATGGATGTGAAGACTGCATTCCTCAATGGCCAGATTGAGGAAGAGGTGTACATAGAGCAGTTAGAAGGTTTTGAGACCTTCGATCGTGAGTTGCATGTGTGCCGACTCAAGAGGGCATTGTACGAGTTGAAGCAAGCACCTCGTGGATGGTACACTAGGATATACAACTACTTCACTGGGTTGGGCTTCACAAAGAGTGAAGCAGATGCGAACCTGTACCACATCGTGGTGAAAGGTAAGTTGTTGATCATCATACTTTATGTTGATGATCTCATATTGACTGGTGATGATTAGTTGACCGTGTCTTACAAGGAGGACCTTGCAAGAGAATTCGAGATGAAATACATGAGTCTCATGCATTACTTCCTTGGCATGGAAGTGTGGCAGAAGGATGGGGAGTTGTTTGTGTCTCAAGGCAAGTATGCCAACGAGATACTCAAGAGATTCCACATGGAGAAGTGCAAGCCCATGCAGACTCCTCTAGCAGGTAACTGGAGGAAGGAGGTTGCTACTTCAAGAGAAGTGGTAGAGGCTACTGTGTACAGGCAGCTTGTGGGTTCATTGATGTACTTAATGAACGCGTGACCAGATTTGTGCTATGTGGTGAACCAGCTGAGTCAAGCGATGGTTCATCCTACCAAAGATGTTTTGGAAGGCGAAAAATCATGTATTCAGACACCTCAGAGGCACATCTCAGTATGAATTATGGTACAAACGGACAGAGGGAGTGAAGCTACAGGGCTTCACTGAAGCAGATTGGGCAGGGATTCCATCATATCGGAAGAGCACATTAGGAGGGATTTTCAACCTTGGGTTAGTGGTAGTTTCTTGGTACAACAAGAAACAGAGGTCGGTTGCACTCAACATGGCAGAGGAAGAATACATGGATGCAAGTCAGGCAGCATATGAGGCCATCTGGATGCAAAAAATCCTAGTTGGTTTGTTTGATCAGAAGATGGATCCAATTGTGATCTATTGTGATAATCAAAGTTGTATCAAGCTCTCTAAGAATCCAGTATTTCATGATAGGTCCAAGCACATCGACATTCGGTATCATCATCTCAGAGACTGTGTAGCGAGGAGTATCATGTTGCTACAATATATTTCAATAGAGGAGAAAGATGCTGACATTTTGACAAAGGCATTGTCAAAGTGTAAATTTGAGTTCCATAGAGACAGGATCGAGGTGGCAGATAATCCCTTTCTTGTTGAGAGGGAGTGTTGAAATATGGCAACAAGAATATTCCAATTTAATTTGTCCTTAAATTAAATTGTGAATTAAAATCAAATTTAGTCTTAATAGCTACTTGGAAATAATTAATTAATTAATTTTAAATTAATTAGTTGGAGAAATTCAAGTTATAAGTCTTTCTAAAGTCATGCAAGAGTTATCCCTTAAATTAAGGAGATAAGATTGAGTTATATTTGAGTTGTAATTAGTTAACTCAGTTTACTGAGTTAATTCTAGTTAAATTTGTTCCAAATTGTTTGAGGAACTAATGGTGAGTTAACAGTTAGTTGATGCATTAATGCACTCAACTAGTGCTACTCCAGTTAACTGAAGATTCGCTCATCAGAAACTCATGCATGTCTATTCTGAGAAAGACGCAGTTGAGATTAATGTTCAAGGATAGTGTACCATAAATTGCATGTGTTTTCTCATGGAGAAAACTCATGCATGCAGTCAAGGATTTATCCTTGAGGATTACACAGCTTTGGAGGATTGGTTTTCCACTTGGTAAAGAAAAAATCATCCACAAGGAACAACGCAAGGAAATTGTTGAAAATAGCAACAAGAAATTATAAAAATAGAATCCAGAATATTCCAATTTTAATTTGTCCTTGAATTAAAATTGTGAATTAAATTCGAATTTAGTCTCACCAGTTGCTTGGAATTAATTAATTAATTAATTATGGATTAATTAGTTGGAGAAATTCAAGTTATAAGTCTTTCTGCAGTCATGCAATAGTTATCCTTTAAATTAAGGAGATTATCCCTTAATTAAGGAGATAAGATTGAGTTGTATTTGAGTTGTAATTAGTTAGCTTAGTTAATTGAGTTAAGTCCAATTAAATTAGTTCCAACCTATTTGAGGAACTAATTGTGAGTTCAATCAGTTAATGCATGCATGCATCCAACTAGTGTACTCCAGATAACTGAAGATTATCTCATCAGAAACTCATGCATCTTTATTCAAAGAAAGACCCAGTTGAGCTAAATGTCAAGGACATGTTACTATCAGTTGCATGAGTTTTCCTATAAAGGAAACTCATCCATGCAGAAGGAATAAGTTTCCTTGAGGATTGCGCAGTTCTGATAGTGTGTTAGAGTAGTGTTACACTGGGTGAAGGAGATCATCCTAGAGGTAACTGCGTAAGGAAATAGGAGCTTGGAGGGAAGAGAGGAGGGCTTGTGAGAAGCTTTGATTTCTTGTGAGCATTTAGGAGGATTGTACTGAGAGCTGGCTAGCTGTGAGAGCTAAGGCTTTGTATAATTATGATGTAATTCCACCTTGTAGGATAATACAGATAGTGGGGTTTTTAGCTGAGGCTTTCCCCTGAGTATTCTTCTTTGCTTCATGTGCATTGATTCTTCTTTTGGTTATATGTGTTCCGCTTGATCTTGCTTAAATATATTAAGCTTTCGCAAGTTTGATTGTAGAAGTAGATTAAAGTATTTTGCTTTAGTTATATTGCATTATTAGGTTAATCTACAATCATAATTTCTACATGGTATCAAAGCAAAGGTTATCAGAGCTGTGAACAATATGTTGAGAAGAGAATTCAAAGTTTGAAGTTCGGGGATGCAGGTGAAAATCAAATTCTTCTCATACTTCAAGGTTGTTCAATGGCGTTCTATGGCTTGAGACTAGAGTATGCCTTGGATGGCAGCTCGAATTACATAGCATGGAAAGATTGCATGGAGGCTGTATTAGAAGACAACGGCTTGAAGGATTTCATTGATCAAGAAATCCCAAAGCCAGGTTCAACTAATGCACAAGAGTTGGAAAGTGTGTGGTGAGGGCGAGACAGATCATCCTTGAGGGAGTTAGAGACCATATTGTCTCGAGTCTCCATGGGAAGGATACTCCATATTCCATGTGGAAGACATTGAAGCACCTCTACTAGAACAGTAGCGACAAGAGGAAATTGGTGCTCAAGGACAAGCTTCGAAGAATCAAGATGGAGAATGACGATACTATTTCCATATATCTGAACAAGCTCACCACTTGCAGAGATGAGCTTGGCAGTGTGGGAATAACTACTGTTGATGATGATATGGTGAACCTCACTCTCCTTGGCTTTCCAAAGAGACGGAATAGCTACCAGGACTCTGTGAATGGAAGGGAGAAGCTACCGGATTGGGACGATTTTGGTCGGATCTCATGCAAGAGGAGATTAGGAGGAGCACACAAGGTGGTTCTTCATCTAAGGATGATGAAGAAAATCTGGCCTTAGCAAGTAAGGCAAGGAAAGGGAAGGGGAAGGCATCCCATTCTGAATCGAATTATTCTCATGGAGAGAAGAAGGTTGACAAGTCTAAAGTGAGATGCTTTGATTGTCATGAGATGGGTCATTATGCAACTAATTTCCCATTGAAGAAGTCCAAGAAGGGATCATCAAAAGGATCTAAAGGTGAGGCATTGGCCTCTCAGTTCGAAATGGACTTCAGCCTCATTGCATTCATGGTGTCATTGATGATGGGTTGTGGTTGGTTTCTTGACAGTGAAGCCTCATTCCACATGACCGACAATAAAAGTTTATTCAGTACCTTGGAGGAGATAGACCTCAAGATGCGCATAGAGATGGGTGACAATGAAAGGTATAGTGTTTCAGGAGTGGACACGGTTGCTTTTCAGAGGGAGCATGGAGCTCTTATCACCTTGATAAATGTGAAGTATGTGCCTGGAATGAAGAAGAATTTGGTATCGATCGCGATGTTGGATGACAAAGGCTATGATGTTGTCTTCAGTAAGGGAAAGGTTTACCTTAGATCACCATGAGACAGGTGAAACATATCGGTTCACGAGTCAAGAACCTATATGCTCTTGAGGTTCAAGATGCATGCAAAGCCTTGAGGAGCAAGGAAAATGTTAGAGACTTGGTGGTTAAGAGGGAGAGTAAATTACCTCTCAACATGCAGTCCCAAAAAAAGTCTTAGACAATTGTGGAGGAGCCACAATTGGAGATGCTGAGAGGAGACTGAGTGGAGGCATCCACTCATGCAGAGACCTCTAATAGGGGGAAATTTTGAGCGAGGTCAACAAAGGGATCACATGCAGTCATACCTCCAGGTGTGAGGTGGGGTGATGTGAAGTGATAGTCTCAAGAAGGCTGAAATTAGGCAGGGTCCATTGAGATGTTTTATCTCATGGATTGTACCTTGCTATGGGAGCCCAAAGTACATAGTAGTGGGAGGAATTAGTGGGATTGACACAGTCAGAGATCAAAGTGATAGAGGCTAGAGCATTCAGATACTGAAGAGCGCAAAGAAGGATTGACAACAGTGCAGAAAGGCTGAGTCAGCAGAAGTGCAGAGTTTTCAGTCGATAGAGGCAATAGCAGTCAGAGACTTTGATGACAGATGCATCATTCTGATTCAGGTTGGATGTTTTTTTTGTTTTTGGAGTTGTTGGAGCAACAACACTAGAGAGAAGTGTTGCATGCAAAACATTCCAAAGGTTCAGGATTGGGATCGAGTTGAATTCCTTTCTTGTTGAGAGGGAGTGTTGAAAATAGCAACAAGAAATGATAAAAATAGAATCCAGAATATTCAAGTTTTAATTTGTCCTTGAATTAAAATTGTGAATTAAATTTGAATCTAGTCTCACCAGCTGTTTGGAATTAATTAATTAATTAATTATGGATTAATTAGTTGGAGAAATTCAAGTTAGAAGTCTTTTTGCAGTCATGCAACAGTTATCGCTTAAATTAAGGAGATTATCCTTTAACTAAGGAGATAAGATTGAGCTGTATTTGAGTTGTAATTAGTTAGCTTAGTTTACTAAGTTAAGTCTAGTTAAATTAGTTCCAAACTGTTTGAGGAACTAATTGTGAGTTCAGTCAGTTAATGCATGCATGCATCCAACTAGTGTACTCTAGATAACTCGAGATTCTCTCATCAGAAACTCTTGCATGTCTATGCAGAGAAAGACCCAGTTGAGCTAAATGTCAAGGAGATGATACTATCAGTTGCATGCGTTTTCCTATAAAGGAAACTCATCCATGCAGAAGGAACAAGGTTCCTTGAGGATTGCACAGTTCTGACAGTGTGTTAGAGCATTGTTACACTGGGTGAAGGAGATCATCCCAGAGGTAACTACGCAAGGAAATAGGAGCTTGGAGGGAAAAGAGGAAGGCTTGTGAGAAGCTTTGATTGCCTGTGAGCATCCAGGAGGATTGTACTGAGAGCTGGCTAGCTATGAGAGCTAAGGCTTTGTATAATTCTGATGTATTTCCACCTTGTATAATAATACAGATAGTGGGGTTTTTAGCTGAGGCTTTACCTTGAGTGTTATTCTGTGTTTTATGTGCATTGATTCTTCTTCTGGTTATATGTGTTTCACTTGATCTTGCTCAAACCTATTAAGCTTCCGCAAGTTTGATTGTAGAAGTAGATTAAAGTATTTTGCTTTAGTTATATTGCATTATCAGGTTAATCTACAGTCAAAATTTCTACAGAAATTGGAGCTTGGAGGGTAGAGAGGAAGGCTGGAGAGAAGCCAAGATTTCCTGTGAGAATCTGTGAGGATTGTACTGAGAGCTGGCTGGCTATGAGAGCTAAGGCTTTGTATAATTCATATGTATTTCCACCATGTATGATAATACAATAGTGTGGGGTTTTATCTGAGGATTTCCCCAAAAGTATTTTCATGTGTATTGTGCCATTGATTCTTCTTCTTCTAGTTATATTGTTCAGCTCGATCTTTAAGCTTCCGCAAATTGATAGTAGAAGTAGGTTATAATATTCTTCTTTGATTTATATTGCATTATCGGGTTAACCTACCATCAGATTTTCTACATCATGATACAATATTGTTGTTAAAGTGATCTTTTTGATAGTTCTACTAGCTTAATGTTAAAACTATTAGAAATCAAATTATGTTGATTACCTTGTTTGTTTAAACCGCACAACTTTACAAATTGATGATTCTATGATGATGTTAGCTGGTTTGCATCTTATATTTAACAAATATGTTAATTACATATTTATCAAACAATTAACGTAAAGAAATAATTACGATTCAGTCTGAAACTAATCCAAGAAGGAGTACGAAACAATTATGTTTTAAACAATTTTTGTCTCGTCTCCGAGGGTTGGTTCATGAGATGGATATCACTCCATTAAGGGGGATCATTATTGTTTTTCTTCCCAGACGGTATTGGCTCAAAACCTGTCATTGTTTACAATCTGTTTTAGTGATACTTACAAGCAAGCCATTCTCCACGAACATATTTTTTTTGTTAGGGAGGTTTTTGTTCGAGTCTGACCACAAAGCTGGCAGAAGACATCTCTTCGATGCTACTCATTCCTTTTGTATTCTGTTATTCCCTAAAAGGAATTGAAGTGGATTTTTATGAAATATTTTAAAATCACTCAATATATCCCTAGAATCTCTCATGATTTTCAAGGTAGATTTGCTTTTGCCTTATGGACAAAATATCACCTATCCATAGCATTTCAAAACTATGAATCATTACTTCTAAAACTCATAAAATATACCAACTTGGAAAATAAAATTTATTTACATAGAAGAATATAAATTCTTCCCAAAAATCAAGACCCCATGTTTTAAGTGTTTTCACAATGAAGATTTAATGACTTAGAAGCTCTAATGGTCATGCAACAATAGTCCTTCGTGAAACCTTTTTCAAGAGTCGAGTTCCTCTCTTCATCCTTCTGTTCTCATAATCATTTCAGTTTCATGAATATTAAAATTAGTTTTACAACAAATTCTTCAAGATATCGTTTCTTGACTTCCATCCATGTATTTCATTATATATATTAAATTAAATCAGTAATATTTTGTAATATGTAAAACATGAATTTTACGAGAGTTTTTACAGTAGCTTACATCAAGAATATTACATACTCTCCCCCTTAAAGAGAATATCGTCCTCATTGTTCTTCTCCCATTGGAACTTTAAGTTTTACTTATAATATAACAATATAAATAACCAAAAAGGAAATCCTTTCCCTTTAGAATGAAGGATTTTTATGTTCAATAAGTAAAATCAATAATGTTTATCAATAATCATAATAATTTACGGCTACAAAAATAAGCAATTTCTACTTTCCTTCACTTAGCCATTATTCAATTTTTTGAGATGAAAACAAAATATCTATACCAACTTATTGTTACTTACCAATTACTTTTGGAATTCATTGTCACTTTACTAAAAAGGATTAACTATAGGTGGTTCCCCAACCTCCATGGCAAGCACCCTGTAATGTCTAATCAACAAATTCAATCACATTAGTCACAACATTTTCAATCAAATGAAATACTTTTAGTATCAATTAATTATGCACTATCTAGTGATATTTTAGTCATAATACTTCTTTAAGTACTTAGAGAGCACCTAACTCTTCAATCATAAAAGTGATAAATCACTGCACCAAGTGTGCACCGTCTTAGCCCCCCACCAAAGACATCCACAAAGTACATTTACAAGTACTTGGAGAGCATTTAGCTGTTTAATCATCAAAATGATCATTAACTGCATCAACTGCATATTGTCTTATCCCTTGCTAAAGACATTTACAATATTGGTAATAGAAAAGAAGGAACTTACATTTCCAGTAATTCCTTTTCTAAGAACTATGCCCCTTTCCTATCAAGATGTACAAAATTCTTACAAAATCATATAGAAAAATTCATTTTAACACAAGACATAATGGATTAGTTAAATTTTTCTGCTCTGAGAACCACAATGGAAAAAGAATGCTCCTCCAAACTAATGGGAACTAGTTTCCATAGCTAGATTGAGTCATTTTCAAATCCAAGATAGTTCTTTGACGGTGACCTTACTAGGGCTAATATAGAATTCCTCTTGGCAATGTCTTTCCTATTACCTCGATAACATCTTATCTTTTATTTAAGGGTTCTTCCAATCTTTCTCTCCCATTGGTGTTGTTTGGAAATTATTGTCTTTCTATCCCACAATAATTCCCATCAGATTTAGACCCATGAAATTTATCTCTAGCCATTTTTCTCTGGTCTGTGAGGAATTTAGAACTCGATAGCTCCCTGTTTCGACCTCCTTGGCCGTTCACAACTGTGCATAACTACCTAGCAAGTGAAATTCTCTTTAGTTCCTTTTTCCCACTAATTTACATAACTAACCATTTGCATATTATCATTAAAGAAAAGGAACATTTATGTACATCATGCATTCATACTTGACCCTCAACATGGGTCCCACAATCTATAAAAGTAAATTGATAGGAAATCATCACATGTCATACAGGTGGTATACATTCCAAATTTCCACATAATAACAATCATGAAACTTAGAAAAAACATTAACATATCTTGCATACCATAACATTATACTTTCTCACTTGCGGTTACAATTCATATTGCAACATTTTACCTTTCATAGGTTCTTATGTTGCCATTAAGCCACCCCTACTTAATCACATCAACAATATTAGTCACAACAATTTTTAATAAAACCATACCTTCTACCAAAATACTATTATGCACATAACATTTGTCAAAACACTCAAGATGCATTTCACTTTCACATGCATCTATGTTTTCAATATTTCAACACATAGAAAGGTATTGGTCATGTTACTTTCCATAAACAACATTTTGTAACATTCTTCTATATATTGAAAGTAATATAACAAGTAAGGATACATCCTCGAGATGTTAAAACAAAGTTTCCATAAATTGTTTTTCCAAAACAACGGTTAAGGGAACAATACTTTAATCGTTATCATTCCCATAGTTTTTAGATCATGCAACATGTCATTTCATTTACGTATATGCATCTAACCAACAACCATTAAACAACACTACTAGATTCAAGTCATTCACACAAACTTCTCTTGGTTAATCAAACTAGTAATGCCAATAGATTCAAACACCATCCATATTTTACTTTTTTGCAATGAGAACTGAAAACACCATGTTTCCACAACACGATGGACTTTTTTGAATAAATTTACTATGTTTTGTCACCGCAATATTCACACGCATTGGATGGATTTCTAAAATATGTACATATTTATTAAATATAAGATGCAAACCAACTAACATCATCATAGAATCATCAATTCGTAAAGTTTTGAGGTTTAAACAAACAAGGTAATCAACATCATTTGATTACTACTAATTCTAACACTAAACTAGTAGAACTATCAAATCAATCAATTTAACAACACTATTATATCATGATCCAAGTTCTTTGTCACCTTCAAGAACTTGCAATCATAGGTATGCACGGTTAAACCAATCTTAACTTGTTCAATCGTTGTAGTTTTCTCGCATTTGCATAAACGCTTAAACACAACTTTAATCATTCAAAGACCTCGATTTATCATCAATGTGTAAGCATTAATAACAATTATGGTAACAATCCAAACATTCCCAATTCCACAATTTATTGTTACGAGTAGACCAACAATATGAAGTAAACTACCACAAGCACTTGTTTACAACTTACAATAAGATTTACTCAAAACTGATTCATACATGTAAGTTTTGATAGTTAGTCATGCGATACTAACTAATAACTGCTACCAATCATCTTAAATTCAATCATGACAGGACTCAATCATCAATTAGCCATTAAAATCAAGTTTTACCACTTGATTCATTGTTCATTTTTTAACATCTAAAGGAATTCTTTCAATGTCTTTTAAAACATTATATTGTCCTCTTCAAGGACAACCCCCTAACCTTTTACAATCATGCATTCATTCTTTATAGGTAGTGCATTGTAACTTTAGTCATGTTCATTAAATGTATCATTAATATTGTCATATCTGCAAAGGTTGGTAGTCAATTGTCATTTTCACTAATGAGTGCTCATGATTGTTCATAGGTGCAATAAAGGTTTTATTTTCTTTTATCCGCACCAATATTCAAATGTCATGAGCACAACTTTTAAGGCAACATTATCACTTACTATTCTTTAATGTGATTATTAATCATGCATCATGCATCTCATGTCAAATGTAGTTTACTACAAATTCAGTTAGAATCATACCTAAGATGATGCCCACTAGCATCATAGCTTTACTTCTTTTCCACTTAACAATACCTTTAAGGATATTCTTTTCCAAAATAAATCAAAATAGGTTTTCTTTCTATGCATGCAAAAACAAATATTTCTTTCTCAAGAAATCTACCCCAAATAGTTCTTCTATCCATGCATAATAAAATACAAATTACATGCAGTCTTTTTAGGACAACAACATGGGTCACATAGATTCATGGGTTATTTTCAAGAAATTACTCTAGTTAAACTTTCTTTCTTTTCATGGTAGTTATTTTTCTTACATGCATAAATATACTTCTTTCCACAATAGCTATTTTCTTTCATGTAAACATTTACTTCTTTTATAAAAGAAATCTAGCATAATATATATTAATCTCATGCACATGCAATTTCTTTTCTACGAGAAGTCTAATATAATAGATTTTGATCTCACACATATGCAAATTCTTTTAAGAAACTGATGCATACATAATTATCTTTTAATGCTTGGAATCCCTCATCCCAACTAGACTCCTGGCGCGATATTCTATGTCGAATTGATAATTTCTGCCATTCTATTATAGAAAACAATGTCCAGGTAAGATATGAAGCAATCCCGTGTTGAGTTCCTCATAGGATCGACTTTCATTCACCAAATTTTGTACATATAATTATTCAAAAAACACTCATTCTTCTCTCTTGTCCTGATTCTACATGCATTTGGCCATTAGTTCTCATTGCCCATAGGATTACAATAAGTAGAATTAAGAAAATGCAATAGCTTTTCTAAATCCTAAAAGCACTCCATAAATCAGATATTCCTAAATCCTAAAATCACTCCATAAATCACTTCATAAATCCTATTTTTCTAAATTCTAAAATCACTCAATCTATCCCTAGAACCTCTCATGCTTTTCAAACTAGATTTGCTTTTTTCTTGTGGAAAAAAATCACCTATCCATAGTTTTTTTAAAGCTATGCCTAATTAGTTCTAAAACTCATCAAATATACCAATTTGGACAATACAATTTATTTACATAAAAGAATATAAATTCCTCTAAAAAATCTAGACCCCATTTTTAAGTTTTTTCACAACAAAGATTTAATGGCCTCGAAGCTCTAATGCTCGTGCATCAGTAGTCCTCCGGGAAACCTTTTTCAAGAATCAAGTTCCTCTCTTCATCCTTTCATTCTCATAATCATTTCGGTTCCATGAATATTAAAATTAGTTTTACAAGAAATTCTTTCTTGACTTGTGTCCATATATTTCATTATATATATTAAATTAAATTAGTAATATTTTGTAATATGTAATACATGAATTTTACGAGAGTTTTTACAGTAGCTTACGCCAGGGATACTACATACTCCCCCCTTTAAATAGAATATTGTCCTTTTTGTTCTTCTCTCGTTGGAACTTTAACTTTTACTCATAATATAACAATCTAAATAATAAAAAAGGGAATCCTTTTCTGCCCCCCTTTAAAGAGAATACCATCCTTGGTGTTCTTCTCTCGTTGGAAATTTAACTTTTACTCATAATATAAAAATCTAAATAATAAAAAATGGGAATCCTTTCCCTTCAAAAAGAAGGATTTTTATGTTTAATAAGTAAATTCAATAATGTTTATCAATAATCATAATCATTTACGACTACAAAAATAAGCAATTTCTACTTTCTTTCACTTAGCCATTATTCAATTTTTTTTTTTTTGTAAGCTATGGTAGTAGCTTTCATTTTCTATTCACATAAAACTAGGTTAAGCCATATACATCATTTTGGTGACCTCAACCCGCCCAGATGGGAAATTGGGTCTGTTGGCCACCTCAAGTTATTATAAGCCATCCAGTAGCAAAAATGAATAAGTCTATCAATCCATGCTAAATAAGCTTCACAACAACAAATGCTAAGCGTATGCCAGACATTCATGAAAACTAACAAGAAAATGGAATACTATCCTCAGAAAACAAACATGATAAATAGCTGCAAGAACTAAATTTTCAATCTTCCACAATCTCAGGTGTTGCTGCCGCGTCCCTCTTTGTTGGAGTAAGCTTCTTCAGCTATTGCTGGATTTCATCTAGCTTACTATCTTGCATAATCATTGTGATTTGAAGGTTCTTCATTTCCTTCTTCAAATTAGGCATACCCTGGGCTAGCTCTGCCATTTCACTTGTTACTTGCTCCAGGGCCTTGGCGAGTAAGCGCTTCAGCACCCATTAAACGTGCAAGGCCTGTTTGTATAAAGTCATTCGTCCCCTGGTGTTTCCCGGGTTCGGAATGAGGTCCCCCCATTCCTCCATTTCAGGCTCCGAGTCTCCTTCCATTACATTTTCTTCCAGTTCCTGAATGAGATTGCGAATATCCTCATCAGTTCTTTCTCTGTACGCCCTTTCAGCCTCTCGTACAGTTTTCCTCATAGTTTTCTGACTGTGTCTCTGAGGAGCAGGCGTAGAGGTCGCTGGGTCATTATGACCTGGCTAGTTATGCCAACCTCTTCCACCATGCCCCTACCTTGTCTAGGGCATGCCATTTTTCTCCTTACAGCCGCCTGTTTACCATGGCCAACAGCAAAGGTTAGATTCTCTGCCATTGCTTTTGTTCCCGTCTCTTGAGTTCCCTTCTCCCAAATTTTCCCCTCCCCACTCCAAGTTCTCTCGATGGTCTGGTTACTCCCAGGCTTTCCTCCCGTTGGCCATGACAAGTGAGTGCTCTCTGTAGTCTTCTCTGCCTCCTAGATTGCTTGTTTATCCTCCTCAGGCTGCCCCTATGCCCAGCTCTTCCAGAATCCTAGCAGGCTGTTACCCTGGTCTTCGTGGTTCCTTCCCATGCTAGACCCTTCCTTTGCATTTTTCATCTTGCCACCCTCCGCCTCCTTACTGCGAGCTGCAAGGGATATTTCCAACTCTCGCATACTTCTCCCTCTCTTTGCTACTCCTAGCTCGCCCCACTATTCCATCATACTATCTAATATTAAAAAAATACAAGATTTGTCTTTGGGAATACATACCCGGATTTCCAACTCTCGCATACTTCTCCCTCTCTCTACTACTCCTAGCTCGCCCCACTATTCCATCATACTACCTAAGATTAAAAAAATACAAGATTTGTCTTTGCGAATACATACCCGGTCCTTTGCTCAGCCTCAAAAGAAACCAGTTCGTGATGCGCTCCTGTCGTCTCCTTCCTTCGCTACATAATGATCTCACTTACGCCCTTCTCTACCCTTATTAGCCACCTCCCACTTGTCCAGCATCCCATCATTCTTCCACCGCTGGTTCTTGCTATCTCTTCCTCCACTCCCCTGTCACCTTTATTCCTCAGGATTCTATCCTTCCTGCATGCTGCCCCTGCGTCCTGTTGTATTATGGGAATGTTTGGTGGCTGGCCTTGCCAACCTTTCCCCTTCATAATCCTTTCACACGTCTTTTCCCAGCCTCTCACCTCGATCGGGGGACCATTATTCAAATTTTTGAGATGAAAACAAAATATCTATACCAACTTACCATTACTTACTAATTACTCTTGGAATTCATGGTCACTTTATGAAAACAATTTAACTATAGGTGCTTCCATAGCCTCCGTGGCAAGCACTTTGTAATGTATGACTAAAAAATCCGACATAATCATGTTAATTACAATATTTTCAATTAAATGAAATATGTTTCATTATCAGTTATTTATGCAATGTCAAATAATACTTTAATCATAATACTCCCACAATTACTTAGAGAACACTTAACTCTATAACCATCAAAATGATCAATACTACATCAAGTGCATATTGTCTTAACCTCTTGCTAAAGACATCCACACAGTTCTTCTACAAGTACTCATAGAGCATCTAGCTCTCCAGTCATCGAAACGATTAAAAATTGCATCAAGTGCATACTGTCTTAGCCTCCTACTAAAGACATTCACAAGTTTGGTAATACAATAAAAGACTTACACTTCCAATAATTCCTTTATGAGCATTAGGCCCCTTTCTTGTGAGGATGTACATAAAATTCTTACATAATGTTACATAGTATTTTGTCATGCCTCCTGCACTTCCCTGTGTCATACACCAGAGTGCCTGAAACTCGGCAATTATGCAGTGTACCCATCCTGATATGTAGTCTAGATCCTCCCAGAAGACTTAATGAAAACATGCCTTGAGCCTTCCTAGAAGAAGTAAGCTCTAAAATCCCAATTTCAAGACCAGCGCAACTGTGACACTGACAACTAGTGCTGATGGCAGGTTGCATTATACTAGACTTGCACTGCCAGCATGATTTTTACTTAGATACTCACATTGATCCATAGAAGGCAAGTTTTCCCAAAGAGGACAAGAAGCTTCGTGATCTAGAGGCTTCTAGAACGATGAGCTGGAGGTTGTTTGTTGTGGATGTGGTCGAATTTCCCAATATTTCCCTTTGATTTTATTCTTATGAGCTTCCTCCTTGAGATAAGGGCCTTTCCCGATCTTTGGAGAGATCCTAACTCCCTCTCCTTGCCTATATATTCATCCTCTCCCATTCCCAAAAGGTTGGTCTCTGATTATTTGCACCCTTATGCTGAGATAGTGCCTACATGCTACTCATTTGGCTTGGAGAAGGAGTGCTTGTTGAGCACTAGAGAAGGTATGTTATTATCATTTATTTTGTCATCTTTTCTTTAAAATTCACAACCTCTTTAGGTTATGAACTAGGCATATGACAAGAGATTATGATAAAACCTAGAAGATTTATGTGCAACGTAAGATGACTAATAATTACCCTTTTCTATGCAGAAAAAGGGGAAATGGAAAATTACCAATCTGAAGGAAACGACAAGACGCCATCAACTGCTGTCCCTTTGACAAGGAACCACATCCAAACAAGAAGATCCAAACTAGAGCGTACAAACCAGGAAAAGGAAGAGGAGATACAAAATCAGTGCAAGGGAATGAGAAGATGACTGAGAGTTAACAGTATGGCGAATCCCTTAAGATCCTCTGATCCTAAGGGATCGCTACCTTAACGATTCTCTGTGTCATTGATATCTCTGCTCGACTGTTATAAGAAGGGGCAACATTGCTAGCCCGAGAGGGAGGACTATTGTTGTTTTTATGAAATTCATTATTGTACTTGAAACTTTGATCATCGACTCTCTTTAAAAAGAGCGTTTTGCTGTAACTCTGTTTTGACACTTAATATATAAATCCTGTTGCCATTCTATCTTTGATTTTGGAGTAATTATAAGCAGTGCGTCTCTGGAGGCTAAGGGCCCAGCCCTGGTGGATCACTTGCTTCCTGTACCATTAATTCTTGATTTCAAGTCGTGTGTGGTTTGTTTTCTCTTATCTATTTTGCTCAGTAATCTGTTTTTCCTTATTTCATATATTAGCTCTGTTATATTTTGATTCCCATTCAAATAGTAAGGTTATTCTCTGCACGGGAATGCTATGTTACTTGTCCTGAAGTTATATCAGATTGGTGTTCCTTTGACAAACTGATATTATTACATAACATTGTTGTTCTTTAACAGATTGCTGTTACTGTTCGATTACAGAGTAACAGT
This sequence comes from Pinus tabuliformis, assembly GCA_031772625.1. NCBI lineage: Eukaryota > Viridiplantae > Streptophyta > Pinopsida > Pinales > Pinaceae > Pinus > Pinus tabuliformis. Next base: position 868,618,118 of record CM062820.1, on the reverse strand, counting down.
GTTGTGTACTTATAAATCGGTATCACTGTCTATTTATCTACGGTTTACTTCCAAATGTGATTGCTATTCATTGGAACTACTGTTCCCCGTGATTGCAATTGCTGTTCCTTTACAACTGGGATTACTTATTGTTATGCCGAAACTCAGATTACTGTTCCCTTTAATAGACAAGTGTGGCATGTAGCATTTGGTTTAGTTTGCTATGTATTTACATTTGGTTTAAGTTACTGTTCAATATTTCATAGCTTCCTTTAATTTGTTGTCCCATTTATGTTTACTGTTTAAATCATTTTTGAGTGAAGATTGTAATTACTGTTCCATTTTCGTAGGTTAAAGCTTTGTTGTTCAATTGAGTTAAATAGATTAGTTGCTATTCTATTTATTGCCATTTGAATTATCATTGCTTTAGTGTGCACAAACAATCTGAAACTGTAGTGAATACTGACAGTTGCTGTCCAGTTCCTAGGTTGATGATGTTTTCCTTAATTTGCTTCTCAATTACATCAGTTTACAAAGGGATGAGTTATTACTACTGCACCCTTGACTGATAAGTTGCTGTAGTGAATGATTTAGTTCTTAGAGTGCTAAAAGTTTCTTTTTTGAAAATAGATTTTATTTCAAGCATCTGTTTACTCTTGTATTCAAAAGCACTATACTACTAGCATTACTCTGACAAATGACCGCCTCAGACAAAGTACACTCTTTGAAATAACAAATCGTGCTTGGATTGACAATTAATAGAGGTGAAAAAGACCCTTTTTACTGCTCGACATTTTGGCGCCATTGCCGGGGAAGAGTGTAGCCATTTTTTCTTTTCAGATTTGCGTAAGTACTTGCTAGGAGAGAATTGGGTTTTAAAAATGGAAGGTAAGAACCTGTGTACGGAACATGTAACAGCCTTGCTCCCCTGCCCACTTTCCTGCAAATTTATTGCTGTTTTGGGTAGAAATTAGCATTTGATTTGTGTGCATGACTAAGCAGAAAAAGCCTGAAAAGAATCCTAAACCACTACCAAAACCTGAAAAAGCTAAGGGGCCAGTGATCCTTGGCCGATCAACCTTTATAGACGAAATCCTTAAGAAAGCATAATCTTAGCCTTCAGTAGGACCTAGAAAAGTTGCTTCTAGACAACCTACTAGTTCCCTTCAGGCCATAGGATCACCATCTGTAGCCTTGGCTGAGGTGCATAGCCAAACTGAAGAGCAAGATTTTCAAGAAATTGAGAATTCTACCCCAAAATCATTACAAGAAGGTAACCTTAGCAACCTCTGTGAAGGAAGAGGAGAAACAGGGGAAACTGAAGAACCAAGATCTCCTCTTGGGATAATTCAGCCATTAAGCAGCCCAGATAAGGGAAGTGCTGTAAAGATTATCCAAAATGAAGAATCCCCCCAAACATTAAATCAGCAAGGAACTTTCATTATCCCAGATCAAGGAAGTGTTGTTAAGGCCATTCCTGCTTCTTCTCGTCAACCTAATAATACCCTCCTAGACATCCCAAAAGGTTATTGGCACATATTTGACCAAATGGCCCAGAACCAGCCAAACACCCAAACCTCCACACTGCAATATCCCATTGTAGATACTGCAACTAATGCACCCATGAAGGCCATTCTGCTCCAGCACATCCCTACATTCCATGGCCTTACATCAGAATATCTGGATGCGTTTTTATTTGAATTTGATGTGTTGTGCAGAGGATATGGCTATACCACCAATCCCCAAAAGCTGAAATTATTTCCCTCTACATTAAAAGGGGCTGCTTTAAGATGGTTTATGGGGTTGGGTGGAGGTGTTATAAATAACTGGGATCAAATGAAAAGTGCTTTTTTGAAAAAATATCAGGACTATTGTAGGTCTAGAGAGTTAAAAGATGAAATATTTCAGATGGTAGCTAGACCTAATGAAATATTAGAGGAGTATGTGGAACGTTTTCAGTATAATCTTGAAAGATCTCCTTATGCATCATTACCCTTACCTGATAATGTATTAAAAACAACATTAATTAAAGGAATGAAGGAACAATGGATTGAAACAATAAATATTATGGGAAAGGGAGATATTTATCAGGAAAATTTTGCTGACATTATTGATTTATGTATCAGGAGCTTGAGAGGCAGCACAAGATTAAAAACAGTAGAACATGACAAGTTTACAAGGGACAACAAGATCTCTGCAGAAGGAGTAACTCGTGTGGAAATTGGAAATTTATTAGAGAATTTCAAAACTGATATATTGGGGACTCTAACAACACAACTCGATATTATGCAAGCAAAGTAGAAACAAGTAGAGACAGAGCAAAATCTGGCAATCTTCTGTCCCAGATGCAGAAAGAAACACAGCCACAAAGAGTGTCCATTAGATGCAATTCAAGTTTGTGCCATTTGTACAAAAGACCACTCTATAGAGAGCTGTCCCTCACTTCCTGGTTTGAAAGCAGTATACAAAGAAGCGAAAGAAGAACCAGAATCGGTGTGCCTACTTAATCAGCACCGTTAATGGCAGTTGCGACAATCAGGTATGTTCCCCGATCTGGCTTCTTCTTTTCAGCCTCCGCAATATCATGCTCAACAATATAATACAACGTGGCAAAATCAAACCCCCTTCCCAAATTGGTCACAACAACCATTTCCTTCATCCTCTCCATGGCCGAATCAAACAAGCCAATATAATTGGCCAAATTTTCCCTATGCTCCACCATATTAGCAAAATAATGCGTATCCAACACAATGGTCCCCTCCTACTTCACAAAGTCAAGCCTGGCAGACAAACTGGCAAAGACTAATGAATTAGCCAGTAGGAACCATTCCACTCCCTCAACCTACACTGCCATCACTACAACAAAACCCCCAATCCAATTTAAGACCGCAACTCCCAGCCCAACCCAACCCAAACCCAAATAACAGACTGGTTCAATCTATTCAAATAATTGAAACACCAGAACTAGAAACTAATCTAAGGGAGTGCAATGACCTTCAATTAAGATATGGGCGCATTATAGAAACAAAGGGAGATAAAACTGTTCAAGTTGAAAATCAGTTACCTGTAGAATAACCATCACAAGAAGAAGATGTGACCAGACAACAGACTCATAATCAACCAACCACATCTTCTCCCCCATTCCCAGAACGACTAATTGTACCTCGTCCTATAGAACATCCTGATTTGGATATTCTGGGAGAACTTAAGAATTTGTACATAAAAATCCCACTCCTCCAAGCCATCCAGGACATTCCAATATATGCAAAGACCATTAAAGAGCCATGTATAAAAAAACCCAGGAGGAGAATAAAAAATAGCCCAACAGTCCAAGTAGTTGGCACCTTATCTGACCTATTATCAGGAAGAGAAACACCTGTCATGTATGAAGACGCAAGAAATCTGATAGTAACAATACAACAAAACTTTTCAAATGCCTTAGTTGATTTAGGGGTTGCAATTAATATTTTAACAACTGCCACTTGTCAAAAACTGGGCATTACATTAGTAGAACCGACTTCCACTTTATTAGAATTGGCTGACTGATCAGTGGTTAGGCTAGAGGGGACACTACATGATGTTATGGTATCTGTTGATTCCTGGGAATATCCTGCCAACTTTTTGATAATAAACCCCAAAAACCGACTTGATGGACATCCATTGATTTTAGGTAGACCTTGGCTTGCAACAACTAATGCTTATATTGGCTGCCGACAAGGCAGCATGACTATAACTAGAGGGAGTAACATCAAGAATCTAGCCCTATACCCTCCCACCCAGCCAAGTGTCACAATAATAAGAACTAACAAACATCCTGTATCATACCTCACCGAAAACATTAGATCCCCATTAACCATAGAAGATGCCCTCGATTTCAAAGATCAAACAAAGGATGATGTTATTAACAAATTTATTAACCAGGCTAAATCCAGATCCCACATACAATGTCACATGATAGAAACAACATTTGATAATGAATTAGAAGAAGATCCTTTCAAAGACACTCATGATCAAACAATACCTACTACCTCTGTGTCAAATAGAAAAACTGTAGAGATTGAGCCAGGAAAAACTTTAAACATTAATAGCAACCTGACTCCTGAACAAGAAGAGAAGCTAATCCAACTACTGAGAAAATACAAGGAAGCATTTGCATGGGATTATCCGGACATGAAAGGAATCAATCCCCAGTTATGTACACACCACATTTACATAGAAAAGGATGCAAGACCTGTTCGCCAACCTCAGAGGAGACTTAACCCTCATCTAAAAGACATTGTGAAAGCTAAACTACAAAAACTTTTAGATGTAAATTTTATTTATCCTATCTCTGATAGCAAATGGGTCTCTCCGCTTGTGGTGCCAAAGAAGAATGGAAAGTGGAGGATTTGTGTAGATTACAGAGAATTAAATAAAGCAACACAAAAAGACCACTTTCCCCTTCCATTCATTGACCAGGTATTAGATACTTTAGCAGGAAAGAAATTATTTTCTTTCTTGGATGGATTCAGTGGATACAATCAGATTCAGATTGCCCCTGAAGACCAAGACAAAACTACTTTTACCTATCCCTGGGAAACGTTTGCCTAAAGAGTTTTACCCTTTGGCCTATGCAATGCCCCTGCCACATTTCAAAGGGTTATCCTCAGCATGTTTTCAGATTTAATAAATGAAGGACTCGAAGTATACATGGATGATTTTACACCATATGGAGATGATTTCGACCCAGCATTAGACACACTAGAAAGGGTGCTACAGCGATGCATTGCCACCAGGCTCTGCTTGAGCCATGAAAAATGCTATATGATGATGACTGAAGGACTCATCCTAGGTCATTATATCTCAACAGCTGGAATACAGGTAGATCCGGCCAAAATTTAGATAATCTTGTTAATACCTACTCCTACCACACAGATAGAGGTACGTAGTTTTCTTGGATTTTTTGGTTATTATAGGAGATTTATAAAACATTTTTCTCACATTGTTGCACCTCTATATGCACTAACAGGAAATGTTGACTTTGTTTGGACAGATAAATGTGACCGTGCTTTTGAGGATCTGAAAAATCTTGTGTCAACAGCCCTAGTACTTAGAGGTCCAAATTGGGACCTACCATTCCAAATTTCATCAGATGCTTCAGACACAGCTATTGGAGCAGTCCTTGGGTAGGAAGAAGACAAAAAACCATACGCAATTTATTATATTAGCAAGAATTTGTCTCTTGCTGAGTTGAACTATACCGTTACTGAAAAAGAATTTTTAGCTGTGATTCATGCTGTAAATAAATTTAGGCATTATATTACTGGATATCCTGTTGTTTTATATACAGATCACTCTACCATAAAATATTTAGCAAATAAACCAATCAAAAATGGTAGAGTAACCAGATGGCTGATTTTATTGCAGGAATTCGATATCACAATAAAATACCTACTTGGAAAAAAAAATCCTATAGCTGACTTTCTCTCACGAATGCCAAAACCAGTGGACGCAGCAGCAGTCGAAGATCAATTTCCAAACAAACATTTGTTTGCTGTTACTGCCAAAACACTCGGGTATGCTGATGTTGCGAATTATTTAGCAGTAGGCAAGTTACCAAAACATCTGACTCCCAATGAATGAAAGCAGATTGTCCAGCATAGTACCCGATTTTCTTGGATTGGGGGCTACCTATTCCATACAGAGGCGGATATGCACATCAGAAGATGCGTCCGTGAAGAAGAAATTTTTGACATTTTGTCACAATGGACCATGTGGCGGACATTTCGCAGATTGAAGAACTGGTCACAAAGTGCTACAAACAGGGTATTATTGGCCCACAATCTTCAAAGATGCAAAGAAGTTTGTTCAAGTTTGTGACAGCTGCCAAAGGGCAGGACGCCCTGGACCGTTCGACGAAATGCCCTTGAACCCACAGCTAGTCATTGAACCATTCGAACGATGGGTGCTTGATTTTGTTGGTCCAATCAACCCATCACCAAACTAGTAAACATATATTCTGGTAGCAACAGAATATGTCACCAAATGGGTTGAAGCAGAGGCATTGCCAAGAGCTATAGAGGATTCCATTATTCAGTTCTTGTTTCACACATTTGTGCGATATGGCCTCCCAAGAGACATCATCACGGACGAAGGACCACAATTTGCTAATAATAAAATTGCTGCAACACTAAAAAACTATCATATTCAGCATAAAACTACCACTCCATACCACCCACAGGCGAATGGTCAAGTAGAAAGCACGAACAAGGTAATAGAAGCGATACTAACAAAAAACATTGTGTCACACAGATGTGATTGGGCCATAAGAATGCCGGAAGCCTTGTGGGCATATAGAACAACATGGAGAAGCACTACTGGATATTCACCATATCAACTAGTATTTGGAAAGGAACCCATCTTTCCAATAGAATTCGAAATACAGACCTTGAGAACAACACAAGAAGTCGATCTAGATTTAAATGAGGCCCAAATTAATAGACTACAGTAGATCAATGAGTTGGATGAAATGAGGTTCTCTGCTCTTCAACATACTACAGTAATCCAACAACAGAGAGCCAAATGGCACGACGCCCTCATAAAAAAGAAAGTCTTTCGCGAAGGAGATTCGGCGCTCCTGTACGATTCTAGGTTTCAGGATTTTCCGGGGAAACTTCAGACTCACTGGCTGGGACCATTGGAAATCTAGAAGGTACATGATAATGGCACCATTACTTTAACCACCATCGATGGATCTGGACATACCTTTAAGGCAAACGACCACCGAGTTCGATTGTACCGCAAACCACTCACTCGGGAATCCTTCCACCAGCAACTCTGCAAAGACTCCAACATGCAAATTCTGGCCGAGGAAATGAATTCTTCCTCACCTTTGGTTCATTAAGTAATTTGATTGCCCTTAAATTTTTTACATAATTCTTTTGTTTTCTTTTCTGTACAGATTTCTGCATTTCTTCAATTTTTGCATTTTTCTATTCCTTTTAGATGAAACAACATTTTCACCGTTTTGCTGTTCCTTTTCGAAGGAACAACACTTCTGCATTTTGCTATTCCTTTTCGAAGGCTCAGCATTCTCACCGCTTTGCTGTTCCTTTTTGAAGGAACAACGATTTTTGCATTCTGCTGTTCCTTTTCGAAGGAACAATAGTTCCACCGTTTTGCTGTTCCTTTCTGAAGGAACATCACTTTTGTGTTCTGCTGTTCCTTTCCGAAGGAATAGCATTTTCACAGTTTTTTTGTTCCTTTCCAAAGGAACAACACTTCCGCCTTTTTTCTGTTCCTTTCCGAAGGAACAACACTTTTACGTTTTGTTGTTCCTTTTCAAAGGAATAGCACTTTTACGTTTTGCTGTTTCTTTCCGAAGGAACAACACTTCTGCATTTTTTCTGTTCCTTTCCGAAGCAACAACACTTCTGCATTTCTGCCATTCCTTTCCAAAGGAACAACACGATTGTTTTTTTGTTGTTCCTTTCCGAAGGAACAACACTTTCATTTTCTGCTGTTCCTTTCCAAAGGAACAACACTTTCATTTTTCTGCTGTTCCTTTCCGAAGGAACAACATTTTCGCATTTTTTTTGTTTGCGCTTGTTTTTTTGCTGTTCCAATTAAGGGATAGCTGCTGTTCCTTTCAATGAACAACAATTTCGAGCATATTTTTTTCCTTTTGCTTGCGTTTTTGTACAATAACTGTTTTTATATTCAGAACAACATTTTAGAATGCATTTTCTTCTTTGTGTGTTTTACCATTTAGATCATTTTTTGAGTCATGCTCATTTAAAGCACAACTATACATTCATGCAACGAAAACAAAAACTAGAGCATACTGAAATCAACAAATTACATAAAAATCGTTATCTTTACAAGAAAATTCTTTGAATTGATAAGAGAAAAGATGAAAGGACACAACTATTGATCACCTTGCTGTTATTATTCTACTAATACTGATATGATTGGTTATCTTTATCATGATGGTTCTTCCTAAATTCCCATAATTCTCTTTGATCATTATTAATGAATAAGCATAAAGAGTATATTTTTCTATTGAGATGATAAGACTTATTCCACCATCCCAACTCTTAAGGAGTGTTGAACTACCCTCTGTATATAAATAGGAAAAGTGCTATATAAAAGGAAAAAGAACAAAATGTTTATATGATTACTAACATGGTTTGTAAAATGAAGGATAGGGGGTCTCATCAAGAGCCAGCCTACCATGATCATAAGGAAGAAAGTGAAGTGGCATTCCCATTATGGCCACCACACCAGGGATATGGTCCAAGAGGCACATCAGAAAAAATCAAAAGTCCTTGGAACAGGAGGTCTCATCATGAGCCGACCTATCCACCTTTCACTCCTTCCTGGTGAATGGCATTATGATTTATCTGGTTACCAAGCCAGCATAATGGCCTCCATTCTGACATTGCACAACACTTTCCTAAGCATACACAAAGGATTATGGTTCCATGGGTGAAATAAACAACTCTGTCAAGGTTATGGACACCTGTGGGCAACAGAGCTCTATTGATGGTATTGAAGTCATATTCCTTATACACCAATAGCAATTATAAAACCCTTCTTCTTATATCTTTGTAAATGGTTCAAATGAGATTATGTACATAACCCCTCCGAACCTTTAATACATGAAAATATATTACAATAAATTATGATGGCAAAAGTCGATAATGATCACATTGGACCTTTTATGCACATTAGCTGTCCTATCCTCCAATTCTCACATCATATCATGACATTTTCTTATTTATTAAGCGATTCCATTATACACCTTGATTTCGGAAATCCGCTCGTCGTTGTAAACATGGCATTCCTGTATACGCTGTTCCTTTATGACTCTGTACTATGGCAGTTCAACACGCTGATCCTTCATTTGACGGCCGAGGACGACCTATCACATTACAAGGTGGGAGCAGGTGACCTCATAATTTGCTGGCATACATGTCAGCTTATCATTCAGAGAATTATGACTCGGGAATAGCAAAGCTTAATGGTATATTGTTTCCCAATTTGCATGGCTTGCTGTTCCGAAGCTATTTCCGTGTTATGCTCTGCAACAATTAGCAGTAATTTGAAATTCGAACAAGCTTGTTGTTTTGTCATCTTCTCTGTGTTTGCTAACAGTTTGAATAGCCTGTTATTCCATTGCCATCTCTGTGTTTTTTTAACAGTGTGCTAAGCATGGGAGGAAGATCAATTCGCAGAGAACTACATGTATTGATGGTCTCTGATGCTGCACGAGAGATCCTAACGAGGGCAGGATGGATAGTTTATCTCAACCGTCTACAACAATCCAATGAGACGATGGCAATTGAATTTTTGCAGAAATTGCAAGAACATCACTCCACGGTGAGAGGGAGACAGATAAAAGTCACTGACGACATAATTGCAGAGGTTTTGGGACTGCCAGCCACTGGACCTGTGTGGCCTCTGAAAAAGGTGAAACTACAAGACGCCATAAAAATCTTCCAGGATGAAGGACAGAGCCTGACTGTAAGAGAAAAGGGAGTTTTACCAGCAGCCTTAGGAGAGCCATGGGCAGAATTGGCGAGAATCATCCAGAGCTACATCACTTGTGAGGGCAGGAAAGACGTGGTAAGACCATGCCACCTTAAACCTTTAGTTGTGTTAAAACAAAAATGCACTGTGAATTTGCCTGCGTTTTAAAATTCTTTATTACACGATGTTGCCCGAAGCATGAAGAAATCTCACCATGTAGAGTCAGTGGTAAGCCACCATGAGTTGATACGACTGATAGTTAGCTATAGTCTTTCTCAACAGCAGAGCAGTTGGGAAGAGCTGATTTTCACAATAGATGGGGGACTGGCTTTGCCAGCCCCAAAACGAAAACATGTTGCCAATACATCGAATAGACCACTGAAATGAAGAAAATCCGTTAGATTGGCATGGATCAGAGGAAGGCTAGAAAATTCCCAGGGGAACACCAGTCAACTGGTGGAAATAAACGATTCAGGGGACTAGCAACCCCCACAATTGGAAGGAGAGGAGAACGAAAAAGAATTGGAGGAAAACGATGAAGGAGAACCAGAGGAAGAGACTGAGCAATCTGGTCAGGAGGAAGAGGAAACATAGCAACATGGTGGAAGTCCATTGCAAAACTCGTTGCAAGAAGATGAATTGGCCTAGATTTTGGCCAATATGGGTGAATATGCTCAACCTCTCAAGCCACTAAACCTCCACACTGAAGAAGGACTGAAGGAGCACTCTGCTCATGAAAAAAATGCATCCGAAGACTTGTGCGATGAGGAAGAAGGATAGTAGGAGCATTCTGTTCATGATAAAAGTGCATCCAAAGAATTATGTGACAAAGAAGAGGAAGAAGAGAATCACTCTACCCATGATGAAAGCGTATCTGGAGAGAAGAGTGACGAATATGAATAAGAGGAACAGACCTAGTCAGAATACACCAGAGGAATTCCACGAAGAAGAAGGTGTAGAAGAAGAAGCTATTTAGGAGACAATAGAACAAGCTAGGATTTTTACCCCTGAACAACCGGATCAGCAGAACATTGAAGAAACAGCCCAAGAAGAAACTCAGGAAATTGGTCAAGGCAAAGATACAATAGTGGAGGTACAAAGCCCAGGCCCGAGTAAATGAACGACTATTCCTTCCAAGAAAATAGAGGAAATTAAAAGATTACGAAAGGAACAACAAAGACTGCTTAACGTGATAACGCAACTTCAACAACAAATAAGGGTTTTGAAAATGGGGAAGAAAGCAAAAAGGACCTCTGTGGTAAAACATGCAACCACCTCGGCGAAACCCCTTAAGAAAAAGATTAAGAGGACTCAAGTCCAGCTTGCCATTCAAAACTGAAAGGAACAGCATCCGGCTGTTGCCCATGTCGAAATACAAACAGAGAACGTAGTGGCTTGTAATAACACAATTCAGATAGAGGCACCGTCCTCTAAGGAAACTCAGACCATAAAACGTTGTGATAAGAAGACCCAAGTAGATCTTCCGCCTACAAATATTATGTTGGAAAAGAATCCAAGGACAACAACTCTGCGAAAAGATTTGGCACAGGCCCAACAAACAATAGAGAAACTCACAAAGTAGATTGTCCCTCGAGAAAAAAACGAGAAATTGCAACAACAGCTGAAAAACATTAATGCATTAGAAACTCAGGCCTTTGAATGATGGCGAAAAGAAGAAGAAAGAGTCACAAAGGTAACTCATAGACTAGATGTAGTCATCAAACAAATGGATACCTTATGCTCTCAATATACTGACGTGATAACATGTAGAGCACCTGCTAGGAACTATGCTTTGTTTTTAATGGAAAGATACTTACAATTGAAAATTAAAGTTGTTAAAGTAGAAGTGCCTATAGAAATAAAAACCATTGATGACTTCATAAACTGTTGTAAGCATTACGGGGTGAAGGTTCAGAGATCGTTATGTGAATTCTATTTGCACAACCTTGTATTAGATGGAGAAACAGAGCAGAACCCTAGCCCTTTTGTGGGTGATGTCCAACTGCAGGAATTCATTTCTTTTGGTGTTAATCAAATAAAGTGGCTTAAAGCCTACAATGCCTTTCAAAGACAAGATAATGGATTAGACTTATGGGTGACAGCTGAACCTAGAGACCCACTGTAGATGGAATAAACATAGGAACCTAATGAGAAATCCGAGTGTGATTGAGGCATTGGGACCTATTCACACAACAATTAATCGGAAAGGGATAGAATACTTCTTTAACATCAAAGACCTTGCCATTGCAGCTGCCAAATTCTGATATCAGACTTCTAATCCGAATATCCAAAATATGGAACCATTTAATTATGAGAACTTTAAGCTAGCTGCTGACCGCTTGGGTCTCTATGGTGACCTTATTTTGAGAGAAGGCCCATCTTGGTTAGGCTATAGGTTCCGAAGTCTGGTCATTTGGCATCCTACACCAGGATACCAAGCCTTAAATGAAATGCCTAAGGGTCAGACAAGACATCTTTTTGAGCACCTAGCTAGGAATCATGGCTGTAGACCACCTCATGAGATCCCTTCTCCAGCCTATTCCCTCACTGCCTTGCATGTCAATTACAATGTTTTCATGAGGGCATGAAAAAGGGTAAGCAGGGGGGTGTGTTGAGCACTAGAGAAGGTATGTTATTATCATTTATTTTTTCATATTTTCTTTAAAATTCATAACCTCTTTACATTATGAACTAGGTATATGACGAGAGATTATGATAAAATCTAGAAGATTTATGTGCAACGTAAGATGACTAATAATTACCCTTTTCTATGCAGAAAAAGGGGAAAACGGAAAATTACCAATCTGAAGGAAACGACAAGACACCATCAACTGTTGTCCCTTTGACAGGGAACCACATCCAAACAAGAAGATCTAGACTAGAGCGTACAAACCAGGAAAAGGAAGAGGAGATACCAAATCGGTGCAAGAGAATGAGAAGATGACTGAGAGTTAACAGTACGGCGAATCCCTTAAGATCCTCAGATCCTAAGGGATCGCTACCTTAACGATTCTCTGTGTCATTGATATCTCTGCTCGGCTATTATAAGAAGGGGCAGCATTGCTAGCCCGAGAGGGAGGACTATTGTTGTTTTTATGAAATTCATTATTGTACTTGAAACTTTGATCATCGACTCTCTTTAAAAAGAGCGTTTTGCTGTAACTTTGTTTTGATGCTTAATATATAAATTATGTTGCCATTCCATCTTTGATTCTGGAGTAATTATAAGCAGTGCATCCCTGGAGGCTAAGGGCCCGGCCCTGGTGGATCACTTGCTTCCTGTACCATTAATTCTTGATTTCAAGTTGTGTGTGGTTTGTTTTCTCTTATCAATTTTGCTAAGTAATCTACTGTTCTTTATTTCATATATTAGCTCTGTTATATTTTGATTCCCATTCAAATAGTAAGGTTATTCTCTGCACAAGAATGTTATGTTACTTGTCCTGAAGTTATATCGCATTGCTTTTCCTTTGACAAACTGACATTATTATATAACATTGCTATTCCTTAACAGATTGCCATTATTGCTCGATTACAGAGTAACAGTGTTGTGTACTTATAAATCAGTATCACTGTCTATTTATCTACGGTTTACTTCCAAATGTGATTGCTGTTAATTGGAACTACTGTTCCCCGTGATTGCAATTGCTATTCTTTTACAACTGGGATTACTTATTGTTATGCCGAAACTCAGATTACTATCCCCTTTAACAGACAAGTGTGGCGTGTAGCATTTGGTTTAGTTTGCTACACATTTACATTTGGTTTAAGTTACTGTTCAATATTTCATAGCTTCCTTTAATTTGCTGTCCCATTTATGTTTACTGTTTAAATCATTTCTGAGTGAAGATTGCAATTACTGTTCCATTTTCGTAGGTTAAAGCTTTGCTGTTCAATTGAGTTAAATAGATTAGTCATTTTTCTATTTCTTGCCATTTGAATTATCATTGCTTTAGTGTGCACAAACGATCTAAAACTGTAGTGAATACTGACAGTTGCTGTCCAGTTCCCAGGTTGATGATCTTTTCCTTAATTTTCTTCTCAATTACATTAGTTTACAAAGGGATGAGTTATTACTACTGCACCCTTGACTGATAAGTTGCTGTAGTGAATGATTTAGATCATAGAGTGCTAAAAGTTTCTTTTTTGAAAATATATTTTATTTCAAGCATTCATTTACTCTTGTATTCAAAAACACTATACTACTAGCATTACTCTGACAAATCACCGCCTCAGACTGAGTAGACTATTTGAGATAACAAATGGTGCCTGGATTGACAATTAATGTAGGGTAAATAGAGGTGAAAAGGACCCTTTTTACTGCTCGACAGTGCTTGGAGAGCTTGAGCTTGGAATTGGACCTTCACTCAAAGAGGGCTTATTGACATCAAGGCTTGGTTGTATGCTTCCTTTTTTATTTCTTAATATATACAACTGCTAGTTCACTTTCCATAAATGCTTGTGTTAATGCATCATTTGTCTTAATGCTCCTTGATCTGTTAAGTGGATTACATTTGATTATGCTAGTTGCACTTGTATGCTTTGTTGTGTCTTTGTTCTTTTGTGCAGGTATTCAAATGTCGTGAGTAGTAAAGCTGAGCCTGAGTAGCGATCGATCAAGATATTCAACAAAGGAGCGTGTTATAGCATCAGAACGAGGTAGGTCTTCTTCCTCTTCTCTCATTTCGATTGTGGTTTAGGAAAGTGTCTTGTAGATTGTCACGTAGGTTGCTAGTCCCACTCATTGGAATAGAGGGATTGTCTTTGTCCGCAGAGAGGATTTACCTAGACAAAAAAATGACGACTCCACTGGGGAAGCTATAACCCTTCCATCCATTCTTTTGATCAGATTCTCTGATGAGTTTCACTAACCGTTGATTTCTTGGCTTGTATGCATCATTGTAGCTTTATGCAGTCATTGGTTTTTGCTTGAGAGTGTTGAGCCTGCTCTAATTTTCAATATTTTTATTTTTTCCTTATTTTCCTTGCCCAATGCATTTTCTGCTCTGATAGAAGTGCTGCCAGCGCTGATTTCCAAATTATAGTTGCGTTGCTCTACCTTTCATCACCCTTTTTCCTTTAACAAGCGCGCTGATCCTAGAGGATAGAATAAAATTAGGGTTTCTTCTTATTTTAAGTGGTTTTCAACCTCTGTGAGTGATTTTTCAGTGTAATTACAATGTGTTTGTCTTGATTGTCATCCTTGTGTGATTGCAATTGTCTCTTGGCTTTTGTTGATGTGTGTTTGAAGCTTGATTGCCTTCTAGGGTTTCTAGGGTTTCTAGGTCACCCTTCACTCATCCTATGGCTTGTCCTTGTGAGATTGATTGCTTCCATTTAGGAGTCTTGTTGCAATCAGGATACCATTTTCAAGTTGCTTTTGGCTCTTGTTTGTGAAGTTATTTTCATTAGTATTAAGTCATATTGGTGCTTTGAAAATTGATTTTGTTCCATTGTCAAACATAGATTACAGTTGTTTGCTTTGGTAGAACTGAAAGTGAGTGCTTGTTTTGATTTCTTTGTTTCGAAAAGAAAAGTGAAAGGATTTTTCTTCATTTAAGTATTTTTGAAATGATTTGTGTTCGAAACCAAAAAGTGAATGAAATTTCCATTTTAGTTGTTTTGGATTTTTTTTTCCCTTTGGTTATGCATTAGTTTTCATGTTTGAATCAAAGTGAAAGGAAAGAACAAAAGATTAGTTCATCTTAGTGAAAGAAAAATAATTTTTGTTTGTGCAAGAGTAGATTTCATTTTTACCTTTTGCATTGGAAAGTTAAAGAGTTATGTTTTGATGCATTTTTTTTTATTGGTGCATTATTTAGTTGTCTCTCTTCCTTCGTTAGTTTAGCCTTCATCAAATGAAAAGTTTTCATTTTTCTCATTTATTTGCATCATAGGAATTCATGTGACATCGTTGAGCCATCAAATTGGAACCTAATTCAAGATAAATTTAAAATTTACCTCAATTAACCTAAGGAGAATTTGTAACCTAACAGAAATATCTAGAGATCTAGGCTAGAGACGTGTTCCGACGTCTTTAAACATAGCAGTTGTCGTTAACTACCTGCATTGTATCCTGGGGGTGAAATCCCATCCCATTACAGAAGTATATCGAAGATTCTCCTGTACTTTTGGGTATATAGGAGGCACTTCAATATAGCAAGTATATAGGGATGCTCTCATCGAACAGTTATGCAATAGACAATGTTGAAGTTTCTAAATTTACTTAGTTTAGAAACCCTTCATGCACTTTTTCTGATTTATTCCTACCTACTTGTTATTTTTATTTAACAAGTCATTTAAAAACTAAATACTAAAAATAAACACGAGTGCATGCTCAACACATTACAGATCAACAACTAAAAGAAACAAGAACAAACACACCACATGACAACATTATTTTTGGACCAATATCCCCTAAAAAGCCCAATGCGGGAAAACCGGTGCAGCTATCTGAGGGTTTTCTTATTAAGCAATATTAGAGTACAATCTGGGTGCCGAAACTGGCCTACTGTTATAGACATTTTTGTGCCTTACAACATTGAGCATGAAATGTTCATAATCTAAGGGATGCAAAGTCCCTAAACATGTTGTTCCTACCCCTAGAGGAACAAGGCTAACAAACCACAGCAATTCACAGAAGTTCTCCACCAGAAACTGCTCAAAAACAAGTCAATTCAGGATCATTTCAGTGGCTCCACTAGCTGTTTGCGCTGAATGTCAAAGCCAACACTGGCTACCTGCGCTGAATGTCAAAGGCAACACTGGCTACCTGCGCTGAGCGAGAGTGGACATGTGGCAAGTTCATTTCTCAAGGTGTCAGAACCCAGGAAGCTTCCAAAATGACACTTGCCTCAGGGAATTCGACTGGTGATGAGTAAGAGGTTCCAAATCTCGAAGTGGAAGCAAGAACCTCCAAGTGGACTCAAGAACTGACAGAGGGAGAGGACACTAGTCAGATCTCAAGCTGACTCATCCTCTCTCCAAACATCTATATATGGATCTCTCCTCCATGAGATCTGGAGGCTGGAATTTTGTTATTGTAAAGAATTGCTGTTGGTTTGAGATTGGAATCATTGGGTGCTTAATGCTTTGAAGGGGGTGAAGATAGGAATTCCATTTGCTGGGAAGGAGATGCTGGATTGGAGCCCTCTGGGTTGTATCTCTTCCTGAACCTTTTTATTCATCAATAAAGCTATCTTGGTTCCTCCTATATACTGATGTATTTTTGATGTATGATTGCATTAGTATGTTTAGTTTACTTCTAATCCTGAACTAGTCCATGTCTTGTGTAGTGTTCTCTTCTTGTGATCTTGCAGAAACCTCTTGAAGCTGGGCGAGCGAGAAGGCAAGTAGCTGGGAACTCTCCAAGAGAAGAGAAGCCGGATCGAGGGACAAACGGAAGACACCGGTTAGTCCATCCATCTCTCTCTTCATTCTTAATTCATAAAGGAAGAATACTAGAATAGCTGTCTCTGTTTGTTGCTAAGGCACTGTCACACCTTAGGTGGATAGGATCGTCCTGCATAGGCATTTTTCCCCACAACAAATTGGCGACTCCGCTGGGGAGATCTGTTTAGTCATTTTATTTGTGTTTCTATCATTGTTTGTTTCATAGACTTGACAACAACAATCGAATTGCATCTGCTATTCCCGGATGCAAAGTAGATAGTTGCTACTTTGATCCAATCACTGGACTTGTCTATGATCTGAACAATGGACTCACAAATGATTTGATGATCCTTTGTGATAGATCTTAGTACCCCCTCAAAGCATCCCTTTGATTGCACCTTGCTTGTTGCTTTTATTTGGCCTAAAATAGTAGATTAAATAGCAATCTGTGACCCAGAACCAGTGAGAAACGAGAGTTTCTCCTTCAACGCAAACCCAGTGAAGGGATTCTGCATTTCAACGCAGGTCCCATGAAGGCTACCTGCGCTGAATGTCAAAATCCCTGTGTTGAGGTTGCGCTGAACCAGTTTTCCCTTGTGCAGCTGGGGTTCTCTGCTCTGTTTTGCCTTGTTTTGATCTCTGATTTTTGCAGCCTGTAACCAGCATAGGTACAAGTCTGATAACTCCTTTTCTCTGCTTAAATTCCGCCTCCTTTTATACAAAAAGACTGTGAGTGTTTTTATGTGTTTGTGGCATCATTTGCAGTTTTCATTTGCATGAGTGAAATAGTCATCCTGTAGCCCTTGATTCAGATCTGTTGATTGTGATCTTAGGAGAGAGTTCATTGGCTGTTTGCAGTTGATTATACATTTACTCTTGCTTATTGGTTTGAGTTTGTCTCTTTTAAGTGTCAAAACAAGTCTTCATTTCGAAAATTGTTAAGTGTTGTAATCTCTTCTACCCTCTCTGATTTCGAAAAAGTAGACTTGTTTTTATTTGTCATTTAAAAGCAAATTCAAAGTTGTACAAAAAGCTTCCTTTGTAGGCATCAATACTAAGAAAGCGGAAAACAAACACCTGCATTATGCATTTTCATTTTGATAGTTTGCATGTTTGATTTAGGAAAAGTGCATTAGAGTGTGCTGATTGCTCTTTGAGAAAAGATGGTGTCTTTCTTTTCCCTTAGTAGCTAGGATTTTCAAAGCTGAAAAGATATAAAGCTTGCTTATCATCTTTAGACTGCATTTAGGAATTGTATCATACATCTCGTGGTGAACCTTGAAAGGAAAACTTCTAAAAAGATCAACCTAAAATAAATTGAATGAACTTAACAACGCTTCGCAACATAACGCACAACATAGAGGTCTAGGCTAGAGACGTGTTCCGGCGTCGTAAAGCCTGGTGACTGTCGATCTCGTGGATGGTGGGTGATTCCTCCTGAGGGACGATAGCGCCAGTACGGATTGTGCTCCCACGTACCGTCGCGTATATATTGGGAGACCCCTATAGGCATAAAACCTTTATCCTTAGGAAGCCGTGTCGGCCGCCCTACTGATCGCAATGCACTGAACACAGCATTCAGGAAGATCGACCGCCCGTACCCTAAAAAGTATTCTGCGGTTTTGCGAAAAGTTTGGCACACCCTCTGCCTAGAACTCCAGAGCAGTTCCTTTTGGCCTTTTTCAGACTCTATAACGGAAAAAGTCCATCCGAGCATTTGTCACTTCGGGCTCGTTAAAACATCGAAGGAGACTAGAGTCATCTTTAGCTTTTTCTCGACTCTTTAAAAGTGAAAAATCAAGTTGTGTCTAAAGCGTCGTTAAAATTTATTTTAAATGGAACAATCACCCTTATTCCTGCGTTGATCTTTAGGTTGAAAATGGAGCACATCAACCAAGGAATTCCCCTTGGTGGAAATCCTAGTCCCTTCTCCTCTTGGGGAGATGTTGGTGCGCCCCATATGGCCACATTGTCGCTTCCAGGACTGACAATTGGCCCGCCGGTCTGGCTCTTTTCAACCAATGTCGTTCAGAACAGCACTATTCCTGAACAGTTGAGTCAACAGTTAGACCAAACCAGAGTTGCCAACCAGCCTTCTACTTCATCTAACTCTTCCTCTCCTCCTTCCTCTTCGCTTGAAGGAACTGGTAAAACAAAAAACCAGGTTCCTAAGGAGAAGAAGGAAAATAAGAAGAAAGAGAAGAAGAAGAAGGAGCCAAAAGTGACTGGGGGCAAACAAGTGTCGTCTGACAAGAATCCACACACAGCACTGACTAGGCCTAAATCGCCATGTGTCATATGCAAGGGAGACCACTTCCACAGAGATTGTCCCTGCATCCCTCGGATACTAAGGGACTGGTCTCCCCGTTTGCACAATTCGGTAGCGTCAACCTCTGATAGCCATGTTGACTGCTCACCATCAACTAGTGAAAGTGAAGTCACAGGACAGAGAGGGAAAGCTAGATTTACCTGCAAACTGTGTGAAGGCGACCATGCCATCCACCGTTGTCCCTTCTTAGACGAGGCCAAAAGAGTTTTGGAAGATCGCCCGGTTTTACCAGTGCAACTTCCTCCTGGATATCAAAAACTCCTGCCAAGTCCTTCACTAGTTGAGAACCCGGCTGGCCCGCCCAGGTGGTCAGCCGAAGCACCTATCATTGAAGATGAACCGTCTGGATCCATGCCTGACGAAGTCAAAAGGTTGAGGTGGCAGTTGACCCGGTTTTGCCTCCAGAGGCTCTATCTTCGAATGATACCATCACAGAGGAGAGTAAAGACGACACTGTCCAAATTCTCTTCATCAACACTGACTCCGACGAACACGGGGGCAATGCACCCATTCCTTTATCGCAGGAAGGAAGTTCGTCAGAGCGATATCCGGCCGTCTATTCGGTCCCACCACCAAGTAACCTAGTTGTCTCGTTCGACTGGAACCAACTAGGCAGACCCCGGTTGCCAACAAGCATACCATTCAGAATTATCGTTCAAATATATAGAATGGTAATGGCTGGCACTATTATTGATGAGGGGGCATCTGTGAGTATCCTTTCCTCTATTGCTTGGAAAGCGCTTGGTTCGCCAGTGCTTTTTCCTGAAATGAGAAATCTATCAGGCTTTGATAAAGGAACCAGTCGACCTTTAGGGATCCTCCCCAATGTGCCCATAACATTGAAAGGGAAGACCGTTCAAATGAACGTGATGGTCGTTCAAGGACCCTTGGATTATAACCTACTCCTTGGACGAGACTATATATATTGCGTGGGGGCCCTCGTCTCCTCACTCTTTAGAGTAATGTGTTTTCCACATGAAGGAAGAATGGTCAAGCTCGTGGACCAACTTTCATTTCCCGGATCACGCATCGCAAATAGTCATGTACCATCCCTAAATGGTCTATTCACGCAAGAAGTGTCTCAACCCACGGTTCGTCCTCCTGATGAGCGCGAGTAATCCGGGAGGATATGACTGGAACCTAGGGGGCATGCATCCTGGTCTGCTTCGGCAGGAAAACTTTGGGTATAGGGTAGGTTTCCGTGGGAGAATATGACTAGCCCGTACCCCGTCCGTCTAGGAAGAGGGGTTGTTCTAGAATAAGATTCTTTTGTCAAAGTTACGTGAGTTGGCGAGCATCGTCGCTCACCTTTGTCTATTTCGGTAGACATTGCCGAGGAAGTGTTTTGTTTGAAAGATTAACGAGACAATCTTTGGGTAACCTGAAAGAGGTAAGCCTCTCTCGTTAAAACAAATGTTTTGGCAGAAGTGAAGTAGAGGTAACCTTGAAACTCTGTTTTATACCTGGGGGCATGCAAACCTTTTGGAGTGCAAGCAAGGGGCGGCTATTTATTTTTTAAAATTTTAGGACCTCTAACCCTTTAAACTCGGAGGATTAGTCGTTTCCGAACTTGCGTAACGAAAGGATCCGGGGCAAAGCTTCATGAGATGAAGCTCCATAAAAAATAGAATCTCAATGAGACACTCTTATCATATGACTGGTATATCGAGCAGTTTTAGCACACAGTTCATGCTCGTTAAAAAATAAACGCAAGATCCGAGCAGTTTTAACACGGACTTCATGCTCGTTAAAAAATAAACATAAGCAATGAGCAAGTGTTTCCACCAGCATTTAAGCTCATTTTAAAATAAAAAATGAACCTACCCGGTAAATAACCACTGTGAATGTAACCTCATCAGCCATTAAAGCCTTGGTCGTGTTTGCCCGTCACCTCCACTTTTCATTTGGCCGATCGTTCACCTCCATATGATTTTTTACCCATTTTGAGGAACAGCTGCGAAGAGTGATTTCACCTAGCCATCCTTGTGACACTGCCGTGATTGGAAAATTCCAACCTGTACCTGGAATCAGCTGCTAACCCGTTTTATCACTCGTTCCTCAAAAGACGAGTCTTCTTTAAGCTCTTTTCAACTGACTCGTAAAATATGAAAAGATTGCCGAGTCCTTGACCTTCCAGCTCGTTAAAGGGACAGGAAGTGCTATCCCTCCTCTAGATTTTAATCTTTTTGGACCTGAGGGATTATTGCACAAAAAGATCGAGCGCTTGTTTTATTCGGCTCGTTAAAACTAACGAAAACTCATCCCTTCTGTATTGTTTTATACTTTTTCGGACTTAAGGGATTAGATGACGAAAAAGGACTTTTGGAGTTAACTTTATGTACCTTTTCAGACTCTCTAAAAATGAAAAGGACCGAGTTATCCTTGTCGTTAGACTCGTTAAAATCATTAAATAGCGACAAACTTATCTTTAGACGAGAACGAGTTTCACTATCGCTAGGCTCGTTAAAACATAGCGATGGGCTTGCCCGAAGGGAAAGTTATAGAACAAGCATATGTTATCCTCCTCAAGCTTGACAAAAATAAAGAGGTACTGGTCAGCAATGACTGGGGAAAAATTGGGAGAAACTCAAGAAAACTTTGATGGTAGCAAGTCGCTCTTGAACATGACACTTTTCCTCCATACCACAATCGGGTTGGGTTGTTTCATTCACTGGTCACATCCATGGTCTCGCCATACCATCCATATTTGGGGTAATGCTACCAATCCATCGCATCAGTGTCGCCACATGTTCAAGAGAAGTCATTCAGAGGAGTCAACCGTGTCCCATCCACTGCCATACATTATCCTTCATCCTTTCATGACCGCCACCCTGAATCATATGTCATAGATCGTTTTCACCTCCATCAAAATCATTAGCTCCGTTCCGTGTCACTGATGTGGGATTCATTAAGGCCCTCCTGTGACGGATCGCTTCTTGTCGACATCAGCTCATTATCCAAGAAGTTGATCTAGGAACAACCCCTTCAGTACTTTGAAGCTTGCATGCCTCAATGGCAAGTTTCTCACTTCCGGCGACAGGTATACATCAATGACCTTCGACTGAAATATTTTGCGTGGTGTTCGATGCCAAGTCCTTTATTCACACCACGTGAATTGTACTACAGTACCTTGAGGGTCACTATCATTATCGGTGATTCCTCTCGCGCTTGTTAACGGTTTACCTCATTGACCGGTAATCAAGCGATGTCTTTCCATGTTCGACTTCAGAACATTTCTCACATGGATCGACTTGTACTTAGAGTGAAGATCGAACGAGTTTGAAGACCCCAGATCTAGTTTCATCCATCCGGGCTGCGATATATATTCAGGAAAGATAAAGACATTGACATGTACATCATTGCAGCAGATAATCATCCTACTCAAAGGATGATAATTTCATCAAAATTATCAGTCTACCATCAGACGATTGTCTGTTCTATGTACAGAAAAATGAATTTATAAAGCTGAGCATGGGAATGCCCGCCTCAGCTAGATCATGAAAACAATATGAAAAGTAATGTATTGTATTGTATCTTATTACAGGTCTCCTCCCAGCATTGGATGAACTTCGGATCCCCCTGATAAAGCATTTCACCCGATAAACGGCCTCATACTTTAGGGGGCAACTGTTATAGACATTTTTGTCCCTTACAGCATTGAGCATGAAATGTCCATAATCTAAGGGATCCAAAGTCCCTAAACATGTTGTTCCTACCCCTAGAGGAACAAGGCTAACAAACCACAACAATTCACAGAAGTTCTCCACCAGAAACTGCTAAAAAACAAGTCAATTCAGGATCATTTCAGTGGCTCCACTAGCTCTTTGCGCTGAATGTCAAAGCCAACACTGGCTACCTGCGCTGAATGTCAAAGGAAACACTGGCTACCTGCGCTGAGCGAGAGTGGACATGTGGCAAGTTCATTTCTCAAGGTGTCAGAACCCAGGAAGCTTCCAAAATGACACTTGCCTCAGGGAATTCGAATGGTGATGAGTAAGAGGTTCCAAATCTCCAAGTGGAAGCAAGAACCTCCAAGTGGACTCAAGAACTGACAGAGGGAGAGGACACTAGTCAGATCTCAAGCTGACTCATCCTCTCTCCAAACATCTATATATGGATCTCTCCTCCATGAGATCTGGAGGCTGGAATTTTGTTATTGTAAAGAATTGCTGTTGGTTTGAGATTGGAATCATTGGGTGCTTAATGCTTTGAAGGGGGTGAAGATAGGAATTCCATTTGCTGGGAAGGAGATGCTGGATTGGAGCCCTCTGGGTTGTATCTCTTCCTGAACCTTGTTATTCATCAATAAAGCTATCTTGGTTCCTCCTATATACTGATGTATTTTTGATGTATGATTGCATTAGTATGTTTAGTTTACTTCTAATCCTGAACTAGTTATGAATATGAATCCATGTCTTGTGTAGTGTTCTCTTCTTGTGATCTTGCAGAAACCTCTTGAAGCTGGGCGAGTGAGAAGGCAAGTAGCTGGGAACTCTCCAAGAGAAGAGAAGCCGGATCGAGGGACAAACGGAAGACACTGGTTAGTCCATCCATCTCTCTCTTCATTCTTAATTCATAAAGGAAGAATACTAGAATAGCTGTCTCTATTTGTTGCTAAGGCACTGTCACACCTTAGGTGGATAGGATCGTCCTGCATATGCATTTTTCCCCACAACACCTACCCAATAGAGAATTTCCTTAGTAGCTATACCTCACAGTTTGAGAGAAATCTCCTGGCTGAAACCCTGGAAAATCCTTCCGGTAGCTCCTCAACACAAAACTGCTTTGCAACCCCAGCGTCTACCCAATCTAGACTATGTCAGCCCATCTCTGTCTCACTCTGGCCCTACATTAGCCTTTCTTGGCCTACGTCAGCTTTCTGGGCCTCTGCTTTAGACATGTTGGCCTCTCTGGTGCTCTGCGTAACACTTGGCTGCCTCTATGTGGCCCTACGTGAGCCTTTGCTGGCTCTGCGTCACTCTCCTTGGCTGCTGCACTGCTCTCTCGACAATCTCTGCCTTCTTTATTTCTCTATACTCAATGCCCCTGATTTGCTTTCTTGATCACTAATTCTATCTCTCTTAGCAAACCCTTCTCTAGAGAATAGAATGACTGATCACTCTGGTGTGATATCCAAGTGACACTCAAGCCTCCTCTTATACTTTTCCTGTTGACATCTCAACATCCAAGATTAAGTCCCTAATTAACGGCTAAGATTATATCTGGTTTGATCCATGTCTTTTCGACCACTCTAACAATACACATTAATATTTTATTTTCCCTAAGTTTAGACTTAGGGACTCCATTAAAAATATTAATTATTTTAATATCTCCTGATCTATTTAGAATCTACCCAAACCTTTTCTGGGTATTGGAGATCTCATGTGCCCCAACCTCTCCACCAAAATTTGTGGCTAGGTCACATCCGATGCTATCCCAAATCAACACTCCCTCTTAGCAAGGACTGTGCTCTAATAATACTCCTCACTGAGTATTACTCTAATCATCCGACATCGGTACCTATGCTGATGCTAGGCCTTCCTTCCAAACATCCTATGCACTGTTGCATCTTGTACTACTGCCCATGGTTCTTCCACTGCCACTACTGCATCTGTACGATAGCTCCCTCTGCATTCGTGCTGCTGCTGGTCCTTTCTCCTAGCACTGCATCTGCACTACACCTCCTCTCATTATGCTACATTATGCTGCCCACTGCTGCACTGCAACTAAGTTATTGAGAAGTAAGTCACTGATCTCCCAACTGACCTCCCTGTTGGGCTATAAACAACCTCTGATGCTGAAGCTCCCTTTGTCGCTAACAAGTGCTCCCTCTCTGACCTCTGCACTGCTGTAACATCTCTCCTACATCTCACACTGTTGCACACCTCTCTGTGCCGTTCTGCACTGGTGCAACACTCCTGTGCCTCTCACACTATTGCAACCTACTAGCTCTGTGCTGTCTTGGGACTCCTGCACTGTAGCTCTCTCTGCCACTCCATCCGCATCTGTCTCTACCCACCCAGCTAGTCCTACTACTCCTTGTCGGGGCTCCCGTAGCAAGGTCTAATCCAAGAGGCTGGGTACCTCAAGGATACTGCCCCTCATCGCCTGTAGTTTGCCTAACTACAGATCGATGTATCCCCACTTCCACTCAAGTGGCGCGTGTGCACTCATGGCACAATCATCGTCTGTCAAAATTTCCTTCTCTGCCCATGCTGGCACTACCTTAGTCTCGGAAGACTCTCCCTTACTCTTCTTCCTTAGGCACTGGGTCGCATAATGACCCATCTCCCCACAGTGGAAGCACTTGATCTTAGAGAGATCTTTCTTCTTCTGCTTCTCCTGCTTTCCCTCAAATGCTAGGGCCACATCCTCCTCCTCCTGCTTAACCTTGATCCCTTTACTGTTGCTACCTGTCTTCGACTGCAATTTGATCTCTTCTTGGCGAAGATCTGGCCACATCTCGTCCCAAGGTGGGAGAGTCCCTCTACCCAGGATACTCTGGACAAATACTTCCCAATCTTCTGAGACAACATTTAGGGCTGTCCTCACCATAAGCTCCTAATTTGGTGTCACTCCTATAGCAGTCAACTGGTCTCGGATCTCATTCAGTCCTTCGAGGAAGGTGTCAATCGATTGACCCTTCTTCATTTGATACAACCTCGTTTGGTTCTCGAGCAACATTCTTCTCTGCATAGAAGTATGCTAGTACAGGTTCTTGAGAGCCTCCCACATCTCAACTGCCGTTTCCTTCTCGGCTATATGTGGTACCACATGATCCTTGAACCCGTCAAGGATAATGCACTTGGCCCTTGCCATCGCCTCTTCGTACCTTTCATTTTCATTGGGGTCGACTCGAAGTTCTTGACACGATTGCTGTCAAGCACTAATAAGATTCTAGCCTTCCAGACTGCGAAGTTTGATGCTCCGTCCATTCTATCTTGGTTTCTTACCTCGTGTAGTGCCATGACGCTCCTCTACTTCCCTCCAGGAAGTTCTCTGTTCGACTCCTCTGAGTCTCTACTTCTCGTTTAGAATTTTTCTTATGGACTCCCTCTCAGTCCTGATTTCCCTCCTAGAAATCCTTCTGCAGCTTGTCGAGATGTCCCCTACTTTGATCGTCTTGTGCAACTGCACTACTGATCCAGGTTCCTCGACTAGAAACCCTCGGTAACAACTCCTCTGGACCAGCTCTGTCAGGTACTGTTTTGACTACAGTACCTCATCATCTCCACTCTGCAATATTTCTGCAGACTTCTAGACTCCAACAACTGCCTCTCTATGAACTGCGTCAGCCATTCTCTGCCCCACGCTGGCTCTATGTCACCCCAGATGGGTCTGTGTCAACCCTGGGATGCCCTGCGTCAGCCCTCCGGCCATCTGCGTCAGCAACGCTGGCCTCTCTGAGGCTCTGTGTAGTTCCCGGCTTCTTCTGCGTGGCTCTGGCTGGCTCTGCGTCACACTTCCTTGGCTTTTACGCTGCTAGAAACAACTTCTATCACCTCGGGGCAACTGTTTTCTGCTGCTATTTCTCCACTCGGCTGATGTCTTTTAGTCCTCTTGTGATCTATAATCACGCTTTGATACCATGTTGAAGTTTCTAAATTTACTTAGTTTAGAAACCCTTCATGCACTTTTTCTGATTTATTCCTACCTACTTGTTAATTTTCTTTAACAAGTTATTTACAAAGTAAATATTGAAAATAAACACCAGTGCATGCTCAACATATTACAGATTAGCAACTAAAAGAAACAAGAACAAACACACCACATGACAACATTATTTTTGGACCAATGTCCCCTGAAAAACCCAAATGCAGGAAAACCGGTGCAGCTATCTGAGGGTTTTCTTATTAAGCAATATCAGAGTACAATCTGGGTGCCGAAACTGGCCTACCTAATAGAGAATTTTCTTAGCAGCTATACCTCACAGTTTGAGAGAAATATCTTGGCTAAAACCTCGGAAAATCCTTCCGGCAGCTCCTCAGCACAAAACTACTCTACAACCCTAGCGTCTGCCCAATCTGGACTGCGTTAGCCCCTCTTTGTCTCACGATGGCCCTGCGTCAGCCTTTCTTGGCCTATGTTAGCCCCTATCTATCTCACGCTGACCCTGCGTCAGTCTTTCTTGGCCTACGTCAGCCTCAGGAGGCCCTACGTCAGACACACTGGCCTCTCTAGTGCTCTGCGCAGCACTTGGCTACCTCTGTGTGGCCCTGCGTGAGCCCTTGCTGGCTCTGCGTGAGCCCTTGCTGGATCTACGTCAATCCCCTTGGCTATTGTGCTGCTCTCCTGACACAATCTCTGCCTTATCTGTTTCTCTATACTCAATGCCCCTCATCTACTCCCCCGATCACTGATTCTATCTCTCTTAGCAAACCCCGCTCTAGAAAATAGAATGACTGATCACTCTGGTGTGATCTCCAAGTGACCCTCAAGCCTCCTCTTATGCTTTTCCTGTTAACATATCAACGGCCGAGATTAAGTCCCTAATCAACGACTAAGATTAGATCTGGCTTGATCCATGTCTTTTGGACCACTCTAACACAGTTTCATATTAATACACATTAATATTTTATTTTCCCTAAGTTTAGACTTAGGGACTCCATTAAAAATATTAATTATTTTAATATCTCATGATCTATTTAGAATCTGCCCAAACCTTTTCTGGGTATTGGAGATCTCATGTTCCCCAACCTCTCCACTAAATTTCGTGGCTAGAGCGCATCTAATGCTACCCCAAATAAACATACAACGCTAACACGACTTGTGCTCCTCCTAAGTCATCCGCTGATGATGCCTCCAAATGTAAGACGAAATATCCTTGCCTCATTTGTGAGGAAGATCATTACACCAAGGATTGTCCCCGACGTGTAGAAGTTAGTCGTTTAATGAAAGGGAATCCAGTTTTAATTAAAGAGAGATTTCCATCTCAGCAGACTCAGTTGGTAGACCAATCACAATCCTCTGCCTCTTTTGGTTCTCAGGTTTACATGATGGGTACACAACCTATTTCTGTTGCCACCCCATAAAAATATTATCGAACTCCTCAAAAGTAGACGGTGGAAAAGGAAGCCACTGATACACCTTCTACTTCCACTCCACCCAGTTCTGGTCCTCTCGATATTGAGAGACCTAATAATGAATCCGTCATTCGACTGCCTCCCAAAGGTGTGCTTCAATAGTCATCCTATAATCTGAACACTAGAGTTGCTCAACATTAAAGTATTATCGAAGATTTAGCTCAAGCGCCTTCAACGATGTCTGCCTTGGAAGTTCTCCAAACTTGTCCAACGTAGCAGGAATCATTATTGTCTACTATAGGAGGCATTGATACTATCGATTCAAACTTGATTACTTTCAATCTAGAAAACCATGTTCCTCATTTTCCTCATCAAATTGCATTTTTTATTCAAGTTATTATAAAAGGAAAGACTATTCACTGAACTATCATTGATGAAGGTGCTTCCACCTGCATCATGTCTGTTTCATGTTGGAAAGCCATCGACTCTCCACCTCTCAACCAGTCCCTAAACACCTTAGAAGCCTTTGATGGGAGAGGCTCTCATCCTTATGGTATTCTCACGAGTTTGCCCATTACCTTGGAAGGGAAGACTGTCGAGTTAGAAGTAGAAGTTGTAGATGAGAATATGAATTACAACCTTCTACTTGGGCGAAGTTGGACCCATGCCATGTTTTGTGTGGTTTCCTCTTTGTTTCGGGTGCTCCATTTTCCTCATGAAAGGAAAATTGTCACCGTCGACCAATTGTGATTTTTCTCTTCTAATGCTTCGAATGGAAACGTCCCATATGTGGGAAATACCGATATTCCATATGAGAGTGTGAAGCCAGGAGTTTTCAAAGATTCTACTTTAATGGGAACTTTTTATCTCCCACCTCCGCATGTCGCCTCGATCAACATGATCTCTATCTCCAATGATCCATGGATCATCCCTACTCTGAATCAGGTTGATTCTTTTCATGATGTTATTCCGCTAAGTTCTTTAGAACAATCTTATCAAGAAATTATCTTGGCTTGAGTGGCTGCTGCAGAAAGTCATACCGTTCTCAATATGCACGTGGATACGTATTCACAATCTCCTTGGCTTCGTTCATGGGATTCGCCATATCCCTTGAATGAGATATTCCCCACCAACGAGAGTATTTTTGAAGTTATGTCTCTTGACGAAACTCCTTGGAATGATGTCCATCATCTTTCCTCGTTTCTTCCAAGTCTTAGCGAGATTCTTTCGTGTCTTGAAGATTTTTTTTCTCATTACCCGATGCATCCACTTCAAACACCTATTTTGGTGCATGCGTTTTGTCTGAAGGTAATATGGGAAATATTACTGCAAATTTATCCATTAACATTTCAGTTCAACCTGAAGTTGTCAAGATCTTTCAACTACAAACATCTTTTTCTCATCATGAGCTTAAGATTTCTCGCCTCACCGAGTTTTTACTATTTGCCCATTATCACAATGGGGTATTCATCCTATCAATCGTAACCCTCACTCACTGGGGGGCATGGGGGCATAGCCATTTATGAATATTATTCTATTATTTGGCCGAGTTGATGCTTACACATTCTTCCAATGGTGAAACTTTAGTTTTATTCTCTGTTGATCGATTGCAGAGTCCGAAAATGGGCTCCATATGAATTTTTTACGCGTGAATCATCCGTGTAATTACTTTTGTACATTACTATGTGCATTCATTAGTGTGCATTTTTTATTTTTTGGTGTGATTGTTTGCTTTACAGACATGTTTCCTTTGCTTACCTTGTGTTCCACTTGGTTCGCAGATGTTGTCAAACCATTATGTTTGTTTTGCTCATGGTGCTTGTCATAGTACACAGAACTTATCCTTCACAGCTTGGGCACTCTTCACCCCTGATGGCGAGTTGATTAATTTACAAGGTATTTTCTTGGGACGAACAACTAATAATATTTCCGAGTACAATGCAGTTATTGGATTGTTATCAAAAGCAATTGCTTTTGGAATTAGAAATTTAGTTGTTAAGCTAGATTCACAACTCATTATGCTACAATTAAATAGTCATTATTCAGTAAGAAATCCACAAATTTTGTGCATGTATCTACATGTTTGATTACTGGAAATAAATTTTAATTATATCACATATCAACACATTCCACGAAATTTGAATACATTAACCGATGCATTAACAAATTATGTTTTAGATAGACATTTGCGTCACCTATGAAAAGATCGATCACATCATCATGATATATGGACACATAAGTAGACAATAGAAACATGCATATGTCTATATGTCTATATATATATATATCTATCGTTTCTGTCAAAGTTTGTTCATCAAAATCTCAAAAAATAAGTGTTCTGGGACACATGGCTTTCAAAGCCTACAATAGTGAACAAAAACATGACTAGGAAAAGGCTATTCGGCCACATGGTGCTCACGATAGCATGAGACTGCGCTGATCACTCGGCCAATAACCAACGTAGTTTCGCAGTCACTACTGTATGCCTTTGGTATCGCAGTGGCTATCGTCTATAGTCGCATATTCTGGAATCCCCTGAGTAATCACTTCCATATTTCGTTCCATTTCTACCATAGGATTTGTTCCTTCCTCTTATGGAGCATCTTCTATCTGATGCGCTACTTGCCGTGCTATTGGCGACATGCCAGGAGGCCTTTCCAGTCCTAAATTTGCAAAATTATCCATGTAAAATCTCAGATACACTTCAAACAAAAAAATCATAAAACTTGAAAAAAATACAAAACCAAGTTTTACCTGCATCGGTCCACTGTGCACTCGGTAGTAGAGGAAGATCTACATCTCCTTTGAAGTTCGTGCCTGCATAGGCATAGTAATCCACGATGATCGGTTGTTTTCATAGCCAACCAAAGAACGATGAAGGGAAATGCATCTGTTGGCCTCCTCCTCCTCGAGGCATGATCTCACTCCATCTGAGCAGCCTTGGATCTTGTGGAGCTAGATCCTCCACCTCTACCCACTGGTATCGAAATAGGGGCACACGCTCCAAAAATAAAGTGACCAAAATCTATTTGAAGCCGAACTACTTCAAGTTTCCGAACTTGCCTTTTGTCAGCTGTCTCTTCATGTTGACTAGTAGTCCCTCGCACCAGTTGAACACTGTTGGAGCAAGGAAATCCACTGCGTATTGGAATTGTGATTTCATAATCTCATGCAATGCCTGCGCCCCAGCTATATGGGCCATGGTGTGTAGAATTGTCCTCAAGGGAAGATTGTCGATGGTTTTTATATTCACCTTCTTGCTCATAGTTGTCTTTGCACCCGGGAAATGCCTTCTGATAAAGGTATTGGTGCTCTCACCTCCAGTATGGCCTCCGAAGAGTTGGACCCTCTCCCCTCTTCTAGATAATCCAATGATGAAGTAGATATCATCTACTTCCAACTCTAGTTCTTGATCTCCAATGATGAAGATCTACCAATCAACATCCCATAGACTGATCAAGTAGTGTAACAACTCATTTTGAGCTCTAAGTCCTGGGGTTCGGAAGAACTTTAGTAACCCACAGTCCCTCAAAGCATTGACACATTCAATGCTTTGGGAAGCTTGCAGCCTCATGGCCTCTTTCCTTCCATTCGATGACCATGTTTGTCAAAATCTCCTGCAAACAACCCATAAACAATTATTAGATTCCTTTCCACAGATCAAAATCATGAAAAAACTGATCAAGAAAGAGGATTTATGTTTTTATTTTTTGCTCTGCATCCAACATGACTGCCTTAATTGTTTTCGCGTTGGCAACATGAGAGCCTTTTGGGCTCAGGGGTGATTAGTGCGGATTCGATGAGCATACTCACTCTGGTTGCCCCTGATTTTAAAAATTGAAATCCTCCCCTTAAACAACTAAAAATACTATGAAATGGCATGAAATAAGTATGAAAAGCAAGATAAACAGAAGAGATATTACCTGCAGTTGACGGTTTGTGAAATGGTTCCCTGGATCTCCCACATTGCTCACCTGAAGAATTAAGGAAAATGGGGTAAATGCACTCTCCAATTTACTCCAAGTGAAATGGTAAAAATGTTTTTACTTTTGGTCAATTTATAAGTTTTTAAGCACATTTTAGCCCATATTTTATTATTTTTCTCGATAACAGTGATGTGTGGTTGTTTTTGTGCAGTTACAGGATCTTTTTGGTGGTTACAGTGATCATTTGTTACCAATTAAATGAGTTTTTGTTTTATCTCTTGTTTGGACTCGTTAAAATTAAATGAAAAGGAACCCCCTTGGAGTCATCTTTATGCTCTTTTCTGACTCTCGAAATATGAAAAGATCATTGAGTACTTGTCTTTTCGAACTCGATAAATTAAATGAATTAATGTCATCTTAGTATATGTTTACCCCTTTTTCGGGTTGGCATTGACTATTTATGAAAATGGTACACCTTGGTCGACATGGTCAAGAGGTTCTATCGAATATTGTTTTCTACCTTTTTGGGTTTGAGAGAAAAATTACGAAAAGGGACATGATGGAGTTTTCTTTTTCAAACCCTCTAAATATTAAAAAGACACTGAGTTATTCTTTTGTTGGACTCGTAAAAATTAAATGACAAAAGACTTGTTATCATGGCGAGACCAAGTTTCTCCTTCCTAGGGCTCATAAAACTTACTAGGATGGATTCATTCGAAGAATGGACTTATACGACAAGCATATGATATCCCTTCAAGCTTGTGATAAAAAATAATTGGGGTACTTGCTAGAAATAGTGGGAAAAATGAAAGTGAAACATCTCTTGTATAGGTAGCATGTCACTCTTGAACATGACACTCATCTATTTCTCGTGTCGGGTTTGGGATATCCTTACTCAGTCACTTGTCCTTTTGGGTTTGGGTGATCCATTTTGCCTCTCATCTGACTATTCCATTTCGTCATCATGACCCTTGGTCTTATGTTGAGTCAAATGCTACCACACTCTAGAGTCGTGTCGTCGATATGTTCAAGAGAAGTCCTATATGCAGTTTATTACCTATACATTGTCTGACCTTTTGGTATAGTATTGGATCACACTCATTTTTTCCACTTTATTCCTTATTTCATGTTGATGATGAGGGATCATTATGGCCCTCCTTCGACGGGTCACTTCCTATCGACTTTAGCTCATTATACAGGAAGATGACTTAGGAACTCCCTTTCAGTACCTTAAAGCTTGCATGCCTTAATGGAAATTTCTTCGCATCCGATGACATTTTTTAATCATTGACCTTCGATTGGATGATTTCACGAGTGTTTGACTTCAGCTTCATTTTCACATTCAAGGATTTATTGTTGTACCTTGAGGACCATTGCCATTATTGGTGGTTTCTCTCATGCATGTTAACGGTACACATCATTGGCTAGCAATTAGGTGGTTTTCTAGCATGTTTGACTTCGACATGTTCATTCGCTTGTTATAATTCTTACTTTGATTAGGCTGGGATGGAGCACAATAGCCTGTGTTTTTCCTATTATAACTCAGGCTGCATGGAGTTATGTATTGTTCATGATTGAACACATGTTTCCTCTATACGGATGGCTGTGACCATACCGTGGGACTTTATAGTTATGATGATGATGATCCTTCTATATTCGGTGGCTACATCCATACCTTGGATCTTAGACTTCGAGACGATCCTTTTCATTTGGATGGTTGTGCCCATGTCATGGATATTTTCACATAGTCCTTTCTATCTGGATGGCTGTGTCCATACCGTGTATTCATGTTTTGATATCAGATATGTATATGTACATGCATCCTTGATTTGCAGGTCTCCTGACAGTGTTTGTTCTCGTCCTTGAAAAATCTTGTAAATCATCTCAACCATCACTCCCTATTCTTCCTTCATGCTTTAGGGGGAATCTATTACACAATTTTCTGTCATGCCTCATACACTTCCTTGTGTCATACTCTAGAGTGCTTGAAACTTGGAAATTTTGCAGTGTACCCATCCTGATATGTAGTCCAGATCCTCCCTGAAGACTTAATGAAAGCATGCCTTGAGCCTTCCCTGAAGAAGTAAGCTCTAAACCCCAATTTTAGGACCAACGCGATTGTGACACTAGAAACTAGTGTTGATGGTAGGTTTCATTATACTAGACTCATGCTTCCAGCACGCTTTTTACTTGGATACTTGCACTGATCCCTAAAATACAAGTTTTCCCAACGCGGACAAGAAGCTTCATGATCTAGAGGCTTCCAAAATGACGAGTTGGAGGTTGTTCATTATGGATGTGGTTGAATTTCCCAATATTTCCTTTTGATATTATCCCTATGAGATTCCTGATTGTTATGAGGGCCTTCCCATACTTTGGAGAGATCCTAACTCCCTCTCCCTGCCTATATATTCATCCTCTCCCATTCCCAAATGGCTGGTCTTTGATTATTTGCACCCTTATGCTGAGATAGTGCCTACATGCTACTCATTTGGCTTGGAGAAGGAGTGCTTGGAGAGATTGAGCTTGGACTTGGACATTCACTCAAAGAGGGATTATTGACATAAAGGCTTGGTTGTATGGTTCCTCTTTTATTTCTTAATATATACAAATGCTGGTTCACTTTCCATAAATTCTTATGTTAATGCATCCTTTATCTTAAAGCTCCTTGATCTGTTAAGTGGATTAAATTCGATTATGCTAGTTGCTCTTGTATTCTTTGTTGCATCTTTGATCTCTTGTGCAGGTATTCAAACACTGTGAGTAGTAGAGCTAAGCTTGAGGAGTGAGCGATTAAGATCTTCAACAAAGGAGTGCGTTACAGCATTAGAATGAGGTAGGTATTCTTCCTCTTCTCTCATTTCGATTGTGGTTTAGAAAAGTGTCTTATATATTGTCACGTAGGTTGCTAGTCCCACTCATTGGGCTAGAGGGATCGTTTTTGTCTGAGGAAAGGATTTACCTAGAAAACACAAGTGTTG
Source organism: Pinus tabuliformis (assembly GCA_031772625.1). Lineage (NCBI taxonomy): Eukaryota > Viridiplantae > Streptophyta > Pinopsida > Pinales > Pinaceae > Pinus > Pinus tabuliformis. The sequence goes on along the minus strand of CM062820.1, from coordinate 868,582,978 downwards.
CGCTTGTCACTCGCATCATCAGTCAGTCACACTGAGTGTATGTTGTCATGATGGTTTGAGGCGTCTTGTTGTCAAGTCATATTGAGTGTGCGTTCGCAAGGTCATGCATGTACGAAGTCACTCATTCACATGCTTGGTATTTTTTTTTATACTCTATCTACCCGACCATCCTCTAACACCTCGACATCCACTGACCTGCATTGCACAGTTTCAGCTCTCAGTGATCATGCATTTCTGCCCAGAATTGCGCAAAGCTTGAGGCTACCTCCCAAGCAGTCTGCATTATGCAATCCTGGAATTGACCCAATCGACTGTAACCCAGAACAACAAAGAATATTCCCAACAAGCCATTTAAATCTACGTTGCCGGCAAGCACATCAACCAAGCCTCCAACTGGTCAACTGGAGAGTTTGACCCGGTAGTGACCCTAGGCCTCACTCCTCCAAAAAATTGTGCAAAAGCTACTAAGCATGCTCACTTCCGATGACTGAAGAAACTGTTCAAACATGCCGAAAAGACACCCTTGTCCATCACTGCACTTCCCTAAAAAATTGCGTAGTTTTTCCAGCCAGTAACCTAGTCAGCCGACCTGCTGCTCACCCAGAAAACTGTGTAGTTTTCATGAGAAGTCCACCACCTCCCCAACATCCCTCTCAGCTCAGAAACTATACAAGGATGTCCAAAAGACCAGCCTTCCAATATTGCACAATTTTTCCAAGCAACTGCCTGCAGCCCGCTCCCAGCTCCATGGAGAAATTGCACAATTTTCACTGCCGGTCTCCCTCTACTGCCTGCACTGTCTCCCTGAAAAAATTGCGCAGATCATTCCTCCAGCCGGGTCAGATCCCATGGACAGTCATTTTTGAGCTGGATTTCCCATCTCATCCTCCCAGTGACCTCTGCACAATTTTCATGAACAGTGCCCGAAGCCTGCATCCTGACTTGAAATTTTCCTTGAGTAGTTTTAGAGCCTTGTCCTTTATCCCAGTCACATGCATCTGAATGAGAATGACAATGCATCATGGTAGACTAGGAGATTTCTAGATTTGATGTCGTCTCATCATGAGGGATTGTAAATACAGGTACATGGATAAGACATGATGCAATGACGAACGAGATGAACAAGGAGCACATGCAAGGAGATTGTCTCGAGAACGGACGAAAAAAGAATGCATGCGAGGAGATTTGTTTGCGAATGGACGAATAAGGAATGCATGCGAGGAGATTTGTTCGGGAACAAACAAACACATGATGCATGCCAAATTACAAGCGAAGGAGCAATGTGCACATGCAACATCAAGTGAACACCAAGACCGTCGAAGATTCCACACACCTTGCCATGTAGAGGTGAAGCTATGATACACCAAGAGCACATCCATCACTCAACAACACTGCAGCTCGACATGCACACCAACATCGGCATGAACATAGCAGCTTTGTCGTGTCAAGTCATCTTGGTCACATCACTACTGTGGACCATACTGTTGTAATCAATGTAATGTAACATGGAAGTCCAAGAGACCCACATGTAAATCTGAAAATTCATGTAAAGTTGAAGAATCATGTAAGTCAAACAGTCATGAGGGAAGTCGAATAGTTACAAGGGCTAGGTTTACCCTTGGCTATAAATACCCCTCATTTGTAGATGCAAAATGCTTTTCACCTTAGCTCCTCCCACATAGCCTTGAGAGTCTGTAGTATTTTCTTTAAGGAGAGAGTAGTGGCTCCAACACTGCGCTATCAGGGTTAGTGATGTACGGTGTATTGATGTGTCTTTGAAATTTCCCTTAATTCAGAAGCCTGATAATAGGCCAACATATTTTCACACAAGTATTGTATTTGTTTATAAGGCTATTCTTTGTACACTTGTAATGCATGTTGATTTAACCTGTGTTAAAACTGTTGAAATATTTCGATTGTTCTAATACATATTCTTACGAAAATGTGTTGTATAAGATGTTAACGTTGTCTCGCCCGTGTGGGCTATCCCGCCGGAAACTCGACAAATCCTTTCCCAAAACTTCTTATAACGACCATCACACTCAGGTGGACTACATCGCTGGGTGTTGTACATGCTATCCATTCACAGTGTGTTTGTGACTGCCGCATCTATGTGGACTACTCCACCATAAGCTATGCATTTCCTGTTGTGTTGTGTGTCTATGACAGAGTTGGGACTATTCCATTTCGACTTGAGAATCACTTTCATCCTATCCCTCTGCAGTGAAAGAACCTTGACACAAGTAACATTAATCACTCACCAGGAATGCTAACCTCGCTATTCGAAGACAAAGTAGACCACTCTCATGTGCTGACAAGAAAGAGCTAAGGAAAACCTTTATGATAATCGAAATCTGGCCATCGTATCGGATGTGACTCTTACACCAAACGGTGTGAGGTCTAGTTGGGACTTCATACCAGGGAGACCCCCTGAATGTTAGTGGGTCTAGCACTGTCAACATTTCTGGTGATAGAAGGGGGGCTGCTAGTTGTTTATGGTTGAATGTCCTCTCACCCCCACTCATCAATCATCTGGTCAAGGTAGTAACTCACACTCCCTCTCACATATGCGTGACTTTGAAGTTGGTTACTCCTCACCTCCTAGACGTGAACATGAAATTTCATATCAGCACCTCCACTTTGTCCATCCCAACACCCGTCAGTTCACAAAAGCAGTCAAACTAATCCCAGGAATACAAGATCTTCCATACGTGTCAAGAAAGCCGAAGACCATGTTACATAGTAATTTTTCATTGCCTTCACTGCAATCCTTCTACTGTGTCATGTGTTTAAGTCAAACATGCTCATATTGAACAAATGCTCTCTTGTGCTACCAAATGACCCACTTTTCCTAAGTTATCTACCTCATCGCATCTGTGGACTAAATATACGCGCTGAAGGGCGCTTATAAACAGTCTAGCTACACTGCCAGCGTGGAAGTACATCTGATTCCCGTGATGGTCCGATTTTATGTCCCAGCGCGAGGTTACTTATAACCTTTAGCGATGATCTGACTAGCTACGTTACTCGATAGTTATGTCAGTGCTATAGCTCAGTTATGCCCCCGCGATGATCCAGATTGGGCAAATTTGTTTCAACAGTCAGCCTTCCAGATGACTCCAGACCTGGTTGTTGGCATAGTTTGTATCGCCCTCCTTTCTCTGGCATGGCAGTTCCATCAATTGTGCTACCTTCCTTGGGGATAAGCTCACTCTTCCACCTTTCATGGAGACTCCTTCTCCTATTTAAACTCTCACCATTGCTATGCATTGCTAGTTTTCTGATAGTTGGCTAGTTGAGCAGTGCTGTTAGTGTTTGTGAGTTTGCTAGATAGCTGGTGTGAGTGTGACAAGTGTGGGATTCTTGATAGCTTGTGGAAGGTTGTGAAGTGCCCTTAATCTTGTGTAAAACTTATGAGTGAGAGAGATCTTGTATGTTGGGAGATCCATCTTCAAAGAGTGAATGCTTGAAGAACATGCTGGCTGGATCCCTCTGAGAAGGCTTGTGACGTCAAGACTTTGGTTGTAAGCTTACTCTTATTTCATTATTAATACAATAAATGATGTTTTCCTATGTCTTGTATGTAATGTACTTGATAGCTCATGACTCCTTGACTTTGTGAGTAAACAGATCATTGTTATTTTCTGGTTACGTGCTTTGTTGTATTTCCTTTGCATTGTTTTAGGTTGATCACTCGTTAAGAGAAGGAAGCAGAAGCTAGAGCAGCGCAACGGAACTTCATCGACCACCGGTTGAGGTAGGCCTCCAACTATGACTGTTTAAGGAAAGCTATTGTTGATCTGTCCTTGTTTGTGACTAGACCCACTCTAGGGCTAGAGGGGTTGCCTCTGTCTGTAGAGGGAACACTTTCCTGCATCACAAATTGGCGACTTTGCTGGGGAGCTTGGCCTTTGTTCTTCCTTTGTTTGCTCTTGTTTTGATTTTTGATTTGGTCTCTTTTGAAGTTTGGGGATTAGTTATCAGTATTTTGAGTTTCCTGGCTTGATATGGGAAGTACCTCTATTTGGTTGAAGGATTGATTGCTTTTGATTTTGGAGTTTTGGTTCGCCTGTCATTGTTTTGAACATCATCGCGGATATAAATTTAACAGTCGCGCTGTCATCGCACTCACCCTTTTGTAATATCCTGTGCATCGCGTAATTATGCCTCACAGTTGCGACAGTTTTGAAAACCCAACCATCGCGGAAAAGTCGTGTACTTCCATGCTGACATCGCTCTGTTGCTGCGGCTAGTCCTTTATCAGTGCTAGTTGCTTGTGTATCACCCGCGCTGATTGCTGTAGAATTGATTTTCTGAATTCTGCCTCCTGAGTCCATTAGTCCTGCTGGTCCCTTGATTAGTAGCTTGTTTCTCACTGTTTATGGTTAAGGCACTCTTTTGTGAGCTTTGTTGAATGAATCTTGCTTTTTTGCCTATGTGACCTAGTTCATTATTTCAAGTTTCTTGAATCAGTTGGCTTGGTTTCTTGCTTGTTCAAGGTTCGTTTGCAGCTTTTTGTTGGTTTGATTGAGCCTTCCCCTTTGATTGCTTTTGGTTGATTGTTTAGCGACAGTTATTGAACCAATCTTAGGCATTGATTCGATTTCTTTTCGCTACCGAACATAGATCACAATTGTTTGGATCAACCGGGTTTTTCCACACTTGCTTGTTGCTTATTTGTTTCTTCTAGATTTAAAGACATCAAAATCAAAAGGATTGCATTCATTTAGTATACGAAAGTGAAAGTGAATTTGCATTTCAAGTTTTCATATTGGAAAGCGAATGATAAGATCTCTCATTAGTAGTATCCGTGCACTTTAGGAATTGATGTCTGTATGCATTGAGTGACTGCCTTTGTTGTCTTGGTTTTCTTGGTTTGGGAATGATCTCTCTACCCTCCCGTAGGTAGGTGTTCATTGAAGAAAAAGGATATTTTTGCTCATTCTAGCTGCATCCTAGGATTTGTTGTATACATACGGTAAGGCTTGAAAACTGAAACATAATCCAAGATCAACTCTAAAATGAACTAAATAAATCTAACAACACATTGGAACATAACTCACACTATTTAGAGGTCTAGGCTAGAGACGTGCTCCGGCTTCGTTAAACCTAGTCACTATTGTTTGCACTCAAGGTTGGGTGATTCCTCCTTCTGTGACTCAATAGCAGTCTAGTACGGAATTGTGCTCCCATGTACCATCAAGTATATGTTGGGAAACCCCACTAGGTTATCATCCTTTATCCCTAGGAATCCGTGTCTGCCGCCTTACAAACCATAACGCACCGAACACAGCATTCAGGAAGATTGATTGTCGTATGGAAAGTCCTTGGTTTTCATATGATCACCAAGGTGTATATGCAGTTTTATAGGATGTTTGGTAAACCTTTTGCCTAGTTCTCTAGAGTAGTCACTTTCGTTCTTTTTCGGACTCCCTAAAAGAAAAGGTCCATTTGAGCACTTGTCCTTTCAGGCTCATTAAACCTCGACTCTTGAAACATGAAAAGGTCAAGTTTTGTTCATGTGTCATAAGATTTACTGCCCACAAAACACTCTTGGTAACCGTTCGAGTTCTTGGTTGTGAGAAAAGTGTTTTTCAGGCTTGTTCTCGATGGCAACATTCCCTGAGTTTACCGGCCAAGGTCTTTCCCCAGATGGGAATCCTAGTCCATTTCCTTCTTTTGGAAATGCCGGTGCTCCGTATATGGCAACATTGTCTTTGCCTGGGTTAACCATCGGTTTGCCCGTATGGTTGTTTTCAACCTCGGTGGTCCCAAGCGTCATGACTCCTGTTCCACCGTCTCCTTTGTCTGAACCACGACATGTTGATTCCAAGGTTGAGCCTACGCCTTCTTCCCCTCTTTCTTCCTCCTCCTCTCCTCCTTCACCTGGTGAAAGTTTCAAATCTAGTAACCAGGAGACTAAGAAGAAGAAGAAGCAATCCGATAAATGCGAGGCCACCTGTGCAACTACTGCTCTGAGTACATCTCAGGTCGGACCACCTTCTGCTCCTCCGCGGAAGGTTAAGTCTTGTAAATTGTGCAAGGGCGGCCATCTTCTCTGTGATTGTCCTGGCATTCCTAGGATCTTAGAAGTATGGTCTCATGATCCAGCTTGTCCCTCATCATCCTCTAAAGCTCATGGCGATGCTACCCTATCAACTGGCAGCGGTAAGAAGAAAGGGAAGATTCAATTCCCCTTTAGGCTTTGTGAAGGCAACCATTCCCTTCACCTTTGTCCGCTCATGGATAAAGCTTTTGCCGTTTTGGACAGTCTTACAGCTTCTTCACCCCAACTTCCCATTGGTTATTAGAGGCTCTCTTCAGACCCACTCCCCGTTGACAAAGAGATTGACTTAGATTCTTCTCTTGTCCTTCCTCCTCTTTCCAAACCTTACTGTGCTAAGCCTGTTCCAGATCAACCATTGGTTGGAGAGAGTGTCGACTTGGGTTCACAGCCTGTTGATCAATCTGTTTCGAAAGAGCGTCATGCTCATGTTCTTCTCATCTCGTTAGATTCTTCTGAGTCCGAGAACGACACTCCTATCCCTGCTGATCACGAGCATCCTTCTTCGGTTCCTGTAGAGCATGGGGGCAATCATATGATACCCCCACCAAGTAGTTCGGTCGTTTCCTTCGACTGGAGTCACTTGACTGCTTTCCGCCTTCCATCCTATGTGCCTTTCCAGATTATAGTACATGCCTATACCAAGGCAGTACCTGGCACTGTCTTGGATGAGGGTGCGTCTGTCAGCCTTATGCCTTCCACTACTTGGCAAGCTTTGGGATCCCCACAGCTTGTTCCAGTCACATAGAATCTGTTGGAATTTGACGGAGGAACCAGTCAACCTTTAGGGATCCTCCCAAAGTTTCCTGTTACTTTGGGGGCAAAATCGTCTATATAGACATCATGGTTGTCCAAGGTGCTTTAGATTTCAGTCTTCTCCTTGGCTGTGACTATGTTTATGCCATGGGGGCCCTTGTCTCTTCAATTTTCCGTGTGGTTTGTTTTCCACATGACGGAAGAATGGTGACTGTAGATCAATTATCGTTCTTTAGTCCCCCGGTGCCTCCTGTGCAACCATCGTCCCCTATTGGTTCTCATCCGCAAGCAGTTGCTTCTTTGCCATAGGTCAATTATGTGGCTACCTGTTTTGTCTCCGCCTCTGCTGATGATCATGCAGATGGTCTTGTACATCATGTACTGGGGGCTTTGGAACCTGATCTGTCATTAGTGCCTCATGACATGTATTCCTCCCAGAGTGCGTTTCTTCCATCTCGTGAATACCTCTTGGGAGCCATGTTCTCGTATGGCCCATGTGCAGGTGTCACGAGGATAGTTTGTTCCTGTGTCAACCTCGTTAAAAAATGAAACAAGGATCATAGAGCACAGTTCCTTGTCTTGTGTCAAGCTCGTTAAAAAATGAAACAAGGAGTCTTGAGGAAAGTTCTTGATCTTGTGTCAACCTCGTTAAAAAATGAAACAAGGGTTATGAGGATAGTTCTTTTTCTCTTGTGTCAACCTCATTAAAAAATGAAAAACCCCCCTTTCCAAATCGAGTCTTTGATTAAGATCTCGTAAAATTCAAATCACGTCTTTCCAGGATCTCGAAAGTGAACCTTCATTCCATCCACCTCGTTGAATGCAATGAAGCTTAGGGGGCATGTACCTCGATTTGCGTCATTATGCTGGGGGCATGCGAACTTATAACAAGCATAGTTTTTTGTTTCAAGCTTGTGTAAACATGAAACCGAATCCAAGCAGAGTTCTCCATGGTTCAAGCTTGTGTAAAAATGAACCCATACCTGATTTACATCTCGTGATTGCCTTTTTTATCCACTAAATTCTGCTAGATGAGCCTTGGTTGTTTCATTCCATCGCCACCATCTCTTTGGTCGATCATATGCTTTCACTTGGTCGTTTTTTCCTTTCCTGAGGAACCGTAGTGATGAGTGATTTTATTAGCGAGCCTCTTGACCATTACATGTTTTGAGCAGTTCCACCATTGCCGGAACCAGTTGCTACCCTTGATACCACTTGTTCCTCTAGGAGGAGTCACCTTTGAGCTCTTTTCTGACTCGTAAAATATGAAAAGATTGCCGAGTTATCCCTTTTGACTCATTAAACGTAATAAGGGGTGGTCTGCTTTAAGCTCTTTTCCGACTGTGTAAACACGAAAAGATTGCCGAGCTTTTGTCGTTTCAAGCTCGTTATTGGTTATGAAACGATGTGATTTCGATCACTTTTCTACTCTTTCGGGTCGAGATCACTAATCATGAGAAGTACTCCTTGATCGTAATGGTCAAGCGGTTCTTTCGAGTATTGTTTTATACTTTTTCGGGCTTGAGAGACACAAATCTACGAAAAAGGACCCCCCTGGAGTTTTCTTTTACGTCTTTTTCAAACTCTCTAAACATGAAAAAGACTCCGAGTTTTACCTATGTCGGACTCGTTAAACCATGACGAGACTCGAGCTTCTCCTCCCTAGGGCTCGTTAAACTATTACTAGGTTGGATTCGACCAATAGTCGAGCTTATATTACAAGCATATGTTATCCCCTTCAAGCTTGTTTTCAAAAATAATAGGGGTACTCGCCAGCAATGGTGGGGAAAATTTGGAAATCATCATTGGCAGCTAGTCACTCTTGAACATCGACACTTTTGCTTCTTGTCGGGTTGGGACATCCACACATCATCATTTGGCCTTCTGTGGGTTTGGTTTACCATTCAGCCTCTTTCATCTGATTCACGCCGTCTCCATCGAGCCTCTGATCCCTTGGTATCTGAATGCTGCCACCCTCCAAAGTCGTGTTGTCGACATGTTCAAGAGTATAATCCTTCTACAGTTTACACCCTTGCTTTCTCTCTGATACTTTATTTCACCATCTACCGCTTGTTCCTTATCTCATGTCGTTGATGGGGGAAACATTATGGCCCTCCTACGGTGGGTCGTCTCCTGTCAACATGAGCTCATTATCCAGGAGATTGATCTAGAGATCCCCTTTGTTACCTTAGAGCTTGCATGCCTCAATGGCAAGTTCTTCGCACCTAACGGTCGACTTTCATCATTGGTCATCAATTGGATGATTCCACGAGTGTTCGACTTCAGCTCCTTCTTCACACTTCATGGATTGTGCTAGCTAGTACCTTGAGAACCATTGACATTATTGGTGGTTCCTCTCGCGCTTGTTAACGATTTTCATCATTGACCGGTAATCGAGCGACCTTCTATCATGCTGGACCTCAACACATCTATTCGCATGTTAGAATTTGTACTATGGTCGGTTGGGTTCAAGACCCCGAACTCAGATTACACATGTTTGGGTTGTGTGGATTGGTTCATGATTACATGACTCATTGATGGATGGATGTGACCATACCTGAGTCTTCATGGATGGCTGAAACCATACCTTTATCATTATCATGGTCTCATTAGCTGGATGGCTGCGTCCATACCACAGACCTAGTTCGTATTTCTTTTGGATGGCTGCACCCATGCCTAGACTACATGTACTTCATTATCAGAGATATCAGTTGTACTTGCATGCAGATTCTTCCAGATGGTGTTCCGGCTCAGTCAATTTCGTAAAGAATTTCACCCCTCCCACCCTCTCGGGCTTCATACTTTAGGGGGCATCTGTTACATAGTAATTTGTCACTGCGTTCACTACAGTCCTTCTACTGTGTCATGTGTCCAAGTCAAACATGCTCATATTGAACAAATGCTCTCTTGTGCTACCAAATGACCCACTTTCCTAAGTTATCTGCCTCATTGCGTCTGTGGACTAATATATGCGTTGAAGGGCACTTATAAACAGTCCAGCTGCACTACCAGCGCGGAAGTACATCTGATTCCCGCGATGGTATGATTTTATGTCCCAGCGCGAGGTTACTTATAATATTTAGCGATGATCTGACTAGCTACGTTACTCACTAGCGATGTCAGTGCTATAGCTCAGTTATGCCCCCGCGATGACCCAGATTGCGCAAATTTGTTTCAACGGTCGGCCTTCCAGATGACTCCAGACCTAGTTGTTGGCATAGTTTGTATCGCCCTCCTTTCTCTAGCATGGCAGTTCCATCAATTGTGCTACCTTCCTTGGGGATAAGCTCACTCTTCCACCTTTCATGGAGACTCCTTCTCCTATTTAAACTCTCACCATTGCTATGCATTGCTAGTTTTATGATAGTTGGCTAGTTGAGTAGTGCTGTTAGTGTTTGTGAATTTGCTAGATAGCTGGTGTGAGTGTGACAAGTGAGGGATTCTTGATAGCTTGTGGAAGGTTGTGAAGTGCCCTTAATCTTGTGTAAAACTTATGAGTGAGAGAGATCTTGTATGTTGGGAGATCCATCTTCAAAGAGTGAATGCTTGAAGAACATGTTGGCTGGATCCCTCTGAGAAGGCTTGTGACGTCAAGAATTTGGTTGTAAGCTTACTCTTATTTCATTATTAATACAATTAATGATGTTTTCCTATGTCTTGTATGTAATGTACTTGATAGCTCATGACTCCTTGACTTTGTGAGTAAACAGATCATTGTTATTTTTTGGTTACGTGCTCTGTTGTATTTCCTTTGCATTGTTTCAGGTTGATCACTCGTTAGGAGAAGGAAGTGGAAGCTGGAGCAGTGCAACGAAACTCCATCGACCATCAGTTGAGATAGGTCTCCAACTATGACTGTTTAAGGAAAGCTATTGTTGATCTATCCTTGTTTGTGACTAGACCCACTCTAGGGCTAGAGGGGTTGCCTCTGTATGTAGAGGGAACACTTTCCTGCATCACAGACCACTCCCACAGGAGTTGTTGTATCATCAGTGAAAGAAGCATTTCTTGCCACACTTGAAGGTCTGGCAGAAGCTGTTGAGAATGGAGAGGAACCTCCAGTCTTCCAACATGGAGAACGAGACACCCTCGTGATCTTGGGCTTAGATTATGGTATAGGAGGCGGAGGGGAAGGCAACGGAGGAGGCAGAGGTGGAGACGAACCAACAGACTCAGAGCCGGAACCGTCAGATTTTGAAGAAGAGGAGTAGGATGAAGAAGACCAAGACATGGCTGACCAAAACTTGGAATGGATGATTCATGGACCATTGGCCCTCTCGGGTGCTTTGCACGGGATGACAAATTGTTTGGAGAGAATGCTCACAAAGTTTAACCCTTACAGCACAGTGAAGACAAAAGATCCCTTGGACAACTTCTACCTATAATTGTAGACACTCGAGGTACGGTATGATGACATTGCATGTAGATTGTTTCCATGTACCTTGGATGGCCTTGCAGCAGTATGGTATCAAAACCTTCCTGTCAACTCCATCCATAACTAGGCTATTTTCAAAGGGATTTTTTTGGAAAAATTTGTTGATGACAAGACCCGACCATATTGCTCAAAGATTTGGCCAGTTAGAAGATGGAGTCGAAAGAAAAGGTAAAAGAGTTCAATCATAGGTTTTTGCGCATATTGAATAAGTTTGCTGCAGACACAAAACCTCATGACTCCATCACTGTCGACTACTACATGTCCGCAGTGCGAACCAGTATTGCGCAGTTCGTCAAACGAGCCACGAAACCAACATTACTAGAAAATTGTGAAGAGGCAATCGTTGTGGAGAAAGACCTGCGCACAATTGGAGTCATCAATGATGATGATCCAGCAAGGGACTCCAGAGATGCGAGCAGAAAGCCCCAGGCTATAGCGAGCAAGGGTAAAGACAAGGAAGCAAGTGACATTGAAACCCTTACTCACCTTGTCAAGAACTTGACAACAAAAGTGTCTGAGCTCAAACAACAAATGATCGACACATCTGAGAGCAACCGACTTCCCAAACAATAGAAAGGAAGCATGTCATTAGGCAGAAACCACTTCCCAGCTAAAACTGCGCAGAGCTCTAGCTCAGTGTTCTAGATAGAATGGTGCGCGAACGATGAATTTTGCTCATTCCATGAAGACGATCACCGAGAAGGGTCTTGTTCGGATTGGAAACGAGTTGCAGGCTTAGTATGCAATCACACACTAAACGTAGTGAGCAATACGCAGGGCCAGCCGAGAGACACAAACGATGATGAATATGCTGCACCTGATGAGACATCAAGCACTGGGCAGGTGATCAACATGTATCAATGCTCGCAAGCATCACAAAAGACAAACACTGAGAAGCAACCCCAAAAGAAAAATGGTCGATACAATCTCAAAATTCAAGGGTCTCCCCTTACAATTGGGGAAATGCGAGAAAAGCTAAAATTTCTGATGAGGAAGGTTGATTCGCCAGCCGTCCCAAAGCAGAAAACACAAAGCAAGCCCAGGAAGACAATGACGGACAAGAGTACGTCAATGAGCAGTAAAATGCAGAACACTCTGCTAGATAGTAAAAACACCAGTCTGACCCCAGACATCTCGGTGAGTCTACCCTCTCTTGACTACAACATTGTGGAAGACATGAAGAAAAATCGTGCAAACATCAGTTTTTTCAAGTTGGCCAAGATCCAAAGCCAGCGGGATATTCTATTGCACGCTCCGGGGAAAACATCTACAAACAATGCAGTCTCTACCAAAAATGGAGCAAGCACAACTCCTGGATCACTCAAAACTATGCTAAACACACTCTAGATGGAAGAAGCAAACTCTGTTTGCCCTCCATTCTTTGTTTCATTTGAAATTTTTATTTGTAATGTTCACAACTGTTTGGTTGATTTTGGCACGTCAGCCAACGTCATGCCACTCTCCATTGATAATAATATCAATGAACAATGGAGAAAGACATCCACGCAGATCATCCAAATCAATTGGACATACATATCAGCCATTGGTGAACTTCGAGATGTGATCATCTGACTATATCATGATGACCGAGTTCACCAGTGCAGAAACATTGTTGTTGTGGACATACCGGAAGCATATGGATTACTACTTAGTAGAGACTGGTCTAGCAAGTTGAATGGATACTTTGGTACAGACTGGTCACACTTATGGCTTCCATATAAGGGAAAAAGCAATCAAATCCTGGTGTTATCCGAGAGATACATGAGCAATAACATCAATCCCATCGATGGAAAGAACGAACCGTTGGCCTTCATAGAGCTCATGTTTCGAAACTGCCTCTTGGAAACAACACTGGGGTGTTACTCACTTATCCAGCTTCAACCCCACTAGACATGCAGTTGGGTCTCCTTCCTTGCCCACTGATTCAAATGAAACCTGTACAACACATTGTAACATTAGCAACAGTAGCAGTAGCATAAGCGCGTCGAACGATCCTTGTACATATCAGTTATGGACTATGTATTTTGACGGATCAAAGACATAGGATGGCTCTGGAGTTGGGTGTGTTTTGATTGAACCAAAGCACATGAAACACTTGATCTTGAGTCGCTTGGAGTTTGAGTGCATGAACAACATTGCTGAATATGAAGCACTCGTGTTGGGCTTGCAAAAGTCTATTAGCCTCAACGTTGTTGCGCTCAAAGTGGTAGGTGATGTAGAAATCGTGATACGATAGGTACATAACACCATACATTGTTTATCACCTCATCTAAAATTTACCAGAAAGAGCCATGGCGACTAATCTCTAACTTCCAAGCATTGAATATCATTGTTGTGAGAAGAACGTGTAATGTAGCTACTAATACCTTAGAAAACGCAACTGCTAGCATGTCATCACTTAGGGACAAATTTACTGTTGAAATTTTGTACAAGCCTTCTATCCTTGATAAAATAACTAATCTACGTGCTTTTGATGATGATCAAAAGATATTACACTTCATGGACAACACTGATGCCTTCAAGGATGCAACAGCTATTAAAATTGGCAACCAGGGCAAAACTTCATTTGGGTCATCTTATTCATGGCTAATAATATTTTTATTAGATTCCTCTCGTCGAGAGGTGTAGGATTGATATAAAGATCATCCAATTCCGATAAGTATTCATGGAGATATGAATTTATTTTGATTATGGAATTATTATCAAGCCGACCTACAACTCATGTAGGCTCAGAAGCCCAATAGTCGCATCTATTCACCCACCAACGTTGTGTATAAATATAAGAGGACTTTTCCTCATTTGGACTCACTCATCTCATCACATCTCTCTCTCTCTACTGCGCAGATATGAGTCTCTTCTCTACTGCGCTGAAATGGGTCTCTTTCTTTCACACATGTGAAGCCGGAAGCTGTTGAATTTGAAGCTGCAATTGCAGAAGTAAAGATTGACTTGCATGGCCTAGAAGATCTCCTCTTTGGAACTTCACTGTAGGTTCATCTGAATCTCCTTTGAAATCCACAACTTTTGGTGGTGGAATGAATTCAATCCGACGAACGGTTTGCAAGATATCGACTGCCCTAGTTTGAAGCCGGAAACTGCTGAAACTGAAGCTGCAACTGCAGAAGTAAAGATTGACTTGCGTGGCCTAGAAGATCTCCTCATCTGAACTGCGTTGTAGGTTCATCTGAGCCTCCTCTGGAAGCTGAAACTTTTGGTGGTGGAATGAAGTCAATCCGACGGTCGGTTTGTGAGATATCGTCTGCCCTAGTTTGGTAATGAAGCCGCTAATGTTGATGCTGCTGATCTAGGGTTTGTTACTGCTGATATGAATCAGATTTATTGCACTATTTCTCTCTGCTGAATTATTTAAGATAAAAGAAGATTTGATCAAAGGGTTTCCCCACACATTGTGGGGTTTGTCCCTGGCTAGCCGCCACATCTTGTGTCTCTTGACTTGGCTTGTTTTCTGTCGATCGTTTAATGTTCTAACTGCACTTTACTTTATGTACATGTGATTGCTAATCGGTGGAATATAATAAGAAAAAGAAGTAAATTGCTATAAGCATAGAACATACCATAATTTAACATGGTATCAGAGCTGAGGTGAAGACAAAGCCTGAGCAAGAGAAAGAGCAATCATTGAAGAGAAGATTGGCAAGGCTATCCTAAAAGAACTATGGGGTCCTCAACACTCTTTCCTGCCGAAGACAAGCTCCGTGAGAAAGTTGACTATCACGGATGGAAGATGTCTATCGATCTAACCCTTGAAGATCAAGGAGTGCTGGACCATGTAAGAGGCAATATTGTTGAGCCTTCATCAAATGCATCTGCTGCTACCTGGAACAAATGGAAAAATGGAGAAGTCAAAACAAAGAAGATCATCCGAGACTCTATCGACAAGCGCTTGGTGGCCTACATCTCTGATCTAGAAACCTCCAAGGAAATCTACGCCAGACTGGTGAGTTTATTTAAAGTTAATGATGCAAATTAAGCTTTGTTTCTTAGAAATAAGTTGAGGGAAATCAAGAAGGGTAAAGATGAAAGTATGCAAGCATACTTCTTAAGAATCACTGAGATCAAGAACGATCTCCTATCTATTGGGGAAACCATTACTGACAGAGAAATGGCACTCACAACTCTCGGAGGATTACCATATGAATGGTATGTGTTCAAGACTACTCTTCTGAACAATAATGTAATTCCTAGTTTCGAGGAATTAATGGCTAGATGCATTCAAGAACAAACAAGGGTAGAAGAGCAGGAAATGCCCTTGACTAAAGGTCCTCCTGTTGCTTTTTCTTCTCATGCTAAGAAAAGAAATAATTCTGGGTCTAAATCAAAAGGAAAGGCTGTACCTAAGGGTGGAAGAAAAGGATGATGTTACATCTGCAATAAAGCAGGTCACTATGCAAGGGAGTTCCCTGATAGAAAGGACTCACATCGGGACAATGATCAAAATCCCTCTGATGGCAAATCAAAGGAATGACAAATTCAATAGCAAAGGTAAGAGGAGAGCTGGGGATCGAGGAAGAGGACAACCATTCAAGAAGGATAGAAAGTCCAGGATGTATTAAAAGCACCTGACCTCAAAAAGAACCTAGTGTCCATCTCGGAAATGGAAGACAAAGGCTACAAGGTAACCTTCAGCAATGGCAAGGTATGTATATGGAAATGCCTTTACTCTTGGGTTTAGTGTTGATTCATCATATCAGGTCAATGGAAGTCCGCTAGGTGTCATGTCTTGTGACACAACTCTTCAGTCCGAACTTTGGCATCGGAGGTTTGCCCACCTTCATTACAAAGCTCTATCCGATGTAAGACAGATGGTGACAGGGATGCCCGAACTCCAAGTAGAGAAAGAAGGTGTATGTCCGGGATGTGCCGAAGGAAAGCTCAAAAGGGGACCATTCCCTTCAAGTCAAAGCAAGACCTCCGATATATTACAACTAGTTCACTCAGACATATCAGGTATGATGCCTGTGAACTCCTTGGGAGGATACTCATATTATCTCACTTTTACAGATGACCATTCTCGAAAGACCTGGATATAATTCTTGAAAAAAGAAGGATGAAGTGTTCCCTTGGTTCCGACACTTCAAAGCCCTAATCGAGAATCAAACCGAAAAGAAGATCAAGATCTTAAGAACTGACAATGGGACTGAATATGAATCTAATGAGTTCCATGATTTTTGTAAAGAGGCTAGCATCAAGAGGGAGACTACTACACCACATACTCATGAGCAGAATGGTGTGGTGGGAAGGAAGAACCACACGATGATGGAAGCTGTCCGGGCCATGCTACATGATCAAAGACTTCCAAAGTTTCTATGGGCTGAAATTACAATCACCGCCGTATATGCACAAAATCGATGCCCTCATCAAGCATTGGGTTCCTAAACTCCTGAAGAAATGTTCACCACCGGTCAAAGGGAAGTCGTGATTAGTCATAATGTCACTTTTGACAAAGATATGGCTCTCAGCAAGGTGGACAATCTGCTGACTTTGAGTAGCTCTCAAGAAGCCGACACCAGGGAACCGAAAGAAAAGGATGATGAATCAATGCTTGATGTAGAAGAACCCATGGATCCGATTGATCCTCATCCACATGAGCCTTCCTCTTCTAGGAAGAGGCCTTCATGGCTTAGAGGGATACTTGATGACGCTGAAGTACATGCTGCACCCTGAGGAACCTTCCATCAAAGTAAGAAACTTAACAGGTATCAAGGATACCTGACCATCATGAGCACGATCATACAAAATGAGCCTTCGTCATTCTCAAATGCCATCAAACATCAAGTATGGAAGGATGCTATGACCGAAGAATATGAGTCTATCATAAAGAATGATGTTTGGGAAGTATTTCCCAGACCCCAGGACAAGACTGTTGTTACTTCCAAATGGCTTTACAAGATAAAGCATGCAACAGATGGAAGCACAGAAAAGTATAAGGCTCGTTTTGTTGCTCGAGGTTTCTCCCAAAAGGAAGGTATAGACTATGATGAGATATTTGCAACTGTTGCCAGATATACGACCATCCGCTCGATCATAGCCCTTGCCGCTTCACAAGGATGGAACCTACATCAGATGGATGTCAAGACTGCGTTCTTGCATGGCTCGATCAAAGAAGAGGTCTACGTGGAGCAACCCGAAGGATTTGAGATTTATGATCGAAAATCTCATGTATGCAGGTTGAAGAAAGCTCTCTATGAAGCAAGCACCCCGAGCATGGTATGAGAGGATCGATAGCTACTTGATGAAGCCGGGATTCACTAGGAGTGAAGCTGATCCTAACCTTTACCTTAAGGTTGAAGATGACAAGCCTCTCATACTGGTGTTGTATGTGGATGACCTCTTTCTAACAGGTGCAAACCCTCTCATTCACAAATGTAAGAGGGAGATGGCTTCTAAATTTGAAATGAAGGACCAAGGACTTGAAGTGTGGGAAATTTTCCTATATCAAGGAAAATATGTGGTAAATATATTGGAAAGATTTGGTATGATGGACTGCAAGCCTATGACTAGCTCGAGGATCTTGACTTTTAGAAGTTATATGGTAGTGATGTCAAACCAGACTTGGGAAATGCCTCTGAGTTTCAAAAACTCTTTCGCATTGATGTTCTTGGTGAACCTCTGTCCGAACATATGTTTTGCAGTTAGCATTGTGAGCTCATATTTGGTTGAGCCTCACTAGATTGATGCCAGGAATCTTCTGAGATGTCTTCAGGACACAATCTCTCATGGATTAAGATACACTGCCGGAGATGTGAGACTACTTGGATATACTGATGTTGATTGGGCATGCAGTGTGGTGGATAGTAAGAGCACTTTCGGGTACTGTTTCACCTTGGGATCTGCTTCGATATCTTGGATGAGCAGGAAGCAGAAGTCAGTGGCTTTGAGCACCGCCGAAGCAGGATATATTGTTGCTAGCATAACCTCGTGTGAGGCAGTCTGGTTGCGAAAGCTCTTCAGTGAGCTGTTTGGATTTACATTGGATACCACTGTGATTCTTTGTAACAACCAGAGGTGGGATTTGATTATTGAGGAATCCCGTATTCGTCAATTGCTCCAGCAGATATACATCATCTGGGATATGGTAAGTCGATGAGAAAGGAAGCTCCATCACATTAAGATGATGTACAGGTTGATACACCTTGTTAAAGCCCCGAGGAAAGATCTAATCTGTGATTTTCCCAAATGACTTGGAGTCGGCAAGAAACCCTTGTACAAGGGTCCTGCATGTTGCATACATTGAGCTCTGGGAGCTCTGAGGGCTTGCGGTTCTTACTGGAGCAACATATGACCACAGGGTGACTCACCCTCCCCTAGTGGTGCACACTGGAACAAGATGATTTGCTCTCTTGTGGAACAGGATGATTCGCTCTCCTGTGTAGCAGGATGATTAGTTCTCCTGTGAGGCCTGGATTGATGTGTTCTCCATGGTAGCCTGGATTGATGTGTTCTCCATGGCAATTGTAGCAGGATTGATGTGTTCTCCTGTGAGGTCTAGATTGATGTGTTCTCCATGGCAATTGTAGCATGATTGATGTGTTCTCCTATGAGGCCTGTTAACGGGAAAAGTGTCTATTCAGAACGACCCTATCCCACTAAGGTGTGATAGTACCTTAGAAACAAACAGAGAAAACTACTTTTGTAATCTTCTTTATGAACTATAAATGAAGAGGAATAGGATGAATCAACCTGTGTCTTGCGCTAGTCCTTTGATCCAATCTCTCTCCTCTTTGATAGCTTCCAGCTACCTGCTCCCTTACTTGCCCAGCTTCACCAAGTTCCTGCAAGATCACAGAAGAAGAAAACTACACAAAGTCATGGATTTATATTCATAAATAGCTTAGGATCAGATTTAAGCTAAACATGCAAATATAACAAACATCATTGATACACAAGCATGTAGGAGAAACTCAAATAGTTTTATTGATATAACAAGAAGGTCCAGGAGGAGTTACAACCGATGATTCCTGATCTAGCATCAACCCCCCAGTAGAGGAATCCCCTCTTCACCTCCAACAAAGCATAAATCACCCAATACTCTGATATCTATCTCAAAACCAACAACAATTCTCTGCAATGTACAAAATTCCAGCCTCCGGATCTCTGGGATGAGGGATCCATATATAGATGTATGCAAAGAGGATGAGTCAGCTTATGATTTGACTAGTGGCTTCTCTCTGTCAGTTCTTGCTTCCACTTGGAGACTGAGAGCCTCTTACTCATCCTTGGTCGAACTCAGTGAGGCAAGTGTCATTGGGGAAGATTCTGGAAGCTTCCATTGTCTGTCCACCTCGCGGAATGACACTGCCATTTGTCATTTCCCACTCAGCGCACCCTGGTAGTGCATTTAGGTGCATTGCAACGCACCTAACTAGTGTACTTGGGTGCTATGCAACGCAGCTAGCTAGTGGAGCAGTTGAAATGATCCTGATTTGACTTATTCTGAGCAGTTTCTGGTGGAGAACTTCTGGGAGAAGCTGTAATTGGTTGACCTTGTTCCTATAGGGGTAGGAACAACACTCTTAGGGACTTAGGATCCCTTGGTTTATGGAAATTTCATGCTTAGAGCTGTAAGGCACAAAAATGTCTATAACAGTTGCCCCCTAAAGTATGAGGCCGTTTATCGGGTGAAATGCTTTATTAGGAGGATCCGAAGTTCTTTCAATGCTGGGGGGAGACCTGTAATAAGATACAATACAATAAATTATCTTCATACTGTTTTCATGATGTAGCTGAGGCGGGCATTCCCATGCTCAGCTTTATAAATTCATTTTTATGTACACAGGACAGACAATCATCTGATGGTAGACTGAAGATTCTGATGAAGTCATCATCCTTTTGGTAGGGTGATTATCTGTGCTGCAATGCTGTACATGTCAATGTCTTTATTTTTCCTGAATATATATCGCAGCCCGGATGGATGAAACTAGATCCGGGGTCTTCAATCTCGTCCAATCTTCACTCGAAGTACAAGTCGATCCATGTGAGAAATGTTTTGAAGTCGAACATGGAAAGACATCGCTTGATTACCAGTCGATGATGTAAACTGTTAACAAGCGCGAGAGGAATCACCGATAATGATGATGACCCTCAAGGTACTGCAGTACAATTCACGTGGTGTGAATAAAGGACTTGGCGTCGAACACCACGCAAAATCTTTCGGTCGAAGGTCATTGATGTATACCTGTCGCCGGAAGTGAGAAACTTGCCATTGAGGCATGCAAGCTTCAAAGTACTGAATGGGGTGTTCCTAGATCAAATTCTTGGATAATGAGCTGATGTCGACAAGAAGCGATCCGTCAAAGGAGGGCCTTGATGAATCCCACATCAATGACACGGAACGGAGCAAATGATTTTGATGGAGGTGAAAACGATCTGATGATATATGGTTCAGGATGGCGGTCATGAAAGAATGAAGTGTAATGTATGGCAGTGGATGGGACACGGATGACTTCTCTAGATGACTTCTCTTGAACATGTCGGCGACACTTATGTGATGGATTGGTAGCATTTACCCCAAATGTGGATGGTATGGCGTGACCATGGTGATGTGACCGGTGAATGAAACAACCCAACCCGACTCAGGTACGGAGTGGAAGTGTCATGTTCAAGAGCGACTTGCTACCAATAAAGATTCTTTGAGTTTCTTGCCAATTTTTCCCCAGTCATTGCTAACCAGTACCTCTTTATTTTTGTCAAGCTTGAGGAGGATAACATATGCTTGTTCTATAATTTTCCCTTCGGGAAAACCCATCGCTATGTTTTAACGAGCCTAGCGATAGTGAAACTCGTTCTCGTCTAAAGACAAGTTTGTCGCTATTAATCTTTTTAACGAGTTTAACGACAAAGATAACTCGGTCCTTTTCATCTTTAGAGAGTCTGAAAGGTACGTAAAGGTAACTCCAAAATTCCTTTTTTGTCATCTAATCCCTTAAGTCCGAAAAAGTATAAAACAATACAGAAGGGATGAATTTTCGATAGTTTTAACGAGCCGAACAAAACAAGCGCTCGATCTTTTTGTGCAATAATCCCTCAGGTCCAAAAAGATTAAAATCTAGAGGAGGGATAGCACTTCCGGTCGCTTTAACGAGCTGGAAGGCCAAAACTCGGCAATCTTTTCATATTTTACGAGTTAGTTGAAAAGAGCTTAAAGAAGACTCGTCTTTTGAGGAACGAGTGATAAAATGGGTAGCAGCTGATTCCAGGTAAGGTTTGGAATTTTCCAATCACGGCAGTGTCACAAGGATGGCTAGTGAAATCACTCTTCGCAGCTGTTCCTCAAAATGGGTAAACAATCAAATGGAGGTGAATGATCGGCCAATGGAAAAGTGGAGGTGACGGTGCAAACACGACCAAGGCTTTAATGGCTGAAATGCTTCATTCACGGTGGTTATTACCGGGGAATAGTTAATTTTTTAACGAGCTTAAATGCGGGTGGAAACATTTGCTCATGTCTTATGTTTATTTTTTAACGAGCTTGAACTATGTGCTAAAACTGCTCGATTAATCCAGTCATATGATAAGAATGTCTCATATAAAACGGCAACTTTTAGATTTTTGCCCCACATCCTTTCTTTATGCAAGTTAGGTGATGACTAATCCTACGAGTTTAAAGGGTTAGAGGTCCTAAAAATTTAAAAAATAAATAGCCGCCCCTCGCTTGCACTCCAAAAGGTTTGCATGCCCCCAGGTATAAAGTATGGTTTCAAGGTTACCCCTTCTTTAGTCCAATAAAGAATTTGTCTTACCGGGAGAGGCCTACCTCTTACAGGTCACCCAAATATTTTTCTATTAGCGGTGCCAACAAAACACTTCTTCGGCGATGTCTACCAAGATAAACAAAGGTGAGTGGCGGTGCTCGCCACTTACATAACTTTGACAAGAGAATCCTGTTCTAGAATAACCCCTCTTCCAATCACGGACGAGGTACAGACTAGTCATATTCTCCCGCGGAAACCTACCCTATACCCGAAGTTTTCCTGCCGAAGCAGGCCAGGACACATGCCCCCTGGGTTTCAGTCATATCCCTCCGAATTACTCGCGCTCATCGGGAGGACGGACTGGAGATTGAGACATTTCTCGCGTGAAGAGACCATTTAGGGATGGTATATGACTATTTTCTATGCGTGAACCGGGAAATGAAAGCTGGTCCACGAGCTTGACCACTCTTCCTTTGTGCGGAAAACACATTACTCTAAAGAGTGAGGAGACGATGGCTCCCATGCAATAAATATAGTCTTGTCCAAGGAGTAGGTTATAATATGAGGGTCCTTGAACTACCATTACATTCATTTGAACTGTCTTCCCTCTCAATGTTATGGGCACATTGGGAAGGATCCCTAAAGGTCGACTGGATCCTTTGTTAAAGCCCGTCAGATTTCTCATCTCAGGCAAGAACGATGGCGAACCAAGTGCTTTCCAAGCAATAGAGGAAAGGATACTCACAGAAGCCCCCTCATCTATGATGGTACCAGCCATGACCATTCTATATATTTGAACGATAATTCGGAATGGTATGCTTGCTGGTAAACGGGGTCTGCCTAGTTGATTCCAGTTGAAGGAGACAACTAGGTTGCTTGGAGGTGGGACCGAGTAGACGGCCGGGTATGGCTCTGACGAACTTCCCTCCTGCGGTAAGGGAATGGGTAGATTGCCCCCATGTTCGTCGAGTCTGTGTTGATGAAGAGAATTTGGACGGTGTCATCCTTGTTCTCTTCAGTGACTGTATCATCCGAAGATAAAACCTCTGAAGACAAGAACGGGTCAACTGCTGCCTCGACCTTT
This sequence comes from Pinus tabuliformis, assembly GCA_031772625.1. NCBI lineage: Eukaryota > Viridiplantae > Streptophyta > Pinopsida > Pinales > Pinaceae > Pinus > Pinus tabuliformis. The sequence goes on along the minus strand of CM062820.1, from coordinate 868,559,927 downwards.
TGACTTTCATCTCGTATGGATTCAGATGGTTTATCTTCGATGATAGGCGCTTCAGCCGACCACTTGAGCGGGCCAGCTGGATTCTCAACTAGCGACAGACTCGACAAGAGTTTTTTTATATCCAGGAGGAAGTCGTAACGGTGAAACCGGACGATCATCCAAAAATCTTTTCGCTTCATCTAAGAAGGGACAACGGTGGACGGCATGATTGTCTTCGCACAGTTTACAGGGAAATCTAGCTTTCCCTTTTTGTCCTGGGGCTTCACTTTCGCTAGTTGACGGTGTGCTTTCAACATGATCATTAGAGGTTGATGACACTAGATTGTGCAAACGAGGAGACCAGTCTCTTAGTATCCGAGGGATGCAAGGACAATCTCTGTGAAAGTGGTCTCCTTTGCAAATGACACATGGCGATTTAGGCCTGGTCGGTGCAGTGTGTGGATTTTCGTTAGACGACACTCGTTTTCCCCCATTCGCCTTTGGCTCCTTCTTCTTCTTCTCTTTCTTCTTCTTCTCCTTCTTATCCTTAGGAACTTGACTTTTGGCTTTGCCAGCCCTATCAAGCGAAGAGGAAGGAGGAGAGGAAGAATTAGAGGAAGTAGACGGTTGGTGGGCAACTCTGGACTCGTCTAATTGCTGATTCGATTGTTCAGGAATAGTGGTGTTCTGAACGACATTGGTTGAGAAGAGCCATACTGGCAAGCCAATTGTCAGTCCTGGAAGTGACAATGTGGCCATATGGGGTGCACCAACATCTCCCCGAGAGGAGAAGGGACTAGGATTTCCACCAAGGGGAATTCCTTGGTTGGTAGACTCCATTTTCTCAACCTAAGATCAACGTAGGAAAAGGGGGTGAATATTCCGTTTAAAATAAATTTTAAGACGCTTTGACACAACTTGTTTTTTCAATTTTAAAGAGTCAAGAAAAAACAAAAGATGACTCTAGTCTCCTTCAATTTTTAATGAGCCTGAAGTGACAAGTGCTCAAATGGACCTTTTCCGTTAAGGAGTCTGAAAAGGAACGAAAGGGACTGCTCTGGAGATCTAGGTAGAGGGAGTACCAAACCAATCGCAAAACTGCAGAATACTTTTTATGGTACGACAGTCAATCTTCCCGAATGCTGTGTTCGGTGCATTGCGATCAGTAGGGCGGCCGACACGGCTTCCTATGGATAAAAGGTTTTAAGCCTATAGGGGTCTCCCAATATATACTCGACGGTATGTGGGAGCACAAGTCTGTACTGGCACTTATCGTCTCAAAGTGGAGGAATCACCCAACCATCAGTGAGGACAACAGTTACCAGGCTTTACGACGCCGGAATACGTCTCTAGCCTAGACCTCTAAATGTTGTGCGTTTAGTTCCAAAGCGTTGTTAGATTCATTCAATTTATTTTAAGTTGATCTTTCTTAGAAGTTTGCCTTTTGGGATCACCACGAGATGTAGATGTAATTCCTAAAATGCAATCTAAAGATGATAAGCAAATTTTATCTCTTTTCAGCAATGAAAATCCTAGCTACAAGGGGAAAAGAAAGACACAATCTTTTCTCAAAGAGCAAAGAGCACACTGTAGATGCACTTTTCCTAAATCAAGCCAAACAGACTATCAATATGCAAATGCACATATGCATGTATTTGTTTTCACTTTCTTAATATTGATGCCTAAAAAGAAAGTTGATGTATAAATCTGAATTTGCTTTCAAGCGACAAACCAAACAAGCTTCTTTTCGAAATCAAAAGGTAGAGAAGATTAAGACACTTTATGATTTTGAAATAAACACTCGTTTCGACACTAGAAAGTGACAAATTCAAACCAAAGGCAAAAGTAAAAGCATAATCGACTGTCAATAGCAAATAAACTTTCTCCTAAGATCAAAATCGACACTTGCGACATATCTAAATCCAAGGACGACAGTGTGACTATTCTACTCTTTCAATGGAAAACTGTAGATGATGTAACAAACACACAAAGAACATCTACAGTCTTTTTGTACAAAGGAGGCGGAATTAAGGCAAAGAAAAGGGGTTTTTGAACAGACACACACTGATTACAGGCTGCAAAAATCAGAGACAAAACTGAAAAAATGAAGCAAAGAACCTCAGCTGCACAGGGCTAGGCTAATCAGCGCACCTGTTACACAGAGAAACTGGATTGCAGCGCAGGTAGCCCTCTCGGGAACTGCGTTGAAATGCAGAATCTCTTCACAGAGCCTGCGCTGGGGCAGAAACGAGAATTCTATCCGGGTTTTGGGTCACGGTTTGTAGTTTAATCTATGGTTTTTGGCCGAGTAAAGGCAATCAGTAATGCACAATCAGAGGGTGGATTTAAAGGAGGTCTAAGAGCTATCACAAAGGGTAATCAGATCATTTGTGAATCAGCTGTTCAAATCATAAACAAATCCAGTGAATGGATTGAAGTAACAGGTGTCTACTTTGCATTTGATAATGGCAAATGCAGTTTGATTGCTACTTCTGTGTTTATGAAACAAACAATAAGAGAAACACAAACAAACTAACTAGACACGATCCCCAGCGGAGTCGCCATTTTGTTAACGGGAAAAGTGTCTATTCAGAACGACCATATCCCACTAAGGTGTGACAGTACCTTAGAAAACAGAGAAAACTACTTTTGTATTCTTCTTTATGAACTATAAACGAAGAGGAATAGGATGAACCAACATGTGTCTTGCGCTAGTCCTTTGATCCAATCTCTCTCCTCTTTGACAGCTTCCAACTACCTGCTCCCTTACTTGCCCAGCTTCACCAAGTTCCTGTAAGATCACAGAAGAAGAAAACTACACAAAGACATGGATTTATATTCATAAATAGCTTAGGATCAGATTTAAGCTAAACATGCAAATATAACAAACATCATTGATACACAAGCATGTAGGAGAAACTCAAATAGTTTTATTGATATAACAAGAAGGTCCAGGAGGAGTTACAACCGATGATTCCTAATCTAGCATCAACCCCCCAGCAAAGGAATCCCCTCTTCACCTCCAACAAAGCATAAATCACCCAATACTCTGATATCTATCTTAAAACCAACAACAATTCTCTGCAATGTACAAAATTCCAGCCTCCGGATCTCTGGGATGAGGGATCCATATATAGATGTATGCAAAGAGGATGAGTCAGCTTATGATTTGACTAGTGGCTTCTCCCTGTCAGTTCTTGCTTCCACTTGGAGACTGAGAGCCTCTTACTCATCCTTGGTCGAACTCAGTGAGGCAAGTGTCATTGGGGAAGATTCTGGAAGCTTCCATTGTCTGTCCACCTCGTGGAATGACACTGCCATTTGTCATTTCCCGCTCAGCGCACCCTGGTAGTGCATTTAGGTGCGTTGCAATGCACCTAGCTAGTGTACTTGGGTGCTATGCAACGCAGCTAGCTAGTGGAGCAGTTGAAATGATCCTGATTTGACTGATTCTGAGCAGTTTCTGGTGGAGAACTTCTGGGAGAAGCTGTAATTGGTTGACCTTGTTCCTCTAGGGGTAGGAACAACACTCTTAGGGACTTAGGATCCCTTGGTTTATGGACATTTCATGCTTAGAGCTGTAAGGCACAAAAATTTCTATAACAAGGCCTGGATTGATGTGTTCTCCATGGCAATTGTAGCAGGATTGATGTGTTCTCCTGTGAGGACAGGATTGATTAGTTCGCCTGTCGAGGCATCCTACCCATGCAGTTTGGGACTCATGGGAAGTACCTCTCATCTGATCAATGAGCAGGGAAATGAAGTTAGGGACCATAGTAGTACTGATGGACGCATCGTTGTAACTACCGTACTCCCTACGCTAAGATGACCTCCATTGATCTGGGATCAATGATACTGGTCTGGGACTAGTGGTAGGAGTTGTACCATACTATGACGCTGACTTCGGGTCTGTTGAGACTGGTCTGGAATCAGTGGTACATACTCTGAGACTGACTTTGAGTCAGTGGAGGATGATATTGGTCTGGGACCATTGGAGTTGTACTCACTATGACGCTGACTTTGGGTTGGTTGAGACTGGTCTGGGACCAGTGGTACATACTCTGAGACTGACTTTGAGTCAGTATGATACATCCTTGATCATTTATTCTTCTTCATAATTCGGACAAAAGCAGAGTAGGACAGAACAATGCAAGAGCAGAGTAGAACAAAACAAAACAGTACAGATCAGTGCATTTGATGGATGAATATTAACGACCGATAGATAGATTGCAGATGAAGTTCTCCATGGTTGAGAGGGAGTGTTAAAATTGGCAACCAGGGTAAAACTTCATGTGGGTCATCTTATTCATGGCTGATAATATTTTTATTAGATTCCTCTCGTCGAGAGGTGTAGGATTGATATAAATATCATCCAATTCCAATAAGTATTCATGGAGATATGAATTTATTTTGATTATGGAATTATTATCAAGCCGACCTACAACTCATGTAGGCTCAGAAGCCCAACAGTCGCATCTATTCAACCGCCAACGTTGTGTATAAATATAAGAGGAATTTTCCTCATTTGGACTCACTCATTTCATCACATCTCTCTCTCTCTACTGCGTAGATATGAGTCTCTTCTCTACTGCGCTGAAATGGGTCTCTTTCTCTCACACATGTGAAGCCGGAAGTTGTTGAATTTGAAGCTGCAACTGCAGAAGTAAAGATTGACTTGCGTGGCCTAGAAGATCTCCTCTTTGGAACTACACTGTAGGTTCATCTGAATCTCCTTTGAAAGCTGCAACTTTTGGTGGTGGAATGAAGTCAATCCGACGAACGGTTTGCAAGATATCGACTGCCCTAGTTTGAAGCCGGAAACTGCTGAAACTGAAGCTGCAACTGCAGAAGTAAAGATTGACTTGCGTGGCCTAGAAGATCTCCTCATCTGAACTATGCTGTAGGTTCATCTGAACCTCCTCTGGAAGCTAAAACTTTTGGTGGTGGAATGAAGTCAATCCGACGGTCGGTTTGTGAGATATCGTCTGCCCTAGTTTGATAATGAAGCCGCTAATGCTGATGCTGTTGATCTAGGGTTTGCTACTGCTGATATGAATCAGATTTATTGCACTATTTCTCTCTGCTGAATTATTTAAGATAAAAGAAGATTTGATCAAAGGGTTTCCCCACACATTGTGGGGTTTGTCCCTGGCTAGCCGCCACATCTTGTGTCTCTTGTCTTGGCTTGTTTTCTGTCGATCGTTTAATGTTCTATCTGCACTTTACTTTATGTGCATGTGATTGCTAATCGGTGGAATATAATAAGAAAAAGAAGTAAACTGTTATAAGCATAGAACATACCATAATTTAACAACAGTTGATGAATATGAGCATGAGCAGTCCCTGCAAGATGCAACTAATGACACGAAAGGAAACCTCATCCCCAAGGGTGTGGTTTCTCTGAACAAGCTCTATGACTTACAAAACCGATTTCAAGGGTCAAGAAAAAATAGAACCCACAGTTTCACCATGATGAGTGAACAGATCAACCTAGGAACAGACCACGATCCGAAGTTCGTTAGTCTCGGTACGTGCTGCACACAACAGGAGTGAAATTTTTTTGTCCACTTGTCCAAATAGTACTGGGGTGTGTCTGTGTGGGAATATGATGACCTGAGTACATACGACACACACATAATCCAACATGAGATTCCAATCAAAGAGGAGTCAAGGAATTGCAACAAAAACTGAGTAAAGTACATCTGTCACTTGAACGCCTTATACAGAAAGAACTAACTAAGTTGTTGGACACTCGGATCACTCACAGAGTTTGTTATTTTACATGGGTTTCTAATATAAGTTCTGTACATAAGAAATCCAAGGGAATATGCTTATGCATAGATTTCCGAAACTTGAATCACTCCTGGAACAAAAAAAACTACCCCATGTCGTCATCTGAACCTATGTTACACACAGTATCTGGAGCAATAATCTTGTCTGTGCTTAATGGTTTTTCGGGATACCACTAGGTTCTAGTAGCAAAACCTGATAGTCTGATACTAGTTCAAGAGAAGCTTGGCCCACATAGGTACTATCTACAATCACTTGAAGAGAGGTTTGACAACCTTCCTGTCAATGACCAAGATATCAAACTCTATTTTCAGTAGGTCACACTGAGCCCCGCGCCATGTACATAGTCTGTTTATTGCTTGTTGTTTTTTTTCGCTTCGCTTACTATTTTTGTTTTGTTTGCTTAGTATTATGCTATTTTGGGTTTTGTAAATAAGTGCCACCCTCTACTAAGTTCTGTCTTTTCAATGAGTATGTGGCTGAGATCTAAAGGGTCTTGTGAGACTGTAACACTTAGCCAGTCCTACGTCCGTCTTCTATGTGCTTGGTTGTAACCTTTGGTTGATGAAGTCTTGACAGAAAATATGAGCTGTCTACAAAGGAAGCTTGGGTCCAACCATGAACCTGTGTCCACATTGGGAAACCCCATGCCTGTACTCAACCTTCTTCTTTGTGTGATCAAGCTCATCCAACTAGTAGAAATAGAGAAGGATAAAATCTAAGTGAGAAAACCTATGTCAGAGGTCTTACATGCTTCTCTGAAGGAACAACCTGTTCTGCCCTCAATAAGTGAGGATCCCTCTTCCCCCCCAAAAATAAATAAGTGCTTATGCACAGTCCTCTTTTAAGAATACAAAGGCGAAAGAAGAGAAAGGATCCTTGCGCAAAGAGGTGAAGCATGCAACTCCACTGGGGTACTGACCAAGCTTGATGTCAGTGGAGAAATGCGTGTATTCCTGCGTGACTCCACCAGGGTACTGTCCAGGCCTACTAGTAGCAGAGCAACACCAGAGATGAAAACTTGTACTTTGACTTTTTTTAACTCGCGAGCCAAACTACCCTTCCCGATTTTGAAACACTGTGATCAAGTTGAAACTTGTTGTTGTGTTTAACTGAGTTGGCAAAGGGTGAACCATGTCTATCCCTGGGGTAAGTGGGGAAGCCAAAGTAACCCACAAATCAATTCAATACTCCTTGAAATAACAAGGCCTTGTGATGTCAATGGACCAAAACAAAGAAGCTGAAATTCAACCAATGTGTCGCCAAGTGTTTTAGTGGCTGCAACACCCTCCAAAATTTTGGTCTGCATCCAATTTCAGAGCCTTCCTTGGGTTTTTCCTTGATGTTTGCAAGCACTTGGGCCCATCCCTTGAGGCCAGGTTGAGTCTTTTCACCCTCCTCGCTTGACCATTCATCGAACATCTTTTTGCATGTTGGTCACAGTGTCATGCTTACAGCCATGTTCTGCCATGCATAAGGTCTGCCTTCGTGTGTACAAGTTGTGTCCATTATGTAAACTTCCGTCACACTCACACATGAAGTTGTATGCACTGTTGCAAAATTATCGTCGTGGTCTTTCAACGATTTATCACAAGTTTCGCGCTTGTTGCTCGCACCGTCGATCAGTCACACTGAGTGTATGTTGTCATGATGGTTTGAGGCGTCTTGTAGTCAAGTCATGTTGAGTGTGTGTTTGCAAGGTCATGCATGTACGAAGTCACTCGTTCACACACTTGGTATTTTTTTTAAAACTCTATCAACCATACCATCCTCCAATAGTTGGACATCCGTTGAGCTGCATTTTTCAGTTTCAACACTTAGTGATCATGCACTGCTACCCAGAATTGTGTAGAGCTTGAGGCTACCTCCTAGGCAGTCTGCACTGCGCAATCCTGGAATCGACCCGACCGAATGTCACCCATAACAACACAAAAGTTTCCCAGCAAGCCATTTCAATCTGCACTGCCCCGCGAGCACATCAATCAAGCCTCCAACTGGTCAACTAGAGAGTTTGACTGGGTAGTGACCCCAGGCTTCACTCCTCCAAAAAATTGCACAGAATATGCCAAGGATGCTCGATTCCGTTGACTGAAGAAATTGAAAAAACATGCTGAATAGACACCATGTGTCTGTCATTGCACTTCCCTAAAAAATTGCGCAAATTTTCTAGCCAATCACCCAGTTAGTTGGTCTACTGCTTACTCGGAAAACTGCGCAACTTTCATCAGTAGTCCCCCAACTTCCCAACATCACGCTCAACTCAGAAACTGTGTAAGGATGTCTATCAAGTCAGTCTTCCAGCATTGTACAATTTTTCCAAGCAGCCTGCTGCAGCACACTGCCAGCTTCTTGGATAAATTGCATAGTTTTCACTGCTAGCCTCCCTGTGCTACCTGCACTGTCTACTTGAAAAAATTGCGCAGATCTTCCCTCCAGCCAAGACAGATCCCATGGAAATTCACTGTTGATCTGGATTTTCCATTTCAGCCTCCCAATGACCTCTGCATAATTTTCATGAATAGTGCCCGGAGCCCGCATCCCAACTTGAAATATGCCTTGCGCAGTTTCAGAGCCTTGTCCTTTCTCCTGGTCACATGCATATGAAAGTGAACAACAATGCATCATGGTAGACTAGGGGATTTCGAGATTTGATGTCATCTCATCATGAGCGATTGCAGATACAGGTAATGTATAAGACATGACTCAATGACAAACGGGATGAACAAGGAGTGCATTCGAGGAGATTTTTTCACGAATGGACAAACAAGGAATGCATGCGAGGAGATTTGGTCGTGAATGGACAAACACATGAAGCATGCCAAAGTACAAGCGAAGGAGCAACATGCACATGCAACACCAAGCGAACACCAAGAATATCAAAGATGCCACACACCTTGCCATGCAGAGGTGAAGCTATGATACACCAAGAGCACATCCATCACTCGGAAACACTGCAGCTCGACATGCACACCAACAACCGCATGAACATACCATCTCTGTCATGTCGAGTCATATCATGAGTCATCTCAACCATATCACTATTGTGGGCCATACTATTGTAATCAATGTAGTGTAACGTGGAAGTCCAAGAGACCCACATGTAAATATGAAGAGTCATGTAAGTCAAACAGTCATGAGGGAAGTTGAATAGTCACAAGGGTCAATTTTACCCTTGGCTATAAATACCCCTCATTTGTACATGTGGAATACTTTTCACCTTGGCTCCTCCCACATAGCCTTGAGAATCTGTAGTCTTTTCTTTGAGGAGCAACAATTTCTCCAATGCCCCACTATCGAGGTTAGTGATGTATGGTGCACTGATGTGTCTTGGAACTTTCGCTTAATTCAGAAGCCTGATAATAGGCCAACACATTTTCACACATGTATTGTATTTGTTTATAAGACTATTATTTGGACACTTGTAATGCATGTTGCTTTAATCTGTGTTAAAATAGTTGAACTATTTTGGTTTTTCTAATACATATACTTATGAAAATGTGTGGTATAAGTTGTTAACACTGTCTTGCTCGTGTGGGCTATCCTACCGGACACTCGACAAAACCTTTCGCAAAACTTGTTATAACGACCGTCACACTCATGTGGACTACTCCATTGGGTGTTGTATGCGCTATCCATTCACTGTGTGTTTGTGACTGCCACATCCGTGTGGACTACTCTGCTGGAAGTTATGCATGTCCTATTGTGTTATGTGTCTCTGATAGAGTTGGGACTATTCCCATTCGAATTGAGACTCACTTTCACCGCCTCCCTCTGCAGTGAAATAACCTTGACATAAGTAACACTAAGCACTCACTAGGCACGCATACCTCATTGTTCGAAGACAAAGTAGACCACTCTCATGTGCTAACAAGCAAGAGCTAAGGCAAACCTTTAAGATAATGGAAACCGAGCCATCGTACTGGATGGGACTCCTACACCAAACGATGTGAGGTATAGTTGGGACTTCATATCGGGGAGATCCCCTGAATGTTGGCAGGTCCAACACCATCAACAGATCTCTTGTGCAGGTATTCAAACACTGTGAGCAGTAGAGCTGAGCCTAAGGAGTAAGTGATCAAGATCTTCAACAAAGGACTGCGTTATAGCATCAGAACAAGGTAGGTCTTCTTCCTCTTCTCTCATTTTGATTGTGGTTTAGGAAAGTGTCTTGCAGATTGTCACACAGGTTTCTAGTCCCACTCATTGGGCTAGAGGGATCGTCTCTGTCCACCGAGAGGATTTACCTAGAAAACACATAATCATATAGAAAAATTCATTTTTAACACAACACATAATCAATTGGTTAATTTTTTCTGTTGTGAGAACCACAGTGTCAAAAAAATGATTCTCCCAGCCAATGGGAACTGGTTTCCACAACCATATTGAGCCATTTTCACATCCTGAACATTTCTTTGACAATGACCTTACTAGGACTAATATAGGATTCCTCTGTAGAAATTTTGAATAATATGACACTCATTCACAGAGATTATCCTGATTATACACTATTGCGGAATGCATGCATAATACATAACCTCCTCTACGTTGATCATCGATCTTGCAGCATTAAAAACAATGAAACATCAATCGCATGCGCACATTAACACAATATGTAACCCGGGGAGAGCATACAACTGAAAACCACACACTATCTGTATATTATATTGATTGAGAACATGTAACAATACATAGTACAATACTCCTCACAGGTACTCAGTACTATCTCTACATGTTACACACAAGCTAGCTCAGATCTGAATCAATCAGAGGTTCAAATCTCCTTTGCTCCTTGCCTGCCTCCACTGCGTAATCCTGCATGAGAATGGCTGATCCAAACTCGTATTTCCCTTGGCTGAACCACGCAATCCTCATTGGAAATACTCAATCCATTGATTGTGCAAATCTCATGCACAACTATAGTCACAACTGACAGCTGTCTTAACCTCTAACACCTGTCTCCATTGAACTGTCCATGCACTGATTTAACTGATGTATTCTTTAGTTTCTTTATGAGTTAATAATTAGTGAATTAATTAATACTTAATTCACATCACTCATCACTAGTGTATTCTGCAGTTAGACTAAATACAACTAGTTCAACCAAGTCAAACTGAACAAAACTCCATCAACTCCTCAATCAACTCCACCAAACTCAATCACTTGAGTTCTAACTGAAGTCCATCATGCAATAGCTCAACTGATCCATAAGAAAAGCATATTTCCTTCTGGCAGTTGCATGTGCCACATCCGTAGCTCGAACTGAAGTGCTCCAAGAGGATAAGATAATGTTTATAGTCCAAATATTATTATGAGCTAATAATATTGGACTTTTCTATTTTTAGCCTGGCAGTCTAAAAATAGACTCCGCCCATATGTCTAAAAATAGAAGTCCATCTATTTTTACCAACATGACCAATCATCCACAAATAGCATCCTGCAACTCATAGACCATGATCCATATGTCTAAAAATAGACATAGTCTAAAAATAGACTTTACGCCAAAAATAGCCTGCGAGCCCACTTAGTGAAGGCGACTCCTTTCCACTAAGCTCCATCATCTTGTTGCATTTTCAACACTCCCTATCAAAAAGATATGGATTATTTGCAACCCCTATCCTGCAACTCTGGAATGTTCTGCATGCAACATATTTGCCCGACCCACTTGCTCCAACAACACTTGGAACAAAAAACACTCCCAACTGACCACTCTGTTGGGATAGGAACATACTCTGATGCTGAAGCTATACCTGCTGTTGAAAAGTGCTCCCTCTCTGACATCTGTGCTACTGCAACATCTCCATGCATCTCACACCATTGCACACTTCTTTGTGCCACCTAGCACTGTGCAAAACACTTGTGCCTCTCACATTGCTGCAGCCTGCTAGCTATGCGCTGTCCTGGGATTCCCTACACTGTCGCTCTCTCTGTTGCTCCATACGCATCTGTCTCTACCCAATCAGTCAGTTACTGCTACTCCACATCGGGGCTCCCGTAGCAAAGTCTCATCCAAGAGGTTGGGTACCTCAAGGATCCTGTCCCTCCTCCTTGGGACGATCAATCCACATCACCCCACCTCCTACCTGGAGGTATGGCTGCATGCGATCCCTCAGCCCACTTGGCTCGAATTTTCCCCTACTGGAGGTCTCTGCATTAGTAAATGTCTCTACTCGATCTCCTCTCAGCTTCCCTTATTGTGGCTGCTTCACAACCTCCTAAAGCTGTTGCACCAATCGTGGCTCCTCCACAATCGTCTGAGACTTCTTCTGGCTCTCCATGTTGAGAGGTAATATACGCTCCCTCTAAACCACCAAGTCTCCATCAGTTGCCTCACTGCTCAAGGCTTTGCATGCATCTTGAACCTCATGAGCATACAGGTTCTTGACCCTTGAACCAATCTGCTTCACCTGTCTAGTGATGATGTATCTAAGGAAAACCTTTCCCTTACTAAGGACTACATCACAACCTCTGTCTTCCAACATCGCGATCGACACCAAGTTTCTCTTCAATCCTGGTACATACTTGACATCAGTCAAGGTAAGGCGAGCTCCATGCTCCCTCTAAAAAATAACCGTGCCTACACCTGAGACACTATACTTCTCATCATTACCCATCGCTATGAGTATCTGGAGATCTTTCTCCTCCAAAGTACTGAGCAAACTTTTGTCACCGGTCATGTGGAAAGAAGCTCCACTGTCAAGAAACCAACCACTTCCCACCATGGATGAAACCATGCATGTGAAGAGTGTGAAATCCAACTCAAACTGTGAAGCAAGTGCCTCACCTTCAGATCCTTCCCCGGATCCCTTCTTGGATTTCCTCCGTGGACAATTTGCAGCATAATGGCCAACCTCATGACAACGAAAGCATCTCACCTTCGACTTTTCAACCTTCTTCCCATTATTGGAAGAACAAGATTCGGAAAGAGAACCCTTCTCCTTACCCTTCTTCACCTTACTCGCTAAGGTACAGTTCTCCTCATCATGCATGCATGAAGAACTATCTCTGGTGCTCCGTCTGATCTCCTCCTGCACAAGATCTGACCAAAGTCTCTTCCATCCTGGCAATTTCTCTCAACCATTGACAAAGTCTTGATAGGAATGCCAACTCTTCGGAAGACCAAGGAGAGCCAAGCTCACCAAGTCCTCATCATCAACAGTCACCTCCACACTTCCCAGCTCATCCCTGCACTAGGTGAACTTCGTGAGATACCTGGGCATACTGTCTCCATTCTCACACTTAATGTTTCTGAGTTTATCCTTGAGCGCCAACTTCCTCTGGTCGCTCTTGCTTTGGAATAGATCTGTCAATGCTTTCCACATCAAGTATGGAGAAGCCTTTCCATGCAGGCTGGACATAGTGTGATCCTTCACGCCCTCCAACAGAATCCTTCGACACTTTGCTGTCTTCTTTTGCCAAGCCTCAACTTGCGCAGTATCAGTAGGCTTTGGGACCTCAACCTCTATGAACTCCTTCAGCCCATTTTCATCTAACACCGCCTCCATCCTATCTTTCCATGCAATATAGTTCGAGCTGCCCTCAAGAGAATACTCCAATCGCAATCCGTTGAAAGACATTGCCACGTTGACACCAAGAAAACACTGCTGAAAATTTGAATTCCACCAGCTCAACAACTCAACCACCTCTGATCTAAAATTTGTGAGAACAAAGTATTTCTCGTACAGAGATTGACTGTATGGGCTTTTACCAGATATCTCACCTTCCAAAGGAAGGATGAATCCAGAGGCTACCTGGCCCAATTACAGACTACCTGAAGAAATAAAATGTAAACACTTTTTGAATAGTAGATCTGATGATCAACATCTCCGATACCATGTAGAAATTTTTAATAATATGACACTTATTCACAGAGATTATCCTGATTATACACTATTTCGGAATGCATGCATAATACATAACCTCCTCTACGTTGATCATCAATCTTGCAACATTAAAAACTATGAAACATCAATCGCATGCGCACATTAACAGAGTATGTAACCCGGGGAAAGCATATAGCTGAAATCCCCACACTATCTGTATATTATATTGATTTAGAACATGTAACAATACATAGTACAATACTCATCACAAGTATTCAGTACTATCTCCACCTGTTACACACAAGGTAGCTCAGATCTGAATCAATCAGAGGTTCAAATCTCCTCTGCTGCTTGCCTGCCTCCACTGCGCAATCCTGCATGAGAATGTATGCGAATGGCTGATCCAAACTTGTATTTCGCTTGGCTGAACCACGCAATCCTCATTGGCAATACTCAATCCATTGATTGTGCAAATCTCATGCACAACTATAGTCATAACTGACAATTGTCTTAACCTCTAACACCAGTCTCCACTGAATTGTCCATGCACTGAGTTAACTGTTGTATACTTTAGTTGCTTTATGAGTTAATAATTAGTGAATTAATTAATAATTAATTCACATCACTCATCACTAGTGTATTCTGCAGTTATACTAAATACAACTAGCAAACTGAACACAACTCCATCAACTCCTCAATCAATTCCACCAAACTCAATCACTTGAGTTCTAACTGAAGTCCATCATGCAATAGCTCAACTGATCCATAAGAAAAGCGTATTTCCTTTTGGCAGTTTCATGTGCCACATCTGTAGCTCGAACTGAAGTGCTCCAAGAGGATAAGGTAATGTTTATAGTCCAAATATTATTATGACTAATAATATTCGACTGTTCTATTTTTAGCCTGGCTGTCTAAAAATAGACTCCTCCCATATGTCTAAAAATAGAAGTCCATCTATTTTTACCAACATGACCAATCATTCACAAATAGCATCCTGCAACTCATAGACCATGATCCATATGTCTAAAAATAGACATAGTTTAAAAATAGACTTTGCGCCAAAAATAGCCTGCGGGCCCACTTAGTGAAGGCGACTCCTTTCCACTAAGCTCCATCATCTTGTTGAATTTTCAACATCCTCTTGGTAGCATACTTCCTATTACCCCTATAACATCCTATCTTTTATTTAATGGTTCCACTAGTATTTCTCTGGTCTATGAGGAAGTTAGAGCTTATTAGCTCACTGTTTCGGCCTCCTTGGCCTTTCAAAACTGTCCATAACTCTTTGGTAGGTGAAATTCTCTTTAGAACCTTTTCCCACTATAATTTACATAACTAACCATTTGCGTATTATCATTTATGTACATCATGCATTCTTACTTGACCCTCAACATGGGTCCCACAAACTATAAAACTAAATTTACAAGAAATAATCGCATGTCATACAGGTGGTGTACATTCCAAATTTTCACATAATAACAATAATGCAACTTAGAAAAAATATTAACATATCTTTCATACCATAACATTATACTTTCTCACTTGTGGTTGCAATTCATATTGCAACATTTAACCTTTCATAGGTTCTTATGTTGCCATTAAGCCACCCCCGCTTAATCACACTAGCAATATTAGTCACAACATTTTTTAGTAAAACCATAGCTTCTTCTAAAATACTATTACACACAAAACGTTTGTCAAATACACTCAAGATGCATTTCACTTTCACATGCATCTAAGTTTTCAACATGTCAACACGTAGGAAGGTATTGGTCCTGTTACTTGCCATAAAAAACATTCTATAATAACACTTTGTAACAACCTATTATAACATTCTTCTATATATTGAAAGTAATATAAAAAGTAAGGATACATCCTCCAGAAAACAAAGTTTCCATAAGTTGTTTTTCCAAAACAACAATTAAGGGAACAATACTTTAATCATTGTCATTTCCATATTTTCTAACTCATGCAACATGTCATTTCATTTACGCATATGCATCTAACAAAAAATCATTAAGAAACACTACTAGATTCAAGTTATTCACACAACCTTCTCTTGGTTACTCGAACTAATAATGCCAATAGATTCAAATACCGTCCATTTTTTTTGCAATGAGAATTGAAAACACCATGTTTCCACAACATGATGGACTTTTCTAATTAAATTTACTATGTTTTGTCACCGCAATATTCACACACACTAGATGGATTTTTAAAATATATAATTAACATATTTGTTAAATATAAGATGCAAACAAGCTAACATCATCATAGAGTCATCAATTTATAAAGTCATGAGGTTTAAACAAACAAGGTAATCAACAACATTTTATTACGACTAGTTCTAACAATAAGATGTAGAACTATCAAATCAATCATTTTAACAACATTAATGTATCATGATCCAAGTTCTTTATCACCTTCAAGAACTTGCAATCATAGGTATGCATGGTTAAACCAATATTCACTTGTGCAATCACTGTATTTTTCTTGCATGTGCAACTTAAACAAAATTTTAATCATTCAAAGACACTGATTTATAATTAATGTGTAAGTGTCGATAACAATTAGGTAACAATCCAAACATTCCCAATTCCACAGTGTATTGTCACTAGCAGACCAACATTATGAAGTAAACCACCACAATAACTTGTTTACAACTTGCAATAAGCTTTAAACAAAACTGATTCATGCATATAAGTTTTGATAGTTAGTCATACAATACTAACTAATCAATGCTACCAACCATCTTAAATCTACAGTGGGGACAAAAAAGACAAAAACCTTCATCTCTTAAAAATTAATGACCTGCATCTCTTGGCAAAGCAAGGACATAAATAAATCTGCAGTGGGGACAAAAAGACAAAAACATGCATCTCTTAAAATTTTTGGACAGGTTGACTAGCGAAATGTGTTCAATATAAGTAATTCAAACCAACCTACATAGTCTCATACCGGGTCAAAACCCATGGAGCCGAATAATAAAAAGACAAGCAGGGTTAAAAAAGGTAACCTTTAAAGTGTTGGGGTTGTGGAGAAGCTCACGTTGAGGGATTACCCACATATCTCGAGGTCACTTCAGAATATATAAGAAGTACATGAAGCAAAAACAGTAAATGATATTGCAAGGACCATCCCAAAGATAAGTGTGTAGCAACCCTAGTGAAAATTCCATGTAATAAAAGTTAACAAAGGAAACATAATAACCATAGTTGATGGGACACTTATTCCAAGCTAAATGTTTGGCAAAAACATAGTGACGGGGATCGCTTGTGATTGATTAATGGCTAAGGAAATTGGCAAAGGCAATGACAAAGGCTTTGGAAAGGAAAAATGGCATTCTTGGCACAGTTACTTATGGAAATAATGGAAACTAGGAGAAAAGGGAGGTGAAAGGTCACAAGTTGTATGTGAGGAGGAAAATGAAGAAAATATAGGCCTCATTAATAAAAAGGCTTCTGAAGATCAATAGATAGAGTTTTTTTAGTTCATTTTTGGAGGTCTCTCTCTATTATCTCTATCTCATACTCTTGAACACTTAGATTTTTCTTGGAACACTCTTGGAGGGTGTGGCATACTTGGAGTTTTGGAGTAAGAAGGCAAAGGAAGAGAAGGAAAGTGCAAGAAGACATTAGGATCAACAGTTACAACATTTTTTTCTTGCAGGTACTGTTGTGGGGGAAAGTATCCAACTCGGAATGACCCTAACCCACTCTAAGGGTGACAGTTCCTTAGCAACAGCTGAAAGCAAAGCTATCTAAAGTTTCTTCTTTATGACATGCAAGAGATAGAAGGAAGAGATCCACTTACCGATGTCTTGCGCAAATGGTCGATCCAATCTCCTTTGTTTGCCGCTTGCTCCCAGATCCAAGTCTTTTCACGGGCCCAACTACACGAGATCCTGCAAACAAGACAAAGAAAGGAAACTACAAGAAGCATGCATTCATAACTGATTCAAGGATTAGCATAAATCAAAGACGCAAGTAAGACAATACACCATTGAAACACATGCGAATAGAAGAACCTCAAAAGCTTTATTAATATATGGAAGTAAGGTTCAGGCGGTGATACAACCATGAGAGGTCCAATCCAGCATCACCTTCCCGACGAAGAGAAATCTCTTCTTCACCTCCCTCAAGCAATCACCCAATGCTCACAACTGTAAACCAACAGCAATTCTTTGCACTAAATTCCCCTCTGGATCCCATGGGATGAGATCCTTATATAGAGTTTTGGAGTGAAGATAAGTCAGCTTGATGTGTGACTTGTTGTCCTCTTCAACTCCAGTTGTTCTTCAGTCCTTCACTCAGAGTTTCTGCCTTCCACTTGGAGTTTTAGAACCTCTTAACTCATCATTAGGCGAATCTTCTGATCCAAGTGTCAATTTAGAAGCTTCCTGGGCACTGGCACATTGAGAAAAGATTCCTCCACATGTCCAAGTACGCTCAGCGCAGGTAGCCTTTGTCCTACTTGCTCTGCAACGCAGGTAGCCTTTGTTGTACCTGCTATGCAGCGCAGATACCTAGTGGAGCAGCTGCAATGATCCAAAACTGACCTGTTTTTGAGTGTTTTTAGTGGAGAACTGAACTGTAGTGCTGTGGTTTGCTGACCTTGTTCCTCTAAGGGTAAGAACAACATGTTTAGGGACTTTGGATCCCTCAGATTATTGACATTTCATGCTCCATGCTGTTAGGCACAAAAATGTCTATAACAGTTGCCCCCTAAAGTATGAGGTCGTTTATCGGGTGAAATGCTTTATTAGGAGGATCCGAAGTTCATTCAATCGTCGGGAGGTGACCTGTAACAAAATACAATACAATACATTATCTTTTCATACTTTCTTTTCATGATCTAGCTGATGCGGGCATTTCCCATGCTCAGCTTTATAAATACATTCGCTGTACATAAACAGACGATCGTCTGATAATAGACTGATAATTCTCTGCTTTTAATTATCATCCTTTTAGTAGGATGACCATCTGCTGCACATGTCTACGTTTTTATCTCCTGAATATATATCGCAGCCCGGATGGATGAAACTAGATCCGGGGTCTTCAAACTTCCGATCTTCACACTAAGTACAAGTCGACCCATGTGAGAATTTCTTGAAGTCGAACATGGAAAGACATCGCTTGATTACCAGTCAATAATGTAAACCGTTAACAAGCGCGAGAGGAATCACCGATAATGATGATGACCCTCAAGGTACTGCAGCACAATTCACGTGGCGTGAATATAGGATCTGACGTCGAACACCACGCAAAGTCTTCCGGTCGAAGGTCATTAATGTATACCTATCGCCGGAAGTGAGAAACTTGCCATTGAGGCATGCAAGCTTCAAAGTACTGAGGGGGGTGTTCCTAGATCAACTTCTTGGATAATGAGCTGATGTCGACAAGAAGTGATCCGTCAAAGGAGGGCCTTAATGAATCCCACATCAGTGACACGGAACGGAGCTAGTGATGATGGTGAAAACGATCTGTGAAATATGATTCAGGGTGGCGGTCATGGAAGGATGAAAGATGATGTATGGTAGTGGATGGGACCCGGTTGACACTTTCTGAATGACATCTCTTGAACATATAACGACACTGATGTGATGGATCGGTAGCATTACCCCATGTATGGATGGTATGGCGAGACCATGGTGAAGGGACCGGTGAATGATAATAACCCAACCCGATATTTACGGAGGCAAAAGTGTCATGTCCAAGAGCGACCTGCTACCATTAAGCTTTGAGGTTCTTCCCAATTTTTCCCCCGTCATTTCTGACCAGTACCTCTTTATTTTTGTCAAGCTTGAGGAGGATAACATATGCTTGATCTATAACCTGCCCTTCGGGCAAGCCCATCACTATGTTTTTAATGAGCTTAGCGATAGGGAAACTCGTTCTCGTCTAAAGACAAGTTTGTCGCTATCTAATATTTTTAACGAGCCCAGCGACAAAGACAACTCGGTCCTTTTCATTTTTAGAGAGTCTGAAAAGGGTACATAAAGTGGACTCCAGGGGTCCTTTTTCGTCATCTAATCCCTTAAGTCCGAAAAAGTATAAAACAATACAGAAGGGATGAATGTTCGATATCTTTATCGAGCCGAACTAGACAAGCGCTCGATCTTTTTGTGCAATAATCCCTCAGGTCCAAAAAGATTAAAATCTAGAGGAGGGATAGCTCTTCCGGTCCTTTTAACGAGCTGGAAGGCCAAAACTCGGCAAACTTTTCATATTTTACGAGTCAGTGAAAAGAGCTCAAAGAAGACTCGTCTTTTGAGGAACGAGTGATAAACAGGGATAGCAGCAGATTCCAGGTATAGGTTGGAATTTTCCAATCACGACAGTATTACAAGGATGGCTAGGTGAAATCACTCTTCGCAGCTGTTCCTCAAAATAGGTAAACAATCAAGTGGAGGTGAATGATCGGCCAAATGAAAGGTGGAGGTGACGGTGCACAAACACGACCAAGGCTTTTATGGCTGATGATTTTAAGGTCTCAAATGGTTATTTACCGGTTCATTTTTTCCAGTGAGCTTGAACTCTGGGGGAAGCTTGCTCACAAGCTTAACATTTATTTTTTAACGAGCATGAACTTCCGCATTAAAACTGCTCGGTTTTTGCGTTTATTTTTTAACGAGCATGAACTTTGCCAAAACTGCTCGTATCTTGTGTTTATTTTTTAACGAGCCTGAACCTTGCCAAAAACTGCTCGTTTTTACCAGTCATAAAGTAGGAAGGTCTCATGGAAGATCGCTATTTTTTAAGGAGCTTCATCTTCCTACGTATTGCTCCATACCCTCTCTTTGTGCAAGCTGGGTATCGGCCCATCCTACGGGTTAGAGGGGTTAGTCCTACCTAAAACTAAAAAGCCGCCCGCGCTTGCATTCCAAGAGGTTTGCATGCCCCCAGGTGTAAGTCTAACTTCAAGGTCGCCCCTACTTATCCGTCAAAAACCTTTGTTTTCAACAGGTGAGGCTTACCTCTTTCAGGTTACCCAAAGATTGTTCTGCTAATCTTTCAAACAGAAACTTTCTTCGGCGATGTCTATCATTAGGTTATCCAAAGATGGTTACAATCTGTGGCAACAACAACGTCTCTATCTTTGGGGGCTGCCCCTACTTATCCTTTAAAACATTTGTTTTAATGGGTGAGGCTGGCCTTTTACCCAAAGCCGGTACCTACTTGCTGCCACAAACGGATCCCCTTCTTTGGTAGAGCCTACCTATTTAGACAAAGGTGGATGACGGACTCTCCCGTCCCCCACATAACTTTGACAAAAGAATCTTATTCTAGAACAACCCCAGTCCCAATTACCCCTTCTGAGATGCCCAATCTCTCTTTGTCTTCTTGGCCTTCTTCTCTATTGAAGATGGCTCAGAGGAAGCTCACAAAGATGAAGGAGGGGACGGGGTATGGACTAGTCATATTCTCCCGCGGAAATTCTACTTTACACCTAAGGTTTTTTCTGCCTCCAGAGCAGACCAGGATGCATGCCCCCTAGGCTCCTGTGTTCCTTTCCCGAATCACTCGCCTTCATCAGGAAGAAGAACCGGGGGGAAGAGACCTTTCTTGATCAAATAGATCATTTAGGGTACGTATGTGACTATTGGCAATGCGTGATCCCGGAAATGAAAGTTGGTCTACGAGCTTGACCATTCTTCCTTCGTATGGAAAACACATTATTCGAAAGAGTGAGGAGACTATTGCTTCCATGCAATATATGTAGTCCCGTCCAAGGAGTAGGTTATAATCCAAGGGTCCTTGGACGACCATCAAATTCATCTTGACGACCTTCCCTTTCAAGGTAATAGGCACATTAGGTAGAATCCCTAATGGTCGACTGGTTCCTTTGTCAAAACCCGAGAGACGCCTTGTCTCGGGCAAAAGCGCCGGGCAACCCAGTGCTTTCCAAGCAATAGAGGACAGGATACTCACAGATGCCCCTTCATCAATGATAGTTCCAGCCATCACCATTTTGTATATTTGGACTATAATTCTAAATGGTATACTGGCTGGTAACCGGGGTCTGCCTAGTTGGTTCCAATCAAAGGACACAACCAGGTTGCTTGGTGGTGGGACCGAATATACGGCCGGGTATGATCCTGATGAAGCTCCTTCCTGCGATAAAGGAGTGGGCACATTGCCCTGATGTTCATCAGAATCGGTGTTGACGAAAAGAATATGGACGGTGTCATCTTTATTCTCTTCGGTAGGGGTGTCAACTGAAGATGAATCCTCAGTGACTGTGGTATTTGAAGATGAAACTTCTGAAGGGAGAACCGGGTCAACTGCCGTTTCGACCTTTGGACTTTCGTCCGGTCCGGATTCAGTAGGTTCACTTTCAGTGATTGACACTTCAGCTGGCCCTCTGAGCAAGACAGCTGTATTTTCGACCAACGAAGGACTTGGCGCGAGTTTTTGATATCCAGGAGGAAGTAGCAACGGTGCAACCGGTTGATCTTCCAAAACTCTCTTGGCTTCGTCTAAAAAGGGACAACGGCGGAGGGTGTGATTGCCTTCACACAATTCGCAGGAGGATGTCCATCCTCTTCGTCGTCTGCGACCTTCACTTTCGTTGGTCGACGGTAAGCATTCGACCTGGTTGTCAGAGGTTGATGCTTCCGAATCGTGCAAATGAGGGGACCAGTCCCTTAGTATCCGGGGAATACTGGGACAATCACTGTGGAAGTGGTTCCCTCTACATATGGCACATGGCGACTTGGGCCCGGTCCGTGCTGTGTGTGGGTTTTCGTTAGATACCTTCTGCTTGCCCCCAGGCGCCTTTGGCTCCTTTTGCTTCTTTTCTTTCTTCTTTTCTATGGGAGCTGCGCTTTTGGTGGCTTGACCTTTCGAAGAAGAAGGATCGGAGGAAGGCTCATAAGAAGTGGAAGGCTGGAGGGTAGTTCTAGACTGGTCTAACTGTTGACTCGACTGTTCAGGAACCGTGGTGGTCTGAACTACAGCGGTTGAGAATAGCCAAACTGGCAGGCCAATTGTCAATCCTGGAAGCGACAATGTGGCCATGTGGGGCGCACCAACTTCTCCCCAAGAGGAGAAAGGGCTAGGGGTCCCCCCTGTGGGATCCCTTGGTTGGTGTGTTCCATGTTCTCAACTTTAAAGATCAACGTAGGAATCAAGGGTAATTATGTTCCGTTTAAGATGAATTTTATATGACGACGCTTTAGACACAACTTGCTTTTTCACTTTTTAAGAGTCGAGAAAAAGCTAAAGATGACTCTAGTCTCCTTCGACGTATTAACGAGCCCGAAGTGACAAATGCTCGGATGGACTTTTTCAGTTATAGAGTTTGAAAAAGGCCAAAAGAAACTACTCTGGAGTTCTAGGCAAGGGTGTGCCAAACCTCTCGCGAAACCACAGAATACGTTTTACGGTACGAGTGGTCGATCTTCGTGAATGCTGTGTTCACTGCATCGCGATCAGTAGGGCGGCCGACACGGCTTCCTATGGATAAAGGCTTTGTTCCTATAGGGGTCCCCCAATATACGCGACGGTACGCAGGGGCACAAATCTGTATTGGCGCTCTCGTCCCTCAGGAGGAATCACCCACCTTCGTAGAGATCGATAGTCACTATGTTTAACGACGCCGGTTCACGTCTCTACCTAGACCTCTAATGTGTGTCATTATATTTCAATGCGTTGTTAGATAAATTCAGTTCTTTTTAGGTTGATCTTGCTTAGCAGTTTGCCTTTATGGATCACCACGTGATGTATGAGACAACTCCTAAATGCAGTCTAAGAATGATAAGCAAGCTTTTTCAATTCTTTCAACTTATGAAAACCTTAACTACTAAAGGAAAAGAAAGACATCATCTTTTCAAACAGATCATGGAGCACACACTAATGCACTTTCCTAAATCGTCATGCAAACTGTCAAAATGCACATGCACAATGCAAGTATTTCTTTTCTTCTCTCTTAATGTTTAGTGTATGACAAAAAGAAAGCTGTTGTATGATTTCGAATTCAATTTCAAGCGAAAACAAACAAGTATTGTCCAATAATCAAAAGAACACCTTAAGATTCACTCGTTTCAAACACAAGAAATACTGAAATTCGAACCATATAACGAAAGCAAATGCTCAAGCAGCTATGAACAGCAATAAACTAACTCTTAGAATCACAATGACACTTTCTCACAGGTCTAGATCCAAGAGGTCATAGCAAGACTAGTTCACTTTCGCTATGGGAAACTGTGAATGCAAGCAAGAAATACAATAAGAACAATCACGGTTTCAACATACAACTGAGGCGGAATGAGGGCAAAGAAAGGTAGTTTCAGTTGGGTACACAGGTTGACAACAGGCTGCAAAAACAATACTGAAAACTGGGCAACAGACAGTGGAGAATCCAAATTGCACAAAGCAAAACTGGATCAGCGCAGGTGCTGCACTGTCAATCTGAGATGCAGCGCAGGTAGCCCCTTCGGGACCTGCGTTGCAGTGCAGGTAGCCTTTGTTGCAGCTGCACTGATGAGACAACTCACGTCTCTCTCAGATTCCGGGTCACAGTTTGCTAAAAAATGAGCGGTTTTTGGCCAAATCAGAAGCTATCAGACAAGTATACACTAGAGGATGATTGAGGAAGACGAACACTATCACAAAAGAGCTAAAAGGAGTCCTTGTGGATCAGCTCTTTAAATCATGAACATGCCCAGCACTGGGCTAGAGTAGCTGCCCTCTACTTTGCATTCGAAGGATTAAAATGCAGTTCGATTCGGTACTCCCTTTGTTCAAGAGATAAATAGCAAGAATACACAAGCTACCAACAAGACATGATCCCCAGCGGAGTCGCCAGTCTGTTGTGGGGGAAAGTATCCAACTCGGAATGACCCTAACCCACTCTAAGGGTGACAGTTCCTTAGCAACAGCTGAAAGCAAAGCTATCTAAAGTTTCTTCTTTATGACATGCAAGAGATAGAAGGAAGAGATCCACTTACCGATGTCTTGCGCAAATGGTCGATCCAATCTCCTTTGTTTGCTGCTTGCTCCCAGATCCAAGTCTTTTCACGGGCCCAACTACACGAGATCCTGCAAACAAGACAAAGAAAGGAAACTACAAGAAGCATGCATTCATAACTGATTCAAGGATTAGCATAAATCAAAGACGCAAGTAAGACAATACACCATTGAAACACATGCGAATAGAAGAACCTCAAAAGCTTTATTAATATATGGAAGTAAGGTTCAGGCGGTGATACAACCATGAGAGGTCCAATCCAGCATCACCTTCCCGACGGAGAGAAATCTCTTCTTCACCTCCCTCAAGCAATCACCCAATGCTCACAACTGTAAACCAACAGCAATTCTTTGCACTAAATTCCCCTCTGGATCCCATGGGATGAGATCCTTATATAGAGTTTTGGAGTGAAGATAAGTCAGCTTGATGTGTGACTTGTTGTCCTCTTCAACTCCAGTTGTTCTTCAGTCCTTCACTCAGAGTTTCTGCCTTCCACTTGGAGTTTTAGAACCTCTTAACTCATCATTAGGCGAATCTTCTGATCCAAGTGTCAATTTAGAAGCTTTCTGGGCACTGGCACATTGAGAAAAGATTCCTCCACATGTCCAAGTACGCTCAGCGCAGGTAGCCTTTGTCCTACTTGCTCTGCAACGCAGGTAGCCTTTGTTGTACCTGCTATGCAGCGCAGATGCCTAGTGGAGCAGCTGCAATGATCCAAAACTGACCTGTTTTTGAGTGTTTTTAGTGGAGAACTGAACTGTAGTGCTGTGGTTTGCTGACCTTGTTCCTCTAAGGGTAAGAACAACATGTTTAGGGACTTTGGATCCCTCAGATTATTGACATTTCATGCTCCATGCTGTTAGGCACAAAAATGTCTATAACAGGTACCGAGTTGGATGTATGTTTTCCTCACTATTTTTGGCATGCATGGCATATGAATGTGGTTTATTGGTCATGACCTGTCACTGGCATGGAGGATTGCTTGGATTGATAGTGGATTTGCCTAGCCTCTCCATTTCCTAGATAGTCATGGTGTTGTGGGTTCATTTCTTTATTTTTCTGGTTGGTTCTCATGTTTCCTTAACTTGGGTTGAGTTACTAGTTCCTGGGAGCCTTGGTTAGATAGACGCTTTGGAAGCCTGATAACAGCTTGGGTTGATTTACTAGTCTTGGAAGCCTTGGTTGGTTGGACAAACACATTGGAAGCCCTTGGCGGGTTGAGTTACTAGTCTTGGAGGCCCTGGTTGGACAAACGCTCTGGAGGCCTGGAGTAAGTTGTGGGTTGAGTTACTAATCCTCAAAGCCTTGGTTGGAACAAACACTCTGGAGCTCTAGAAGGCTTGGGTGGAGACCAATCCGGTGATAGTTGTGATGTTCGTCTGTGAGGTGGGATAATTGTTTAATGGGTTGAGGTGGTTTGGCCTCTGGAAACCCTAGATGGTTTTTGATTGATGTGTTTTATGAGATCCCACATTCATTCTTGGAATATGGCACAGGGGTGACTGGTTGAAGAGAGATTTGGCTCAACCATGTCTACGGTCGGGTGGTTCGTGGAAGTCCCACAAGTGGTTGGTATTTGCATCATTAATATGAGGTTATTTTTCCTTGTTGATTCATGAGTATTGTACTTGTTTATGTGGATCATATGGATGTTGTTTCCTTAGTATTTCTGTTGCTATTATGCTAGTTATGAACATGTATTATGACAATAGATATGTATGGCTCTCATTTTGTTTTTAATTGTAAATGAATGAACAATGTATCTATGGCATAATGGATGAAACCAAAACTATTTATTTGAGGCATCAATGCTTCTTAGCGATTCTCAGATGAGTGTGAGACCCCTATGCTTAGATATGTTGTTTACACGTGTAGATTACACATTTATGATATTTTTGACAAAATGCATGTCATGGCTAGTAGGGGTCCAGTCAAGCTCTTGTTTAATTAATTGCATTGGTATCATCATTCCATTGTTATCTTTCTATTCTGAAGGTGTCATTTAGTTCTGGGCAGTGACCTGGGCTCTGGTCCTGAAAAAGTGGCTCAAATCCTGGGGACGCTGGCACAACACTGGGTAGAAAATTCCCTGGACATTGGCATACCATGCTGGAGGAGCATCTAGAATCCTTTAGACACATGCATGGCCATATCAAGGGAGAATATGGGAGTTAAATGGTCTAAAAACTCAGTGGGGCCCAAGGGTTGGTTACCTGAGAGGTTGGGATGGTTCCTTAGAGTCCTGTTGCTAATGTGGAAGGTTTTTATGGTGTGTTTCTATCGGTTCCATTTCATTAAGGTGACTTAGGAGGTCAAATCACATCATAGTAACTTCTTGTCACATTTTTACGTCGGTTGGCTGGTTACTTGGGTAGATGTGGGAGGAGGGTGTTACAAAGTGCATCGTTGGATGATAGGTAGGTAGAGCACCAATCCACCATGATTAAGATTGAAGGTACTATATTGAACCATTCTGTCTCTGTATTAATTGACCAAGGGGCTAGTCTTAGTTATATTAGTCCTCATATTGTGGAAAAATGTAAACTAAAAGTTGAAAAATTTAACAATGCATGGTTGGTACAACTAGCAACATGCACGAAAAGAAAATTAACTAGCCATGAAAAACAATGTCTTGTAGGTTTAAATGGTTTTCCAACTAAACTAAACTTTAATATACTTTCCTTAGGTTCATATGATATATTAATAGGTATAGATTGGCTGGAAAAAGATAGAGTTATAACAAACTGCCTAGAAAAAATAGTGAGCTATGTATATCCACAAGGAATAAATTAGTTGATAAAAGGCATACCAAAACCCATTTCAGTTAGACAAATTTCAACATTACAACTGAAAAGGAGTGCCAGAAAAGGCTATCAACTATTTGTTGTTCATGTTGAAGCAAATGAGAAAAATATAGAAAATCAAAAGTTAGATGAATTGCTACTCATCAGGGACTTCAAAGATGTATTTCCTGAAGAAATACCAATTCTACCTCCCCGCAGAGATATATATTTCTCCATTGATATGGTGCTGGGAACTACCCTAGTGTCTAGAGCACCTTATCGAAAGATTATCCTAGAGTTAATAGAATTGAAAATGTAATTATAGGAACTACTCAATAAATGTTATATTAGATCCTATGTTTCATTGTAGGTAGCCCCAATATTATTTGTGAAAAAGAAGGATGGCACATTTAGAATGTGCATAGATTATAAACAATTAAACAAATTGACCATAAAAAACAAATACTCGCTGCCCCACATACATGATCTATTTGACCAAGTAAGAGGGGCAACTATATTCTCAAAATTTGATTTGAGAACATCATCAATTAAGGATAAGTGACGAAGACATTCATAAAACAACCTTTTGCACCAGATATGGCCACTACGAATTTGTAGTGTTACCATTCAGTGTTACAAATGCACTAGCAACATTTCTGTGTTTAATGAATAGTGTACTTAGTAAGTACCTTGATAAATTTGTGCTGGTGTTTATAGATGACATTCTAGTGTATTTCAAAAATGAAGAGGAGCATAAAGAACATTTGAGATTGGTATTGCAAATTTTGAGAGAGCATAAGTTATATGCAAAATTTAGTAGATGTGAGTTTTACAAGGACAAAATACAATATTTGGGCCATGTCATTTTCAAAAGAAGGACCGTCTGTTGATCTAGAAAAGGTTAGGGCCATTTTGAACAGGCCCATACCTAAGTATTTTTTAGATGTCTGATATTTTATGGGGATTACAGGATATTACAAAAGGTTCATTGAGCATTTTTCAAAGTTGGTCTATCTTATCACTTCCTTACAAACGAAAGGAACAAAATTTGAGTGGACAACTAAGCGTCAACAAAGTTTTGACAAATTAAAACAACTATTAACAATAACCCTTATTTTGAGAATTGCAGACTTGAAAAAGGAGTTCATCGTATGGACTGATGCTTATTTGGAGGGATTAGGTGGAGTCTTAATGCATGATATGTGTAGTGGCCTATGAATCTAGAAAACTGAAACCACATGAAAATAGTTTTGCAGTATATGACTTAGAACTGGTTGTTGTATACATGCCTTAAAAATGTGGAGGCACTACTTATTAGGCAAAAGGTTCACATTGGTGACTGATCACATTAGCTTAAAATATGTTTTTATCTAGAGAGATTTCAACTCTAGTCAAGCTAGGTGGATGGATTTTCTTAGTGAATTTGAATTTGATATAAAACATATTAAGGGTAAAGAAAATAAGATGGCAGACACTCTAAGTATACATGAAAATGCACTAATGGAAATTTTTGTTAGCAGTGTCACTATAGATGTTGTTGAACATATAAAAAATTCAATATAGATGGATAAAATTTATTAGGAAATTCAACAAAAATTACAAGTAGAAGTTCTAGGCTATGCTGAAATTTAGAAAAATTGTTAACGTACAAAATAGATTGTACATTCCAAATGAAAATGATTTGAAACAACTGATATTACATGAGCATCATATGAAACCATTTTACAGACATCCCGATTACCAAAAATGATTGCTACACTTAGAGAAGAATTTTATTGGCCAGGTATGGAGAAGGAAGTAGCATAATATGTGTCCAAATGTCTAGAGTGTCAGCATGTGAATTTAGAACACCAACACTCAGTTGGATTATTAAACCCACTACCCATCCCAAAATGAAAATGGGAAGTGATTCCTCTAGACCTTATTACATGATTACCAAGAACAAAAAGGAAACATGACTCCATCATGGTGGTTGTAGACAAACTAAGCAAGGAAACAAATTTTATACCAGTACAATCTACATTTAGAATGACACAAATTGCATGCATCTTCATGAGGGAAATATTATGATTACATGGGATACCAAGAATGGTAATATCTGATAGGGATGCTAAATTCACTTCCAAATTTTGGAAGGCCCTTTTTGGAGGGATGGGGACCTAGCTTAATTTCAGTACAACTTATCACCCTCAAACCGATGGGAAAATGAAAAGAACCAATTAGATTCTAGAAGATGTGTTAAGAATGTATGCCATGGACATACCTACTAAGTGGGAATATTTCCTACATTTAGCAGAATTTGCGTATAACAATAGTTATCAAGCTTTGATAAAAATTAGTCCTTTCGAAGCTTTATATTGAAGGAAATTCTGCACACCTATCAGCTGGAAAACAAACTAATCTTAGGACCAAATTCATTACAAGAAATGGAACAAGTGGTGTGAAAAATTAGGCAGAATTTAAAAATTACACAGGATAGACAAAAAAGTTATGCTGATAAAAAAGGTCCCACACAAAATTTAAGGGCGAGAACATGTGTATGTAAAAGTAAAACCAAGAGAGAGCACCTAAAACCATGAGAGAGAACCTTGAGGCTGAGAACCTGTGATAAATTAGCACCATGATTCTGTGTCCTTTTGAAATTTTAGACAGAGTTAGACCCGTAGCGTATTAGCTGGCATTGCCCAACTATATAAAAATACACAATGTTTTTCGTGTGTCTTTGCTAAAGAAATATATTCATGATAACTCTCACATAATTGATTAGAATTTGATATAGGTGGAACCGAAAGGATATTTCCTGGTAGAACCTCTTCGCATCTTAGATCAGAGACAAACCTTGCCCCGGAATCGATCCATCACTCAGGATAAAGTAAAATGGAAGCACTTTACATATTAGGAGGCTACCCGGGAGATGGAAGACAAAATATGAGAGGCCTTTCTAGCACTATTCGAGAAGGAAAATAATTAGACCTCTAACATTGAGGATGATGTTGAATAAAAAGGGCGGTAAGATGTAATACCCCTATGTTTTCTATTTTCTATTTAATGTTGACTATTTTAGACATGGACCTATTATTGAACTAAATGACTATGAAAGCCATGTTTAAACCGTTATGATGATGTAATTGATTTAATTATTGTTAATAAATAAAACGTTGGGAAAATAATAAGGAAAAGACCACTAGAGTTACAAGATTTCTTGCTAGTTTGGAAACAATTGTTAATGGTTAAGTCCAAGATGGATCTTCCCTAAAAATCTCTAAAAAATTGATAGGAGAAAATAATTAGAAATAAATGGATTTAATATGATGGGAGAGAAAGATCATATCAATTCAATTAGTTAGAGAAAGATACTAAGTCCGGGTGGAATAAAGTGATGTGGGAGAAAAAGGCAGGCTTTAAAGAAAAAGGAAAGAACCTTTTTTGAAAAAAAAAATCCTAGGCAAAGGGGTTGGTGGACCCAAAAGAGGGACGCTACTAAAATCTGTTGGGAAGAAAATTTACAAAATAATACCATTAAGGAATTAATGGGGTTGTTGATTCTAGTGGAAATTAGATTTAGCTCAGTGGGAACTCATAGAGACAGTTCATGGTCGGGAGGAACATTTCTTTCCTGAGTGAATTTCCAAACACTATTAACGGTTATATTTTTTATTATGTTTGTTATTGATATGATATATGCACATCGACTGTAAATTGTGGATTGAAATGTACGCTAGATAGATAATATTTTAACTTGCCAGTTTGAATAAACATATTACTGTTTTGTTAGAACTAAAATTATGTGAATTTATTCTTGAAGTTATAGAGATAGAGTATACATCTCGATTGTAGGAGTCGGGAATCTAGACTCTGTATATAAAATAAAATTTGGAGGAGTATTTAATTGCTACAAGAAGGATATTAGGTTATGTGTGTTGGAAACAAACATGTGTAGTTATTATATATAAATGAAATAGGGGATTTGTTGTTTAATATAATTCTAGCTCATGAGAGAATAGATCTGAACTAAATATAACAGATACGAAATCATGAATTGTGGAAGACTATTGTCATAGAGAAAACAAATACAATTTCCTCAGGAAATTTTTGACTGTACTTTAACACATCTAGAAAATGTATAGTTAATTTCATATCATGCCGCAATCGTGCTAGAATTTTAGCCTCTGTCCACAAATTGAACCAGAAACCGCATGGGCAATAGCAAAATAGTTTTTCTAAAATGTATACCTAACCTGGAGGTGAAATAGATGTATAGTTGAATAAGAATGTAATGAATTGTGAGATAACTATGCCCTCTCGTTCGCTGTTGAATTGAAAATGCACTCCAGAGTCCATGCGGAAATAGAAAGGTATTATTGGGTTGGTCTTGTAGCCAAACCAAATGATCACTAACTACTTTAGTATTTGGAGTTTCTAGAGTCATGGCTCCTCACCATGCAAATAATAACCCCTATATATATATATATATATATAGAGTGAGTCACATTACAATTCTTATTATGGAA
Source organism: Pinus tabuliformis (assembly GCA_031772625.1). Taxonomy (NCBI): domain Eukaryota; kingdom Viridiplantae; phylum Streptophyta; class Pinopsida; order Pinales; family Pinaceae; genus Pinus; species Pinus tabuliformis. The sequence continues at coordinate 868,528,073 of CM062820.1, read as the reverse complement.
CAAACAAGCATGAGTTAATCTAAGTAAAGTTATTGAAGTTGTGAATAAAATGCAATGAAAATAAGAAATGAGGACTGTAAGTCAAACGCTGAGAGGAATGATCCGAATTTAAACTAGATCGAACAAACAACATTCATAAATAACTATTGCATATTAAATAAAATAAATGGACGAAAATAATGATAAATATGAATTTACAACTTCAAGAGAATAACAAAGTTAGATACACAAAAGCATGAGCTTAGAACAAATATAATGCAATAAAAATAAGAAATTAGGACATTAAGTCAAACACTGAGAGGAATGATTCTAATTTAAGTAGACCGAATAAAATACATTCATAAATAACTATGGCATATTAAATAAAATAAATCAATGCCAATAATGATAAAGATGAATTTACAACTTCGAGAGAATAATGAAGTTAGATACAAAGAAGCATGAGCTTAGAACAATTCTATTACAAATAGAAAAATATAATAAAATACAACATCAAAGTTCTTTTAGAATTATTATTTGGAGATATTTCTGAACTAAATATATACAACACCAAGTAATGCACGAATTTTATGGAGCAAGTATAATCAAGGCATATATATGCATTAATCCCAATAGTAGTCGCACTAATTAATACATTCAACATTCCATGGGGAAACCAGTCATGCCATTAGTAACATTATTCTTTTAGAAAATTAAGAGTAGGAGAGCTATAGAGATGTACCAAGACACCAAAATCCTAAATGTAAATCACTTGTATTCAACCACAAAAAAGAAAAACCCAAATAAGGCCTTAGGCTGTAAACATGGACTAATAATAGTCATATTGACGCCAATCATGGCTATATAACCCTCCTAAAAGGGAACAAGCTTGAAAACATAATTATCAAAACAACCCAGAGACAGGTTGGAAATCCCAAGTGTTATTTCACCTTGCCATGACAAGGTGAAGCCATAAGTAAAGACTAGGCATTGACCAAACTATACTAGAGAAAATACTAGTTAGCAGATGGAAACTATGTGACCTCCAAGAGAGCTCCTTCCTTTCTATCATAAAAGTGTACCTACAAGGTTCTTAGAATCTTTTCGTGATAATAATAGAGTGGAGACAATACATAACAAAAGGCTACACAAATTTACTTGTGGCCAAATGTAGTATATAACGCTCCATCCCTTCACATCATAAATGCAAACCCTTAGTTAAGTGTTGTTAAAGGAAAACCGCAACAGTAGATAGCTACAAATATAGACTATGCTAAGCTATGAATAAAGAAAGGAAATAATTTCTCATAGAGGATTTAAGCCTGGAAAAAATAAACAATAGATGGAAAAAAATTAGAGTCGATATGTTATCGGATTCAACCCAAGGTCAATTCCATCAAGCCCAGAAAAGAAATAGATTGAAATTACAAACCCTGCCGGAGAGGTATGCATTTATGAAGGCCCACACAATGGTTATAGGGAAAAACACAAATAAGGAATGAATACCACAAATGGAAAAGGGAGGAGAAACATTTACCCGTGTTATTTTGAATTTCGTCTCAATAAAACCCTTGTCGGACTCTGTTCTAAAGAAAAAGGGACGCAAACTGTAAGGAAGAAGGTAAACCCTAGAGGAGACATTAACAAAAAAAAATATCAAACATTAACAAGAAAAAAAAAAAAAAAAACTAGTTTACCTTGAAGTTGTCGTGGGGACTCTTCAAGCTGAAACCAACCCTTAGAAGTTTCATGGAAAAGAAAATTCTTCCCCATCGATTCTTCATACGACCGATATCTTAGAAAAATACTTGGAAAAGAAAAATGATTAGTGGAAGTAAATAAGAACACATAGGAACAAAGTGGAAATTGAAGAAAATTTAGGAAATTTATGTAGCAAAAGCCACCGACTTCAGTCTTACTAGTTGCCATTTTTTCTTCCTCCATCCAACAGGTGATAAGGGTGAAAAATTACAAGATTAAAAAGGGTCACATGGCCATTGTAACCAGGAATAGGTGTAAGGGAACCCTTCGCCTCAGGGCGATGCCATGTGAAACAAACATTAGGAAATACTAAAATACATATGCCATAAGATCCAAAATGAAATGCTAGGGTTGAGTGGAAGCAACACAACCCTTGGATTAGGAACGGTAAATTGCCACCGTAAAAAATCCCAAGTATAGAGAGAATGTGACCATCACGTGACCAATGGAAATTGACTAATACCTTATCGCCAACTATATGCCACATTATCCCAATTTATTATTAGTCTTACAAAGTATACAAAGCATATGGTTATACATATAAATATTAAGGATGTTGGTTCATAAAAGTAGGCACAAACATATTCCAAACCCAACACTTAAAATTCCTAAAATATATGCCTTATAACATGAGTCCAACATATTTAATAAGTCCGCATGTAGTGTTTACACTATAGCTATTTCTTGATATTAGTAGTGGAGACTTGCACCCCAAGTTGAAAAGAATAAGGAAATTATATGAAGAAAAATGTAAAGGAGGCTATCACTTTCGTATGGGGTGTTAGGGACCAAAATGAAAAAAAATATATTATCCTGCTACTTTCCATAAACAACATTCTGTAATAGCACTCTGTAACAACATTTTGTAAAATTCTTCTATATATTGAAATTAATGTAACAAGTAAGGATACATCCTCCAGATGTTAAAACAAAGTTTCCACAAATTGTTTTTCCAAAACAACAGTTAAGGGAACAATACTTTAATCATTGTCATTCCCATAGTTTCTAACTCATGCAACATGCCATTTCTTTTACGCATATGCATCTAACCAACAATCATTATGCAACACTACTAGATTCACATCATTCACACATACTAGATTCACATCATTCACACATACTTCTCTTGGTTAATAAAACTAGTAATGCCAATAGTTTCAAACACCATCCACATTTTATTTTTTGCAATGAGAACTGAAATACTATGTTTCTACAACATGGAGGACTTTTTTTATTATATTTAATATTTTTTGTTACCATAGTATTCACACACACTGGATGGATGTAATAAAAATATTTGTTAAATATAAGATGCAAACCAGCTAACATCATCATAGAATCACCAATTCATAAAGTTGTGAGTTTTAAATAAACAAGGTAATCAAAATCATTTGGTTGCTACTAGTTCTAACATTAAGCTAGTAGAACTATCAAATTAGTCACTTTAACAACACTATTGTATCATGATCCAAGTTCTTTGTCACCTTCAAGAACTTGCAATCATAGGTATGCATGGTTAAACCAATATTCACTTGTGCAATCATTGTAGTTTTCTTGCATGTGCATAAAAGCTTAAACATAACTTTAAGCATTAAAAGAAATTGATTTTTCATCAATGTGTAAGTGTCAATAAAAATTATGGTAAAAATCCAAAAATTCTCAATTCCACAGAGTATTGTCACAAGAAGACCAACACTATGAATTAAACTACCACAATCACTTGTTTACAACTTGCAATAAGCTTTAATCAAAACCGATTCATGCATATAAGTTTTGATAGATAGTTATGCAATATTAACTAACCAATGCTACCAACTATCTTAAATTCAATCATAATAGGACTCAATCATCAATTAGCCATTACAGTTAAGTTTTACCACTTGACTCATTGTTCATTTTTAACATCTAAAGGGGTTCTTTCAATGTCTTTTAAAACATTCTATTGTCCTCTTCAAGGACAACCCTCCCACCTTTACAATCATGCATTCATTCTTTACATGTATTGCATTGTAACTTTAGTCATTTTCATTAAATGTATCATTAATATTGTCATATTTGCAAAGATTGGTAGTCATTTGTCACTTTCACAAGTGAGTTCTCAGGATAGTTCATAGGTGCAACAAAGGTTTTTATTGTCTTTTATCCGCATCAATATTCAAATTTCATGAGCACAACTTTTAATGAAACATTATCACTTTATATTCTTTAATACAATTATTAATCATGCATCATCTCTCTCTCTCTCTCTCAACCTTCTTAAGGCTAAGTGGACAACTAGGTCTTAGTGCGAATTGATACGGAGAGAGAATTTTGGGTCTTGGAAAGTATAAACATCAAGGGTTGAGTGGTTGCTACAAAATCATTCCCTTTCAGTGGACATCCATTTCATCTTTATCCATAGTATCCCTTGCCTGGTTATTTTCCCTAAGGTAAACCTAGTTTGGTTCTATTGAATTTTGTAACTATGGTTAGTATTCATAATGTATATTTTGGCTGTTGATGTATTTATGTCGATTATTATAAAGCATGATCTTCATGCTAGATTCAAAAGAAAATTTGTATTTTTGATTCATGTCCTTTTAGACCTTTAAAAGAAGAAACTTTGAATTTTTTGGCTCTAGGTTTGTCAAGTCAGCCTCCCTCTGAGTCAAGTCAGCCTAGGAAAAGTCACAACCATTTGGCCCAATCAGTTCACTATATAAAGGTAGCTCGACCTCCTCCTCAAGGCACAAATTCACACTCTCTCAAGAAAGACATTTTATGGGCATCCTTCTGAAGGACAAGGAGGATGAAAAGAAGGAAGAATTCATCTCTTCTCTCTCACTTTATAGCTTTCTCGTGTGAAAGGTCTCCCTCTCTCCAACTCACACTTTTTCTAGGTAGTTTCTATTGCAGGGGCCAAAATTTCTGGGCAATTGCAGGGGCCAAAATTTTTGGGCAATTGCAGGGGGCCAAAATTCTGGTACTTTGGTAGTTGTTGGAGGGTTAAAATTATGGGGCAGATCAATAGAGCGAAGTGCTGGATCCTATTGGAAGGATTGATTTGGAGGGTTTGATCAACTTTGGACATATATTTTTTGAAGGTAAGTTTGACCTAGTTGATGACTAGAAGGTCTAGGTGTGTCTCTTGTTGAACATAAGAATTTATCTATTGAAAAGGTTGTTGGGTTCTTCCTAGGGTGAATCTTGTGCTCTCTTTGTGCATTGTGATATCTATTGTTCTACAGTTCTTGTATGGCTTAATTTATGAATTATAATTGATTAGTGATATATTGGAAATACTAAAAAGAAGATCAACATCATTAAAATTAATTATCAGTTTTCAGAAATATTGGGCTAGTATCTATTGCACTTGAAAACCAAACATGGTATTAGAGCTTTGGTGAAGGAAAGAACTTGGAGATCACTCTTGAAGAAACCTTACATTGAGATGCTATTGTTGAAGTCCTTCTTGTTGATATACATTCATGTCTTCTTCTATGAAATCAGAGAACAACCTAGAAGGAGCCTCAAATTTCAGAGCTTGGAAGACTAGTGTTGATCTTATTCATGCTAAGAATAAATTCATAGATATTGTAAAGGGTAAAGTTTCTGAACCAACAATTAAAGGAAGATGATATCATTTCCATGAGTCTTATTGTGGATTCCATTAGATATCATCTAATTCCATATATTGCAAAACTTGAACCTTCAAAAGAAATGCATGATGCCCTAACCAAACTATTTGCAGTCAACAACATTGGTCAAGTCATGAGTTTGAAGAATGAGCTTCGTGATGCGAGGATGACAAATGATGACACCATGTCTTCATATTTTGCATGAATCTCTCAAATAAAGGACCAACTTCAAGCAATTAATGAAGTTTTCTATGAGAAAGAACTTGTGACTGCAACACTCAATGGACTACCTAGATCATGGGATGTGTTTGCAGTAGGTATGAATAGCGGGAAGGATGTTCCCTCTTTTGAAGAAATATGGACCTATTGTGCTCAAGAAGAACCAATACTTATCTCAGGAGATAAAAAGGAATAAGCTTCTCAATCATTTGAAGTTCATTTCAAAAAGAAGAATGGAGGAAAGAATAAGTTTGGTTTTTAGAATAATAAACCAAAAGGAAGACCCACTCAACAAGGAAAGAAAGACATGTCAAATACTCAATGTGGTCATTGTCACATATTAATTCACTACATGAACCAATGTCCTGAAGGAGAAAATTATAGAAAGAGAAAATGAAAACAACATGCTTCCACAACTGGCATTGATGATGAACACCCAAATAAGTCCATAGGTGATAAATTTGTTTATACTTTTCTGCTCTAATAGGTTCTATTGCAGATGATGATGATATGTGTCTAGTAGATAGTGGTGCCTTAAGAAATATGGTAGGAGATAGTGGAAATATCACTAGAATGATGGATATAAGACTATCTCAAAGGGTAGAGCTTGGAGACAACCACAAGTATGCAGTCAAAGGAGTTGGAAAGGCATACTTTGAGTTGGAATATGGTAATAATGTCCATCTCAACAATGTTCCATATGTACTAGGTTTGAAAAACAACTTAGTATTTATTTCATGTTTGGAAGATAAAGGAGATAGAGTAGAATTTGTGGATGGAAAATTACTTGTATGGTCCAAGGGATATAGTATAAATGATGCTAGATTTATTGGAATTCGTGAAGGGAGATTGTATAGGCTCGTGGGTTGACCAACTCAAGATTTAGTACATGATGAAATTAACCTAAGTTAACTATGACATATGAGATATGGTCATATTAATTATAAAGCATTACCTGAGTTGAATCAAATAGTATAAGGTGTTCTTGAACTGCATATAGATCATAAAGGTGTATGTAAGTATTGTGCACTTGGAAATAATATCAAGAAGCCATTTCCAAGCAGTGATAATAGATCTAAGGAAGTTTTGGATTTGATTCATTCTGATGTATGTGGTCCTATGCCTATGAGATCACATGGGACTTCCTTATACTATGTAACATTCATTGATGACTTCTCGTAAGACATGGATCTATCTCATGACAACCAGGAATGAAGTCTTCACCAAGTTTCAATAATTCAATATTGAAGTGGATAACTTTTGAGGTAAGAAGATCAAGATATTGAGATCATAAAATGGAGTTAGAATACATATTGAAAGAATTTGTTTCCTCCTATAAGAAATCTGGGATTAAGATGGAGTTGATTGTTCCCTATAATCCTCAACAAAATGGTGTGGCAGAAAGAAAGAATAGGTCAATTGAAGAATCTATCAAGGCCATGATGCATGATCAGGATTTCCTGATTTTCTTATGGGGAGAAGCATCATTGATACTTGTATACATTTATAATAGAATTCCTCATCAAATTTTGGAAGATATGACTCCTAAAGAAGCGTTCACTAAACAAATGCTAGAGGTTGCGCATATGATAATCTTTGGTTGCCATGTTTAAATCCATGTTCCTAAGGATAAAAGGAATAAGTTATAACCTTTAGGAAAGAAATGAATAGTTGTTAGTTATAGTGAATCATAAAAGGAATATAGAATCTACATTCTAGAGAACCGATGGATTGAAGTCAGACATGATGTCACATTTGATGAGAAGGTTTAATATTGGAAGTCTAAGGAAGTTTGTTGAAAATGAAACAAGAAAATCCTAATTTAATTTTGTCCTTGAATTAAATTAGGAACAAAATTATAATTCCAAATCACAAGACAACTTGTATGAGTTAACTAAGTTAATTTGACTTATTTGGCTCAGTTAATTTGAATTGAGGGTCTAACTTGAGTCATGTAGAGTGTATCTTACAATATAGGAGCCCTGGTTGAGTTTATTTTGAGTTGTAATTAATTAATTTAGTTTAACTAAGTTAAAGTCAGTTAAACTAGTTCCAACTGATGGGGTCAGACAATGGGGAGTTGCTTCATGTGTTCAACTAGTTAACTGATGATTCACTCATAAGTAACTCATGCATGTCAGATCTGAGAGTTACCTAGTCGATATTGGAGTTCAAGGGCAGTGTACTATTAGTTGTATAATCATCCGAATTGAACAGGTGGTGCATGCAGTTAGAGGAAGGCCTATGAATATTGTGAAATTCATATTAAGGAATTTCTCCAATTAATAGGGGTTAATTCCAAAGGAAACAATGCAAATAAATAGGGACTTGGGCAAGCCAAAATTTGGTTAAGTATTGGCCTGGAATTGTCTAGGACGTAGGGAGACAGAAAAATATAGTGCAGAGGTTTCTTGGGCTCTAGCAAAGCATTGTAATCTTCTCATATTTTTTGACTAATGCAATATACATATAGCGGGGCTTTTTAGTTGTGGCTTCCCCCAGGAAATCATTGTGTAATGTGTTGATTGAATTCTTTCTCTTGTATGATTCATGATTTCGCAGTCGTTTAATTATTTCTGTTGATGAGTTTTGTAGATTCAAGTCAATTGTTTTAGTAAATTACAATTAGCAGTTTGAATCTACAAGGAATTTCTATATGGTATCAGAGCTTAAATCACTCTACAAAGGAGAATACGAGTTTTTCTTTTGCAGGTGAATTCAAATTTGCAGTATCATTCTTTAGAGCTAGTAGGATGTCATTCTACGGATTGAGACTTGAATATGCCATTGAGGGTAGTTCAAACTATATTTCTTGGAAGGACAAGATGGAGGTAGTGTTGGAAGATAACGGGTTGAAGGAATTCATAGACAAAGATATTCCTAAACCTCTAGCAAATGATGCTCAAGATATGGCAGAGTGGAGGAAATGTGTTGCAAAGGTGAGAAGGATCATACTAGAGAGAGCTAGAGATCATATTGTCTCAAACTTCCATGGGAAGGATAATCCATATGAAATGTGGAAGGCCTTGACACACCTGTTTCAGAACAACAATGACCATAGGAAGCTGGCACTGAATGATAAGCTTAGGAAAACCAAGATGGAGAAGGGCGACAAAATACCAAAGTACTTGACTAAGTTCACCCAGTGTAGCGATGAGCTTGGAATTTTTGGTGTTACAGTTGCTGAATATGATCTGGTCAGCCTAACACTTCTAGTCCTTCCCAAGAGCTCACACACCTACCAGGATTTAGTAAATGGGAGGGAGAAGTTACCAGAGTGGGAGAATTTGTGGTCTGACTTGGTGCAAGAAGAGATTTGGAGGAACACTAGAGATGGATCCTCATCCAAGCATGATGATGAGGAGAAATGTGCCTTGGATGGAAAGGCAAAGAAAGGGAAGGGGAAGTCATCCCATTCCAAATTAGATTCTAGTAAGCCAGGCAAGAAGAAGGAATTGTTGAAGATCAAATGTTTTCACTGGAATGAGTTGGGACAATATGCCATGAAGTGTATGCATAAGAAGGCCGACAAGAAACCCTCAAGAGGAGCAACAGGTGAATATTTTGCTTCACAATTCGAGTTGGATTTCAGCCTCATTGCTTGCATGGTGACATTGGCAATGGGTAGTGTGTGGTATCTGGATAGTGGAACCTCATTCCATATGACTGACAACAAAGAATTCTTTAGCGACTTGGAGGAGAAGGGCCTCCAGATGCACATCGAAATGGGAGATGGTGGAAGGTTTAGTGCGATCGACATCAGTACTGCTACTTTTTAGAGGGAGTCTAATTCTCCTCTCACATTAAAAGATGTCTTGTATGTTCTGGGTCTGAAGAAGAATTTGGTTTCAGTTGCTATGTTGGAGGAATGTGGCTATGATGTGACATTTAGCAAAGGAAAGAATTTCCTTCATCACATAGCCTCTGAACAAGTGATGCAGATAGGGGTTCGGGTGAAGAACCTCTACAAATTGGATGTAGAAGACTATGCTTCTTTGAGCACAAAAACAGAGAAGGTGCATAGCCGAGACATCGATGAATTGTGGCATAGAAGGTTGGGTCACTTGCACCATAGAGCTTTGAAGACCATGTAGCAGATTTCCATAGGACTTCCCAAGGGTACACTATAGTAGAGAGATACATGCAAAGGGTGTACATTGGGGAAGTACACCAAATCCACCTTTCATGATAAGGACAATCAAGCGCAAGCGATCCTTGGAAGAGTTCACTCAGATGTGTGTGGACCATTCTCGACACACTCCACAACCAAGTACAGGTATTATGTAATATTTTTAGATGATTTCTCACGTAAGTGCTAGATTGTATTCACGCAGAGGAAAGATTAGACATTCTCTAAATTTTGTGAATTTAAAGCACCGATTGAAAAAGACACTAGCAGGAAATGAAGGCTCTCAGGAATGATAACAATGGAGAATATGTGTCCAATGAGTTCAAGAAATTCTGTGCATCAGAAGGAATTCAAGGGGAATTAATAGCACCCCATAACCCATAATAGAATGGGGTGGTAAGTATTGTGGGAGCTACACAAGTGATAATACATGATCAGGACCTACCATTGCACTTGTGGGTTGAAGCATGCAACACAACTGTATATGTGCAGAACAAAAGTCCTCATCGGATTCTCAGGATGAGTACACCAAAAGAAGCTTTTCCAGGTAAGAAACCATATGTGTCATACTTTAGGATCTTTGTTTCATTAATTTACTGTCATGTTACCAAGGATGCAAGGAAAAAGCTAGAACCAACAACTGCGTTTGGCATATTTGTGGGGTAAACTGATACACCTCACAACTATCAGGTGTACCTACCATCTCATAGGATGACAATGGTCCGTAGAGATGTGAAGTTAGATGAAGAGAAGGCCATGATATTTTCCCTTGAGAGGGAGCTTCAATTACATATAGATGAGGAGATTTTAGCTCCAAAGGAATAAACCCAGGATGATGTGGAGTAGCCACACGCAGAGGAGGAGAGATAGGAAGCACCCACTCATGAGGAGACTTCTAGAGATGGAAAGAAGCACACTAGAGAGGATGACATATTGATGCATGATGCTATAGAGAATGTGGGAACACCCACATCACAACGCAGGCAGAGGAGGTCCCTAGATTGGTACATTGGCTACATGGCTTTCATGAGAAAGAGTGTATAGATTGAGCTATCCTCAATCAAGGAAGCAATGCATCAACCATTATGGGTTGATTCCTTTGTAGAGGAGTATTACTCCATTATCAGAAACAATGTTTGGGAAGTGGTCCCAAGACCAACAGACAAGTTAGTGGTGAGTTTCAAATGGATTTACAAGGTAAAGAAATCATCATATGGGAGTGTGGAGAAACACAAGGACAAATTTATGGCCAGAGGATTCTCTCACGTGGAGGGAATTTATTACGAAGAGACCTTTGCTCCAATAGAAAGGAACTCTTCAATCATATATATTGTAGCACTTTCAGCGTAGATGGGATGGAAGATACATCAAATGGATGTGAAGACAACAGTCCTCAATGGAGTGATTGAGGAAGATATGTACTTTGAGCATCCAGAAGGATTTGAGACCTTCGACGGAGAGTCACATGTGTGCAGACTCAAGCGAGCGCTCTATGGATTGAAATAAGCACCCTGTGCTTGGTACACTAGGACTGAAAACTATTTCACCAGGTTGGGCTTCACCAAAAGTGAAGTAGATGAAAACCTTTACCATATTGTGGTTGAAGGTAAATTGTTGATTACAGTGTCATATGCCGATGATTTAATTCTAATAGGTGATGAGAAGCTGGTAAAATCTTGCAAAGAAGATCTTGTAAGAGAATTCAAGATGAAGGACCTAGGGCTTATGTATTGTTTCCTTGGTATGGAAGTATGGAAAGGAGACGAGGAACTGTTTTCCTCTTAGGGAAAGTATGCCAATGAGATACTAAAGAAGTTCCACATGGAGAGCATTAAACCCATGGAGACTCCTCTAGCAGGGAATTAGAGGAAGGAAGATGCTACTTCAGGAGAAGTAGTGGAGGCTACTATTTACAAGTAACTTGTGGGTTCACTTATGTATTTGGTGAACACATGACCAGATGTATGCTTTGCAGTTAACCAACTTAGTCAAGAAATGGTTAAGCCAACCAAAATCCATTGGAAGGAAACTAAACACGTGTTGAGATACCTTAGAGGTGCCAATTAGTTTGTTCTTTAGTACATACGAATAAAAGGAGTGAAGCTGCAAGGCTTCACAGATGCAGATTGGGCAGGGAGTCCATTCGATGGGAAGAGCATATTAGGGGGAATTTTTAGTATTGGGTCAACAATAGTTTCTTGGTACAACAGGAAGCAAAGAATAGTTGCACTCAGTTAAGCAAAAGTAGAGTAAATGGCTGCTAGTCAAGCAATTGTGAGGCTATCTAGATGAGGAAGATCCTTGTTGGATTATTGGTCAACAGATTGATCCTAAAGTGATTTACTTTGACAATCAGAGTTGTATCAAACTCTCTAAGAGTTCAGCTTTTCGTGATCATTCCAAATATATCGAAATCCAATATCACCATTTACGAGTTTGTGTGTAGAGGAGAATCATGTTGCTGGAGTACATTCCTACAAAGGGACAAATGCAAACATTTTGACTAAGGAAATTTTAAGAGGCAAATTCAAGTTCCATAGAGGTAGGATTGGGGTATTTGATAATCCATTTCTTGTTGAGATGGAGTGTTGAAAATGAAACAAGAAAATCCTAATTTAATTTTGTCCTTGAATTAATTAGGAACAAAATTGTAATTCCACATCACAAGACAACTTGTATGAGTTAACTAAGTTAAATTGACGTAGTTGGCTCAATCAATTCGAGTTGAGGGTATAACTTGAGTCATGTATAGTGTCTCCTACTTTATAGGAGCCCTGGTTGAGTTTATTTTGAGTTGTAATTAATTAATTCAGTTTAGCTGAGTCAAATTCAATTAAACTAGTTCTAACTGATGGAGAAACTAGTAGGAGGTCAGACACTGGGGTGTTGTCCCTGGGTCCAATTTTGTTAAGATATTGTAAAAGTCTTTGCAATTTAAGGAGCCAAGCGCACAACATGCATGTTACTAGGAGTCAAGGGGCTTTAGGAAGGTTAAAGCCCCTTAGGTTTTGTATTGTTTTGAGCTCCGCCCATCGTTTGCGGACCATCATATTGTCATAGGAAAGTGTATATAAAGGGATGCCTCAACAAGTAATTTAGTGAGATTGGAATGAGACTTGATATGTTTTGAGTTTGTAAGTGTAAGATCTCTCTGTATTTGGGCGAAGGGAAAGGCTCCTACAACTGTGTGCGCGGAGACCTTGGTAAGTACGCAACTAAGTGCGCGGGCCCCTGCAGCTGTGTGTGCAAGATATGAAAAGTCTATATGTTGAAAATATGAAATAATAAATATTATTTGAAGCAATTTTGTGTCCAATTTATATACTTATGTTTTTTCTTTATTTACGCTCAATTGAATTCCATTTATCTATATTATTGTCTTAATTTCTCTGCGAAGATCTAGATCTACTGTAGTGTAGGGTTTTGTTGGTTAGCAGGTTGTTATCGAAAGGACCGGTAGTGTAGGGTTTTGTTGGTTAGCGCAACTAACTCTGAATCTAGGTCCAGTCCCCCTCAAGCAAACAAATGGTTCTATTATTGGGACTGGGATCTATCTGAGGGATGTATGATGTGGCGTAAGTGGATACCAACTAAAAAAGAAATCGAGAAGTGGATAGATGAGAAGTTGCACGAGTTTGTAGCTCATGAGAATCATAATCCGTGCTTGTCAAAAGAAAAGTGGTTACAGAGATATCTCTACACAAAAGTTCACAAAGTTTTCTTTTCGACATTCCCTTGCAAATTACACGAGTGGCTGTCCAAATTAGCGGATAATGAACCTATGTGGAAGCACAAAAATCCTATTGCGTAGACTCTAGAATTAGTCAAACAACTGGAAGGATTTGATTAATAGGTCACAAGCAATCTTGATTACTAGATTGATAATATCTTGGACGGTTTCATCACTGAATTTGCAATAGATACATCTGTGTCTTATAGCGAAGTTGAACGCCGATTATTCAAAGGTCTGAGAGATAACTACCTGAAATCACTAAAAACCTGGATTAAAATTATTTTGTGTGAAAAAGAGGTTATGCCTTTACCTTAATGTTTAAGAGAGGTCAAACTGGATCTACATGAAATGGTAAGTGATTCAGAGTAGATCTAGACAAATTCATTGAGAGTGAAACAATCCTTATTGGGAGAATCTAAAAGTGAAGAAGAAAGAAGTAGCCCTATTACGCTTAGAGGTGCGACACAGTCAGTAGATCAAAGTACTTTTGGAATTCCACATCCATCCACTCCACCTTTGCCTTCACCTCCACCTCATACACCTACGCCTCCACCTCAACCTCATACACCTATGCCTCCACCTCCACCTCATACACCTATGCCTCCACCTCCACCCCCACTATTCAGTATGGTGAATACAATGAAAATGACTATATTTAAGGGTCAGGGATTGAAGGATCCTGATCAGTTCTGGTTTGTCACAGAATCTGTGTGGAAAGTGCAGTAGATCAATGATGATGACATGAAGAAAGCACAACTGGTTACAATGCTACAGGACATAGCGCTTACCTAGTACATCAGATATAATATGACTCATCCAGCTGCTTCGTTAGCTAACACGAAGGATGCACTAAATGCATAATTTAGGAAGCACAAGTCGCAAGCTCAGTGTGTGACCGAAATCAAGGAGACCAAGTAGAGGGTTAATGAGTCTACGTGGGACATAGATTAGCGACTGAAGTGCTTACTGAGCTAAGATAATATTTAGATTTCAGATGAACAACATAGGGACTGGTATATAGCTTCGCGATTACCTCACTTAATATTTTCGTTATCCTAGCAGAAGATTGGGTCTCAGGCCAAAGCATCAGAAATCACAATGAAGATAGAAGCGTCGCCGATCCAAGACATGAATATAGGATTTCAATAGATCCAATCACAATTAGCAAGCTTGCATATGGAGTTTTAGGATCTGAAGAAGGGAAATGAGGTTAAATCGGAAGCACATTCTAAAGTTTCGTGCACGAAGTGAAAGGCTGAAGGTCATCATAAAGATCAATGCCCTGTATTTTGGGATTATATAGCTGCGGGGGGTCCTAACCCACTAAAGCTAGAATTTTCGTTGGATCAAGCACTGACGCAAGTGCTTGGTGTAGCATCTGCAAAGTTTCAGGATAATATTCGATAGATAACTGTTCTCTATTACAAAAGTTTAAACAATCTCCAAATAAACTCTTTTGTAAATTTTGTAAATCGATTGGTGATGATGAAAGGAATTGTCAAAGTTATGAATTAATGATGGATAAGACTCTGCTGTATACAATGCAGGATGAAAACTATGCGCAGAACGATCAAGGCTCACTTGCAGCTTGCAAAGGATTCCAAGGATGGGGAAGAGGACGAGGAGGAGGAGCTAGAATATGTTGGGGAAAAATTATTTGTTACAACTGCAGAGAACCATGACACTTTGCGCACAACTGTCAGAATCCAAATCACCCTTCTTGTTAATAATGTCGGCAATTTGATCATGTTATAGAAGATTTCTAAGTCTTAATAGTGAAGATGCAAGAGAAGAAGAACCAACAACAGACACATAACTTTTAGATGATGAGATTTGAGCCATGCAAAGATGATCCCAGTATCACCATAGTCACACGAAGCGGTGTAGCGACTAGTGAAGATAAGGTTGAAGACAAATATCTAGTATCAGATCTATGGTTTCGAAAAACTAGTGAGAAGAATGTTGAATTTTATCTACATAGAGAAAAAAAGATGTTAATAGAGGTAAGAAAAGGTTTTATGGATCCATGTGCTTCTACCTCTCAAAATTAGATGTCTCTAGTCCCATGAAAGAAGAAACCTGAAGAAGTTACAGCGATGCAGGATTCAGGTCCCATGGTGTTAAGATTGTTTATGCAGTCCTGCATGAAGTATTATGGGACCACAAGGCAATGGAAGGAATGCAAGATATGATAGATAAATGTGCTAGCAAGGATAAGCCGTTATCAGAACAATGTGTAGTCAATAAGGTGAACCGAAGCAATAAGAGAACTCGTAGGGAGATGCGGTTGACAACGTAGATTAGTGATTTCGAAATGGACCAAGTAATCCTAAACTTGGGCTTTGATGCTAACGTACTACCAAAGAAAACTTGTGAATGTATGGGAAAGCCTACGTTACACTGTTTTCCAATTCAGTTGCGCATGGCGAATCAGAAAAACATAATTCCAATAGGATGCCTGCATGGGATAACTATAGATATTAAAGGTGCTTGAGCAAGGACAAATTTCAAAGTTATTGAGATAGTCGATGATAGTAATCCATACCAAAAATTGCTCGAGATTGATTGGGCCTTTGACATGAACAAAATTATTAATTTAAAGAAGCAAAGCGTGGTATTTGAAAAGAATGATCTTCGAGTGATTGTTCCATTGGATCTAGCAAAAGATGCGTGATACATAGAAGAAAACTGTGATTATTATGAAGACAAAAATATTGAGCACATATACAAGTTAACTGCGTGAGATGAATATTGGATAAATCCTAATGTGGATGGAAGGATCAGTTGGGAGAAGGACAATTCCTTCTGGTCAGATTCAGATGAAGAGTTATAAAACTGGCAGAATCAGTTGCACGAGGCCTCTATGTTGTGATGTAATCGGCTTACAAAGTCGATATGCTTCATATCCACTGAGGTATGTAAGTTTCCTTATTATGATGGCTTGGATGATGTTAATATGTTTCTTGACCATTTGGAAAGGGATGTACTAGAGGAACATCGGTTCCAGGCCTTAGATCTAGCTTTGAGAGCTACACCTACAGGATGGTGGGGTATGCACAAGGACAATTTTGCTGATTAGAAGGAATATCATAGAATGATGCGACTAAGATTTGGCTACGCAAACACCTGACTCACTGAAGAGTACACAGGAAAGGATGATCTGCAAAAAGATCTGGCTCGATGGACTAAGGTGTGGGGTGAGGTACCTCAACCATAGTGGGTGCATATCTTTATTCATACATTGGATGTTATCCCAAGGAACTGGTATTTAGAGACGAAGCTGCGACACGAGACTGCTGATTGGGATGAAATGAAGGAAAGTTTCTTGTTGACATTCAGTTTTGAAAATGGGTTCGAATGTAATGAGAAGTGCTCTAGGAGATTAAAGCAACAATCTTCTGAACACCTGTAGAGCCTAGCACTTGGATATAACCTGACTGGAGTACACAGCTACAACATGATTTGGAATGTCACAATGTCACTATGGAAGAAGGTTATGAGGATACGCAGAAAATTAATATCCCTGAGTTAGAGGGACAATGCGAAGTTGGTGGACCTAATGTGGAGATCCCTGATATCTCACAAACAGTGCACACAAAACATGTAAATATTGGCTCAGAGGCAGAACCAAAATTTGCAAACATTGGTGACTATTGGGATGAAGACACAGTGGATATGGTCATTGAATTATTGCATGAATATCATGAATTATTTCCAACTAAGTTCTCTGACTTGAAAGGGATAATAAGAGATTTGGGTATGATAAAGATCAATCTAAAACCAGATGTGAAGCCGGTTAACCAGTGCCCATATAGGTTGAATCCCAAATACAAGGAAAAGGTAAGACAGGAACTCGATAAGATGTGTGCGACAGGAATAATTGAGCCCATAGAAGAATCATAATGGGTCATTCCTATGGTGGTCTAGGAGAAGAAAATGAAGGGTGATATTAGGATCTGCATGGATCTGCGGAAGTTAAATGATGCATGTGTACATGATCACTTCCCTATGCCATTTACAAATGAAGTTCCAAAAAATGTTGGTGGACAGGAAGCTTATTCATTCACAGATGGATTCTTGGGATACCACAAAATTAAGATTGCACAGAAAGATAAAAGCAAGACTACCTTCGTTACAGAATGAGGGTCATTCCAATATATAGTCATGCCTTTCAGACTAAAAAATGCTCCTGCGATCTTTTCAAGGGTGGTAGTCGCAGTGTTCAAGGAATTCATTCATAAATTTTTGGAAATCTACTTCGATGATTAGACATTGTTTGGGCTAGTCAAGAAGCATGTCTCTAGTCCACGCATGATGTTGGATACATGTAGAAAGTATCAGATCTCCTTGAACTTGAAGAAATGCATTTTTTGTGTACCTTATGGAATACTTTTGGGACATGTTGTCTATAAGCAGGGACTGATGGTAGATCCTACTAAGATTATCATAATTATCAATTTGGAATCCCCTAGGAATGTAAAACAACTAACTATGGGTCATACTGGGTACTACCGAAAGTTTATTAAGGCGTACATGCAGATCACTGTGCCCATGGAGAAGCTGTTGAAAGAAGGGACCTCCCTGCAAGCACAGATCGAGGAGATGTGGAAGAAGATGAAGATTATCACTGCATGGATGTAGCTGTGGGAAGAAGAGGCAGAGAAACTCTCACAGACGTGGAAGGCACGCTCAAAATATGCAGCAGACACAACGAACAATCAACTTAGAAACAAAAGGATCGATTACGGAAAAGTTGGTCGAAGTAGTTCGACAAACAGTAGTACAATGCACAGAGGCACTTCAGCCAATTAAGTCTTCATTCAATAGCCTGAAAGCAAAAATACAGAGCGTACTAGTGGAATGACTCTGGTCTGAGTCACATCTTTGTTTTGGGGGCCGTTGGGACATGGTCCCTCGGGTCCAATTTTGTTAAGATATTGTAAAATTCTCTGCACTTTAAGGAGCGGAGCGCGCAACACGCATGTTACTAGGAGTCAAGGGGCTTTAGAAATGTCAAAGCCCCTTAGTTTTTGTATTGTTTTGAGCTTCGAACATGGTTTCCGGACCATGGTATTGTAATAGGAAAGCGTATGTAAAGGGATGCCTTAGAAAGTCAATTAGTGAGATTGGAATGAGATTTGATATGTTTTGAGTTTGTAAGTATAATATCTTTCTGTATTTGGGTGAAGGGGAAGGCTCCTGCAGCAGTGTGCGTGGAGACCTTGGTAAGTCCGCAGTTGAGTGCATGGGCCCCTGCAGTTGTGTGCACAAGATTTGGAAAGTATGTATATTGAAGATCTGAAATAATAAAGAGTATTTGAAGAAATTATGTGTTATGCAACCAACTCACAAAATAGAAGAAAAGATAGATCAACGCCTTCAAAATCATCCTCTTTGAGGGGGAAACCTCCTTTACATTAGACAAATGAATAATTCTTGGATGATACAAATGACAAAACCTCCTTTCTATATATAGGAGTCTAAGAGGTCACAATATAATCAAAGCCGACATAAAAATAATAATATGAGGGCACAACAATAACAATAGTAGGCTTCTATGGGGCACAACAATAACAATATGGGGACAATAGGGGCACTACAATAACAATAAGGGCTGCAATTAAAATAGTAATGGGGGAATCACTAGTATTATAGGAACCTAACATGCCCCTCTCCTTCAAAAAATAGTTGTCCTCAACACTTTAGTTCTGGATGCTTCTGTATAAAATTCTCACCCTCCCATGTGGAATCTTCAGCAGGTAAGTTCTTCCACTTGATGAGATACTCCGAAATTGATCAATTTCGTAGCTGTCGAGTTCTTGTTTATGTGACCGCTTCAGGTTCCAATGTGATTTTTCCTTCCTCGTCAAGTTTGGTAGTATTGTTTGCACTGAGAGTTTGTCCCCTATAACCTTCTTTAAGCATGAAACATGGAAAACTGGGTGCACTTGGGAAGCTGCAGGAAGCTCCAATTTGTATGCCATAGTACCAATATTTTGCAAAACCTTGTACGAACCATAATATTTTGGTGATAATTTATTATCCTTCTTAGCCTTCTTCAGGGACATTTATTTATATGGTTGTAGTCGTAGGAATACCCAGTCACCTACATAAAAACTTCTTTCTCTTTGATGTTGATCTACCTATTGTTTCATTCTATTTTGCGCCAAAGAGAGGTTATCCTTTAAGAGTTGGATAACTTGTTGTTGATGCTCGATGTAATCTTCCACTGCTTGAACCTTAGAGTTTTCTCTTAAATATGATGTGATGGACAGTGGATGATATCCATAAAGTGCCATAAATGGGGTCATTTTTGTTGCAGTATGGAAGGAAGTGTTATATCACCATTTAGCTAGAGGCAACCATTTGACCCATTGTGTCTGTTTATCAGATACAAAGAAACGAAGTTATCCTTCCAAATATTTGTTTACTATCTTAGTTTTCCCATCAAATTGATGATGATAAGATGAGCTATGAGCTAACTGAGTACCAAGACAAGAAAATGATTATGTCAAAAAATTTCCCGTGAAAATGGGATCTCTGCTGCTTACGATTATCTTTGGGTTTCCATGAAGCTTTTGAATTGTTTCCATAAATGCAGTAGAAAACTGTACTGGCTTTAAATGGATGCGATAATGCACAAAAGTGTGCATACTTGGTAAGTCTGTCAACAACCATCATGATGACACTCTTTACTTCGGACTTGGGTAACCCTGTGATGAAACCATTGAAATCTCCTCCCAACATTGGCTTGGAATGGATAGAGGTTGTAATAGACTTGGGGTCTTAATTGTTTCAACTTATTTTTTTTGAAAACCAAACATTCTGCCACAAACTTTTGAATATCCGATTTAAGACCATCCCAAAAAAATTGCTTCTTAACCCTATGGTAAGTTTTTAAAAATCCCGAGTGCCCTCCTAAGGGAGAGGTGTGCAATTCCATAAGAATCCTTTGTTTCAGTTGGGAATTCTTACATAGGTATAAGCGATCTTTGTACCATAACGAATCATTTTCCAACTAAATGTATAAGATGTAATAGGATCTTGTTGTAACTTTTGAATGGGTTTCCACACTTCTTTGTCATTATTCTATTCATCCCTTGCTTCATTTATCCAATTTGGTTGGATAATAGAAATGGCACAAAGCAATGCTTCCACATCCTCATCCTTCCTTGAGAGTGCATCTACCACAACATTTTGCTTCCCTTTTTTGTAGATGATTTCAAAGTCATAACCCAACATCTTAGTGACCCATTTTTGCTGCTCTTTTGAAGATAATATTTGTTCTAAAAAGTATTTAAGACTATCATGATCCGTTTTTACCTTGAAATGTCTTCCTATTAGGTAGGGTCACCATTTCTTAAGTGCATGTAGTATTGCCAACATTTCCTTCTCATAAATAGCTTTGTGTAAATACTTTCCTTTGATTGGATGACTTTCGAAAGAAATGGGTCTTTCTTCTTGCATTAAAACAACACCAATTCCATTTCCCGAGGCATCACATCCCATAATAAAGGCTTTTGTGAAGTTCGATGTAGCTAAGAACAGTGCTTGGCACATTGCCTCTTTAAGATGTTCAAAGGCCTTCGTTGCTTCTGGAGTCCATGAAAATGCATCTTTCTTCAATAATGTTGTTAGAGGTGCTTCTATTTGCCCATAATTCTTAACAAACTTGCGATAATACCCTGTCAACCCGAGAAATCCTTGTAGATGCTTTATGGATGTGGGGATTTTCCATTCATTAATGGCTTTAATTTTTCTATGGTCTACCTTCACACCTTCATGAGATACAATATGACCCAGATATTCCACCTCTTGTACTCCAAAGAAACATTTGGAGCTTTTTGCATATAATTGTTTCTCCTCCAATAGTTTGAGCACCCTGCCAACATGTTGAACATGATCCTTCCAATACTTTCTATAGATTAATATATCATCAAAAAATACTAACAAAAATTTTCTAAGGAAGGGTTTGAAAATGGAATTCATCAAACCTTGAAATGTAGAAGGTGCATTGGTAAGGCCAAAAGGTATGACCAAAAATTCATAATGACCCTCATGAGTTCTAAATGCTGTTTTTGGAATGTCTTCAGTCTTCATTCTGATTTGATGATATCCTGAATGAAGATCCAACTTGGTGAAGTAAATGGATCCATGCAATTCATCCAATAATTCATTAATGATAGGAATGGGAAATTTATCTTTAATAGTGATCTTTTTGAGCTCCATATAATCCGGACACATGTGCCATGACCCATCCTTCTTGTGCACCAATACTACTGAAGCAGAGAAAGAACTTTGACTAGGTTAAATTATACCAACCTCTAGCATTTCTGCAACCATACGTTCAATTTCACTCTTTTGGGAATAGGTATGTCTGTAAGGCCTAATATTTGGAGGAACACTTCCTGGAATCAAATGAATAGCGTAATCATGATCAAAAATAGGTGGGAGGCCTTTGGGAGTCCCAAATACCTTGGAATGATTGTCCAAGACTTTTTGGAGATCTAGAGAAATAGATGATTTCTATGTGGGAACCTCTAGCGAACATAATTATGCAATTACGCCTCATTTTTCTTTATTTAGAATCTTTGTCATTTTGTTAGAGCTAATTATCTTTCCTGGTTTCCCTGTGATACCCCTTAATTCAACTTCCTTTCCTTCTGAAGAAAATTTCATGAAAATTTCTTGAAAATTAAAATTTGTTGTACCCAAGGATTGTAGCCATTAGACTCCTAGTACAACATCAACACCACCCATTGGAATAGAAAGCATTGGGATATTCAATACAAATCTCCCATGGATAGCTTGATATTATGGCACTTTCTAGAGAAATTTATGGTTCCTCCACTTGCAACCATCACTTGACAATCTGGTGCTGGATATAGGAAGTAATTCAATTCCTTGGCTATCTTACAATGAATAAAATTATGGGTACTTCCCGAATCAATCAACACTATTACCTTTTTCTTCTTGATATGTTCTTCTATCTTGATAGTTTGAGGGGTGGTAATTCTGACCAATGCATTACAAGATATGGTCAAATTCATTTCTTATTTCTCTAGGGTTTGTTCCTAGTGTATATCCTCTTCTTTTGATGTTTCTTGTTTCTTTTCTTCCTCCTCTTCACAATCCATGTAAAATAATTTCTTCTCAGCACACTTATGACCTTTAGTGTATTTTCTATCACAACTATAACAAAGCCCTTTTGCTCTTTCTTATTCCAATTGTTGTGGTGTCAACCTTGTAGGTTGTGGAAGGTTAGGGGCAACAACACTTCCATCTTTATAGTTGTGAGTGGTAGGATTTCTTGTGGCCATAATTTTGCTTTCCATTTTTCTTGCCAACCTGAATGCCTTCTCCAATGAATTAGGTTGCCAAAGACGAACCTCATGTTGGATGTTATCCTTTAAATTCCCTATGAAAACTTCAATCCTATGCTCCTCTGGAATATCTTTTACCCTTATATTCAATTTTTAGAAGTCTTCAATGTGCTCCATCATTGAACCCTTTTGTTTGAGATTTTATCATTTGGCTAAACAAAGTGTTGCTTTTTGTATCCTCATAACGTGCTATCATTTATTCCATAAAAATTTCCCAAGTGACAATTTGTTTATGAGAGCAAAGACATAGATACTTTGGTTCCAAATATAAAGTTGCAATGTGTACCTTTTGTGTGTTTTTCACATTATGGAGATCGAAATATTGCACCATCTGTAGTATCCATGTTATGGGATCCTTGCCATCAAACTTCCTCATATCAATCTTTGGAACATGGTGGGTCTTCAATCCACCGTTAGAGTCTATGAAATCATGATTAAAATTTCTTTTGTTCTGTTCATGAGTTTCCTTTACTACCCTTTTTCCATTAGTAAGCATTTTTTGTAGCAAATTTGTCAAATATGTCTTATAATCTTCCATGTTGCCTTTAAGTTTTTCTTCTATACCATCCATCTTAGCTTCCATGCCTGTCTTCAAATCTTCCAAGTTGGCTTTAATTTTTTTCTTCTATATCATCCATCTTATCTTCCATGCCTTTCTTTAAACCATCCATCTTAGCTTCCATGCCATCCATATTAGCTTCCATGCCTTTCTTTAAACTATCCATCTTAGCTTCCGTTACTTTTTGTGAGAGTGAATTTTGTTGCACTTGGTCTTGTAATTTTGATATATCATGTTTCATTTATTCCTCTTCTTCATGAGTCATGCTAGATATTTCAGGTTTCTTACTAGGTGTTTCCATTTCCTTTGTCAGAGGCATCAATTAATGATAATAATGCTTCACTATGCCCTTTGAATTCCTTCTGTTATCACTTAAGAAAAAATTCCTAAATTTTGAACATCAGTTTGATTCCAAAGGATTGGTGTTAGTCTTGGCCTAGTATTTCCATGGTTTGTTTTAGAGTCTAGGACCTAGAAAGGAGTCTTACTGGAATTGTCAAATAGGGTCAACAGTTTTGTTTTACCTATCACTGATCCCACATCACACCTAAATTTCCATGTGTCAAACTTGTGTCAAGGTTTTCAAGTGCTACGAAACTGCCTAGGATTTTTCGTAGTGAAAAACACAGAATTTGCACTGGCTACGCTACGAAATCGGGGATTCTGAAATAGGAGTTTTCGTAGCACGCTACGAAACCACAGAAACAACCTTTTTCCGCATAAAAGACTTTGTTTTCGGCTTTTACTAGTCAACTTCTAGAAGGGTTCCTGAGCATATGACAATTCAATTTTGAAAACTGAAAGAGGTTTTTCTTCCTAACATACTGAACTAAAAAGACCTCTTTCAGTTTCTTCAAATTCGTTATGAGGTGGGATAAATGTATGGTTAAACTTTCACTATGAAACTGTTGAAAACCAAGCTTTGTCTTTTGGTTTTAGCAGTTGTTTTCAAGATTAGTTTCTGGTCACAGGAAAAGGTATTTTGGAATTCTGAAGGATTTTTCTCTTCATAACTCTCCAGTTACAATAAACTATCTCACTTTCTTGATAAGTGTTATCATTTGGGAGATACTAAGCTTTCTTTGAAACCCTAATTTCAGAGAACAAATTTTTCCTGTTTTACACATGTTTTTCAAGGACATATTCTGGACAGCTGGAGAAGTTTTTTAAAAAACCAAGAGAGGTTTTTGTTCTAGACAACATGGAATACAAAAACCTCCTTCAGTTTTATAAAATATGTCATGGATGAGAAGATAAAATCTTTGTCCCACGTGCTAATTTTCAAAGATCCTAAACCTAAAAACAGGGAAACGTGTTCCCTAATTTCTAGGGTTTATCATTAGCAGTAAGGTGACAACGTGGGAGGTTTCATCAAATTCGACCTCATGAGGTTGTAGCTGTCAAAGAATTCATTCAATGTTTAGTTAAGGTGGTTTAGGCATAACAAGGAGTTGTACTCCTAATTGTATTAGGACTCTAGGACTGTTAGTTAGCTGTCAAATGCATTTAAAGGTTTGTTTTATGATTATAATAGGTGTCACTCATACAAAATTCGAATTCTCTTGATGAGGGATGATGTAATCCTTATTTTAAAAGCTATATATGAAGCAAGAGGTCGAATTAGCAAGGGGTTGGAGACTTTTTGGCTCAGCTACTGCTCTATGTGCAGACTGTGTATATTTTTAACCTAATGCAGAGTTTCTACTTAGACAACTCAAGATTCATGAAGAGTTCTTGTATGTTCTTGTTTTGATGGTATCTTCCAATACTTACATTCCAGTGGTGTTTACTTATGATACTCATAACTCATCAATGATGCTCTAACTTCCTTCATAGATAAATTAACTGTGTTTCACTATTTTATATTTGAATTTCTACGCTTGAACTCTATAATGCCTTGACTTCCATGCTAGGTAGAATGTTTTGGCTTCACTACTCAGTATTAAAAGAGAATTTCTAATGTCCTATTGTCTCATGGATTTCCTCTTTCACTTACTTGCAGTGGTATGAATACATGTTACTTAGAACTCATCAATGATGCTCTAACTTCCTTCATGTATTTATAAAATGCATTTCCTTGCATTGTATCTTTGTTTTGTTTATGTATAAAGACTCTATATGCCCTAACTTTCATGTTAAGCTGATCTTGCTGTGGTATTGAAACATACTTTGACTCCATAGCCCAATGGTAGCTAGCCTTCATCTTTCAACCTATAAACCTATAAAATCACAAACCATAGAGTTAGCCATCTATCTGTATCTTTAATCAATATCATTAACCCTTTGAGAGAGCCCTCTCAGGTTGAGGAGGCTAAGCCTTAGCTAAAAGATTGGTTTGAAATAGTTACACTGAGATAGTCTGATCAACAACCTATTAGGGTCTTATTTTGGTGATAACGCCTTCAAACTAATTTTTCAAACCAAACTTATTCAAAGTTTTAAGAAAACTACACACCTTTTTTTTCTTTGTAGGAGCTCGATATTGAATTTGTTGTATCTCTATAATTTCTGATCTCCAAGGTCTGAAATTGTGTCCTGTGGTAGCCCTCCGAGTCCTCTTTCGAACTCCATAAGTCTGATCAAGATTGGATTCTTCAAGGAAGAATTATGACAAATCTCCCACTATAACCCAATTATAGACTGGTTCAATAGAGTGAAATTGTACTCAGTTCCATGTGTCATTGTTTTGACCTTAGGACCTGAAACTGATATACAGAAAACTAAAGGCCATCCTCTTTCTATAAATTCTTACTAAATTTCAATCTGATGCCCAGAAAGAAAGTTATGACGATTTTCCCCAGGTCACCTGTTTGAGATATAATTCGGGATCCTGCAAAAACCCTAACTTCCTTGGATCATATCTTCGAAAATATAGCGAGACAAGATTTGAAATTCAGACATGAGGTTCAGAGAGATTTCAGCTCATTTTTTTTTTTAGCTTCTGAAACATCGCACAAAAAAATTTATCGCGAAAATTCCGTGATGACCTGTTTGGAGCAGCGAAACCCTAGAATCCAAAGCTTTGATACGAAATGTTATGCAACCAACTCACAAAATAGAACAAAAAATAGATCAACACCTTCAAAATCAGCCTCTTCGTGGGGGAAACCTTGTTTACATTACATAAATGAACAATTATTGGATGATACAAATGACAAAGCCTCCTTTTTATATATAGGAGTCTAAGGGGTCACAATATAATCAAAGCCGACATAACAATAATATTACAAGGGCACAACAATAACAATAGTGGGATTGTATGGGGCACAATAATAACAATATGGGGACAATATGGGCACAACAATAACCATAAGGGATACAATAACAATAGTAATAGGGGAATCACTAGTATTATAGGAACCTGACATTATGTGTCCAATTTATATACTTATGTGTTTTTCGTATTTACACTCAATTGAATGCCATTTATTTGTATTATTGTCTTAATTGCTACGTGAAGATCTCAATCTACTGTTATACATTATTTTGTGCATGACTAGACGCTTAGGCGAAGTTCATAATTGAGTTTAACTGAAAATCACTTTAAGTTTGGGGATTTCATGGATAAGGGTTCACAAAGGTTAGATCATGCCTAAAATTGAAGAAATTCCTTATCCCCACAACACATAGCCTTCTGGATGTAGAAATCTAGTTCTAGCATCCCCCAATACTACCTCGGGTGAGACTGCAACCTGCACTAAGCGAGTTGTTGCCTAAAGGGCCAGTAGTGTAGAGTTTTGTTGGTTAGCGCAACTAACTCTGAACCTGGGTCCAAGCCCCCTCAAGCCAACATGTGCTGCTTTATGTGTTCAACTAGTTAACTGATTATTCACTCATAAATAAATCATGCATGTCAGATCTGAGAGTTACCTATTTGAGATTGGAGTTCAAGGGTAGTGTACTATTAGTTGTATAATCATCTGAATTGTACAAGTGGTGGATGCAGTCAGAGGAAGGCCTATAAGGATTGCACAATTCATATTGAGGAATTTCCCTAATAAATAGGGGCTAATTCCAAAGGAAATAGTGTAAGGAAATAGGGACTTGGGCAAGCCAAAATTTGGTTAAGTAGTGCCTTGGGCTTGTCTAGGAAGCAGTGAGATAGATAGAGATAGTGCAGACGTTGCTTGATATTGAGAAAAGTAATGTAATCTTCTCATACTTTATGACTAATGAAATATACAAATAACAAGGGTTTTTAGTTGTGGATTTCCCACGAAATCATTGTGTAATGCGTTGGTTGAATTCTATCTCTTGTATGCTTCGTGATGTCGCGATCATTTAATGGTTTTGTTGATGAGTAGAGTAGATTCAAGTCTATTGTTTTAGTAAATTACAATTAGAAGTTTGAATCTACAAGGAATTTATACATGGTATCAGAGAAAAATTCACTCTAGAAAAGGAAAATACAAGTTTGTCTTTTCCAGGTGAAATCGAATTTGTAGTATCATTCTTCAGAGCTAGCAGAATGTCGTTCTACGGATTGAGACTCGAATATGACCTTGAGGGTAGTTTGAACTATATTTCTTGGAAGGATAGGATGGAGGCAGTGTTGGAAGACAACAGGTTGAAGGAATTCATAGAATAATATGTTCCTAAGCCTCTAGCAACTAATACTCAAGATTTGGCAGAGTGGAGAAAATGTGTTGTAAAGGCGAGAAGGATCATACTAGAAAGAGTTTGAGATCATATTGTCTTGAACCTCCATGGGAAGGAGACTCCATATGAAATGTGGAAGGACTTGAGAGTCATGTTTCAGAACAACAATGTCCATATGAAGTTGGCACTGAAGAATAAGCTCAGGGAAATCAAGGTGGAGAAGGGCGACACAATACTAAAGTACTTGACCAAGTTCAACCAATGTTATAGTTGTTGAAGATGATCTGGTCATCCTAACAATTTTAGGCCTTCCCAAGAGTTGGAATAGCTACCAGGATTTGGTAAATGGGAGGGAGAAGATACCAGAGTGGGAGATTTTGTGGTATGATTTGGTGCAAGAAGAGATTCAGTGGAACCTTAGAGATGGATGCTCATCCAAGCATGATGAGGAGGAGAACTGTGCCTTAGCTAGAAAGGAAAATAAAGGGATAGGGAAGTCATCCCATTCCAAATCAAATTCTAGTCAGGAAGGTAAGAAGAAGGACTTGTCGAAGATTAAATTTTTTCACTGTCATGAGTTGGGACACTATGCCACAAAGTGTCCGCACAAGAAGGCCAACAAGAATCCCTTAGGAGGAGTGATAAGCGGAGCTCTTGCTTCACAATTTGAGTTGGATTTCACCCTCATTTCTTGCATGGTGACATCGGTGATGGGTAGTGTGTGGTATCTGGATAGTGGAGCTTCATTCAATATGACCGAAAACAAAGAATTCTTAAGTGAATTGGAGGAGAAGGACCTCCAGATGCACATCGAATTGGGAGAGGATGGAAGGTATAGCGCGGCCAACATTGGTACTATTACTTTTCAAAGGGAGTCTTGTTCTCCTCTCACATTAAAAGATGTCATGTATGTTCTAGGTTTGAAGAAGAATTTGGTTTCAGTTGATATGTTGGAGGATCGTGGCTACAATGTGATATTTAGAAAAGGAAAGGCTTTCCTTTTTCACATAGCCTTAGGACAAGGGAAGCAGATCAGGGTCTGAGTGAAAAACCTCTACAAATTGGATGTATAAGATTGTGCTACTTTGAGCACAAAATAAGAGAAGGTGCAAAGCCGAGACATTAATGAATTGTGGCATAGAATATTGGGTCACTTGCACCATAGATCTTTGAAGATCATACAACATATTTCTACAGGACTTCCCAAGGGTACACTAGAGCAAAGAGATAGATGCAAAGGGTGTAAATTTAAGAAGCACAACAAATCCACCTTTCATGATAAAGACAGTCGAGTGCAAGATATACTTGAAAGTGTTCACTCAAATGTGTGTGGACCATTCTCGATAGCATCCACAACCGAGCACATGTATTATGTAATATTTTTAGATGATTTTTCATGTAACTACTATATTTTCGTCATTCATAATGAATATCAGATATTCCCTAAATTTTGTGAATTTAAAGAACTTGTTGAGAAAGACACTAGTAGGAAAGTGAAGGCCCTCAGGAGCAATATCAATGGATAATATGTGTCAAATGAATTCAACAACTTTTGTGCATCAGAAGGCATTCGATGGGAGTTAATAGAACCCCATAACCAACAACATAATGGGGTGGTTGAAAGGAAGAACAAAAGTATTGTGGGAGTTGCACTGGCGATGTTACACGATCAGGGCCTACCTCTGCACTTGTGGACTAAAGCATGCAACATATTTCTATATGTGGAGAACAGAAGTCCTAATCAAATTCTTGGGATGAGTACACAAGAAGAAGCTTTTTAAGGTCATAAACTAGATGTGTCACACTTCAAGATATTTGGTTCATCAGTTTACTAACATGTTGCCTAAGATGCAAGGAAAAGGCTAGAACCAACAGCTGAGTTGGGAATATTTGTGGGGTACACTGATACACCTCACAACTATTAGGTGTACCTTCCATCTCGTAGGATGACAGTGGTTCCTAGAGATGTGAATTTTTATGAAGAGAAGGCCATGAGATGTTCCCTTGAGAGGTAGCTTGAATTACATGTAGATGAGGAGATTTTAGCTCAAAAGGAAAAACCTCAGGATGATGTGGAGCAACCACATGCAGAGGAGTAGAACTGGAAGGAACCACTCATGCAGAGACTTCCAGAGGTGGAATGAAGAACACCAGAGAGGCTAACAGATTGATGCCTGATGCTAGAGAGAATGTGTGAGCACCCAAATCACAACATAGGCAGAGGAGGTCACCATATCTGTACATTGGCAACATTAATTTGACGAGTGAGAGTATAGAGATTGACTCATCCTCATTCGAGGAAGCAGTGCATCAACTAGTATGGGTTGATTCCATGGTAGAGGAGTATGACTCCATTATTAGAAACAATGTTTGGGAAGTGGTCCCAAGACTAGCAGAC
Source organism: Pinus tabuliformis (assembly GCA_031772625.1). NCBI lineage: Eukaryota > Viridiplantae > Streptophyta > Pinopsida > Pinales > Pinaceae > Pinus > Pinus tabuliformis. The sequence goes on along the minus strand of CM062820.1, from coordinate 868,497,696 downwards.
AAGTCGGTTGTGAGTTCCAGATGGATTTACAAGGTAAATCAAGCATCATATGGGAGTGTGGAGAAACACAATGCCAGATTTGTGGCTAGAGGGTTCTCTTAGGTGAAGGGAATTGAATACGAGGAGAACTTTGTTTTAGTAGCAAGGTAATCTTCAATTAGATCTATTCTAGCACTTTCAGTGCATATGGGATGGAATATACATTAGATGGATGTGATGACAACATTCCTCAATGGAGCGATTGAGAAATAGGTGTACATTGAGTAGCTGGAAGGATTTGAGACCTTCAACAGAGAGTCACATGTCTGCAAAATCAAGTGAGCACTGTATGGATTCAAACAAGCACCTTGTGCTTGGTACACCAGGATTGACAACTATTTCACCAGGTTGGGTTTCACCAAAAGTGAAGTAGATGCAAACCTTTACCATATTGTGGTTGAAGGTAAATTGTTTATTATAGTATTATATGTTGATGATTTAATTCTAAAATGTGATGAGAAGATGGTAAAATCTTGCAAAGAGGATCTTGTAAGAGAATTCGAGATGGAGGACTTGGGGCTCCTGCATTATTTCCTTGGTATGGAAGTATGTCAAGGAGATGAGGAACTATTTGTCTCTTAAGGAAAGTATGCCAACAAGATACTACATGGAGAGCAACAAACTCATGGAGGCTCCTCTAGTAGGGAATTGGAGGAAGGAGGATGCTACTTTAGAAGAAGTAGTGGAGGATACTATTTATAGGTAGCTTGTGGGTTCACTTATGTATTTGGTGAACACATGACCATACATATGCTTTGCAGTTAACCAACTTAGTCAAGCAATGGTTAAGCCAACCAAACTCTATTGGAAGGAAACTAAACATGTGTTGAGATACCTAAGAGGCACCACTCAGTTTGGTCTTTGGTACAAATGAACAGAGGGAGTGAAGCTACAAGGATTCATAGATGCAGATTGGGCAAGGAGTCCATCCATTAGGAAGAGCACATCAAGGTGAATCTTCAGTATTGGGTCTGTTACACTAAAATTTATCACCATGACTATTTGCAGTTAGTATGGCTCTATCAACTGTCATACTATCCTCCTTGGCAAGTCTCATACCTCTGCTCTTCATGTCAAACTCCAAAAAAGAGAGAAAGTCCTTAAAAAGTCAAATAACTCTGGGTACGTAGTTTCTCTTAGCCTTACCTGTGTGTACGCACCCCAAGTTCACAATACCTGCGTACTTGTACGCTCTGTCGATAAAGGGGTGGGTGCGTACTCCTGTAAAGGTCAAAAGGCGCAAGTTTCACTTCAAAAAAGTTTCTTGTGGTCATTTCTAGAGCATTCTAGAAGCTTGTTTGATGTGTATTGAGCGCCTCCAGATGGTTCATGTATCCCTATGAAAGAGGAACTTATCCCATCAAGAGGGGAGCTATCCCATTCAAAGAGGGGCTTATCACATTGATGGTGGACCTGATTAACTTCCTCTAGAGCACTATAAATACATGCATTGGGCCAGAAGGAGAAGAGGTTGAAAGCTGAACATTCCTAAGGGTAGATGCTGCTGGAATTAGGACTCCCTTATAGAGCTTGAGAGGAGAGATTCCCATCCTTTCCTAGCCTTATTTGGAAGTGGGTGAGCTGATCAAAGTAAAGGAAAACTCTTGCTGGACCCTAGGAGGGACCTGCACAACACCAAGGCTCAGGTTGAAATGGTTTCTTTTGTTTCCACTTAATACAAATAAACTCATTTTTCTCAACAGATTGTTATACATGATTTGTTTCATATACTCCTTGGTCTGTATGATGAATATGTTTTATTTTATAAGTTTATCAGGTGCTATTTAATCTTTTGGCTTACTAGTGAATGCAGGTTTCGAAGAGAAGGAGGAGCTCATCCGGATCGGCGAGGCTAGACTACTACAAAGCATTGGACTAAAGGTATGTTATAAACACCTGTTTACTTGTATTCTAAATGCATATTTAGAGAAAGGTAGTGTTTACTTGTCTTGTTTGTCACTAGAAAGCCTTAGCTTCTAGGGAGGTCGGTTTTGTCCGCAAAATTGACTCTTTCCACATGACAAAATGGCGACTCCGCTGGGGAACTCCATTGATGTGAATGATTTTTCCTTTGTGTGAAACTTTGATTTGAGAAAAGTCGTTTGTTTTCTGGTTTTTGGCTGTTTGACTATGTATTTGGGTGGGATAGCTTAGGGTTAAATTAGATTTTAGTTTTTCTTGGTTTTGCTAGAAGTACGCAGCCTCTGCGTTGAGCACAGTGCGTACCTGTACGCACTGCAGCTTTGTACACAGAGCGTACACGCACCTGTGCAAACAGGCTACCTGCGTACCCCTATCAAAAGCCTAGAAAATTTCAATTTCTCATTTTTTATGCTTTAGATTTTGTTTATAGCTTTTTTTTGCTGCCCAGATCCACTGTTCACCTGTCAGAAGCTTTCATCTTGGCTAATTTCATTGGCATTCCTGCTTTAAGCTTTCATCAATTGGGTGTTTTAAGTCTCTTTTTTGAGAAATTCTTAATTTGATTTCCTTTGGTCATTACTTGGAGGTTTGTCTTAGTATTTTCACAATTTTGCATCTTTTTGCTCTTGTTTATGAGTGTTAATCGCCTTTGAGTGTTTTTATTTTTTGATCTTTGGAACTCTCACCCAATTTTCTCGACTTGCACTTGATTGGTTCTTAGATTACATTAGAATCATCTTGTGTTTGAGGATTCTCTTGCATAGATCACATTTGCATAATTAGAATTCTCATTTTCAGAATATGAATGAAAAATGTGCATAGATTACATTTGCATACTTTTCAAGTAAATTGTGCATAGATTACAATTGCATAGTTTACATTCTGAAAAATCAATCGTAGATTTAGATCAGCTTTCTTTGATTTGAATTTACAAAAAAAAAAAAAAAAAAAATGGTTTGAAATTGATTTGCATTAGTTTTTCTTGATGAAATTAGTGCATTAGAGAATTTGTTATATTTTCTCTTAGTGATCAATTTTTTGCATTGTTGGAAGTGAATGGAAACTCTCTCCTTACTTTAGTTAGGATTCATCGAATTGAAAATATTACATTATCATATTCGATTGCATTCAGTTGAGTCGGGTCATAACACCATTGGTTTCATATCCATTTACCCCTTTGAGTAATAACAACCTAAATAACACAGCGCTTAATTAAAATTCATCTAGTAATTTTTACATTTCTAGGGATCTGAAACACCAATATAGATCAGGATAGTGTCTTGGAGTAGGAGAGCAATTAACTCTCCAAGACAGCAAAACCAAACAAGTAGCTCATCTTGTGGTAGGATAAATCCAGCTGTTACATTTATGCTCTGGGAAAGCTCCTCTTAAAGGAGAAGCACGAGACCGTGTCCGAACCAGTGAGGGGATCAATCCTCCTTCATTGGGAAAGACGCCAGATACGCACGTACTACAAACGGTAAACCTCAGATTATTGTCGAGGAGCCTGGGGTCACTTGTTGGTAAACCTTGGATTATTGTCAAGGAGCCGGCAAGGGGATTGAGCTTGTTACTTTGCCCTTGCGTGCTATCGGGTCGTAGACTGTTCCCCCAGGTATATTTGTTGCTGTTGGTAACCCTAGTGACCATTATCTTTAGGATTCTACCCGAGGTGACGGTGGAGGGAAGATCCCACTGTACCTGGAGTAGACGTCGGCTAGACTCACTTGGATTTTCTGGGGGGTTCACTTCACTCGAGACGGTTAAAGTGGAGGAACTTGGTCCAGTCTATTCATTAAGCAGGTTGCCGGGGTAACTGTTCCACCCGCCACTTCTGTACTGAATTCTGCGATGTTGGATTTCATCACCAACTAGTGTTTTCGGTCCGGAAGGTTACTGTTTGTGTGTGGTTTGACTCCTAGATTTGATAGCGCGTGTTAATTTGTTTGTTTTTACTTTTAGAGACCATAGGTGTGAATTGTGAATTTTAATTGTTAGGTGTGAATTGTGAATTGTTAATTTTAGTTATAAATTGTTAATAAAATTCACTGAAGTTGGATATAATGGCAAATGTTCCGGAATTTACCAACCTAGGAACCCCTCCTAACGAGAATCCTAGTACTTTTCCTTACTTTGGAAATGTCGGTCCTCCTTATATGGCTACTTTGTCATTACCTGGATTTACAATAGGTTTACCGATATGGTTATTTTCAACTTCGTTGGCCCTAAATGCTCCAATTGTTCCACCTCAACCGAATGCTTCACCTCAACAGAGTTCACCATCTCAACATCACCAACCTTCTGTTGACCCTTTACCTTCTTCGCCTAATTTTTCTTCCTCCATTTCTTCCTCTTCGCTTGGTAAAAGCCTTGATGCTAGTAACCAGGTGTCTAAGAAGAAGAAGAAAGGGAAGAAGAAGAAGAAGAAGAAGAAGAAGCAAGATAAGAAAGAAGTCAACCAACCAACCACGACTGTAAGTGTTAGTTGTGTTGAGGAAAACTCCGACATGCATCGTAAACCCAAATACCCTTGCAGGCTTTGTAAGGGTGACCACTTCCTTATCAATTGTCCTGGTATTCCAAAGGTCTTGGAAGTATGGTCAGAAAAATCACATCAACTTTCCATTGATCCATCAACCAGTGATAGTCAGGTTTCTGGGAAAAAGGGTAAAGTTAGGTTTCCTTGTAAGTTATGCAAAGGGAGTCATCAAACTCACATTTTCCCTCACATGGATGAAGCCTCAACATTGTTGGAAAACCTTACTGTTCCACAGCAAGAATTTCCAACTGGTTACCGTAAACTTTCTCCCAACCTACCGTCAACTGACGGAGTGATTGATTTAAATTCAAGTACAGTCGATCACACTCTCCCATTGGAGAGTGAAACTCATGTCACTCAGGTTGATGATCCATTAGTTGATCAAGTGGTCGATTCAATTTCACATTCGGTCGATCCCACTTTCCCTTTAGAGAGTGAACCTCATACCGCTCAGGTCCTTCTTGTTACATCAGATTCTTCTTCGCCGGGGGGCATTTCACTTGTTTCTACAGAACCCCCTCCAAGCACTGAGGTCTTTTCCTTTGATTGGAATAGACTGATAGAACCTCGTCTTCCTTCCTCCATCCCTTTCCAAATCATTGTCAAGGCTGGTGGTAGGGACATACATCGTACTTAGGTAGATGAAGGTGCTTCTGTTAGTATTTTATCCTCAACTGTTTGGAAAGCTTTGGGTTCCCCTCAGCTTGCGCCTATTACGCAGAATCTGAAAGCTTTTAACAGAACCATTAGTGAACCTTTAGGGATCCTTCCTAAGTTTTCTATTACCTTGGAAGGTAAAACTGTCTGTATTGATCTTATGGTAGTTCGAGGTCCCTTGGATTTCAATTTACTCCTTGGGCGAGACTATGTTTATGCAATGAAAGCTGTCGTATCGACACTCTTTCACGTGATGTCTTTCCCTCACAATGGCAGTATTGTTACTGTAGACCAGCTTTCGTTCCCTAGTCTTGTTTCGACTACCAATAATATGACACCCCTAAATGTTCCTGATTCTAAAGTGGTATCTATCCTGCCACGGGTTAATTATGTGGCGACTGGTCCCATGTTTTCAGTTACCGATGTAAGTGAGCCTCTCACTGCTTGCTCATCTTCCTTTGATTTAGATTCGGTAATTGACATGGAAAACTCTGTGGGATTACTTGAACACGATGTTCTTATCCCTTTTGAGTCCCTTGACATGTGTTCCTTCCAGAGAACTATTCTTCCTTCTGATGAAGACCTCTTGGAAGCCATGATCAAGATGTGTCCATTGACATGTCTTTCTTCCAGTTGGAAGCCATGATCAGTGATTACGAGGAAAGTTCCTTTTACTGTGTCGACCTCGTTAAAAAATGAATCAGTGAGTACGAGGAAAGTTCCTTTTACTGTGTCGACCTCGTTAAAAAATGAATCAGTGAGTGTGAGGAAAGTTCCTTTTACTGTGTCAACCTCGTTAAAAAATGAATCAGTGTGCACGAGGATAGTTTTTTCCTGTATCAACCTCGTTAAAAAATGAAACAGGCTAGCACGAGGAAAGTTCCTTTTACTGTGTCGACCTCGTTAAAAAATGAATCAGTAAGTGTGAGGAAAGTTCCTTTTACTGTGTCAACCTCGTTAAAAAATGAATCAGTGTGCACGAGGATAGTTTTTTCCTGTATCAACCTCGTTAAAAAATGAAACAGGCTAGCATGAGGATAGTTCTTTTACTGAGTCAACCTCATTAAAAAATGAATCAGGTAGATTTTAGGATATGTAGGTAGATTGTAGAAAGTAGGGTTTTGAGGATAGTTCCTGTTACTGAGTCAACCTCGTTAAAAAATGAATCAGGTATGAGGATAGTTCTTTTCTTGTGTCAACCTCCTTAAAAATGAAACAACTCCCTTTTCAAGTTAAATATTGAAAGTAAACCTTCATTTCATCCATCTGGTTGAATGCAATGAAGCTTGGGGGGCATGTACTTCGCTTTGCATCATTATACTGGGGGCATGCGAACTTTTTGAGCATAGTTCCTTGTCTTGTGTCAAGCTCGTTAAAAAATGAAACAAAGACTCGTGAGCATAGTTCCTTGTCTTGTGTCAAGCTCGTTAAAAAATGAAACAAGGGTAGGTTAAGTAGGTAGATTGTAGAGAGTAGTCGTGAGCATAGTTCCTTGTCTTGTGTCAAGCTCATTAAAAAATGAATCAAGGATTTTAGAGCATAGTTCCTTGTCTTGTGTCAAGCTCATTAAAAAAAGAATCAAGGATTTTAGAGCACAGTTCCTTGTCTTGTGTCAAGCTCGTTAAAAAATGAATCAAGGTTTTCAGAGCATAGTTCCTTGTCTTGTGTCAAGCTCGTTAAAAAATGAATCAAGGTTTTTAGAGTAGAGTTTTTGTTAGGTAGATTGTAGAGAGTAGTTATGAGCATAGTTCCTTGTCTTGTGTCAAGCTCGTTAAAAAATGAAACAACTCCCTTTTCAAGTCGAATCTTTACAAGATCTTGAAAGTAAAGCTTCATTCCATCCACCTCGTTGAATGCAATGAAGCTTGGGGGGCATGTACCTCATTTTGTGTCATTATGCTGGGGGCATGTGAATTGATAACAAGCATAGTTTTTCGTTTCAAGCTTGCATAAACATGAAACTGAATCCGAGCATAGTTCTTTTCCTGTGTCAAGCTCGTTACAAATGAAACAAATCCTCCTCTAATGGAGTCGAGAATTTGACTAGATCTCAAATGTTAAGTTGTATATTTAGGTTAGTTATTTCAGTGTTTTGCATAATTTTCTTACAGTTTAGGTCGAGTCTTTCAAATGATCTCGTAACTCAACCTTCATTTCATCCAACTGGTTGAATGAAATGAAGCTGGGGGGCATGCGCTCTAGCAGTTATGCTTAGGGGGCATCAAGCACAGTTTTCTCTCTGTTTCAAGCTTGTGTAAAAATGAAACTACTTTGAAGCATAGTTTTTCTCTCTTTCAAGCTTTTGTAAAAATGAAACCTATCTCGAGTCAATTTCAGTGATTTTCAAGACTCATTAAACTCATGAAAATCTCGAGATTATTTTTCTATCTTTCATTCTCGTAAAATAAATGAAAATGCCGAGTTCTTTCCGTCTTTTCCTGCTCGTAAATTAAATTGAAAGTCGGCCATATGAGTACATTTTTTATCATTTTTTCGAACTCATTAAAACTTACGAAAAAATGAAAACCATGAGTACATTTTTATCATTTTTTCGAACTCATTAAAACTTATGAAAAAGTGAAACCTTGGAGTTCTCTTTTAAGCCCTTTGCTGACTCCTTAAACATGAAAAGATTGCCGAGCGTTTCTTTTACACTCGTTAAAACGGAATTAAAAGATGGTCCTCTTATAGCCCTTTTCTGACCGTAAAAACATGAAAAGATTGCCGGATTTTTGTCGTTTCAAATTCGATATTGAAATAAAACGACGTGTCCTTGATCGCTTTTTACTTTTCAGGTCAAAGACACTAATCATGAAAGTACTCCTTGGTCTTAAAGATCAAGCGGTTCTCTCAAGTATTATTTTATACTTTTTCGGGCTTGGGAGACACAAATTTACGAAAAAGTTCAACCTTGGAGTCTTCTTAAGTTTTTCAGACTCTCTAAAATTGAAAAATGCTGAGTTTCTCCTATACTAGACTCGTTAAAATTTCACAGCAAAGGACCTGTTCGATTACAAACAGGAACGGACCGCTCCTTCTTAGGGTTCGAATCTAAACTAAGTTGGACTCATCTGAAGGATGAGCTTATAATCAAGCATATGTTATCCTCCTCAAGCTTGTAAAAAATAAAGAGGTACTTGCCAGAAATGGTGGGGGAAAAGAGAGAAAAATGAGCCTATTTGTTATCCTTTGTCTCAGAAGAAACCTTATCACCACTCTTGAACATGACACTTTTCATTCACCTGGGTTGGGAAATCCTTTGCCTAACAGTTGATCAAACCACATTGAAAATCTTCAACCGGTTCCGGGTATTAACTTTGGGTCAATTGTCACCAAGCCATCTGTCGTGTCGTTATGTGTTCAAGAGGTCACTGCAAATAAACCATTCATCTGCAAAATACCCGTCATCCATCTCGACCATCCTGAGTCAGTCCTTACAACTACATTTCTTCAACTTGATCTATGATTTTGTGTTGTGGGCTTGCCTGCAATGGGTCGCTTTCTATCGACATCAACACATTATTTAGAAAGATGACCTAGAAATCGTCAGTACCTTGAAATCTGCATGCATCAATGGCAGGTTTCTCGCCTTTGACGATGGTTTACATCATTTACTTTCGATCAAAGGGCTCCGTGAAATGTTCGACATCAACTCATTCATTCACATCTCATGGATTGTACTGGGTACTTTGAGAACCATTGACATCACTGGTGGTCTCTCTCACACTTGTTAACAGTTTACATCATCGACTGGTAATCAAGTGGTTTCTACCATGTTCGACATCAGCTCATTTATTCGCATGGATAGAATCGTACCTTTTCGGGAAATAGAAATGAAGACCCTGGATCTAGTTTCCACCATCCAGGCTGCGAGGAGTTTTGTATTCATTATATAGTAGACTAATCATAAACAGATGGCTACGTCCATACTGTGTCTACATGAGTCTATGATTATGATGTACTGCGAAATCATTCCTGTATCAGAGCAGTAGTTAGTTTGTTAGTTAAAGTTTTTGACCTGAGTATGGGAATGCCTACCTCAGCGATGATATGATCTCATACATGTATTTTGTGTTGAATACTTGCAGGTTCCAACCGGGCTCTCCACAAGATAATCCTTGAAATGATAAAGTACTTCACCCTTCCTAGATGATATGACACCCTAATCTACTACAGGCTTCGCACTTTAGGGGGCAATCTGTTACACTAAAATTTGTCACCATGACTATTTGCAGTTAGTATGGCTCTATCAACTGTCATACTATCCTCCTTGGCAAGTCTCATACCTCTGCTCTTCATGTCAAACTCCAAAAAAGAGAGAAAGTCCTTAAAAAGTCAAATAACTTTGGGTACGCAGTTTCTCTTAGCCTTACCTGCGTGTACGCACCCCAAGTTCACAATACCTGCGTACTTGTACGCTCTGTCGGTAAAGGGGTGGGTGCGTACTCCTGTAAAGGTCAAAAGGCACAAGTTTCACTTCAAAAAAGTTACTTGTGGTCATTTCTAGAGCATTCTAGAAGCTTGTTTGACGTGTATTGAGCGCCTCCAGATGGTTCATGTATCCCTATGAAAGAGGAACTTATCCCATCAAGAGGGGAGCTATCCCATTCAAAGAGGGGCTTATCCCATTGATGGTGGACCTGATTAACTTCCTCTAGAGCACTATAAATACAGGCATTGGGCCAGAAGGAGAAGAGGTTGAAAGCTGAACATTCCTAAGGGTAGATGCTGCTGGAATTAGGACTCCCTTATAGAGCTTGAGAGGAGAGATTCCCATCCTTTCCTAGCCTTATTTGGAAGTGGGTGAGCTGATCAAAGTAAAGGAAAACTCTTGCTGGACCCTAGGAGGGACCTGCACAACACCAAGGCTCAGGTTGTAATGGTTTCTTTTGTTTCCACTTAATACAAATAAACTCATTTTTCTCAACAGATTGTTATACATGATTTGTTTCATATACTCCTTGGTCTGTATGATGAATATGTTTTATTTTATAATTTTATCAGGTGCTATTTAATCTTTTGGCTTGTTAGTGAATGCAGGTTTCGAAGAGAAGGAGGAGCTCATTCGGATCGGCGAGGCTGGACTACTACAAAGCATTGGACTAAAGGTATGTTATAAACACATGTTTACTTGTATTCTAAATGCATATTTAGAGAAAGGTAGTGTTTACTTGTCTTGTTTGTCACTAGAAAGCCTTAGCTTCTAGGGAGGTCGGTTTTGTCCGCAAAATTGATCTTTCCGCATGACAGGGTCAGCAATAGTTTCTTCGTATAGCAGGAAGCAATGATCAGTTGCACTCAGTTCAACAGAAGTAGAGTACATGGCTGCTAGTAAAGTAGCTTGGGAGGCTATTAGGATGAGGAATATCCTAATTGGATTATTTGGTAAACAGATGGATCCCACATTGATTTAATGTGACAATCGGAGTTATATCAAACTCTCTGAGAATCAAGTTTTTCATGATCGATCCAAGCATATCAACATCTGGTATCACCATCTACGAGATTGTCTGTAGAGGAGAATCATATTGTTGGAGTACATTCCTACAAAGGAACACGATGCAAACATCTTGACTACGACACTATCAAGAGGCAAATTCGAGTTCCATAGAGGCAGGATTGGGGTATCTTATAATCCCTTTCTTGTCGAGAGCGAGTGTTGAAAATGCAACAAGAATATCCTGATTCAATTTTGTCCTTGAATTAAATTAGGAATAAAATTGTAATTCCATATCACAAGACAACTTGTACTAGTTAACTTAGTTAAATTGACTTAGTTGGCTCAATTAATTCAAGTTTAGGGTCTAACTTGAGTCATGTAGAGTGTATCCTACTTTATAGGATCCCTAGTTGAGTTTATTTTGATTTTTAATTAATTAATTTAGTTTAATTGAGTTAAATCCAGTTAAACTAGTTCCAACTGATGGAGGAACTAATAAGAGGTCAAACAGTGGGGTGTTGCTTCATGTGTTCAACCAGTGAAATGTTGGTTCACTCATGAAAAAAGTCATAGGACCCTGTTCAAGGATGTTGGCGGAGCCAATGAAGTGGGATGTTGGCGGGGTCTTCGGGATGTTGGCGGAGATCTTTGGAGTGATAAGTCGGAGTTCGGTACAGTAGTGGTATTTAATTTAATCCTTCTGGGTTGTTGGCGGGTTAAGGGTTGTTGGCGGGTTCTTGGAGGGCTCTTTGGGATGTGGGTTTGAAGGTGGGGTGATGGGGCTCCATCAAGGCTGGCCGAAGGTTCAGGGCTCAAGGCTGGCCAAATTCAATCGGATTTGCTACCTTAAAATTAAATCTTGAATATTGATAACGAATAGAAACATGTAACGATGCTTCGCGATTACATAACCAGATGTTATATAGAAAGAACAGACCAACCCGGAGAGGTAATTCAACGGGACCTGAACAGAGATGTTTTTATGTCAGCAACAGAAGCCCAAGCTTATGACATTGTTGATGTCGTAGCGGAAGGTTGATCTCATAGCGGAAGATCCTCTTTTTAATTTATTTTTATAATGAACTGTAATCTGTGATCTCTTTGTTCCTTTTCAAAAAAAAGGGGGGGGGGGAAAGTGATTCATTTCATAATCACTTGATATGGTATGGTTAGGATCAATCTGAACCAGTTGATTCCGCATACAATACAGCTAGAATGCCCACTATTCAACAACTTATTAGAAATGAAAGACAACCAATAGAGAATAGAAAAAAATCTCCTGCTCTTCGAGGATGTCCTCAGCGTAGAGGAGTATGTGCTAGGGTGTATGTGCGACTCGTTTGGATCAAAAACTTAAACAGACTGGGAAATTCTTACAACGGAATAACAGAAGAATTTTCCCACTGTAATCAAGTAAAGATCCATCATCTAACCTTACCGGGGATGAAATTTATGGTTTCCATTGGTGCAAATCCAATCACCTTGATGTGGGATGAAAAGAAATTCCTCATTGGTAGCGAATGGTCATCAATCCATTGAGCGGGGAAATCATGCAAATTGAAGAAGCATAAAGTTTATGCTCATATTGCCGCGAGAACGGAACAACAGGGTCAGCTACCTGGCCAACCCCAAAATTACATGTCGTTACTGTATTAATAGATCTTGTAATGAGAGTATTTATTACTTAATGATTCAAGAGTAGAGCTGGAGATGGTAAACCGTACGTTACCGATAACATACTCATCTCATATTTCGAAAATGAATAAAAGGCTCCGGCGTATAGAGAGGACCTTACCGTTGGAGAAAGAACCATAGAAATGATGAAACCCATGATTTTTTCTCATTGTCAGTACAAGGTCCCAGTCCTTGCCTACCAGGAAGATGCCTATCCAAAGGGAATTATGGTTGGGAAGGTTGCAGTAGCAAAAGCCATTGGAACTTTTATTTTCTAAATAAGAAGAATCAGTGTTATTCTCAATGGACCAAACAAAACAAATGACTAACCGAGAAAAATATTAGCGATTCATGAGAGTAAACTTCAATGACCAGAGTGAAACGTGGATATATAGCTCGAAAACGTCGGAAAAAAATTCTTGCATTTGTATCAGGCTCTCGAGGGGCCCATTCGAAACTTCTTCGAACTGCTAACCAATGGAAAGCTAGAGCCTTAGTTTCCACCCACCGAGATAGAGGTAAACGCAAGAGAGATCTTCGTCGTTTGTGGATTACTCGGATCAATGCAACAGCTCGTGCCAATGCATGTCAAATATGAGAGTTACCCAGATGAGATTGGAGTTCAAGGGTAGTGTACTATCAGTGGTATAATCTTCCGAATTGTACAAGTGGTGCATGAAGTCAAAGGAAGGTCTATGATGATTGCACAATTCATATTAAGGAATTTCCCTAATTAATAGGGGATAATTCCAAAGGAAACAATGTAAGGAATTAGGTACTTGGGTGAGCCAAAATTTGGTTAAGTATTGGCTTGGGAGTTTCTAGGAAGCATTGAGACATATAGATATATTGGAGAGGTTGCTCGGGATTGAGAAAAGAATTGTAATCTTCCCATATTTTTTGACTAATGCAATATACTAATATCAAGTATTTTTAGCTGTGGCTTTCCCCAGGAAATCATTGTGTAATGTGTTGATTGAATTCTTTCTCTTGGATTCTTTATGATTTCGTGATCGTTTAATTGTTTCTACTGATGATTAGATTAGATTCAAGTCTATTGTTTTAGTAAATTACAATAGTAGTTTGAATCTACAAGGAATTTCTACAAAGTTTACATGGACTTCTATAATGAAGTAAAGGATGAGGATTATAAGGGATAATTTTCAAGTTCTAAAAAATGTCCTAAAGAGCCATAAGGGCCTTATAAATTAGTAGAACCAATTGTTGACGTAGAAATCCGAATGAGACTAGCATGACTTATATCTACCTTGGAAGAAGTAGAAGGACATGCAACTCCAAATGGAAGATATAGAGAAAGTAAGAAACCTAATTTTTTTTCTAGTTATGGATCTCTTATGACTAACCTTATTGATGAAAAACCTCCCACTTGTGAAGAATAATCGATTCAGCAAGTGTGGGAGGAGGCCATGGATGAAGAATACCAATCCATCATAAAGAATGATTTTTGGGAGATTGTGTCAAGACTTGAAGGGAAGTCAATGGTGAATTCCAAGTTGATATATAGGTTCAATCATGTTACAGATGGAAGTATCAAAAATTACATGGCACGATTTGTGGCTACAAGGTTCTCCCAAAAAGAGGGAGAAGACTACGATGAAAACTTTTCTCCAGTTGCCAGGTACACCTCCATTAGATCTATTATTTGTCTTGTTACTTTGTTGGGATCTAATTTACATTAGATGGATGTAAAAACTACTTTCTTGAATGGTTTAATTGAGGAAGAGGTGTACATAGAGCAACCTCAAGGTTTTAAGGTGCATGGAAAGGAATATCATGTTTGCAGGTTGAAGAAGGCCTTGTATGGACTCAAGCAAGTTATAAGATTTTGGTCTGCTCAAATTGATAGCTTCCTGATGAGACTTGGATTTATCAACAATGACGATGATCCAAACCTATATTTCAAGATTCTAAGGAATGCACTTGTGATTTATTACTATATGTTGATGATTTGTTTCTAACAAGTGTTGAGTCTTTCATTATTCAGTGTAAGAAGCAATTGGCTTATGAGTTTGACATGAAGGATCTTGTCTTGATGTATTATTGTTTGGGAATGGAAGCATGATAAAAGCCTTGTGAATTATTCCTTGGTCAAGGAGAGTATGTTATTGAGATCCTTGAGAAGTTTGGCATGATGGATTGTAAATCCATGGCAACTCCCATGGTAACTAACTTGAATAAGTTGAGAGGCTCTAAGTTCAGCTTCACAGATCCTTCTATGTACTAGTGATTGATTGGTCAGTTGATGTATTTGGTTAACATGAGGTCAGACATTGTCTTTGTAGTGAACACATTGTGCTGGTTGCAAGTGGAACTGAGACATGAGCATTGAATTGTAGCAAAGTACATTTTGAGATATCTATCTGGTACTATGAATTATGGTTTGAGATATGTCTCAAAAAATGATGTATAGTTTCAGGGATATACAAATTATGATTGGGAAGGGAGTGCAAATGAAAGGACTAATACTTCAGGAGTATGCTTCAGTTTTGGTTCCACTATGATTTCTTAGATGAGCAAGAAGTATAGATATGTCTCACTCAATGCTGCAAAAGAAGATTATGTCACATCTAATGAGGCATGTACCGAAATAGTGTGTCTTCAGAAGTTGTTTATAAGATTGTTTGACTAGGAGCTGGAACCGAAAATGATATATTATGACAATCAAAGCTATGCGAATTTTTCAGAGAATCTCATGTTCCATGATAGGTCAAAGCATATTGAAATCAAGTAAGATTACATCCGTGACATGATGCAGAGTAGAGAAGTAAGGCTCGAGTACATCTCCATCGATGAGCAGAAAACTGATATTTTGATGAATATTTTGTCTAGAGAGAAGTTTATGTACTTTAAGGACAAGCTAAGACTTGTGGAGATTACCCCACTCATTGAGAGGGAGTGTTGGTATGATAACATCTTGGACAATTATTCTCCCCATGTCAAATATGTTGACTAATTGGGGTAGAAGCCCAAGAACCTCAGTTGAGTGCATGGCTTTCAACATCTGGCTCAATTTCTCTTGTTTGGATGATGAGTTCATTTAGCATTAAGCCTAGATTCTTATATAGAGCGTGGCTGTCGAAGTTTCATCACAAGTTAGATTTACCAGGATGGTGCACCAAAACTAGTCTAGGTCAGGAGTACCGTCCAGTTGGGTAAGTGGTATTGACCAAAGTTATGATGACTAGTTGATGCTAAATTTTGTGCCACATGTCAAGTGTATCGATTAGATGGGTTAGTGGTACTGACCAATTGTGGCTACTAGTTGATTCTGATAGTGTGTTAGAGATTCCAACTAGTTAATGCTAATACTTACTAGTTGATATTGAAAATGCGTTAGAAGTTCTAACTAGTTGATGTTGATATTGATGATGATGTCAAAGATGTTGATAATATTTTGATGATGTTAGATATGATGACAAGATGATGATTATTTTATAATATTTTCATAAATAAATTTGTTAACTTGAGAACACCTATGACAACCATTATGAATGCCCCCCTATTTAAGAGGGAGTGTTGAATTTTTCGACTATGGTCCGTCTTCATAATATATATTTTGGCCCTTGATGTATTTATATTGATTATTGTAAAGCATGTTCTTCATGCTAGAGTCAAAATAAAAATTATATTTCTGAGTCATGTCCTTTCATACCTTTAAAAGAAGAAAATTTGAATTTTTGAATATGAAATTTTGGTCTCCAAGTTTGTCAAGTCGACCTTCCTCCAACTCAAGTTGGC
This sequence comes from Pinus tabuliformis, assembly GCA_031772625.1. Classification (NCBI taxonomy): domain Eukaryota; kingdom Viridiplantae; phylum Streptophyta; class Pinopsida; order Pinales; family Pinaceae; genus Pinus; species Pinus tabuliformis. The sequence goes on along the minus strand of CM062820.1, from coordinate 868,481,665 downwards.
CTAAGTAGAGTCAGACCTATTCAACCCAGCCAGTTTACTATATAAAGGCAAATCAACCTTCTCCTCAAGGCACCAATTTTCAATCTCTCAAGCAAGACACTTTATGGGCATCCTAACAAAGGAAAAGAAGGAAAAGGAGGATGAAAAGAAGGACAAATTCATTTCTTCTCTCTCCCTTTCTAGATCACACAAGTGAAAGGTATCTCCCTCTCGAGCTCACATTTTTTCTAAGCAATTTTGGTTGCAAGGGCCAAAGTTTTTGGGCAATTGTAGGGGGCAAAAATTATGGGATTCTAACAGTTGTAGCAGGGCTGAAATTCCGGGGTAGATCAATAGAGTGAAGTGCTAAATCATATTGGAAGGCTTGACTTGGAGGGTTTGAATAGGTTTGACCATATATGTTTTGAAGGTCAGTTTGACCTAGTTGACGACTATAAGGTCTAGGTGTGTCTCTTGTTGAACATAATAGTTTCTTTATTCAAAAGGTTGTTGGGTTTCCCCCTTAGTGGGTTTTTATAGGGTAAATCTTGTGCTCTCTTTGTGCATCATGATCTCCATTGTTCCACTATTTTGAATTTATGAAGTATAATTTCTTAATAATATATTGGAAAACCTAAAAATAAGATCAACATCATTGGAAATGACTATCAGTTTTTAGAAATATTGTGCTAGTATCTATTGAATTTGAAAAATCAGTAGGTTCTATCTTCAAGTTAGGGGCTTATTTGAGGGTTTCATGTGCCATATACTTGCTAAAACATGTCTTGGGAAAACCTCTCTATATCTTGACTTTTGTCCATCCTAACTCCCAACCTACCAATCAAGCCCTAGGTTTTGTATTGTACAAATTTGACCTCTCTATGGAAATTGATTTGTCTTCATGATTGAACTCATACCAAGAATACTCCCATTGGTGAGAGTCCATAAATAGCAGGGGGTTTTTTCTGTGGTCACAATGGGCCATTACCCATTGTTTTCACATGATATAGTGATAGCCTTGTAGGTTACCCCTTTCCAAGAACTACTAGTTTTTGTGGCAATGTTTTTGGCACCATTGCCAGGGATGAAGCATGTGTTTCATCCCTATAATTTGAGATCTAGCTTCATTCCTTTGAAGAAGAAAATATATAATGACAAAATAGATCCTATTCTGGTGACTCCATTGGAAGAACAAAGATATTTTTCTTCAACTTCTAAATTCAATGCTTGTAGGGTGAAGAAAGCATCTCTCAAAGTGTTTTGAATTGACCTTGACGACTCCTCTTTAGTTGCTACACAAAAATCGAGGTAATGGCTCCTTGGTATTTCCATGAGATATACCCTAAATTGGATGTTAAAGATATTCCTAGATATTCGAATCAATTAAATATAAATTCTATGATGAATGTCCCAAAATTTGATGGTAATCCTTAATAAATTGTGAATCATGTGGCCAAAAGTTTCAAGTATACTTCGAAGATCAATGTGGTTCATTAAGATGCTCTCATGATATTCTTCATTAATTCATTTGGGAATGATCAAAGATCTTGGCTTAAATAATGCAGACTAAAGAGCATCCTTTATACTGGGCTATTCATTGAAGAATTACTTAAGTAATGGGGACCAATGTGTCATATTGAAGTTGTAATTCAAGACTTGATTGTTTCTCTCCAAGAAGAAGGCCTGCTCAGCCATAATGAAGAAGTTAAAGAAGATCATTTCCATCTAAAGGAAAACATCACCCTTGATCACTGTGATTTTTCTATTGATGAAGGAGAACAAGGTAGTGATGAGGAAGAGTACCTTGAACAAGAATCCTCCGTTAATCATCTAGAAGAGCACTTTGAAAGTGATCATGAAGATACATTAGAGGATTTTCTACTTGAGGTTTCTCTTCAGCAAAATTTTCTAAGCTTGATCATTGATTACTCTATGATTAGGGTGTGAGAAAGGATCTAATGGCGCTAGTTGGATTCCTCTTCTCCCTCCTCATCCATGACTCTTTTTCATAATACATGGTCATCTTATTTTCCCAACTCGCACCCTTGTGATTCAACATGTCGATATTGCAAAGGTGATTGTGATGTTTTATTGTTCTATCTCATAATGGCTTACAGGGACAATGGATGTTATCTTTATATAATGATATGTTGGTTGCATTGGTTATATTCCTGATCTTAGGTCATGCATTGTATGTTAGCATTGCATATTGTGTGATCATTCTAACATTATTCATTCCAAGTTTCCATGTAGATGAGATTGCATTTAGAACATATTTATATTTCTTGTATGGATTTATACTTTCATATAAAACATGGGTGATACCCTTCGCACAATGCACATGCTCCCAAACGAGTTTATTGCAATGTGCAGACTGTAGGTCTGCGAGCCAAGAGATTTCTAGAGTTCTCATGAAATCCCTATTTGAGCATATGGATAATGTGCTCTATGATGATCTTGTGTCCTAGTTGGGCCTAGATGTTACCCACCAAAGTGGGTGACTCCACAAGATTTTTTTTCTCCCATTCTTCACATCCACTCGGCTAGCTGTGCCACCCCTAACAACCACCACTTGCTAACCACGTGTCATTTTATCCAGTGCCCTGAAGATGAGCAACACTTTCTAGCTCAAAACATCGCCTCAAAAACATAATGTGATGGATCCAAACATCTCATATAAAAAAAATCCACCACTAGATAATGACATGCCATTTTATCTCTGCCACTTGCATTTGTCATATACCTTCTCACCGATCTGACAAGAGCACATGGATGAAGGCGATCTTATGATCAAAAGGTACTTTATTCATATTGCAATCAGGTCCTTATGCTTTTTTGTATTTGGGATTTTGATATGGATTACGAGGTTACTTGGGAAAATTATGGGTTTTGACTGTGATCTTGTTCCCTCACCTTAAATGGGGGTTGATATTTGATCCTAGTCTAGTGGGACCTTCCTTAATGGCCCAATGGGTATATGAGGGGCAGTACTTAGGAAGCCTTTATTGAGATAACGTGTTCCATCTATCCCTATTACATACTTACCGCTTTCCATCTTACATTACAAGCTGATATTCCACCTTCATTCTTCAGGTTCAACTGACCATTAGTTCTCTGGAATTTGGCACCCATACATCCACATACTTGTGTAGGGCCTGAAATTTTTCCCTGGGAGTTTGATGTAGTTAAAATAAAAAGAAAGAGCATGGAATGACCACAAAATAAAATAAAAATAATATCAAAATTCAAAAGATGGTTGGGACATACACATTATCACATGGGAAAAACCCTAGCATGAGTTCTACCTCACTCATTATGGCCATCACCAGTTCCTGAGCACATGTTGCTCTATTACATCATAAAAAGGAACCCTTTCATATCCAACACCGACGAGTAATGAAATGACTCATCCTTAAGGGGTAATGCAATTGTTATACATCATTCGAAGCAATCTCTAACCCTTTGAGCTACAAGTAGTAATACAAAGAGAAATCAAGTAAAAGTAAAAGGCACACAAGAGGGTGGAAAAACAAAGGCGGAGATGGTAACTCATGCATCCTCATTTGATCCCTTTTCAGCTCGATACACTTAGGATGTGGATCCCCATTATGTTGGTCCATGGAAATTACCCACAAAGTATTCTTCCCTTTGTATCATCATTATTATTCACTAACACCTATCGATTGAAGGGTGGACTAAGGAAATGTTACTTCCCATTGTAGCTAGAAACACATAATAAGGTTGATATTTAGTCACTCCTACCTAGAGAGGAAACACCATTGCGAGCTTAGGGCCCTAATTTTTGAAGGGAATCCTTATTTATAGTATTAAATAGCCCTTTACATTCAAGCTTGGTTCACTTAGATGAAATAATGATTATTATCCCTAAAGACTGCTTGCTTTCACTAGAATTTATGTTGTGATTGTGAAGTGGTTCAATAGCCCATGACCTGGGCACCTTACCATAGGTACTCAGGCCCCAAAGAAGTATATTATCACCCACAAGTGAAGCATTGGGAGGCTTGGGTCTTCGAGTAGTAGCAACACATCATATCTACCTTTGAACACCTTCTACACCTAGGACATTCTCTCAATTTTCATTACATTTGATTATTCTTCAGGATGATACACTTGGAACCAACATGCCCCCAAGTTGTCCTTAGTACCTTATGAGGGATGGAAGTTGATTAAGGGCCCATATGAGGATGGTCTCATCTTCAGAGACTTGGGAGGGCTTGTAGCACTTGGAAAGTCATCAATGTTGCAGTAGAGATGGGCATTTTTTCATAGTTGGAGACCCAAGAGACCCCATTTGTGGTGCCCCATAAGGATTTTGGGACCATAAAGAGCCATTGATAGGGATTTGAGGGCCAACCCTTAAAGGATGATTTTTAGACGCTTCTATGTCACACTTGCCACTTGAGAGCACCAACACTTGACATATGGATAACTTATCATGCATGACGTTAGCCTAGAAGGCCTCACGACTCACATGTCTTTATAGAATTTATGTTTAAAGCTAGTGGGTTGGCTTGTAACCCAATGGGTTTTTCTGATTTAACTTATTTTTCTAGGGGATTTTAGGTTAAATTATGACTTGTCCTCATATAAATAGAGGAGAGGATCATTTTGTAACTCATCATCATCACTTGGACAATTTGGCCTCTCTTAGGAGAAATTTGGCTTATTTTCTCTTTGGCAAGATGTGATCTATGGAGTATACTTGGTTATTGTAGCTGACCCTTGATTTTGGATAAGATATCTTAGATTGATAATGGAATTTTCATGCATTTTCATCTTATAGGTGTACCTATTTTGAATAATATTTATGTGATTATGTCTAATGCATGGAATAAATTGATGATCCGAGGTTTGTTATATTATGCTCTAATTTATTAAATATAAATTATATGGAAGCTAGGTCTCATTATTACATGAATTAGTCATACACAATACGTGAATGACATTCCCCTTCGTGATCTTGATGATAGCTTTCCCAAGTGACTTTAATCCATCACAAAGGCAATAGTTAGGGTTCATGCTAGGGGATCAAATATCATAACTCCTTTGCAAGAATTAGCTAATCTATCACCCCCATAGTCTCCATCAACCTAAGGACTAGGCACTGGTGAAGTCTTATTGGTAATCAACCACCTTTTATCCATAAATTTGAATTTTCTTTTTCTCTCTAATTCGACCCTCTTAAGGCCAAGCGACCAACTAGGGTTTCGTGCAAATTGACAAGGAGAGGGAATTTTGGGTCTTGTAAAGTATAAACATCAAATATTAAGTGGTTTCCACAAAATCATTTCCTTTTGGTGGGAATTCTTTCCATTTTTATCCATAATTTCCCTTGCCCTAGTTTTTCTCCCTAAGGTAAACCCTAGTTTGTTCTAGCTTCATCTTGGGTGCTTATTTGAGGGTTTCATGTGCCATATACTTGCTGAAACACATTATGGGCAACCCTTTCTTTGTACCTTGACCCTTTTCCATCCCAACTCTCAACCTACTAATCAAGCCCTAGGTCTTGTGTTGTACAAATTCTACCTCTCTAAGGAAAGTGAATTGCCTTCATTTGTTGATTGGAGCCTTATACTTAAGCTAAGCATTTCCCTTAGAAGCCTCTTGGTCATATTATACCTTTATACCTAGAATATCCATCATATGTAACCTCATACCAGGAATCCGCCCATTGGTGAAAATAAATAAAGAGTAGGGGGTTTTGGTTGTGGTGACAGTGGGCCATTACCCCATTGTTTCCACTTGATCTAGTGATAGCCTTGTAAGGTACCCCTTTCAATGGATTGTTAGATTTTGTGACAATAAGGTGGATGAAGAAGATGTTGCAACATGTAGAATAAGGTTCAAAAATGATCCATGAACATGACATGACCCTCTACATTTTCCCTCTTGCTAAAATTTTATGTGAAAAAGAGGTAATAAAGATTTAGTACAAACACATGAGAAATCCATGTCAATAAATATACCTATCCAGGGATGACTTACTAATCTTATGAGCCATTGTTATGATATATCTATTTCTTTACATTAATAATTTGTACTATTTAAAATTAACAAATATTAAGACTATAATTTGAAATATTACCTTCATAATAGATAGGTTTCCTACCATTGACATGGTGTAAAAGTAACATGGCAAGAAAATATACTTAAAGTGTTTAAAGAAGAATTTGCATGTGCATATGAATGTGTATTTCTGTTATAAAAATAAGATCATATTACCATTAATTACTTTTTTAAAAGCACAAATGATTGAGTATACACGTGAATATGTTAGCTTCAGATTTTTGTTCCAAGTAAGGGCATGTTTGATGTTGGTTACATTGAAGTTGGAATTGGTTTGTAGTTTGAAGAAGAAAAATACTAAAGTCAATCTATAAATAAGTGAACAAAATAAATGAGAGCGTTGAAAGGAAAATACTAAAGTCAATCTAGGAAAGCATTATTTATGACATAGAAAGCAAAAATACTCATCGACATAGATTAGAGTGATTTAGTAAAAAGTAATATAACTAAGCAAATTTAATATGAAAATGAAAAGAATAAAGAAAGGAAGTGTCAATGGAAAGAATCTAACATTTTGACATGAAGCCAAATAGGCTAAGTATATCGAAATGAAGCTATTTCTTTTGGGTGATGGTATCTTTTTTCAATGTCCATAATGTCAAATAAAGAGGGAATGGAAAGCTATGAAGTTTTTGAAACTTTGAGAAAAAATACAATGTATACTCCAAAACATTAATGAACATATTTTTTTATAAATTTTCCATAGAAGATTGGGTTAGATAATATGAAATGTTTGGTGGAATTAATGACCAATGCATTTTATAAGTTGAGAAGTAGTTATATAAGCTATGTGGATATGATAGTTCTGATGAGAGGTGTGCAAAAAAAAGTAGATGGAGTTTTTAGATGAGAAATGATGCAAAAAAAAATTGGAATGGAGAAAGGCCTCTTCTTGCTTCTTTTGTAAGACACAGGAACTTTACTTGAAGGTAAATGCTAGGGATATGTGAATATCCTTCAAGAATGGAACCATGGTGAGAAAATTAAAGCTTGTCACTCAATGGTACAAAGGTCGATGAGCAAGAGTAATCTACAAAGTAAGGGGTAGAAATGATTGTTAGGACATAAATAAAGTTTACCTTATGAAATAATGTTACATGTTAAAAGTTAAATAGTTGAATTTCAATTATAAGAGTTAAACTTGTCTTATTCATTTTAAATTAAACTCCAGTTATCACACAAACTAAAAAGTATTAACAAACCTAGCATATGAACTCGATAATCTTAGGAGTACTTCAACCATTAGATGAAGGGTGCCACACATGGTATTAGGTTTTTGAAATTGAATAATTAGGTGTTAAGTTCTTAACTGATTTTTAATTAATACCGAAGTTAAATGAGCAATTCATATGCTTATCAATAAACATAGTTTTTGAAAGCTGTGAGATTTGAATCCATGACCTTATTCGAAAAAGCCTAAATTTTTCCCCTTATATCACTCATCCATAAGGATAACCATAAGTACGATACATGAAAAATGAAATTCGTTGAGGCATATTCTCATACAAAATTGCCAAATGTGTCAACAAATTAGTGATTATAAGTGTCAAAAAAATTAATAAATAAAACTTATTAAACTCTTGAAAAATTATTTAGCGCAAACATGAGAATCAATCAAGGATTATTATTCAGAAACAAATTTATACTTGAATTCATTTAATCTAGATTTACATAAAACTCTTCTATTAAGGTAGACAATCCGTTGTTGAGGACCCATTTTGCTTCACATTTGAAACAATCCTCATCTACTCTCCTATTAAGTCATATCTAATATTATTAAAAGGATTAAGTCAAGTCATATCTAATATTTTTCACATCTAATATTATTAAAAAGATTAAGTCAAGTCATATGTAATATTCTTTTACGAGACTAGAGTTGGCCATTTCCTCTAACCTTTACTCTCATTTTCCCAATAGGAATTTGAACACATATCTTGACCAAAATGTTTTAATGTTTGCCGCCTTTTCCATTCCTTACTTCCATTAATTTTTAATAGTGTTTTTTAATGCTATTTACATATGTATTTCAAGAATGAATGCCAACATGTTTGAAGTCCACACATAATTTCATGTTCATTATACATTTATGTTTTCAATGCATTAAATTATTTTAAAATCTAATTAAAACTCCACAAATAAATGATAGCAAATAAATTGCACCATAACATGTAACTTATTATCACTACCATACAAGCAAATACTAAATAAATAAAATATAAAAACTTCTAACATATTCATTTGAATCTTACCATTCATATACTTAATGTTATTCTCATCAATAGAATGCATATGAGTCATCACAATCTATTCAAATAATCTTGGCATATTGTCCTCAAGAGATTAAAGATAAATTAGGTTAGCCATAAGATTCGACTAATATGCCACAATATGCTATATGGGTAACTGAAGAAAAAAATAAATAAATTAAATCTAAAAGTAAAAGTAACTTAGAGGTAATTGATTACCTCTTGAGTATCATAACTACTTGTCAATTACTTTTGTTGAATTGGTTGGAATTCGAAAATGCTAATTATATTCCCTTATTGATGGGAATAAGATGGTGTAACAAGTACTAATGAATCTCTAATAGTTTCTAATGGTTGCAACTATTCTATTATGGACAATAAATAATGAGGGAGATGGGACTCCAAGAGGTGCACTATCCTATGGTACATTAACATTGTCTCTACCATATAAAATCGTTGTTTTCATTCATTATCTGCCACTAGATATATTGAACATTATTTTTTCATTAATGTTAAGGTTAAGGGGAATCTTAAGTGGATACCTGATGAAGTTAGGAGTAGTCCCAAATTTGAGGGTGATCCAAGGTATAATGGACCCAAGGAATAATGGACTTGAGTTTGAGAATGAATGGACCCAAGTTAAGTGGTTAGCCCAAGTTCAAGGAGTATTGGAACCAAGGAGTATTGACCCATTTTCATTCAAGTTGGAAAGCATCGAATTTGGAAATCTCATGTTACAAGTTGACCCAACCTCAAAGTGTTAATCCTATAAATAGCCATGTAGGGTGAGCGAAATAAGTTTGCGATGTGGAGTTGTGATATAAGGCATGCTAATAAGAGTAATATGATAATAAAAAAGCAACAAATAATTAGTTCAAGATGTGAGTTCTATGTTGATCTACAAGAAAGTGCATTTGAGAGAAAATAAGTAGAAGAGAAGGCATGATCCGATTTGGTGTGTGATGCGATTGGAAGCAAGCATGAAGAGGAAATTTTAGGAGCATAGGTATGAAGAAACATGGTTGTATGAAGTATGAGGAGGAAGAGAAGTGAAAACCCTATCGACTCTGATCCATACCCGTGAAATCAAGTAATATTTGTTTTTTATGGAGAAACCCCAAATTTACTTATAACATAAAACCTTTGCAAATCACATTATTTTCAGGCCTTCTTAGCTACTAGGCATAGCTATAGTTACATGGTGCTTAAGGATTAACACCACAGGGCTAAGCACTCTCCCCACTTCATCATATCAACATTTTAACAAAAAATTGAAGTTTTGTTGATTCATCAACATTCCAATATATTAGCCCCTAGCCACTGTGTTGGTCACAAAGTGGTAAGAATTAACACCTAAGGCATAGAGCCCTTGATATATTAACAAACCAAAAGTTTTGGGAGTACATAGGAAGTTGAAACATTTTATATCCTGATATCTCGATGCTCAGGGCCTATTAATTGACAGAGAATTCACTAGCATTTGACAAAGGTTTTTGACGTAGTCCATACTCGAAAAAGCTTGGTTTTGCGAGTATTTTTGTATTAAAGGATTTCATTACTTCTCCAATATTATGATAATGGAGCACTTGGGTGTTATACATGCATATATTAAGGCATACAAGCCTAATGCATGAAATTTGGATTGAAGGGATCTTTGAGGAAAGGCAAGCACTTGCATAACATTTCGTTTTATACATTATATTTCTAAGTTTGGATTGAAGGAGCTACCACATAATGAAGCATTATAAAAGTGTTGTGCATGTAATGTAAGAGCATTGGAAAAGTTCGAAGAATAAAATTGGAAGCGTAAGGTCCATAGTAATATTACAAGTTGCATAAAAATACATGGCCTCGTAAAATTACAAGTTTTGAAAGGTGGGTTGAAGGAAGCACCTAATTGTATAAAAGTATGATTAAGTGAAGTTATGAATATATGCTTTATAAAAATATCCTAATTTATATGATAGAGTACATTAGTGACTAATGCAGAGAAAATTATAGAACTGATCGTTGAATTACATAAGTAATTTGTAGAATAATTAAGTAAAGTGATTGGTTTCTCCTTTAGGTTGGTTCCTACAAAGTAACAGAGGGGATTGATGTTAACAGTTGAAACAGAGGGGATTGATGTCTCCTATAGGTGGGTGCCAACAAATCAGAGGGGATTGGTGTCTCCTATTAGTGGGTGCCTAAATATTTGATTTTGAGGGGATTGGTGTCTCCTATGGGTTTTTGCTTATAGGTGTTATCAAAGAAGTATTATTTAAAGAAGTTTTGTGGTTTTCTTCCTAAAGGGTTTCCAGGTATATCTTGTGTTTCATAATTCATTTATGAGATTGATGTTTTATGGTGATTGAATGTTAAATAAGTAAAAATTTCTATTATATCAATTCACCCCCCACCCCCTCTTAGTATAATTGTGAATCCTACAATTAGTATTAGAGTAGGTTCATTTAGAAAGAGTTTAGATACTAGAATGAAGATATCAAAAGGAACATGGCCATTCAAGATGAATAATTCACAAATAGGGATCCACTCTTTGATGGAACAAAGTATGCTATCTAGAAGGTAAGGACGATAGCTTACCAAATGTCTCTTGGTCTTTACATTTGGCTATCTATAGTTGATGGTTAAAAGTTCTAGAAACTCCTCCAACTAATAAGGATGGTACACAGGCCTTTGTGAATAATGCAAAATCAATGGATGACATCTTAAGTGGCTTATCAAAATTAGAGTTTGTCAAGGTAATGTAGTGTGGTTTTGAAAAATACATATGCAACAAGATTTAAAATAATTATGAAGGAGATGAAAGGGTAAAAAGAGCAAACATTCAAACTCAAAGAAGAAAATTTGAGAGGGAGATTGATCTAGGTGGATCTCCAAATACTAGTGGCATGGAAACGACTCAAAATTCAAAGTGGCGGAAAGTCGATTAAGTTGACATCAGATCGAAGTACTCGTCGCCCTGATTCCAATGGTGTGAACACCACTCCAATCCGAGTCCGTATGAAGAAGATAGAAGCAGTCAAAGTTGTGGGTTGACTTACCCATGTGGCAGGCTTAAGGAGGGCGCAATTTGGCAAGAATCCAGCACCAAAGTCCAGCCAGTTTTCCAGGCGAATTTTTGGGTCCGTTAATTTTTCTTCTAATGCCTAGGTTCTGGAAAATCCCCAAAGAGGGTGGGGATTATTAATTTGTTAAAAAAAATAAAAAATATTAATGGGGTGGTGGCCATGACCCCGCCGCCCCCGGAATTACCACGCAACAATAGTTGGGGTGGGCGGCCATGACCCCGCCGCCCCTGGAACCGCCTAACCAAAGCAATGTAGGGTGGGCAACCATGACCTCGCCACCCTGGGAACCACACAATGGACATCACTTAATAAAGTGGGGGGGAGCAGGCTGTCAACCCCGCCGCCCCTCCACCTATCCACTACCACAAATGGCCAGCAGGGAAAAGGGGCATGGGCCACCAAAACAATGGACCCACTGCCCCAACGATAAAACAAGTTAATATATGGTGTTAAAATGGGAGGGGCGAGATTTGATCCCCTGACCCCTCCTTCACTAATTTCTAAATTTTTCCATTACACCAAATCAACTTATTGTTAAGTCCGCCCATCAAAACATTAAATAAACCTCTTTGATCAGTGCGCCGTGGGAGGAGTGTGCACGCAGTTTGAGGAAGACCAGTTTTGCAGGTGGCAGAACCATGAGCAGTGTAGAGAGGGGGGCGGAACCATGATCTGAGCAATTTCTCTAGGGGGCCATATTTTCACTTTGTCAGATTTCAACAAATTTTATATGGTTTCAACATTTCTCGACGCCACGAACACAAATGGTGTTGTCTGTTTCTCCAACAGAGTTCTGCATTTTTCGGCCATTTTTCAGAATGGAGGTATAAGACTGCTTTTTGTAAATGATTATTGTTCTGTTATTTCTCATGCCACTTAATGAATGAAGGCCTTCCCATTGATTGAGCAAGGCCCAGAGACGTAGTCCAAATCGGATGAACTCCGTTATCAAGTCTCTTGTATTCTTTCATGCTTTTATGTGTTTTTCCTCTTCTCTCATGTGCACATTGAATTTCTATGTTTGAGCTACAATTTATGCATGTAATTCTTTAATACATATATAAGCAAAAGATATTGGATCAAGTGGTATCAGAGCAGGTCTTTGTAGAGTGAATTGCATGTTTGTATGCTAACAAGAAACAGGCTCCGAAGAGGCGAAGGGAAACTAAAGTCTTTCGATCCAGAAGTGGGGCATGCACATCGAAGGAGAAACATGGCAGATTAAGAGGCTCATTATGAAGAGGAGCTCAACTTCTACAAAACCTTCTATACAATGGTAGAAAATGTCGGTTAGTTGCTTTAAAGGCTGTAGAAAGCAGAAGGGCAAAAGGTAGAAGAACAAGGTTCAGTGCATGGAAATGGTGAAGAAGAGCCCCCTCCTTCTCCTTCCACGAGTGAAAGTTCTTCTTCCTCTCATTACCATCATCATAGAAATTCAAGGGATGCATCTAAGAAACCTTTCTTTAAATTAGATGTCAAATTTTATCTTCCCATGTTTAACGATGAAAGTAATGCATAAAAGCTTAGTAACTAGATTAGGCAGATTGAAATCTACTATAGGATTCAGTATATCGAAGAGGACGAGGCAAATATTCGTCTAGCCTCTCTTCGGTTGAGTAGAACCGCTCTCGTCTGGTGGGAGAGCAAATTGCGAAGCAGTAAGAGTATGGGTAATATTCTTTCCTCATGGCCTAGTTTCATTTCTGCATTAAAGGAACAATTTTATCCCTTGGGTTATAAGCAAAAAGCCTTAATGGATTGGCAATACTTAAGGCAATGTAGAGGTCAGGATGTTCAAAGCTTTGCAGAGGAGTTTAGAAAACAAGCACTTAATTTGGGCATTGAACTTGACTCACCTGAAGTAGTAACTAAGTATATTGGATCACTACATAGTTACATTAGACATTCATTATTATTGTTTGAACCAACTACTATTGACTCGGCCAATGTAAAGGCCATCCATATTGATAACAAGGGCAAAAATGAAAGAGATGATCATTTCAATAAAAAACCTTTCAAACCTCCAAATGGAAAACCCAAAGTGAAAGGAAAAGGAAAGGAGAAAAGGACGACATCAACCAAGAAAGATGAAGGAGAAATGCCTTATTGCACTCACTGCCAAAAAGGAAGGTCATGATGATGATCATTATTGGAAACTGTACCTGAAAAAGGGACCAAATAAGTATGGAGGAAAAGGCAAGAAGAAGACAGTGGCAACTATGTAGCAAGATCTTGGATCCAATTCCGAAGATGAAGCATTGATCATAGCATCAGGAACAAAAGGTACTCTTACACCTCATGTTAATTCTGAATCACATGAAGGCACTAGTTCAATAGATGAGTCTCTTCCTAATGAACGAAATAGAATTGAGCTATTTCATATTAGAGTTATCATAAATCATACGAAAGTAAAAACTCTATTTGATACCGGATCCCAAGAAAATCTAATTTCGGAGTCCTTGGTAAGGAAGCTAGGCTTAGAAACCAAACCACATCCAAAACCTCACCCACTTGGATGGATACATGATAAAGCAAAATTGAACGTAACTAACCAGTGTAAGGTTAAATTTGTGATTGCTTCTAAGTTAGTGGATGAGGTAAAACTTGATGTGATACCATTGGATATCTGTGGCATGGTGTTAGGGAGTCCACATCTATATGATAGAAAGGAAATATTCTTCCATCATGAAAACAAATACCAAATCACAAAAGATGGAGTAGAATATATTGTAAGGGCTCATCAAACTAAAATCAATGCCAGCCTTGTAAGTGCAGGACAAATGAAGAGGTTGGTAAATTCCAGTAAGGGTTGCATGCTTATGGTTGTAAGGGGGAAAGATGCAGAATTATCTGATGCTTTCCAGGGTTGTGATCATGTGCATAAAAAGGAATTATGTGAATTAATTTCTAACTATGATGAGATGTTTTAGGAACCAAGGGGATTACCTCCGAAGAGGGAAATCCAACATGAGATCCATTTGCAACATGATGCTCCTTTACCAAATATTGGCATGTATAGGATGTCGACCATTGAGATGGAGGAGATCAAAAAACAGGTGTAGGAAATATTGAACAAAGGGGTCAGTAGACCGAGTACTTCTCCATGCGGCTCACCGATTGTCTTAGTGCCGAAGAAATATTGCACATGGAGGATGTGCGTGGATTACTGAGAACTAAACAAAATCACGGTGAAAAATCATTACCCTCTCCCACGCATAGATGATTTATTAGATTAGTTAAAGAATGCTATCTATTTCACCAAATTGGATTTGCGTAGTGGTTATCACTAGGTCCAAATTGTAGAGCAAGATGTGTGGAAAACCACCTTCAAAACCAAACAGGGGTTGTTCAAATGGATGGTGTTGCCATTCAGACTTTGTAACGCTTCAACCACTTTCATGAGGGTCATGAATGATCTCTTTAGGCCTTTCATTGATGAATTTGTTCTTGTATATCTAGATGATATTCTTGTCTTTAGTAAAAGTTGGAATGAACATGTATGCCACGTGAAGAAAGTGCTTGATGTATTGAAAAAAGAAAAACTCTATGTAAAATTGTCAAAGTGTGAGTTTGGGAAAACCTCTTTGGTTTACCTAGGTCATATTGTTGGTCATGGTCAGCTAAAAATTGATCCTTCTAAAGTTGAAGCAATTGTAAATTGGCCTAAGCCTACAAGTGTAACCGAGGTTCGCAACTTTTTGGGTGCAGTATAATATTGGAGGAGATTTATTGCCAATTTCTCTATTATTGCAACACCTTTACACACATTGACAAGTGTAAAGAAAATCTTTCAATGGGGAGGAAAGTAGTAGAAGTCCTTCGAAACATTGAAAGAAAAGATCAGTACTGCACCGGTCTTTGCCTTACTAGATCTCCAATAACCATTCGAGATCGAGATAGACGCCAACGGATTGTAGAAATTTCCACTGTAGATCAACATATTATGCAATATACTAAAGCAAAATACAAGATCTACTTCTACAAAAAAATTGCAGAGGCTTAATCAATCACACATGAACACATAAGAATACTATGGGGAAAGCCTCAGCTAAAAACCCCGATATATGTATTATCATACAAGTGGAAATATGTTCAGATTACACAAAGAATTAACTCACAAGCTATCTTGCTCTCAGTACAATCCAATAATACAGCTCACAGACTGAATAGACACAAGATATGTCTTCCCTCGGCCCTCCAAGCCTCCTATTTCCTTGTGCAATTTCTCTTGGGGTCCAATGCTATCACTTGTGTGAATTGTCCTCATCACACACTCATCAAACTCAAAAGTAACTGCACAATCTCCAAGGAATGAATTCTTTCTGCATGCAAGAGATATCCTCAATGGAATATTCTTGCAACTGATAATACATTGTCCCATCATCTGATCTCAACTAGGTCTCTGACTGAACTGACATGCATGAGTTATTTATGAGAGAATATTCAGTTATATGAAGTGCAACAGTTACATGCATGCATGCATTAACTAATTGAACTCACAATTAGTTCAAAAAACTATTTGAACTACTCTATTGGACTTAACTCAGTTAACTGAGCTAACTAATTACAACTCAAAGTACAACTCATCCTGATCTCCTTTAATCAAGGGATAACTTCCTCAATCAATGGAGAAAATGTTGCATGTCTTCACATATACTTCATGTTTGATTTCCTACAACTAATTAACTCAAGATGAATTAGTTAATTATTTTACAAACAATTGCTAAGATCAGATTTGAAATTGAATTCTCAATTTTAGTTTAGGGACTAACTAAATTTGGAATGTATCTCGAAATGCTATTTATAATAGTGTTATTTTTAGCACTTCTATTTTTAGCATTTCTTGTTGCTATTTTCAACACGGATATGCCATGGGAGCTGTACTGATGCAGAAAAAGAAGCCAATATAATACCATTCAAAGAATTTATCTCAGGCTATGATAAACTATCCCACTTATGAAAAGGAGTTATATGCCTTGGTCCAGAGTGTGAAAAAGTGGAAACACTACCTAATCGGCAAGGAGACCATCATCCATACGTATCATCAGCCCTTGCAGTATCTTAAGTCACAAACCAAGTTGCAACAATCTCGTCATTTCAGGTGGATGGGTTTTCTTCAACAGTTTCATCTGGTAATAAAGTATAAGAAGGGCACTATCAACAAAGTGGCTGATATGCTATCTCACCCTCCTATTTCTGCTTTTGTTATTTTCATAATGCTTTTGAAAGTTATGCTGAACAATATGCTAATGATGATGAATTTAAGGAGATTTATGCAAAACTAACCTATGGTTCACAAGTGGAAAACTATCACTTGCAGGGGAAGCTGTTGTATCACCTTGGAAAATTGTGCATACCCACAGGGGAAAGTGTACATGTAATCCGGGAGGCCCACACCTCCCTTGTGTCTGGTTATTTTGGTGTTGAGAAAAACTTTGTGTCATGTACAAAGATTTTGTTTTTGGCCTCATATGAAAAACATTGTGACTCTCTATGTAAAGGGATGTGTGATGTGTTCTGTTTCAAAGCCCTCTAATAGAAAACTCGGGCTCTACACACCACTCCCTATTCCAAGTCATCCATGGGAAAGTGTGTCAATGGATTTTGTAGGAGGTTTGCCTTTGTCTAGAAAAAGTCACGACTATTTGTATGTCATCGTTGACCATTTTAGTAAGATGTGTATTTTAATGCCTTGTAAAAAGTAGATCACTGCAGAGCAGACTGCTTATCTTTTCTTTCAGCATGTTTGGGTCCATTTTGGGTTACCCACATCAATTGTGTCAGATCGGGACTCTCGCTTTCTCGGAGAGTTTTGGACCAGCTTGTGGAAGATGATGGACACCAAGTTGAAAAGAAGCACGACATTTCATCCATAGACTGACGGACAGATAGAGGTTGTCAACTGCACCGTGGTACACTTGTTGCGAGGCTATTGTGGGAAACATCCTAAGTTGTGGGATGAGCATCTTCCATATGTGCAACATTCCTACAATCGAGTAGTGCACTCATCTACGCATCATTCACCATTTGAGACATGTTTTGGCTACCTACCCAAAGATCCTTTTGATATGGTCTTTGGAAGGGAAGATGACTCTAGTGGACGTGATGACAGGGACAAAGCAAAATGTTTCATTCAATGGATCCAGTTGATTCACCAAGCAGTATAGGAGCAGTTGGAGAAAAGGCAGGCTCAATACAAGGCTTGACATGACAAACACCGAGTTGACCATCAATTTCAAGTGGGTGACAAAGTGTGGTTCCATATCAGCAAGGAAAGGATGAAGGGAGAAGGGAAGAAGTTGCGACCAATCCGGTATGGTCCATTCACCATCTTGGAGAAGATTGGAAACAATGCCTTTCGTCTTGATTTTCCGACATATATGCAAATGTACTCCATAGTGAATGTGGAAAACTTAAAGCTGTATGAGCCACCATTGATTATGAACACCGAAGAGGTGGGAACAATTCCTACAGTTGATGAATTTTCACCAGAGTATCTCGATGATTTTCCTGAAGATATCATCCTTGACAGAAGAATGAGAACGTCACGATGGGGAGATGTGGAATACCTTCGAGTTGGTTTCAAGGGGATGCACCCTAGCAAGGCAAAATGGCTGGAAAAAGAAAGAGTGAGGGAACAATTTTCCTCACTTGCCAATTGACTGATAAATATTTTGGCGGTCCAAAATCTTCTCAATGGGGAGGATTGATCTAGGTGGATCTCCAAACACCAGTGGCATGGAAAAGGCTCAAAATTCAAATTGGAGGAAAGTCGATTAAATTGACATCAGATTGAAGTACTTTTCGCCATGATTCCAACGGTGCAAATGACACTCCAGTCCGAGCCCGTATGAAGAAGATAGAAGCAGTCAAAGTTGTGGGTTGACTTACCCATGTGGCGGGCTTAAGGAGGGTGCAATTTGGAAAGAATCCGACACCGGAGTCTGACCAATTTTCCAGGTGAATTTGTGGGTCCGTTAATTTTTCTTCTAATGCCTAAGCTCTGGAAAATCCCTGAAGAGGGAGGTGGTTATTAATTTGTTAAAAAAATATAAAAAAAAATTATTAATGGGGTGAGCGGACATGAGCCTGCCGCCCCTGGAATTACCACACAATAATAGTTGGGGCGGGCGGCCATGACCTTTCCAGCCTGAGAACCACACAATGGATGACACTTAACATAGTGGGGGGGCGCGGGCTGTCCACCCCACCGCCCCTCCACCTATCCACTACCACAAACAACTGGTGGGGAAAAGGGGCACGAGCCACCAGAATAGTGGACCCACCGCCCCAACAATAAAACAAGTTAATATATGGTGTTAAAATGGGAGGGGCGGGATTTGATCTCCCAACCGCTCCTTAACTAATTTCTAAATTTTTCCATTACACCAAATCGACTTATTGTTAAGTCTGCCCATCAAAACATTAAATAAGCCTCTTTGCTCAGTGTGCCAGGGGAGAAGCATGCACATAATTCGAGACAAACTAGTTTTGCAGGTGGCGGAGCCATGAGCAGTGCAGAGAGGGGGGCAGAACCATGATCTGAACAATTTCTCCAGGGGGCCAGATTTTAATTTGTCAGATTTCGACAAATTTTATATGGTTTCAACATTTCTCAATGCCACGAATGCAATGGTGTTATCCATTTCTCCAACATAGTGCTGCATTTTTTGGCCATTTTTCAAAATGGAGATATAAGGCTCCTTTTTGTAAATGATGATTGTTCTCTTCTTTCTCATGCCACTTAATGAATGAAGGCCTCCCCATTGATTAAATAGGGCCCAGAGACATAGTGAAAATTGGGCGAACTCCATTATCAAGTCCCTTGTCTTCGTTCATGCTTTTATGTGTTTCTCCTCTTCTCTCATGTGCATATTGAATTTCTTCGTTTAAGCTACAATTTATGCATGTAATTATTTAATACATCTATAAGCAAAAGATCTTGGATCAAGATGAGAATATTTAATCTTTCTTTCTTCGTGAGAATGGTATAGCTAATACTATCACAAGACATGTTGAAAATATTGATGAATCAACGATTATGTAGAAATTTATGAGATCTCTCCCCTCAATATTTAATCAAAAGGTCTTATCCATTGAAGAAATGAAAGATTTTTTTTTCTAATGCAAGAGTCGGGCCTTCCAATTCCTTAATCAAAAAATAAAGTACATAGAATACATCAAGACTCTCATGATGGTGACTGAGGAGATACCCCATCAAAACTGTTCCCCACATCCTATCTCCAAACTTTACATTTCTCAAAAGAAAAATACATGAGTTTGGACTTGGACCCAAAAATAACACATGGTTGTCTACATATAAAGTCAACAAATCCGCCCGATTTCTTAAACTTTGGTTCGATTGCCCATCCTGAGAGCCTCTAGTCCCGCGGGATACTCTTTTCCTGCCAAACCTAGCCTTCCTCTTTAATCTCAACCGATGAACCTTTCCGTTTGATCTAATGGATATAGACCAAAGCACCATGCTAAGTTACTCACCATTTACCGCAAGGGTCCGCAAACCTGCATGAGCGATCTGATCCGTTGAATCGCCTAGTGAGATCCAACGATGGAGATAGATATCGCACCCACCTACATTCATTGGAGTTAGCGTGCGATGAGGGCGGTATTCCTCCCGACCCCACCGCCATGTGGAGCAAAATGAGTGGGATTGCTCCCGAAAGGGAAATATCGCTTCTCGCTTGTGAGGGCTACGATCACCTGAAAACCACTCAGGTTGTGGTAAAAATAGAATACTTGAAAAATCTATAGTTTTGCGGTCTCCAAGCGCCATCTGCTCCCGACTGTTTGCCTCGTCAACCCTCCTTGACCCTATGCATAAAGCAATCGGCGCCTTCCTGCCTGCAACCCCTGAAACCCTTTCGACCTCGCCAATACAACTGGATACTTCAGTAAGCCAGTTAATCTGGGAATCGCCAGTAGACCTCTCCAAACCGCTTTCAAAAGACCCCATTGTGAGCATACCTCTGAACAACCAATTGCTAGTTTACTGTACCCGCCTCCATGGCCCTCTTAAGGAACATTGTATTGTCTTCATTTGCTTGGTTTTGACACTAAGTTTTTAGTCTATTTCGAGGGAAATCTCACCAATTCTTCACTGCCCTATTATCTGTGCAGATCACTCCTTGATTGGCTAGCAAATCTGCTAGTTTATTGGCCTTTCTTTGCACATGTGCAAAACTGACTATTCTCAGGCTTTGTAGATGACTATGAATCCGTTGGAAGACTTGAATTAGCCTCCAGTTTGTAGAGGATTTTTCTGGTTTTGTTCCCCACCTTATTCTTTTGACTGAGTTAATGACCAGCTCAGAGTCAACTTCAATGATCGTATTTTGGTGATTTTCCTGAACCAAGAACTCAAGACCTTGCTCCATGGCCATTAACTCCGCCATGTTGTTGGTGGCATTTCCTAAGTGGCCATAGAAGATAAACAAAATATCTCCCCTGTCATCCCTTAACACCCCTCCATGGCCTGCCATGCCCGGATTACCTTTAGAAGCCCCATCAATGTTGAATTTTAGAAAGCCCTTAGGGGGAGGATGCCAAAAGTATAGCTCAGGATCCACAATTGAAACTTTCCTGACGAAGCCCCGAGGAACAAGTCCCTGCAACTATAGCCTATAGAGAATCCTCCAGTCTGTAGCAGAAGGGGGATTTGAGGGAAGATTTCGAATTGTAGTACTAACCGTTTCCTTAATCTATTTTAGGATCAAATCATAAATACACTAGGAAGATTTCTTAACATTCTTGAATATTCGATTGTTCCTTTCTTTCCAAATATTCCAAATAATGAAGCTTGGTGTAAGTGCCCATGCTGAACCAAGAACTTCATTATCCGAAAAGTTCTTTCTCCATTTGGTGAGAGTATTGAAAAGACTTCCAATATCTCTGTCAGATTGTTGGAAGATAAGTGCAAAAGAATCCCATACTCTGGAGGTGAAAATGCAGTTGTTGAGAATGTGTTCCATGGTCTCCTCTTGAGCCTCACAGAGTTGGCATCTAGAAGGCCCTAGGAAACTCCTCTTCCTAATATAATCCCAGGTCAGGATTTTCCTTTGCATAACCAGCCATAGAAAAATTTTAATTTTCATCCAACCCTGATGCTTCCATAGGTTTTGCCAAATCCTGTCAGGAGCATGGGAATCAGTTCAAAAGTATGCGTTTAGCTTCTTTGAGATTAAAGTTCCCCTCATTGTTGTTGCCCCATCTCAGCTTGTCATGCCCCCTTGAAACTAGAATTTTCCTTTGCTCTAACATTTTCATCAGTTTTTCGGCCTTAGTTTTTAAAGGACTGTCATTTTGGAGATCAAGTTTCCTCCATTTTCTCCATTTCCCTGAACTATGAGTTTGATCCAAAAAATCCTTTACGTGGGTGAGCTCCTTGGTGTTTGTCTCTGCTTTGAGGTCCTCCAAGTCCTCCTGTAACAGAATAGTTTCTTGATGCCATCTATCCTCCCAAAATAAGGCTATGTCTCCCTCTCTAATTTCCTAGAAGCTGTAGTCTTGTATTAAGCTTCTGTTATCCCAGGCTTTGTTACAAATATGAGATCCTCTTATATTCCCATCCATCCTTATGCGGTCATTCTCTAGCCAAGAACTTGCATATTTTTCTTTCCAAGTGATGGCCCATTGTGCTTCTATTTCCTTTATCCAGCGCCACCAAAGTTTTGCCCCCTGAATCTTCAAAGAATCTCAGGATCATCGAATCCAAGACCCCCGTGGCTTTTGGGTTTGCACATTTTTTCTAGGCAACTAAGGCCCATTTCTTCTTTTCTTCCCCTTGCCCCAAAGAAAGTCTCTTTGTATGTTTCTTATTTGATGCAGAATTCCTTTAGGGGCAGGGATAGCTGAAAGCATAAAGATTGGGATTGATTGAAGAACAACCTTTGTGAGGACCAACCTGCCAGCCAAGTTTAATGATCTCATTGGCCATTTCCTAGTCTTGTCTTGCAACTTACTAATCATTGACTCCCAAATGCTCTTGTGTAACACTTTTGCAGTTAATGGAACCCCCAGGTATTTCGAGGGGAGAGAGTCTCTTTAAAAGCCCAGAATTCTAGATATGTTCCTCTAAATAGCCATATTAGTATTGAAGAAAAGAAATCTTATATTTGGAAAGATTAACTTCCATAATAGAGGCCATGGAAAAGTCATTGAGGATTTGTTTGTAAGCAAGAGCTTCTTTGACTGTGGGTATTCCCTGCAACATGGTATCATCCACAAATTGTTGATGAGTTAAGGCCTGTCCATTGTCGGAGAGTTGTATACCCCTGATGTTACCAACTACTTTTGCATGCTTGATAGCCCTGCCCAATCCTTCCACCATGAGGATGAAAAGAAAGGGAGAGAGAGGGTCACCCTGCCTAAGGCCTCTGGAAGGGGTAAAAGTATCTGAAGGAGAGCCATTGACTAGTATTGAAAAACTAGAAGAAGTAATCAAAGCCAGGATCCATCTTACCCAATTGTGGTCAAACCCGAAAGCAATAAGAACTTTCCTGATATAGTTCCAATTCAGTTTATCATAAGCTTTGACTATGTCCAGTTGCATGATCATTCCAGCTTTTATCTTGCTAGTGAGAGAATGCACAACTTCATGAGCTTGGATGATGTTATTAAGAATTTTCCTTCCTTCCACATATCTAGATTGTTCCCCCGAAACTAGTGAAGGCAAGAGGGGTTTGAGTTTGTTTGCAATCACCTTTGATATTATCTTATAAACCACATTGCATAAAGCTATAGGTCTAAATCTGTCAGGGGTTTGAGCCAGCTCCTGTTTAGGGATCAGGGCTATAAAAGAGGAATTCAGAGCTTTCAAAATGGTTCTGTGCCTCCTGGAATCTTCCACTACCTGCAGAATGTCCTGTTTGACAATATTCCAGCAAGCTTTGAAGAAGTCGACATTGAAACTATCTGGGCCTGGCGCCTTACCATTCTGCATTTCCTTGAGAACCCCACTAACCTCCTCTTTGGTCAAAGACCTGTAAAGGTTAACAATATCCTTTGTGGAAACCATCCTGGGTATGTGCTTAGTGAAGTCTCGGATGTAGTGATCTCTTTCATAACAGGTTTCCTGTGCTATGTTTCTAAAGTACTGGACTAGAAATATCTCTATTTCCTCATGAGATTTGAGATTATTTCCTATTTTATCCTTAATCAAAGAAATTATATTATGTGCTCTGTTTGCCATGGTGGATTTGTGAAAAAATCTGGTATTATGTTCACCTTCTTTTAGCCATTGGACTCTAGTTTTTTGTCTCCAAAATATTTCCTCTTGTTTGCATATATTCTCCCAATGTTGTTGATATTTGGTGGCTTGATCAATTCGGACTTTGCCATGGCCCTCTTTGATAAGGGTTTGGTTAAGTTCCTGTATTCTGCCTTCAATAATTTTTTTCTCTTCAAAGATATTGCCAAATTCATTATTGTTACAATCTTTAAGCTGGAGCTTGATGTGCTTTAATCTTTTCTGTAGGAAGAACATTCTGGTTCCCTGAATGTTTAAATATTCTACCCACCAGTTGGTTACGTTGCTGATGAAATCTAGGTGGGAGGGCTAGATATTCTAAAATCTAAAAGGTTTGTTCCTGGGGTTACCAATGCCCTGAACCTCCAGTTGTACCGGCCAGTGATCTGAACTGCCGAAGGGTAGCACTCTTGCTACCATTTCCTTGTCATTGAGCATAAGACCTCTGAGATTATGAATCTATCTAATTTGGAAGCTACTTGAGACTCTCCTCCTCTTTTATTGTTTCAGGTAAAGATTCCGTTATTCATTTCAATATCCACCAGCTTCATCTTATGTTGGTGTGCTCAAAATTTCTAGAGGCCCCACAAAAAATATAAGCAGTACCAAAAAACGACATGAGAACCAACAAAGACATGATATTTCAAATGGCTATATCAACAATACAAACAACATTAAAAATGAATTTAAGGACCAAAAGAGGGATAAGTTTTATCAGAAAGATAAAAAGAATGGATTCAAAAAACATATTCCCCTAAGAAGGCCTTTTACATCCAGGTATCAAATTCCCTTTTTGGGATTTTTCTTTCCTTGTAATAATTTTAGTCATAAATCTATGAATGTTAAGGCCTGTGTAAGGAATGAACATGTGATATCTATATATATATATATATATATATATATATATATATATATAATCATTCAAGACTACAAGTAATGATTATGTGATCAACAATCCTAGATGTTTCAAGGAGAGTGCTGCTAGAAATTACAATTCATTTTCCCTTTTAGTGGATCATGTTGAATGTTATAAGTGAAATAACTATGGACACAAAGCATGTGTTGTAGAATCAGATAAAAAGGATGACTTCCCAAGCAAGGCAAGGAAGAATATATTTTCAAGCATAGAGAACAATATTCAAAGGCATGGAAAAGGAAGTAAGCAAAGCAGGAAGAATGTGGACTAGATCTATATGTTCAAATAAAGAAAGTTAGTGGTATATTGATAGTGGGTGTTCTTAAAATATGGTAAGTGATAATAGCAAGTTCCTATCTCTAAAATAAATAAAAGGAGGAAATTTCATTCTTGGAGGTAATGCATCAACAAGGTTAATTGGAAAGGGCTCAGTCAATATTGAGAATGGAAAGTCTAAAACATAGAATGGATTGCTTGTTGAAGCCTTTTAAAGTGAAATCTTCTAAGTTAGATGTGTGATAAAGGATATAATCTCAACTTTCATTCTAAAGCGTATGAAATAAGAAAAGTGATTCAGGAAGTTTGGTGGCGAAAGCCATAAAGACCTCAAATAATGTGTATGTCCTCAATGAAAAAAAAAATTGCTCTATGGGAGTAATATCCCTCTCACCTCATTAGTAAAAGGAAGCATAACTTCAAGAGAAGTGTGAGATGGAAGATCTCATCATGAAGATGGAACCTCTAGAGGGTGAGTTATAGGAGAAGAATATTGAAATGAAAATTTGTAGGACATGAATCAACAATTTATATGTAAAGAGAGTGAAGTGAACAATGAACTTCAAGTGACAAGCAAAGAAATTATTGACATATGAACTCTAAATACCTAAGAAAAGGAATAAGCTTGTTGAATATATGCATAATAGTATTCAATAAAATAAATTTAGGGACCTATCCATTCAAGTGCATATTGGTTAATATGAAGAAAATTGAATTGAATTCACAAAGCCTTAAGTAGTAGTTTCTTGCTCATGTTATATGTTAAAGGGGGAGAATTGCAGACAAGATTTTGTAACCATATTCAATTACATCATCGAATCAATGCTATTGATCACCTTTGTAGTTCTTAAGCTGCCATTTAACACAATTAATCACTAATTTCAACCCTTTTAATGTGTGCAACGCTTGATATGCTAATTGGTTGAGAAATATTTGACAATCAATTGAAATCTCAATCTAGTGATCCTGAGTCATTTCGTTGACTAAACTTGCTCGAAATTTATCCTACTAAGTTAAGGTAAAAAGTTTAAACCATTTTTGAATGTTATCGACCAATCAGAATCATTTTTCCCCAATAAATTCTTAAGTAAAACTACTTGATTATCAGGGTAAAAGCACCTCCAGTTTTGTGAACCCATGGGAGAGCATGCATAATAATTAAGTTGGTTACTATGAAAAGTATGATATCAACTATTCTCTCACTACACACACTTGCCATAATTATTTGGTTTGTTACTCCTGCTTAAATCCAAATGTCGCTATCGTTTAAGATCTATTTTGAAAGTTACCACACCCTAATATTACAGGTACCTCCCTCTCACTCAATTGTTCACAAAAGTCATTTTAGTAGGCCATAACCCTTAGAAAAAGAGGGAGCTTCTTAGACAAGAACATAGATGACAATGATTCCTCTAAGGTTTTCATAAATAGAAATAAAGATATTTTCATGCCATCCTTGACTAGTAAAAAACCTTGACGTGCTTCGTGATGAATCTCATTGTCGGTTTGAATAGAACTTGGAATTTTTTCCCATATGGGAAAGAAATCTTCCCCAAATCCCACTCCCTAAAACTTTTCCTTTTTCTATGTTAATATACCTCTATGCAAAATTCTATGACCCTTCTTGGATGGTGATTCATGACAGTTAAGGTTCACATATAGTATATTCTTCGAAGGAATGAGATGTTTCATTTATGTTTAAAATCTCATAAGGTTCCATCATGATAAACAAGGAAAATACTGAAAGGAATTTTGTGATGCTAGCTGATAGTCAAAACAAAGAGTTCCTAAATAGTTTGTTAATAAACAAGGATGAAGGCCTAACATTAAATTCTCATTAAAAATATAAAATTTTCTTTATTCCATGAAAGCCTAGGTATCCATGATCAATGTTTTTTTAGGTTATTATGATGATATTAATGTTGATGTTGTCATTTTAGGGTTTATACATAATTTTTTACTCTTTTTAATGTTCAATTATGCATCCTACTTAGTAAAAAAGATTCATGAACAATTAATTCAATTACATGATGAAATATTGTTTACGTATAAATCCTACCTGGTTTACCTCATATTGGCCCAACAACCTTTACATTTTGAATCTCTAAGGCTATAAAGAAGGGCCTAGATGGGAGAAGAAAACCTACCTTTTGAATGGACTCATGTCATTGTCTTTAATGAACAACTTCATGGATATATTGATGGGCTCATGTTTACCACCTACTATTTGATCTATGGCTATCCTTTGCTTAGGATACCTGAAGAATGCAAATTCCACTTCATATGAGTGATCAATTGAAATATGGAGATTGGTTCATTGAAAGTAGTTACATGGTAATAAGGATTTATGGTGCAGTGGTAAGGAGCTACATGGGAATAAGCATTATGGTGTAAAGGTTAATCCTTATGGATCACCCATTTATTTAACTCCTATAGTCTTTTCTATGGAATGCATGCATTAGATAATTAATTCATATGACTTACAATTTTCCTCTAAAGGAAAAAGGTCAAAATTTAGCATTTCTACTGAGTGATTTGGGTTCACGATAAATTTCAAACTAGCTCTTCTATTTATTGAAAAGTTGTTGAAAACCTTCAGGTTTTAAGAGGATGAAAAATGGAAGCATGATCGTCTTCAAGTTATCTCCAATTTAAGAGTCTCCATGAAAATTTCCCCTTACATTCATGCATCTAATGAAGAAAAGGAGAATATGAGAAACACATTTTCTTAGATTGAAACATCACAATCACCAACGAATTAGGTGGTAATTACAAGTTAAGCATAGAAGAGATTTCTTCTTAGAACCCAAGTACAATAAGAAAAACTCCAATATACCCTATGGATGTTGATTTTCCTCATTGATACAAAAACTTTGGAAAATCATTTGAGCCTAAAAAATAAAAAAAACACCTGGGATTAGTTGGGAAATAAAGGAGAAGTAACTGAAGATGGCATTAAATTTGTTAACGACTAGTCATATAATAATTTAAAGATTTTGAATATTAACAACAGGTTTGTGTTTATCATGGAAGTAATGTCTTTGAAGGGAAAAAGTGATCTAATCTCTGCGATGCATGAGAAATACAACGAAGTTATAAACTTTGCCCAACAGTTTAGAAACCATTTCTCTAAATCTATTAAGTTGGGAGTACCACCCTCATGGAATCTAGATGGTTGGAATTACCTATAAAATATGTATGAAGAATATTTAGAGAAGAAGACGAATGATTAGGATCAATTCCTAGACATTACTGGTGGAATCAAGGGAAAAATGGTTTTTGACTTCTTGTACTTGAATTTTGTTGTTTTGGGTACCATCATAGAAGCTCGAGAAAAATTAGTACTTTTGAATTATAATTTATATATAGAGTTGGGAATCATCGTCACGAAAATGTAGAAATATCTAATCCAAAACAAAGCCAATTAGTAGGTTATCTGATGAGAAACAAAATACCATTATTGACAATGTCATCAACTTCGAGATCCTCTTCAGCATAGGTCAATCAATCAATAGTCAATATGTCCATGCCAAAACCCTTTCAAGGAATAGTTTCAAAAGTGGGTCATTAGTACACTGTTATAAAGGCAATGAAGAAAAATAGAATCACTTTGATCGTTAGAAAATATCCAACCCCAAGTAATTGCATTAACGATCTAGACAACCATAAAAGGAAAAAATCAATGCTAAAGTAGGATTTGTTGTCTGAGGGAATGGGTTAGAACTTGCTTCTCTGAGACCTAAATTCGATATAGGATTATGAACTCTATTGTCAAAAATATTTCTATTTGGATTCATTATTGTTTTATTTAGTTTCTATTTACCATTTACATTTGGAACTTTGTCCATTAATTTCTTCACTAGAAACTTGATTTCTAGAAGATACTGTGTTTTATTTGAATTTCATGAAGTTATTTTCATTTCACTTGTTGGATTTGAATATAAATTATAACTCTAAATTACTTCATTCATTTCTTGTCTTTATTCTATCAATTGCTGTAGATGGCTAGTGTGAATGTGTTATCATTATTCCATTTGCTTTCATATTTATTTCTTCATTTATTTTTTTAAAGAGTGTAACAACCCATGTTAAAAATTCATGTAAAAAATATATAATACCATGGTCACGGGACACATATGTTGGCATTATGACACAAATTTGGCACTATGAAACAGGTGTTGTCCTTGATGGCAACTCACTCAGATGACAGATCACCATTCAGACTCACAGAATGAAGAAAAATAGGTATATGCAGGTTCTCCATTGACCAAGCCGTGTGTACACGCAGGTTCGGAGACCAAAAGGTGCGTATAGCATACACACGCACTTTCATGGAAGGAAAGGCACGTACATGTTGGAAAACTTAGTTTTGGTCTGTGGTATTTGGTCCATGGTACTTTGATCCATGGTATTGGTCCAAGGTATCCTGTCCGATGTGTTGACCCTGGGTATTTGGTCCAAGGTATTGGTTCTAAGTGGTTTTGGTCCATGGTATTGAGTAAGGCCTAAGACTATTAAAGGAGGAGAAGATCATTAGGCAAAGGAACTCATGAATTGAATATCTAATAAAGAGCAAGATCTAGAATACTGTTAGAAAATTATATATTACGGAGCAATGGAACACATAAAATATTGTAGAAATATAAACACAGAAAACACATAAAACAAGAGAGACACAGATATACGTGGTTCACCCAGTTTGGGCTACGTCCACCCCGAACAACTAGTCCTTCCTTTCTATTATCCAGCAAAATGAAGAGACACAACCTACAACAAATCCGCTGTAATATCCTCTGTTTTCTCTCACAGTCTCACCTCTCTGTTTCTCGCTCACCGAATACACATCTATATCACAGCCTCAAATACAATACCCTCGTACAAAGAGAGGGGTTTCCTTCTAGGGCAAAAAACCCTAAACTAAACATAAGTTCTACTGTCAGATCATCCGCCTAATGAACGGCCCAGATTGACTAGAAATTACTATACTTTTACAAGGCAATTTTACATTTGTTTTTAGCTTCGGGGGCGCTGCTCCCGAGCCCCCGCCGGGGGACCACTGGCCCCCGCACCCCCCAGCCGGGGGGGATCGACCCCCCTGGACCCCCGCGGGGGGGACAAGTTCCCCCCGCACCCCCCCGTGTGGAGGGGTGTACAAGACTTCCTGGGGTATACATCCAGCTGAAACAAAGACCTTTGAATAATCATGATCCACACACAACAATCTCCCACTTGGAGAATGATTGTAGCAACTCCACTGCTGCTTCATTTGCTGGACAATGACTCCTCTTTGGACCTGGCTATTTTTCATCTTCATCGTCATCCTTGAAGACCAATCGAAACTGAGCATGTTCTCAGTTTCTCCCTGGTTACAACTTTTGTTAGCATATCTGCAGGATTCTTGCTAGTGTGTATCTTTTCCAGCTTCAACTCTCCATCTTCCAACACTGATCGTATGAAATGGTACTTGAGCTGTATGTGTTTAGTCCTAGAATGAAATGATGAGTTCTTTGCAAGATGAATGGCTCTTTGACTATCACTGTATAACGTGCCCATATCATGCTCCTTACCCAATTCACCCATAAACCTTTGTAACCAAATCATTTCTTTACTAGCCTCTGTAGCAGCAACATACTCTGCTTCTGTTGTTGAAAGTGCAACAACACTTTGGATTTTTGAAACCCAACTAAAAACTGTTCCTCCAACATTAAATACATATCCTGTAGTGCTCCTCCTGTTATCTCTGTCACCTGCCATATCTGCATCACCATATCCTTGTAGGGAGATGTTTGAACCACCAAAGCATAATGCTTTATTTGTGGTACCTTTCAAATATCTGAGAATCCATTTCACTGCCATCCAATGTTCCTTTCCTGGATTGTTCATGTACCTGCTTACAACTCCCACTGCATGTGCAATATCAGGCCTTGTGCAGACCATTGCATACATTAAGCTTCCAACTGCTGATGCATATGGAACTTTAGACATATAATCCATGTCTTCTTGGGTCTTTGGGCACATTTCCTTGCTAATTTTGAAATGGCTAGCAAAAGGTGTACTAACTGGTTTTGCATTGTGCATGTTAAATCTTTTCAACACCTTTTGTATGTACTCATTCTGAGACAATGTTAATTTACGATTTTTCTTGTCTCTAGTTATTCTCATACCAAGGATTTGTTTTGCAGCTCCCAAATCCTTCATTGCAAATGAATTTTCCAATTTTCTTTTGAGCACATTTATTTCCTACATGTTAGATCCTGCAACAAGCATGTCATCTACATACAATAACAATATAATATAGCTGCCATCATTTTGCTTTTTCAAATAAACACAATGATCATAGTGACATCTAGTATAACCTTGTTCAGACATAAACTTGTCAAATTTTAGATACCACTGCCTTGGAGCCTGTTTTAAGCCATACAAGCTCTTCTTCAACCTGCACACTAGTTTCTCCTTCCCTTTCACCTCATATCCTTGTGGTTGCTGCATATATATCTCTTCCTCCAAATCCCCATGGAGAAAGGTTGTCTTTACATCTAACTGCTCAAGATGCAAATCTTCAACTGCTACAAGACTTAAAATGGTTCTGATTGAAGTCATTTTAACAACAGGAGAAAATATTTCATCAAAATCAATACCTTTCTTCTGTGCAAACCCCTTCACCACAAGTCTAGCTTTATACCTCTGTTTTCCTCCATCTTCTTCCTTCAGCCTGTAAACCCATTTATTCTTCAATGTAGTTTTTCCTACAGGCAACCGGACTAAATCCCAAGTCTGGTTATGCATTAAGGAGTCCATCTCTTCTTCCATGGCTACCTCCCACTTCTTCCTGCTTTCAACCTGCATTGCTTCTTCATAACATTCGGGTTCACCGGAATCAGTCAACAATAAATAATATAATGAAGGAGAGTATCGTTCAGGGGGTCTACTTATCCTGGTAGATCTTCTAACACCACTTTTAGGTGTTTGGGGTGCCTGTTGTTGTTGTGGTGGTTTTCGTTGTTGTGGTTGTTGATTATTATTATTTTCAGGCACCTTTCCTTTTTTAGTGATTTCATCAAGAACTGCGTATTCCTTGTTTTCCTTTTCCTGTTTCTTTTCCTGCAACTGATTCTTATACAAGACCTTTTCATTGAATATTACATCTCTGCTCCTAATGATTTTGTGATTTTCGTAATCATATAAGCGATAACCAAAATCATTAACACCATATCCAATAAAGGTACATTTCTTTGACTTTGCCTCAAGCTTTGTTCTATTTTCTTTATCAATATGGACAAAGGCCTCACAACCAAAAGGCTTTAAAATAGAGTAGTTTACCTTTTTACCTGTCCATGCTTCCTCTGGAACACCACCATCCAAGGAACTTGAAGGCCCTCTGTTTATTAGATAAACAACAATATCTACAGCATCTGCCCAAAACTGTAAAGGCAATCCTGCATGAAATCTCATGCACCTTGCACGCTCCATGATTGTTCTGTTCATCCTTTCTGACACACCATTTTCTTGTGGTGTTCTTGGAGCTGTCTTCTCTCTATGAATTCCATGCTCTAAACAATACCTATCAAACTCTTTGCTGCAATATTCACCTCCATTGTCTGATCTAAGACACTTCAATTTCTTTCCTGTCTCAATCTCAACCAAAGCTTTCCATTTCTTGAAAGTATCAAATACATCAGATTTATTCTTAATACAATAAATCCAAGTTTTTCTAGTTGCATCATCAATAAAAGTAACATAATAACGAGAGCCACCGAGAGATGATACCTGAGCAGGTCCCCATACATCTGTATGCACAAGCTCTAATTTTTCATTCTTCTTTTCTTTCCCAACTCTGAGAAATCTGACTCTCTTCTGTTTTTCATAAATGCAATTCTCACAGAAGTCCAAATCAACATTCTTCAAACCCGGTAACAAATTCCTTGAGTGAAGAATCTTCATCCCCTTTTCACTCATGTGTCTGAGCCTATGATTCCATAATGCTGCATCTGCTCCTTTGGAAGTTAAAGCATTAACAGAGTTATAAATACCATTGCATAAATACAATGTACCAACCTTTTCGCCTTTTTCTATTACCAGGGCTCCTTTGGTGACCTTCCAAGCTTTATCTGTGAAAGTTGTCACACAACCTTCACCACCTAACTGACCTGTTGAAATCAGATTTTTATTTAGATATGGAACATGCCTTACCTCCTTTAATAGCCATTGGTTTCCATTATGCTGTTTTACAAGAACCTTACCCATTCCAACGATTTTACAGGGTTTATCATCACCCAAACGAACTTGTCCATAATCTCCTTGAACATAGTCATGAAAGTATTTCTTATCAGGTGTGGCATGGAATGAAGCCCCTGAATCTACCACCCAGGAATCAGTAATATTTTCGAAAGAAAGAATCAAAGCATCTTGTAACACCTCACCTGTCACATTTGCTTCATGATTGTTTTCTTGCTGTGCATCTCCTTCTTTTCCCTTCCGAGATCTATAGTCTTTCTTTAGGTGTCCTTTCTTTCCACATTTCCAGCACACTATCCCCGATCTGGACTTGGATCTACCTTTCCTTGATTTACTCCGATATCCTGAGCTCTTTCCTCTTTCCATTTTTCTTCCTCTAGACTCTGCACTCAAAGCATTTCCCGATGTCTCACCGGAGCTTTTCCGTCGCATTTCCTCGCTAAGGATAGCACCGACAACATCATCAAACTTTAAAGTACTAGATCCAGAAACGGAGTTACTAATGGCCATTACCAAACCATTCCAACTTTCTGGTAATGAGCACAAGAATAACAGAGCTCTAACTTCATCATCAAAGTTTACCCCTACAGAACTTAACTGACTTGTAACTGTATTAAAATCATTTAAATGGTTTGCAACAGATCCACCTTCCGACATATTCATATTAAATAACCGTTTCATAAGAAATACCTTGTTTGAGGCTGAGGGTTTTTCATATAGTTTCGACAATGTCTGCATCAAACCCTCTGTCGTGTTTTCCTTCGAAATGTTGAAGGCGACTGACGCAGCAAGGCACAACCGTATTGTTCCGAGTGCCTTTCTATCGAGAAGGTTCCATTCTTCGTCTTTCATACCCGTCGACATCTTTGTTTTTCCACCCAATGGTAGGTATAGATCTTTCTGATACATATAATCTTCCATCTGCATCTTCCACAGCGAGAAGTTTTGGCCGTTAAATTTCTTGACCCTAAACTTACCATCTTCCGCCATTTCTCCCACTCGAACCAGGAACCCTTCTTTCCTGCGAGTTTATCAGCCAAATAGACCTTTGGCTCTGATACCAGTTGTTAGAAAATTATATATTACGGAGCAATGGAACACATAAAATATTGCAGAAATATAAACACAGAAAACGCACAAAACAAGAGAGACACAGATATACGTGGTTCACCCAGTTTGGGCTACGTCCACCCTGAACAGCCAGTCCTTCCTTTCTATTATCCAGCAAAATGAAGGGACACAACCTACAACAAATCCACTGTAATATCCTCTGTTTTCTCTCACAGTCTCACCTCTCTGTTTCTCGCTCACCGAATACACATCTATATCACATCCTCAAATACAATACCCTCATACAAAGAGAGGGATTTCCTTCTAGGGCAAAAAACCCTAAACTAAACATAAGTTCTACCGTTAGATCATCCGCCTAATGAACGGCCCAGATTGACTAAAAATTACTATACTTTTACAAGGCAATTTTACATTTGTTTTTAGCTTCGGGGGTGCTGCCCCTGAGCCCCCACCGGGGGACCGCTGGCCCCCGGACCCCCCCGCGTGGAGGGGTGTATAAGACTTCCTGGGGTATACATCTGGCTGAAACAAAGACCTTTGAACAATCATGCTCCACACACAACAAATACAGGTTGTTGGGTTACGGTGCACAGCAGGATTTGAATCCAGGATGAACCTTAGCGCTTGATGAAGGATAAGATCTAATAATGGGTCAAGATCTTAAGGCTTGAAGAGAAGTATCTTTGTGTGGTTTTAATATTTTATTTGAATAAATAGCGCATGTTATAATTTGTAAATATGATGATCTAGGTATAACTTATGTTTGGAATTGTTGTAAAGTTTAAATCATCATCTACAGATCTGTACGCAGGTTCACTTTAGCAATGGCACGTATACATGCTGGTTCTGCATATCAAAATGGCGTATACATATTAAATTTGATTTGCAGATCTGTACGCAGGTTTGCCTTGAGAAAAAAACATATGTACGTAGGTTTGACACAGTGAAGTAGCGTATAACTCATAAAATATGCTTTAGCTACTTCTGTTTGCTGTTGCAGTGTTTTGGGTTCTGGCTTGGGTTCTGGTTACTGTTACTGTATTCTGGTTACAACATTCTGAGAAGTGATTGATTGATTCAGTTTTGGTTGGTGAAAAGGAGATTGGTTGATGCAGATATATTTGATGTTTGATTGATGTTATTGATGGATCCAGTCTGAAAATTTATGAAACGTGGTCCCTGGAAGAAAAGAGAAGGTTGTAGCCTTTTGTAGGCCAGCACCTACGTACTAGTAATCATATTAGCTAGTACAAGAGCTAGGAGGTTGTAGCTCCCTTCCAGGAGAAGCTGGAGAATGAGAGAAGGTTGTAGCCTTCTGCAGGTAGAAGCCTGCGTACTGGTATAAGACTACACCAGTACAAAAATTGTAAAAATAAGTTTCTTATTAAAAATAAGATAGAGACGATTGTAGCAGGTGGTTTTCACCCACATTGGGTTTCCACCTTATATCTTGTGTTCATGTGTGTGTGATTGTCTGTTCTATTTTACTGCACATGGTTACTGTTTATATGGTTCTGATGCACTGATTAAAGATCAACATATGAAAAATTAACTGAATCATAAGTTTGCAGGATATACACTAGTTGCCTTAAGAAAAGTTGTGTATACACACAAGTTCCATTAATTGAAGTAGTGCATATGAATCTGAGTATGGAAATGAAATATTATTGACTTGGTAATAATAATTCCCCCCCCCCCCTCTCAGTATTATTTCCAACAACGTATTCCAAGCTGAATGGTGGGAAAAAAAACATCCTAGTGGGTGTTTATTTCGGTTATTATGGCTAAGGAAATTGGCAGAGGCAATGGTAAAGGCTTTGGAAAGGAAAAATGGCATTTTTGGCACAATTATTTATGAAAATAACGGAAATTAGGAGAAAAGGGAGGTGAAAGGTCATAGGTTGCACGTGAGGAGGAAATTGAAGGAAAATAATGGAAAATGAAGAAAATAGAGGCCTCATTGATAAAAAGACTTTTGAGAATCAATTGGAAAGCCTTTTTGATAGGTTTTGGTGGAGCTCTCTTCTATTCTCTCTCTCTTTCATGCTCTTGGACACTTAAAGTTTTCTTGGAGCACTCTTGGAGGAGTGTGGAATACTTGGAGTTTTGGAGCAAGAAGGCAAAGGAAGAGAAGGAAAATGCAAGAGGACATTGGGATCAACAACTACAATGGGTTTTGATTGTAGGTACCAAGTTGCATGTATGTTTTACTCACTAGCTTTGGCATGCATGGTATATTCATGTGGTTTATTGGTCATGATCTGTCACTAGCATGGAGGATTTCCTGCATTGATAGTGGATTTTCCTAGCCTTACCATTTCTTGGATAACCATGGTGTTGTGGGTTTATTTACTTGTTTTTCTGATTGGTCTCATGTTTCCTTTAGCTTGGGTTGAGTTACTAGTTCTTGGAAGCCCTGGCTGGACAAACGCTCTAGAAGCCCTATAACAATTAGGGTTGAGTTACTAGTCCTGGAAGCCTTGGTTGGACAAACACTCTGGAAGCCCTAGGTGGGTTGAGTTACTAGTCTTGGAAGCCCTGGTTGGAAAGACGCTTTGGAAGCCCAGAATAAGATGTGGGTTGAGTTCCTAGTCCTGGAAGCCTTGGTTGGAAGAAACAATCTAGAGACCTGGAAGGCTTGGGTAGAGACCAATCTGATGATGGTTTTGTGATGTCCGACTGTGAGGTGGAATCAATGTTTGATGGGCTGAGGAGGTTGGCCTCTGGAAGCGTTAGATGGTTTTTGATTGATGTGTTCTATGAGATCCCACATTCATTCTTAGAATATGGCACGTGGGGGACTGGATGAAGAGAGATTTGGATCAGCTATTCTATGCTCAAGTGGAATGTGGTAGTCCCATCCCGGGTTGGATTTTGCATCATTAATATGAGTTTATTTCTCCTTGTATTTATATGAGTATTATACTGGTTTATATGTGGATCATATGGTTTTGATTTCCTTTGTATTTCTGTTGCTACCACGCTGGTTATATATATGTTTTATGACAGTAGCTATGAATGTATCTCATCATGTTTTTACTTGTAAATGAATGAAAAATGTATGTATGACCTAATGGATGAAATGACATCTAATGTGTTGAGGAATCAATGATTCTTAGTGATTCTCAGATGAGTATGAGACCCCTATGCCCAGATCCTTTCTTTACACTTGTAGATTACATATTCATGATAGGTTTGATGAAATTCTTGTCATGGCTAGTACGAGTCCAGTCAAGGGATTGTTCAAGTATTTGCATTTTCCCCATTGTTTCCTTGTTATCTTTCTATTATGAAGGTGTCATTTAATTCTGGGCAGTGACCTAGGCTCTGGGCCTAAAAAAGTGGCTACAATCTCGGGGACGCTGGCACATCACTGAGAAAAATAGTCCCTAGATGTTGGCATGCCTTGTCATGAGAGCATATAGACGTCTTAGAGGCTATTAAGCCCATGGCATGGGAGCATCCAGAGGTCAAGAGGTCTAAAACCTCAGTGGGACCCAGGGGTTGGTTACCATAAGTGTTGGGATGGTTCTCAGGCGTCCTGTAGCTAATGTGGATGGTCTAATTGATGTGTTTCCGTTGATTCCATTTACTTAAGGTCACCTAGGAGGTTGAATTCAATCATAGTAGCCTCTAGTCGCATGTTTACCCCGATTAGACAGTTACTTGGGTAGATGTGGGAGGAGGGTGTTATCGAGTGGTATCAGAGAATTGTTCACCCCTTGGACTAGATGGGATGTGTGTTGGTCATGCATTCATGTTGGTTGCATATGTGTTTCTTGTGTTGTAGGACCATGTGCTTGTTGAATTTGTATGGTATGGGTCATGGTTGTAGTGATGCCGCCATGGGAATTCGATGGTGTTGTTGTGGAGTATGTCATCATGAGCGTATGGTTGAGTATGTATTGCTTATGCATGTTAGTGTCTATATGTTGTTATGCATGCATTGTCATGGTGAAGTTGTGCATGAGGTCATTGTATGCAATGAGGTCATCATGATTCTATTGGTATGTTATGATGCTAATTTGTTGGCTGAGATGGAGCAGGAGATGCAGATCATTAAAGTGAAGTTGCAACATTGGACCTCGAGGCAAGAGCATGTTGTCATAAATGTTTGTATGTTGGGACTATAGGTATGTAGGTTAAGGATTGTTATATGCATCATGGTTATGTGTATGTCTTTCATTCTATTGATGTTATGGTTACATACATGATAGATGCTAGTTGGTTAGTGTAGTCATATGCACATGCGTAGGATAGACATGAATGATAATAACCCGTGGTTGTATGCATTTCTATTGTTGCTTTATGTTAAATAACTTGATGATTATGTTAGATATGTGGATGAGTATGTTATAGGTTAACTTGTAGTTGTTATATGATAGTTAGCTTGATGATTATGTTATATGTTGGTGATGAGTATGTTATAGGTTAACTTGTTGTTGTTATATACTAGTAACTTGATGATTAGGGTTATTACATTACGATCTTAAC
This sequence comes from Pinus tabuliformis, assembly GCA_031772625.1. Classification (NCBI taxonomy): domain Eukaryota; kingdom Viridiplantae; phylum Streptophyta; class Pinopsida; order Pinales; family Pinaceae; genus Pinus; species Pinus tabuliformis. The sequence goes on along the minus strand of CM062820.1, from coordinate 868,443,022 downwards.
ATTATATGTATCATACTAGTTTGGATTGGTGTATGCAAATGGTTAGGGTTATGATATTCAGGGATGAGTTAATATGTTGTGATATTATGTCATACTAATCTAGATTGATTGTGCATATGTGATTATTATGTATGAATGATAATTTTTTATGAGTTTATGATGTGAACATGTTAGTTAGCTATTGTTATGGATATCATGATGTTATTTGTGTTTGAGCTGATGTGTTGTGAAGTTATATCGTGCTAACTCGATTGAGTGTGTAAATAAGATAGCCTCCCCTGAGATACATTAACGTATGAACTTGCTTATGTTGTCTACTTTGTGCTTGAATGTTTGATTATGTTATCTAGTTGATTAATTTAACATTGTATGTTTGCAAGTTGGTGGAATGTTTGATGAATTGCATAATACGAGTATGTGTTCAAATGATATTGTTTTAAGATTATTTTACTAACACATATGTGTTGAGACAGTTGATATGTACTTGAGTGTAGTAGATGATAGTTATAGCATTATGTCTAATGACTATGAGTTGACTATGGATTATGACATGATTGTTAGTCTTGGTAAAGGTTGATTTCAAATTGATATATATGATTGTTGATATTTGGAACATATGGTTGACATGTGTAAACAGTTGCAAGAAACATGCATGTTATTAGCATGACAAGGTAACAATTGATGTGTTTATATAACTACCAGTTGGATGATGTGACAATAAATAGTAAGCCTTGATTGCAACAAGGTAAAAAGGTAAAAGAAAGGAATTGGGCAAGAATTACTTTGGCTATGTTTGGAAACCATAATTCCAAACGAATGAGTGTTTTGCATACAGGAAGTCTTATTAACTTTAAATTTGTCTAAAATTATGTGGATATGTTCTATATTCATGGACATGTATTTGACAGGTATAACAACTGGTGTCTAGTTATAGCTAGATCTGTTAAGGGAATTGGAGTCCCTTGAGACATGGCACATATGTGTTAAGCTACAAGGCAACGTGCTTTACATAACAAGGTAAGGTAACTAGTATATTGCTATGTTTATTTAAGCACTAACATTTATGTGTTGATGATGCAAGGGATTGCATGGAAAAGAAATTTCCATGAAATCTTGAACAAAGATCAGGTTGAGATTTCCCTAGGAAGCACTAGGAACCATGGGGATTGAGTCATGGCATATGTTGTCAGTCTTTTGCTTTCAGTCTTTTGGTGATTTTTTGTGCTTGATTTCAGTTTTGTTTATGTCTAATGTATGGCCATACCACTTTGTTTGTGGCATCGTATTGTTATTGGTTTTCTCTTGTTGTATTCTTGGTCTTTCCTTTTATGTTTTGAGAGTCTTGGGAATTAGTTGGGAAAGAGGAAAGTTAATGGAGCTTAGGGAGAGATGTGTGGTGCCAAACATGTAATGAAAGAATCAGATGAAGTCGATGCATGTGTGAGGGAAACTAAAGGTAAGAGTATGACAACTAGTTGGATTGGTTGGGTCCATTGGGATAAATGGACGATGGCAGGAAAGTCATGGGAAAGGTAATCAAGAAAGGTAAGATGAATGGAGGTGAGGCATCATATGACTTAGCTAGATTGGGAATTTTTGTTCTCGATGTTGTACATGCATTGCACAGATAAAGGAAGTTCTCTTAATCTTGACCTTATGATAACTAGTAATTATGTTGTGATCATGATTGTGTCGATGTATATATATGTATACATGTATGTATGTAGGTATGCCGTTTTCTGATGAGATCATGACTATTTTGTGCTAATGTTTATATGTATGTATGTATATATCTATGTTAATGTCTGATAGGGTTTTCAGGGATCATTCTTGTGGAGGAATGATTGCTTATGCTGGTGAGTGGCATGACGAGGTTCCTGGTCTTATGGGGAATCAAGTGGGGAGAGTAGTCATGAAAAATATATGAGGCCAATATCATGATTGTATTATGCCTATGTTTATGATATGACAGGTAAATCTAAGGGATACATCAATGAAATGAAAGCAGTGTGGTCTACGACATGTTCAGACAAGCATGGATAAGACATTAGAAGCAAGATTGCTTGGTGGAGACAATGTGGTTTTGGATGTGTGGTAATAATGTTGTGCATATGTTGTATATGTGTACGTGTTTCATCTGTGATGTTCTACGCATGCAGTGTTGTGCATATACAGTGAGTGTACATGTTGTTTATGCAATGTTATGTTTAGGGTGGTACAAATAGTCTTGTGCGAATATTGCATATGCAGTGCTAGATATATATGGTGCTATGTACATGTTGGATATACGGTGCTGTGTACATATTGTAGTGTGTGCATGATGGATATGTGGTGTTGTGTGCATATGATGTTGTGCGCATGTTGTATATGCAATGCTATGTACATGTTGTATATGCAGTGCTATGTACATATGGTGTTGTGTGCATGTTGTACATGTGGTGATATGTACATATGATGTTGTGTGCATTATTTTACAAGTGTTATTGTGAGAATATGGTGCCTTGTACATGTTTTACATATGGTGTTGTGTATAGGTGGTGTTGAAAATGGCAACAAGAAATGCTAAAAATAGAAGTGCAAAAAATAGAACTGCTATAAATCGCAGTCTGGGTACCAGTGCTGGATTGCGCAACAGGGAATGAAAAATGGAAGTGCTAAAAATAATATTCTACTTTTAGCAGTTTAGGATGGATTCCTATTTTAGTCAGTCCCTGGACTAAAAATAGAAAGTAAAATTCGAATTTGAACTTAACAGCTGTTTGAAAATAAATTGATTAATTCACCATGAGTTAATTAGTTGTGAAAAATCAAACATGAAGTCTATGTGAGGACATGCAACAATTTTTCTATTAATTGAGGAATTTATCCATCAGTTAAAGACATAAGGATGAGTTCTAATTTGAGCAGTAATTAGTTGGCTCAGTTAACTGAGTCAAGTCCAGTTAGATTGATTTAAATAGCTTGTTTAAATTAATGTGAATTCAGTTAGTTAATGCATGCTTGCATATAACTACTACACTTCAGATAACTGAATATTCTCTCATGAATAACTCATGCATGTCAGTTCAGACAGAGACCCAATTGAGATCAGAGGAGGGACAATGTACTATCAGTTGGATGGATTTTTCCTATAAAGGATGCTCATCCATGGAGAAGGATTTATCTCCTTCAGGATTGCATAATTGGATCAGAGCTTAGTGAGTGTGTGAAGAGGCCAATTCACACAAGTGGCTGCACTGGACCCCAATCAAAATTGTGCAAAGAAATAGGAGTCTTGGAGGGCAGACCAGAGGTTAGATAGAGGCCTTTGACTGTCTATGAGTAGCAGAGGTATTGCAGAGAGAGCAAGATAGCTTTTGAGCTGATTCTTTTTGTAATACTGGCTATATTTCCACTTGTATGATAATACAGAGATGGGGTTTTAGGCTGAGGCTTTCCCCTAGTTACATCTTCTGTGTTATGTGTGATTAATTTCTCCATATCAATTATATGTGTTCTTATTGATGTTGCTCATGTTCGATTAAGCTTCCGCTAAATTGGTTGTAGAAGTAGATCAAGTATTTTGCCTTAGTATATTGCATTATCAGGTGATCTACAATGGGAATTTCTATAGGTGGTGCTATGTACATGTCATGCATATGGTGTTGTGTACATATGGTGTCATGTACATGTTGTGCATGTGGTGATGTGTACTTCTGGTGTTATGTACACATTGTACAGGTGGCATGATGTACATACGGCGTTGTGTACATGTTGTGCAGGTGGTGCAGTGTACATGTGATGCTACGTACACGTTGTATAGGTGGTGCTATGTATATGTGGTACTATGTACATGTCGTACATGTGGTATTGGTGTACATGTGGTATTATGTGCATGTCGTACATGTTGTGTTGTGTACATATGGTACTATGTGTGTGAATTCTGTAGTTGTGGTATCGTGACATATGTATTCATTGTGTTGCACTCTGTGTACGTATTTGTGTTATGTTGTACACTGGGTGTAGGTGTATGTGTTTTATGTCAGGTATAGGTGCATGTATTGCATGGTGTTGTATGTCATGTGTGGTTGTATGTGTGTGATGCACACTATGTGTATGTGCACATGGTTGAGGAGAAGGAACTGGGTGTTTGCCGGGTGTGGAAACCGATCCAGAGTGCGTATTGAATAAAGACAAAGGTAGAAGCTAAGGATTGATTAAAGGATAAGTATCAGTATTTTATTTCAATTTTATTATGTGTGTGAATTATGATTTTGGTTTATGATGGTTACATGTGATTTATGATTTTGATCTATGATGGTTGTGTTTGAGCTAACCTGATATGATATGTCCATACATGATGATTTGGTAAAAGATGTTAATTTGACTTGTTGTGACAGGAAGAAAACATAATTGCAAGTGTACCTTGTTGACAGGCCACCAATGAGATATGATTTGAAGTTATTTCAATTTATTTGAATCTAATGGAAATTTTGTGCTTAGTACAGGAAATCATGAACATGCCCGATTGGGTGGATGAAATCAACTACAAGAATTGGAAACAACAGTGAAAGAAATTGGAACAGGGAGCAGTATGCTAGTAAAGCACTTCAGGAGTAGGGCCATTATGGGACACTGGTACCCAATAGTGCCCATTGATTTCCATGAGCATGCTATGACTGGGATGATGGTTTGAGGCAGGGATATGCCTTGGTTTTTGTATCTCTCGATGCAAGGAAGCCTTGCCAAGGGATGGACTACTGTAACACACCCTCCTCCCAGGCCACCCAAGCAGCCAACCCGTTAGAAAAACATGTGATGAGAGAGATTACTATAAGGGATTCAATATCCTTTGTGACCTTATGGAAATGGAATCTACAGAACTCATCAAACAAACCCATTCACATTCGCAATTACACCCCTAAGAGACATGTCAGCCACTCAGACATCCTGTCCCTGGGTCCCATGGATGCTTTAAGCCTCTTAACCCAAAGTCACTCTCATGCTATAGGCAAGAAAACAAAAAACAACTCAAAGTTTCTCTCATAGGCCTCTGTGCTAGCAACTGTGGACTTTTCTCAGTAGACCTGTGCCAATGACACCACGATTCGAGCCACTTTTCTAGCCCAGAATCCCGGCCTCTGCCCATAACTTTATACAACCTTCTGAATCCATCAAACACATCATAAAAATGTTGATAAATAAAAAATAAACCTCAGAACTAGGCTTGAGCACCCCCAACCGAGATTGACATTCTGTCAAACACTTGGCATTAATGAAACCTATATGTCTAGGATACAAGACAGAGAATAAATGACTGAAATAACTTATGAAACATAACCAGAAGGATCACCTCCTTCTCCATTGGACTATTATATCATCAATTAGGTCTTGCATCCACCTATTTAACAATTACAAGTAAATACATGAAATAACCATGACATGAACGAGTCACATAACCATGCTTATAACCAGCATTAAACCATATAAATATCAAAGATATGACAACCATTAAATCCACATATAAAAAATTACAAAAGTAAGAGGACTTAGCTTTTATTAATCATAGGCAAATCCGACCAGGTTCGAGACTTCCACATACAACCCGACCATAGACATGACTGAGCCAAATCTCTCTTTCAACCAGTCACCCTCGTGTCGTATTCCAAGCATGAATGTGGGATCTCAAAACAACCAATCCAAGAACAACCAAGGGAATCCAGAGGTTAAACCACCTCCACCCTCACCAAACCATGATCACACCAAAACCGTTGCTTCGATTACAACCGAACCAAACTTGGAATCCCATCTAGAATCCATCACTATCCTTGAGGAGTTTTCCGTCTCCTTTGTTGAAAATAACAAGAAGAAATGTTAAAAATAGAATCCATAAATTCCAATTTAATTTGTCCTTGGATTAAATTGAGAATTAAAATTGTAATTCTTTTCTCATAGCAACTTGTAATATTTAACTAAGTTAAGTTTACTTAGTTAACATAGGAATTTCGAGTTGGAAGTCTTTCTGAAGTCATGTATATGTTCTCCCTAAGTTTTAGGGGTCTAGGATTAGTTTAATTGTGAGTTGTAATTAAATAACTCAATTTACTGAGTTATGTTTAGTTAAATTAGTTCCAAGCTGTTTGTGGAACTAATAGAGAGTTAACAGTCAGTTGGTGCACTAATGCATCCACAAGTGTCACTCTAGTTAACTGAAGATTTCCTCATCAGAAACTCATGCATGTCGATTATGAGAAAGACCCAGTTGAGACTAGAGTGCAGGGGCAATGCACTATCAGTTGTATGATTTACTAAGTTGTATAGATCATGCATGCAATCAAGAAGAGGACCTAATTTTGGATTGCGTAGTTATGGATGAGGAATTTCCCTTTAAATACGGGCTAATTACCTCAATAATTGTGCAAAGAATTAGAAGCTTGGAGGCTTGGAAATTTGGCTAAGTATTGGCCAAAGGAAGTCATCAGGCAGAGGATAGGAAATACTTGTGCAGGTTGAGCTCAAGGTTGAGCAGATCATTATGTATTCATCCAGATTTTTAGACCAAGAATGGCGCAAGGAAATAGGGGCTTGGAGAGCAGCAAAAGAGGCTAAGGTTTGGCTTGAACTTGCTTGTGAGCTGAGGATTTATTATACTGAGTGCTAGGATTTTTCTTGTGAGAACATGCATTGTATTATCATCTTGGATTTATGATATGTGCAATACAGATAGTGGGGTTTTGAGCTGTGGATTTCCCCGGATACTTATTGTGTTATGTGCCATTGATTTGTCTTCTTCTTTCCTTTATTGTTTTCATCAATTTATTGGCTTCCACTGGTTGAAAGTAGAAGTAGATTCTTGTCCTATGCTTTATTAAATTGCATGAGCTTGTGAATCTATAGGATTTTCTACATCGTTGTCTCTCAGGCTTTATTGCAATCCAATCCCGGATCACTAGGCCCTAAACCAATATTAGTCTCTCAGGTTTTACTACAATCCAAACACAGATCACTAGGCCCTAAATCGACACTTCTCCCTCAGGCTTTATTGTGAATCTCACCAAAACCGGTCAAGGGATTCCTAGGCCTTTGTGAATGAACCTCGAGACCACCTCCATCTTGGGTTTTGAAATCAATCTGACAAACCAAAGCTCAAAACCGAAATAAACATCCCAACATCATGTCATCTAGAAAAAGGCAAGGCTAGGCTGAAAACCACTATCATAACTCGACAAAACCATACCACCTTTAGCAAGAGAACCATACACCAACATGCAAATCCATGCATGTCAAAACCATCTAGGAAATCATACATGAAAAATGCTACCTCCAAGTATTCATGCTGAAGCTACTTGATCTCGCTCTTCTTCCTTGATCCTTGCTTTCCTTCCTTTCCCTTTGCTTGCTTTTCCTTCCTTGATCCAAAGCTACAGTGATCTAATAAAAGTCTAAGTGACCAAGAGTGTGTGTGTGTGTGTGAGAGAGAGAGAGAGATAGAGAGAATAATGAGAGAGCTCCAAACTTGAACTGGAAAAAGGTTACCAAATGATCCTCATAAGCCTTTTTATTAATGAGGCTTCTATTTTCTTCATTTTCCATTAGTTTCTTTGAATTTCCTCCTCACATGCAACCTGTGGCCTTTTACCTTCCCTTTCTCCTATTTTCCTTTATTTTCATTAATAAATGTGTCAAAATTGCCTTTTTTCCTTTAATTCCTTTTCCTTAGCCTTTGCCAATTTCCTTAGACAAAACACACATCCAGTGATGCCCACTAGGATATCTTTTCCCAACATTCAGCTTGGAATAAGTGCCCCTTAAGTGTGGTATTATTTTTCATTAATTAACTTTTATTACATGAAATGTTCACCACGGCTGTTACAGAACCCCCCCCTGGGGAACACCATCCTTAGTGTTAAACCACACCATGACCTCAACAAAACTGTTGAAAAGCAAACATACTGCCCATGGAGCTTTATAACTTAGCTCGTTGCAATATTTACAATGAAAGACCTACTCAAAAGCAAAACATCATGACAACATGACAATATAACAACCATAATAATATGACACCCATACCACTTATTGGAGCTTTATAACTTAGCTCATGGTGGTAGTTACATCCACATACATATACATACATATACCAAAGCATCAACAAAACATATTCCAAACATATACCAACATCAAACCAAAATTGTTTTGCCTCAATCGACAAACAATAAAGGATACAGGGTCCGAATTTGGTCTGACATCTCCCATGTAGTTTCTTTAGGCCCAAAGTGCTTCCAATGCACTTTTACTTTCTCTATGGCTCTATTCCTAAGCATGAGATGTCTCTGCTGCAATATGCGCTAAGGCTTCGGCTGGAACTCTCCTTCTTTCTCCACCTACAATACAGACAAATCAATAACATGATCAACATCTTTTATATACTTCTTAAGTAATGAAATATGGAAAACATCATGGACTTTCACTGTTGGAGGTAATTCAAGTCGATATGGAACTAGTCCAATCCTTTCAAGGATCTCGAAAGGCCTACAATACCATGTTGCAACTTGGCACATGAAGCAATTCTCAAAGAGATTCTCTTGGGCTTGATGCACAAATACACATGCTCTCCAGCCTGAAACTCCTTGAACACCCTTTTCTAATCTACATAAATCTTATGTCTATCATGTGTTACCTTTATATTCTTCTTTATAATCTACATTTTGGCCCGCTCCATGTCTGCCAACATGTCTAGTCCAATAAGTACCCTGTTCATTGGATCACTTTAGCTAATGGGAGTGTTACAACTCAGTCCATAAAATGCCTCGAAAAGACTCATCCTAAAAAGGACTCATCCTCGAAAGGACTCATCCTCAATGACTCCTGATAACCATTGTTGTATGCGAAATCAACTAATGGAAGGTACTCCTCCCATTTCTTCTGCTGGTGCATCACGTACATCCTCAACATATCCTCTAATATCTTGTTGACCCTCTCTATCTATCCATTTGTCTGTGGATGATAAGCCGCATTGAAGGCCAACTCTATGCCCAAGCCTGCAAATAGCTCCTTCCAAAACTTGGAAGTGAAATTTTCATCCCTGTCTGACACAATCTTCTTTGGGACACCATGAATTCTCACTCTCTCTGATGAACACCTGTTCTACCTCAGTGGCTAAATATGTAGTTTTTACTTGAATGAAGTGAGCTACCTTGCTCAATTTGTCAACCAAGACCATAATAAAGTCATGCTCCTTTATTGTCCTCGAAAGAACTGTGATGAAATCCATGGAAATGACCTCCCATTTCCATTCTGGAATCGCTATAGGCTATAGTAAACCACCTGGATGCTTACATTCTTGCTTGAACCGATGACAATCTAAACATCTAGCCATGAACTTTGCCACTTCCTTCTTCAAATTCAACCAATAGTAAAACTTCTTCACCACCGTCAGTGTCTTCTAATATCCTGGATGACCCGAGTATTGTTTGGCATGAAATTCCCTCAAGATAAGATTCTTGAGCTCACTACAATTCGATACATAGATCCTATCTCTAAATATCACCAAACCATCTGTTGTGAGACAATAGTCAACATCTTGATCACTTGAACCTATACCTGTACCAGTACCTGCACCTGCACCTGTACCTGTCCTCTGTTGTAACCTGTGCATAATCTCCATGTATTTGTCATCCTGTTGTCCTGCCTACAAGATCTTATCCTATAACTCTGTCCCATAAGAGATCATAGCTACTATATGATTTACCTGTACCTTCTTGCTAAGAGCATCTGCAACCCAGTTCTCCTTCCCTTTGATGTATCTGATCTTGAAGTTGAACTCACTAAGGGTAGCCAACCATCTAGCTTGCCTGACATTTATATTCAACTGATCAAACAAATATCTCAACCCACTGTGATCACTCATTAATGTAAACCTCCTGCCAAGAAGATAGTGCCTCCACATCTTCAATGCATGTATAATTGTTTCTAGCTCAAGATCATGTGTTGGATAGTTCTGCTCGTGCTCATTCAATTTTCGTGACTCATAGCACACTACCTACCCTTCTTGCATGAGAACTCCACCAAGTCCTCTCTTGCAAGCATTTGTAAAAACTACAAAATCCTTGTTCGGATTTGCAATCTTTAGCACTAGTGCATGTGTCAAAAAATTCTTAAGCTAATCAAAACTAGCCTCACATTCTTCTGTCCATTCGAAATTCTTACCTTTCTGCTGCAATGATGTGATAAGATATGAAATGCATTAGAAGTACCTAATAAACCTCTTGTAGTAACCTTCTAATCCCATAAATTATCTCACCTCATCCACATTCTTAGGAGCTGCCCACTCCATAATAGCCCTTATCTTTTCTGGATCCACTGCTATGCCATCCTTGGAGACAACATGCCCCAAATAATGTACCTCTATCTGAAAGAAGCTACACTTGCTAAGTTTAGCATACAACTGATGCTCTCTTAGCAACCTCAACACTGCTACTAAATTCTTGACATGTTCTTCCTCATTCTTAGAATATACCAGTATGTCATCAATGAATATAATAACAAAATTTTCCAGATAAGGACGCAACACACTATTCATTAAACACATAAATGTAGTTGGAGCATTAGTCAAACTGAATGAAACAACAACAAACTCATAATGCCCATACCTGGTCCTGAACGCAGTCTTGAAGATATCCTCTTCCTTGATGCGTACCTGATGGTATCCCAATCTCAAGTTGATCTTAAAGAACACTGCTTCTCCCTTCAACTGATCAAACAAATCATCAATCCTCGAAAAAGGGTACCTGTTCTTGATTGTTACTTTATCCAGCTGTCTGTAGTCAATGCACAATCTAAGAGTACCATCTTTCTTCTTCACGAACAACACTAGTGCACCCCAAGGTGATACACTTGGCCTAATGTACCCCTTGTCGAACATTTCCTTCAGCTGCAACTTTAACTCAACCAACTCAGGTGTGCTCATTCTGTAAGGTGTTTTTGATGTTGGGGCTGCCTTTGGCACCAACTCAATAGAAAAGTCTACCTCCTGCTGAGGTGGAAACTCTGTAATGTCCTTAGGAAATACATACTAAAACTTCTGCAAAACTGGGTATCTAGTTAACACATCTATATCCTCAACCTCCTTACCCTTGTCACTAGAAATGTGTACTGAAAACACCACACATCCTTTTCTGCAACTACACTTATCCTACAGAGCGGTAACCATCGTCACTGATGTAGGCTTCTTCTTCCCTTGCAAAGTACTCTTTTCCCCACTATCATCCACACAATCAATGGCCTTATCGAAGAAATCCACTTTGGTTCTGTGAAGGTATAGCCAATCCATACCCAAAAGCATACTATATGAACCCATGATAATATATTCAAATGTGTTGATGTAGGCATACAATTTAACTCAAATGCACAAGCTCTTACCCAATGGTGAACTCACTTCTTTGTACCTGTAGCCAACTGTACCAATCAAGATTCTGCATGCACTTCTTTTCTCAAACCAGACTTATCCACCAGGTCAAGATTAGTATAACTATAGTTAGATCCAGGATCAATCAAAATAGAAACATCTCGATCAGAAATATTGCCGTCCATCTCAATGATTGATGCTTGATGATCCGCCTATCTGTTGTCCACAGCTTCATAGATACGCGTAATGCTACGACCAACATCATCAACTGTATGTGCCTCCTGAGCACTGTATATATGGGGTGTACCACCACTCTAATACCATGGAAAATACCTCTTACAATGATCCATACCACATATCCAACATTGCAATGGTTCCCTACCACCACCTCTAGCTTGATGCTCTCCATGTCCTTTCTCAGTTGTATTGAATCTCTAGTAAGGAACTACATTTTCTTTCTCACTTGGATCTTGAGGTATTCATCACTTTGGTGGCCATTTTCCTTTAGATTTCTCATTTCTTTTCAAATTCATTCTTGTGATCAACTTTGCACTTTGATCTAGGCTCATCGAACTCAATCCAGTCTCTGTACGCAACTAGAAATATTTAGATGAATCTATGAACCTTGGACTTCTCCTCCTTGAGGTAAGGCACATATATCAATATCTCTAAAAATATTCTAGTATACTCATTATCTACCATAGAAACCATCCACAACTCATAAAACACCTTATCTCTGTCATCATAGTACCTCTTCGACAAGTAATTCTTCTTGAAGAGCCTTTCAAATGCATGCCAATTCAAATCCTCCTCATGTATACCTTTGAAATTATTCATGTCTTCCCACCAAATATCTGTGTTACCTTTTAGACTGAAAGTGGCTATCTTTTCTGAATAATCATGCAATCAAAAGAATTTCTTCATACTAAGAAACCATGCTTCTACATCCTATGGTTTCTTCATCTATCCATCAAAGGTAGGTGGATTTACCTTCTTAAAATCATCTGAAAAGTATCCCCTATCACTCCTCTTGTAAGGATGATGATGATGATAACGATCATGAAGTCTATTAGAACCAGAATTGGAATAGTACCTGTGTTGACCACCTCTCCTATCCGGAGTGTCCGACAGCCTGCCATCTATGACCATGTCAGATCTATCTGACCTGTGTCTACTAGGAGACCTACTACCATATGCCCCATTAGTTTTGTCCTCATGTCCATGGTTGATGTGAAGTGGTCCCTGTCACTGCAAATTTGACAAACTCTAAAGTAGTATCGTATTCACCTCTACTTGTTTCTCTTATGCCTACATGATTTTGTCATTGTATGCTTTGAAACTCCTTGTTTCTTCCTTCCCGATTCTCAGTGTGTTTGCCATTTCAAAAGAGTGCCCCACACCACACTGCCCATTTGATGCATAGGGAGATTATATGTAGTCTACCACCTTGCTAGCCATCTGATCTCTTTCCTGCAAGGCATACTATGTCATCTAAACAAAATCACAATAAACCAGCGTACGTTAGCATAATTCAGGGAGGATACCTTGTTTACAAGATCATCCAATCAACCTGATACATGTATAACATAATCATAACAACATATAGACATATATCAAATAAGTGTATCAACGCATAACCACCATTCTAGCTAGGGTCCAGTCATCAATGCAAGGCCATATCAACAATGCATGCTGTGACCTCATGCATGACAACAAACATTACTCCATTGCACACATTTCCACATGCAACTATCAATATGCATAAGCAATGCCTAATCAACTACACATACGTATGAAGGCATGTAGTCGAAAATAAGTGATCAATTCTTGTAATCAAACTACAAGAGTGATAATGTAATCAAATCATTCAAGAATGCACCTAACATACAAGGATGTAGTCATACAACATATAATCAACATGTAAGTGACATATAACCATATGAAACCAGTCAAAAACTTTTGAAGATGCATCCCAAAAAATCACATCAATCTACTCATGACAACCTTACTACAATCATGATCAACATGATGCAATGCAACAAGCACATAGAATGCAAGTGTAAGAGACACACATGCAACTGACATGCATGCATGACCAAGCACCTTCACCCAAGGAGAGTGCAACCACGCTCTGATACCAATTTGTAACACCCCCTCCTCCCAGGTCCACCCAAGTAGCCAACCAACTGGGCAAACATGTGATGAGATAGGTTACTATAAGGGATTCAATCTTCTTAGTGACCTTAAGAAAATGGAATCGACAGAAATCATCAAACAAACCCATCCACATCAACAATTACACCCACAGGAGACATGTCTGACACTCAGAAATCCTGTCCCTGGGTCCCACTGATGTTTTAAGCCTCTTAACCCAAAGTCACTCTCATGATATAGGCAAGACAGCAACCAACTACTCAAAGTCACTCTCATATGCCTCTGTGCCAGTGACTATGGACTTTTCTCAACAGACCTATGCTAACTACCTTGAGATTTGAGCCAATTTTCTAGCCCAAAATCCTGACCTCTGACCAGAACTTGCTACAACCTTTAGAATCCATAAAAGACACGATAAAAATGTTGATAAATGAAAAATCAACCTCAGAACTAGGCCTGAGCATCCCCAACCGGGACTGACATTCCTGTCAAACACTTGGCATCAATGAAACCTACAGGTCTAGGATACAGGATAGAACATAAATGACTAAAAGAACTTATGAAACCTAACCAGAAGGATCACCTCCTTCTCCATTGGACTATTATATCATCAATTAGGTCTTGCATCCATCCATTTAACAAATACAAGTAAAAACATGAAATAACCATGACATGAACTAGTCACATAATCATGCTTTTAACCAACATTAAACCATATAAATATTAGAGATATGATAGCCATTAAATCAACATATAAACAAGTACAAAAGTAAGAGAACCTAGATTTTATTAATCATAAGCAAATCTAACTAGGTTTGGGACTTCCACGTACCACCTGACCATAGACATGGCTGAACCAAATCTCTCTTTTAGCCATTCGCCCCCTGCCATATTCCAAGCATGAATGTGAGACCTCATATAATAATCAATCCAAGAACAACCAAGGGAATCCAAAGGTTAAGCCACCTCCACCCTCACCAAACCGTGATCACACCAAAACCGGTGCTTTGATCACAACTGAACCGAACATGGAATGCCATCTAGAAGCGATCACTATCCTTGAGGAATTTTTCATCTCCTTGTCTTTGATACTTTAATTCAATCCAATCTTGGATCACTAGGCCCTAAACCAAGACTAGTCTCTCAGGCTTTACCGCAATCCAAACTCGGATCACTAGGCCCTAAACCGAGACTTCTCCCTCCGGCTTTACCTTCTATCATGCCAAAACTGGTCAAGGGATTCCTAGGCCTTTGGGAATAAACCTCAAGATCACCTCCACCCAGGATTTTGAAATCCATCCGGAAAACCAAAGCTCAAAACCAAAATAAACATCCCATCACCATGGCATCCGGAAAAAGGCAAGGCTAGGTTGAAGGCCACTGTCATAACCTAGCAAAATCATGCCACTGACAACAAGAGAACCTGTATACACCAACACAAAAATCCATGCATGTCTAAGATAGCTAGGAAATCACACATGCAAAAGGTTACTTGCAAGTATTCCTGCTGAAGCTGCTTGATCCTACTCTTCTTCCTTGATCCTTGCTTTCCTTCCTTTCCCTTTGCTTGTTTTTCCTTCCTTGATCTAAAGCTAGAGTGCTCCAAGAAAACTCTAAGTGACCAAGAGTGAGAGATAGAGAGAGAGAATAATGAGAGAGCTCCAAACTTGAACTGACAAAAGTTTACCAACTGATCCTATGAAGCCTTTTTATTAATGAGGCCTCTATTTTCTTCATTCTCCATTATTTTCCTTCAATTTCCTCCTCACATGCAACCTGTAACCTTGTACTTTCCTTTTCTCCTATTTTCCTTTATTTTCATGAATAAATGTGCCAAAAATGCCTTTTTTCCTTTTAATGCCTTAGCCTTAGACTTTTCCAATTTCCTTAGCCAAAACACACATCCAATGATTCCCAATAGGATATCCTTGCCCAGCATTCAACTTGGAATAAGTGTCCCTTAACCATGGTCTTATTTTTCCTTTATTAACTTTTATTACATGAAATTTTCACTAGGACTGTTACAACTTCCCGGGATGGGGGTGCCAGCAGAACTTGGAAGGTCCGTGACTGCACGGAAGGGGGTGACTAGATTGCCCGAGGGACTGTGTAGTAGAGCAGGGAAGGTCAGGGATGGATATGTTTTGTCATAAGCATTTCCATATGGAATTAGATGCACATTGGTAGCGTGCCCTGGAACAATGAGCTAGTAACTATTCACTAAGAGGACAAGTGGCCTTGGATTGTAACATTGGATATTAGATGCAGCTTTGACTTTGACAGTGGATTCTGGACTTCCTGGGAAGGAGGTGAATCCTGGTACTACTTTTGAGGGTGGAGGTGTGAACCTTTGGATTCCCTTGTTGATTGATATGAGCATCATATCCTTTTATTTGTTGGCTGGGCAAACGTGCATATGTGTATACATGTATATGATTCTAAATATTGTATCGAGCTGGATTTATAAATATCCATTGACATTATGGTTATTTATGTGGTTGTTATTATAAATACCATAATGAGTTGTGTTATAAAGCTCCAGTAAACATATGTTTGTCATGTTTTAGCAGATGCTCATTGTAAATACTGCAATGAGCTATGTTATAAAGATCTATGGGCAGCATGTTTTGTTTTCAATAGCCTTGTTGGTTATAGGTGTCATTGAACACCGGGGGAAGTATTCCCCCAAGGGGGAGGGTTCTGTAACAACTCTGGTTAAAAATTCATGTAAAAAAAATAAAACCACGGTCATGGGACAAGTATTCCAAGTTGAATGGTGGGAAAAAACATCCTAGTGGGTGTTTATTTTGGTTATTATGGCTAAGGAAATTGGTAAAGGTAATGGAAAAGGATTTGGAAAGGAAAAATGGCATTTTGGCACACTTATTTATGAAAATAATGGAAATTAGGAGAAAAGGGAAGTGAAAGGTAGTAGGTTGCATGTGAGAAGGAAATTGAAGGAAAATAATGGAAAATAAAGAAAATAAAGGCCTCATTGATAAAAATACTTCTGAGAATCAGTTGGAAAGCCTTTTTGACAGGTTTTGGTGGAGCTCTCTTCTATTCTCTCTGATATGGATCTTGGCGGGAGGCCCCCAAGATCTAAAAAAATTGAAATGGATCTTGGTGGGGAGGCCTCCAAGATCTGAAAAATTGCAATGCTAGAAGGAAAATGAGAGAACACACAGTAAATAAAACTACAAAGAAACTTTTTATTAAAATGGAAAATAACTGTAAAAGCTACATTGTGGTGGAAAATTTGTCCTTTTACAAAATGTGACTTGTTACTTATAGCCTTTTTTTGGTTACAATACCACGGGAAAATTCCTTGGGTGAATGAATACCATGGGTGGATGTCACAATACCATGGGCAAATACCATAGGTGAATGAATACCATGGGTGGATGTCAATTACAATACCATGGGTGGATGCCACTTACAATACCATGGGTAAATTCCATGGGTGGATGAATAACATGGGTGGGTGAATACCATGGGTTGATGCCATTTTCTATTCGGATCATTCCTGCCTCCTTAAGAAGCAATGGTCCCCATTGCATGAAGTTCCCTCCCGCGAAGCCTTTTTTGAATATGAAGAGCCACTAAAAAAATGAAACAAGAAAAATTCTTCTTGCTTGGCCCAAGAAAGTGATATGTGGAGGTCGCAGCACGTGCCTGAAGTTTGTTGAATATTGTTGCAAAAATTTGAAATTAAAATATGCATTAAATCCTCATCCCCATGGAATCATAACCTGCTCTGATACCACTGATCCGAAATTTTGGGGAGGCCCCCAAGATCTAAAAAATTGAAATGGGTCTTAGGGGCATAGGCCCCCAAGATCTGAGAAATTGCAATGCTAGCAAGAAAATGAGAGAACACACAGTAAATAAAACCACAAAGAAACTTTTTATTAAAATGGAGAATATTTGTAAAAGCTACATTGTGGTGGACAATCTATCCTTTTACAAAATGCAACTTGTTACTTATAGCCTTTTTCGATTACAATACCACTGGTAAATTCCATGGGTGGATGCCACTTACAATACCATGGGTTGATGAATAACATGGGTGGGTGAATACCATGGGTTGATGCCATTTTCGATTTGGATACCCTTGGACACTTAAAGTTTTCATGGAGCACTATTGGAGGAGTGTGCATACTTGGAGTTTTGAAGTAAGAAGGTAAAGGAAGAGCAGAAAAGTGCAACAAAACATTGGGATCAACGACTACAACAAGTTTTTCTTGTAGGTACCAAGTTGCATGTATGTTTTCCTCACTAGTTTTGGCATGCATGGTATATGCATGTGGTTTATTGGTCACAATTTGTCACTGGCTTGGAGGATTTCCTATATTGACAGTGGATTTGCCTAGCCTTGCCATTTCCTAGGTAATCATGGTGTTGTGGGTTTATTTCCTTATTTTTCTGGTTGGTTCTCATGTTTCGTTAGCTTTGGTTGAGTTACTAGTTCCTGGAAGCCCTGGTTGAACAAACGCTTTGGAAGCCCTATAACAATTTGGGTTGAGTTACTAGTCCTGAAAGCCTTAGTTGGACAAACACTTTGGAAGCCCTAGGTGGGTTGAATTACTAGTCCAGGAAGCCTTGGTTGGACAAACGCTCTGGAAGCCCAGAATAAGCTGTGGGTTGAGTTACTAGTCTTGGAAGCCTTGGTTGGAACAAACTCTCTAGAGCCCTGGAAGGTTTGTGTAGAGACCAATATGATGAAGGTTTTGTGATGTACGACCGTGAGGTGGAACCATTGTTTTATGGGTTGAGGTGGTTGGCCTTTGGAAGCCCTGGATGGTTTTGGATTGATGTGTTCTATGAGATCCCACATTCATGTTTGGAATATGGAATGAGAGTGACTGGATGAAGAGAGATTTGGCTCAACCATTCTATGGTTAGTTGGAACGTGATAGTCCCATCTGAGGTTGGCTTTTGCATAATTAATATGAGGTAATTTCTCCTTGTATTTCTATGAGTATTATACTGGTTTATATGTGGATCATGTCGCTGTGATTTCCTTGGTATTTTTGTTGCTATCATGCTGGTTATGTATATATTTTATGGCAACAACTATGTATGGATCTCATCATGTTTTTACTTGTAAATGAATGAAAAATGTATTTATGACCTAATGGATGAAATGACAACTAATGTGTTTAAGCATCAATGCTTCTTATCGATTCTCAGATGAGTATGAGACCCCTATGCTTAGATCTATTATTTACACCTGTAGATTACATATTCATGATATGTTTGACAAAATGTCTATCATGGCTAGTAGGGGTCCAATCAAGGGCTTATTCAAGTATTTGCATTTGCGTCATTGTTTCCTTGTTATCTTTCTGTTATGAAAGTGTCATTCAATTTTGGGCAGTGACTTGGGTTCTGGGCCTTAAAAAATGGCTCAAATCCCAGGGACGTTGGCACATAATTGAGAAAAATAGTTCGTGGACGCTGGCATGCCTTGTCATGAGAGCGTCCATAGCCTCTTGGACGATGTCAAGCCCATAACATGGGAGTGTCGAGTGGTCAAGAGGTCCAAAACCTCAGTGGGACCCAGGGGTTGGTTACCATAAATGTTGGGTCAAGGGTCCTGTAGCTGATGTGGAAGGTCTGTATGATGTGTTTATGTCGATTCCATTTCCTTAAGTTCACTTAGGAGGTTGAATTCAATCATAGTAGTTGTCACATGTTTACCCTTGTTGACCGGTTACTTGGGTAGATGTTGGAGGAGGGTGTTACAAAGAGGAAGTTATCATGAGTAACAATCTTAAATGAATCTCCCACTTGTTATCTTTGCACTAACTAGAATAGTGAAAGGTGCCCTTGTTCAATGTTCTATATATTAGAGTTATTTTTCCACCTTTGTTTTGAAATTAGAGGTCTCACATACTTATGAACTAATGATATCTTACATTTTGGGAATAAATTTTATTTATATAAATTCTAACTAGAGGGACACCCCCTCAAGTTGTTGAATTCTTTTAGTGAACTTAAAGTGGGGAAGATATTGTTCCTCCATAAGGTGCCTTGGCATTGTTCTAATCACTAGAACAAACTTGAGGATACAACATTTGTTTTTGTGACCATACTAGGGATCGAAATTATAAGGCTATTTGGATATTCACATGATGAATAATAGTCTAATTCAATTTGTAGAAATGACAAGAAATTTGCTACTACTGATGAATTCGAACTGAATACAAGAGATACAAATTTCTTCCAAAATATGAGGAATAGAAAATCACAAGATAAAAACACATGCAATGACATGCAACCATCAAAACACAAGGAACAAAATGATTTTACAAGGGAACCAACTATGAAAAACCCCCTTCGCTTCTCTTCATTAATTAGATGAGAATGAGAAACTATTACAATGTCGGGCTTCAAATCTTAAGCACACCCTCCATTGTAAACTTCTTCTCTTGCTGATTGACTATCTCTAGCTAGCCCTTAGCCTATTCAAGCCCCCAACTTCCTCCTATTTCCTTGTCTAATTCAGGAGAAATTGAGCTCCTAAATAATAGGGGAATTCCCTATTTCCTTACGCAATTCCAAGGGAATTAATCACCTAGTTAATTACCAAGCTTGTACACTCAACTAGTATACAATTTATAATTACAATGTGCCTTTTCCTCCACTCCAGCTAGGAAATTTGAATTCCATGCATGTCTAGGCTATTTTTAGCTTATTGACTAGTTAAGAGATCAATGAGTTAACAACAACCATAACTACTCAACTGACCTTCAACTGACTCAATTAGTGACTAGAGCATACTTAACTTAGTTCAATTGGAAATAACTGAATTAGATTGCTAAATTTTAGCAATCACTACATGCAAAACTCTACTCCAAGCCTAAAAACTTGAATTTGTTGATCTGACTAAGTGACAAGGCCATGTCACTGAAGCTAATTGCAACCCAAGTCATCCTGTTAATGTGAAAAATTGAATTTCTCCATTTGACTAAGGCACTAGTGAAATGCATCTTTTCTTGCTACATTTCTGACACTCCCTCTTAGCAAGAAAAGGTTCTACACCACCCCTATCTTGCACTTGTGGAACTCGAATTTGCCCCTTGAAAATGACTTTGTCAAAATATCTGCATCATTCTCCTCAGTGGGAATGTACTGTAAGATCATGATTCTCCTCTACATACAATCTCTTAAGTGATGGTTGTTGATATTAATGTGCTTGGACCAATCATGAAATACTGGATTCTCAAAGAGTTTGATACAATTATGATTATCACAATAAATCACCGTCGGATCCATCTCCTGACTAAAAAAACCACAAATAAGTTTGCTCATCCACATGGCCTTGCATGATGTTTGACTTGTAGCCATATACTCGGCCTTTTCTGAGCTGAGTGCCACAAACCTTTGTTTCTTTCTATACTAGGAAATAGTTGCAAACCCAACATTGAATATAAATCATGAATTATTCTCCCTATCTAATGGACTCCTTGCCTAATCTGCATCAATGAAGCCATGGAGCTTCACATCATCTATCCTCTTATACCATAACCCAAATTTAGTTGTGCCTCTGAGGTATCCGTGCACATGATTTGCTACTTTCTAGTGAAGCTTGGTAGGATTCGCCATAAACAAACTCAGCTGATTAATTGCATAACATATGTCAGGCCTTGTTTTCACTGGATATGTCAAGGACCCCACAAGTTGTCTTTAAATGGTAGCATCTACTACCTCTCTTGAAGAAGCATCCTCCTTCCTCCCATTTGTAGCTAGAGGTGTGTCCATAGGCTTACAAGACTCACAAACAAATATCCATCTCCCTGCCATACCTCCAACCCAAGGAAATAATGCATCAAGCCCATGTCCTTCATCTCAAATTATCTTTCAAGTTCCACCTTGCAAGAGTGGATCAACTACTCATCCCAACAATGTAAACTTTGAAACGGGAACTATAAACTCAAAATGAGAACTCTGCCCAAAAAACCCCGAAAAAACATGAAAAACAGTGCTAAAAATGAAAAGTGTGTATACTAGAACGATTGTTTTTTTTAGGGTCAATTTTGAACATGTTTTAAAAATCGCAGTGAGAATGAATTTTTTGTGCAAAAATTGTGCAAAAAACAGCTTGAAAATGAGAAGTGCTAATAATGGAACGATGGATTTTTTTTTTAGGGTTGATTTTCAACATTTAAAAAAAACGCTAGTAAAACCGAATTTTTATGTGCAAAAATTGTGCAAAAAACACCCTCAAATCGAAAAGTGTTGATGCTCGAATAATACTTTTTTTTGGGGTAAATTTTCAACATTTTGAAATAATGGTGTAAAAGATTCTGTTATGATTTCTAAAAACATTAAAATTTCAAAAAAATAATGAAAACATAAAATTAAAAATAAAAACAATGAAAAAAACACAAAAAATAAAAAAAATACTAAAACGTAAATAAAAATATATACTAAAAACAAAACATAAAAAAAAAAAAAAAAATCAATCATAAAAATGTAAAAAAAAAGTCCAAAATCAACCTATAAAATATAAGAATTAAAAAATTAAAAAATTTAAAGAAATAAATAATAAGAAAAACATATTTTCAAAAACATAACAATTTTTTTTAAATGTGGTAAACCATAAAAAAAATTTGGGGAAAAAATTAAGTAAAAATAGGAAATTTTAAATAAGCATTAAGAAAAACTAAAAAATAAAATAAAATAAAAACAAACTAGATTAAAAAAAAAAAAAAAAAAAAAAAAAAAAAAACTACAAAAATTAAGATTAATTTTTTTTCAAAAAACCCTAAAAAACAAAAATATGCTGAAATTAAAAATAAAATAAAAACCCGAAAAACAATTAAAATTAAAAAAATACATTTTTCAAATTAAAAAATAAAATAAAAAAAACATTTGAAAAAAAATAAAATAAAAATAACACAATATATTTTTGATTTAAAAAAAAAAAGAAAAAAACATTTCAAATTTTATATTAAAAAATTAAAAATTAAAAATTAAAAAGTTGGATTTGACAATGATTTAAAATTTGGATTTGAAAAAAATATAAAAGACAAAAAAACATTAAAATAAAAAAAAGCTAAATATATTTTTAATAATTTTTAAAATAACATTTAAAATATATATATATATATATATATATATATATATATATATATATATATATAAATATAAAAAAAAAAAAAAAAACATTTAAACTTTATATATATATATATAATACAATAAACATATTTAACAAAATTTATTTTTTATTAAAAAAAAACAATTTTATCGGCCATCACCCCTACGAGCGGCTGAGCGGTGGCTATTCAATTCCGAGAATCGAATAGCCACTTCTCGGCCACCCCCACGGGCAGTTGGGCGATAGCTATTTGATTCTTGGAATCAGATAGCCACCACTCAGTCGTTTGTGGGGTGGCTGGGTGGTGGATATCTGATTCTCGGAATCAGATAACCATCGCTCAGCTGCCCATGGGGGTGGTTATTTGATTCTCAGAATTGAATAGCCGTCGCCCGATCGCCTGTGGGGGTGGCTATCCAATTCTCGGAATCGAATAGCCATCACCCGGATGCCCGTGGGGGTGGCTATCCAATTCTCGGAATCAAATAGCCATCGCTCGGTTGCCCATGGGGGTGGCTATCCGATTCTTGGAATCGGATAGCCACCACCCAGCCACCCGTGGGGGTGGCCAGGCAGTGGCTATCCGATTCCAAGAATCGGTAGCCACCCCCATGGGCAGTCGGGCGGTGGTTATTCGATTATGATTACGGGAACTAATACTGTTATGCGTTCAATATTTGTAATATGTGATTTTTGCATTAATTTTTAAGTTAATCATTATTTTTTGAAAAACAAAATGATTATTATTATTTTTTTGACATGAAATTCATAAAAAAACTATTATTTAACTATTTTTAGTTAAATTTTTCGTATAAAAATTGTGATTTTGACATGTCAATTCTAGCAAGAAATTATCAAAACGTGTAGTTTTTTAGTTATATTTATGTTAAAAATGGTTATTTTTATGTCCATTGTTAAAAAATATTGTTTTTTAGAAATAATTATTTGATGTGGATTGAAAAATTAATTAAGGATGTATAAATATGTAGAATATCAAAAATTCAAAATATCGACTTTCTACTTTAAAAATGAAAAATAATAAAAACCTCACTACAAAAAAATTAAAATTAAAATAAAAACAAGAAAATATGAAGAAAACAACCACTTCAAAAATTAAATTTACAAAATAATTATTTACATTTCATACATTAGAAAATTTAAAGTCAAAAAATAGGTCTTTTAAAAAAAGGGTCTGATGCAGAATTACCACTTTTTAAAATTCGCATGAAAATCACTACCATTCTAAAACGCAATGTACATAAAAAAAATTAAAGTGCCAAAAACTATGCTTTAAAAAAAACATGTGTGTTCTGCGTCACCCCTTTTCAAAATTAGGTCAATTTTTTGCTATCTCTACGAAACAGGTAACAGTATCAGTTCCTGTTTCAAAGTTTACATTGTTTCCCCTGTAAGTATCAAGTCATCAACATACAATACTAAGATAAGCAACCTTTTCCATCTACTAGACTACCAAAATGTGATAAATATTGACATGTGCTTTACTTTTTGTGAAGCCCAATCCACTAAGATATGTGTTAATCCGAGTGTACAATGCTCGGGGTGCCTATTTGAGAACATAAAGGGCTCTCAAGAGTTTGCACACACGTGTCTCCATGTCATATGTCTTAACCCCTCATGATTCTCTACGTAAATCTATTCCTTAACCACTCCATTGAGGAAGGAAATCCTCACATCCATTTGGTGGATCTTTCACCCCATATGCACAACCAATGCTAGAATGGATTTGATTGAGGAATATCTTTCCATAGGGGTAAACATTTCCTTAGGAGAGAAGCCTTTGGCCACAAATATGACCTTGTACTTCTCGATGCTCCCATCAACTACATTCTTCACTTTGTAAATCCATTTAGAACCACTGACTGACTTGTTCTCTGGTCATGTAAATACCTCCCATACCTTGTTCTTCATGATGGTGTCATAATCCTCCACCATGGCATCAACCCACACTGGTTGAGAATATGCTTCTTCAAATGAAGAAGGCTCTGATTCAATGAGTTTTGTCATGAGAGTCATATACCTAGTGTATCTATCTGGTGACCTCCTCTACCTGCACAAGGATGTAGGAGCTCCCACATGCTTCTGTACATCTTGCACCAACCTGTAAGCCTCTCTAGTTCTCTTCCTCCATTCTCTAGAATATTCTGATTGAGTGGGTGTCTCCACTTGACCTCCTCTCTTCTCCTCCATATGTGGCTGCTCCAAAACATATTGAAGCTCTATTTGAGGCTCCTCCTTTGGAGCTATAATCTCCTCCTCTGGTGGGATACTCAGCTCTCGCTCTAGAGATAATATTATAGCCTTCTCCTCATTAAACTTGACATCTCTCCTCACCACTTTCATCGTGAGTACGGGTAAATACACTTGGTAATTATGTGGTGTCTTTGTGTATCATACAAAGACTCCCATCTTAGACGTAGGCTCCAATTTATTCTTGCTATCCTTGGAGACATGACAATACATAGTAGCTCCAAAAATTTGAAAATGGGATACATATAGCTTCCTCCTAGAGAAAGATTCTTCGGGTGTGATCATGCCAAGTATTCTATGAGGGATCTTGTTCTACAAATAAACTGAAGTGTTGCATGCTTCTTCCCATAGATGCAATGAAAACCCTTGATCATGGAACATGACTTTTTCTTCTCCCAATATGCTTATGTTTTTCCTTTTATCCACCCCATTTGGTTGTGGGTTATGGGGTTTTATCAGTTCTCTTATAATACCCTCTTTGGCACAAAATTACTTGAAGGTGTTAGATACAAATTCTCCTTTAGTATCACTTCTCAGGGATTTTAATTTTTTACTAGTCTCCTTTTCAACTGATGCTTTGAATTCAACAAAATTGGAAAAAACTTCATCCTTTTTCCTCATGAAGAAGATACGAGATTTTCGATAAAAGTCATAAACAAAAATCACATAATACTTGTGTTTTTCTATAGAGGTTGTAGAAAATGATCCACATACATCAGAGGGGACCTGCTCCAAGATTTCTCCAACTCTGCTATCTCAGCCCTGGAAGGTGGATTTGAC
The DNA here is from genome assembly GCA_031772625.1 of Pinus tabuliformis. Classification (NCBI taxonomy): domain Eukaryota; kingdom Viridiplantae; phylum Streptophyta; class Pinopsida; order Pinales; family Pinaceae; genus Pinus; species Pinus tabuliformis. The sequence continues at coordinate 868,417,331 of CM062820.1, read as the reverse complement.
AGATTTCCCCAGTGTGCATCCCTTGTAGACATTGTGTTGATCAAGGGTGCATTTGGGAAGTTTGGTGGTAATTTGTTGCATGATTTTTAGGCCCCATAGTGTAAGTGTCCCATGCACTTGTGCTAGAGTTCTCCAACATCTTGAATTTGCACATCTTCTGCCTTGCTACCCAATGCAGTGAAAATATCCAGCTTAAGTTTGTAGATTTTTTCACTCAACTCCAATATGTTTCACTTGCCTCATGGCTACATGCTTCAGAAAAACTTTTCCCTTACTGAACACAATATCATAACCTCTGTCCTCCAATACAACTACAAAAAGCAATTTTTTCTTCAACCCAAGTACATACATGACATATTTCAGATGAATATGGGAGCCTAAATCCCTCTTAAAGGTGACAATAGCAATTCCTTTGGTACTATACTTCCCATCATCTCCAAGTTATATATGCATTTGGAGATCGTTCTCTTCTAAGCCACTAAATAATTATTTTCATCCTTTCATATGGAAAAAGGCACTAGAATCTAGGTACCACACACTCCCCATTACAATGATTTCCATGCATGAAATCAGGGTGAAGTCCATTTTGAATTGTGAGGTGAGGGCTACACCTCCTGAAGCCTTCTTGTTGGATTTCTTGTGTGGACACTTTGTTTCATAGTGTCCAAATACATGGTAGTGAATTTTTATTTTTATTTTTATTTTTTATTTTTTTATTTTATTTTATTTTATTTATTTATTTATTTATTATGTTTTTTATATCTTGGTGAGGTCCTTCTTCTTGCCATTGTTCTAGCTGGACTCGAGCTTTCCTTAGGCCTTCTTTCCCTTGACCTTCTTTCCATTGCCTTCCAAGGAAAAATTTTCTTCCTCCTTAGCTTTGGATGTTACTCCATCTCTAGTGTTTCTTTTGATCTCCTCCGACACCAAATCAGACTAAAGTCTCTCCCAATTTGGTAGCTTATATTTTCCATTAACTGAATCCTGATAGATGTGCTAGGATTTCAGAAGGCCAAGGAGTTCTAAGCTCACAAGTTCAAATGATGGAAAATTTTTTCCTACTCTTCAAAGTTCATCTCAAACCTGAGTGAATTTGGAAAGGCATTATGGAATGATTTCATTTTTCTGCATTTGAATGTTCCTGAGTTTATCTCTCAATGCCAATTTCCTGGCATCATTGCTGGTATAGAATATATCTGTGAGATTTTTCCACATTGGAAAAGGATTATCCTTTCCATACAAGTTCTAAACCACATGATCTCTGACACCCTCGAAAATAATCCTTCTAGCTCTTGTTGTGACTTTCTTCCATTGAGCAAGTGCTTGTGCATATGATGTTGTTAGTTTTGGAATATCAGTTTGTGTGTATTCCCATACTCCATTGTCATCCAGGAAAACTTCCATCCTATATTTCCAAGCACAAAAATTTGAGGTTCCTTCCAAGGCATACTCCAATCTCAATCTATTGAAAGACATTTTCCTGCATGAAAAAAAAACTGCTTCACTAAATCTTCAAATCAAAATTTCTGAAGGAGAAGATCTATTGACTAGTTTTTATTGTGTTTTCATGCTCTAATACCATGTAGAAATTGCAAGAAATTTTCTATTAATGATGAATATGAACTGAATACAAGAGATAAAAATTTCTTCTATAATCTATGGAATATAAAATCACAAGATAGAAACACATGCAATGATATGCAACCATCAAAACACAAGGAACACAATGATTTTATAGGGGAACCCAACTGGGAAAAACCCCTCCATTGCTTTTCATTAATCAGATGAGAATGAGAAACTATTACAATGTATTGCTTCAACTTTGAAGCACACCCTGCACCATAAACATGTTCTCCTACTGACTGACCATCTCTGGCCAACACTTAGCCTATTCAAGCCCCCATATTCCTCCTATTTCCTTGTGAAATTCAAGAGAAATTGATCTCCTAAATAATAGGGGAATTCCCTATTTCCTTGCGTAATTTTAAGGGAATTGATCACCTTCTTAATTACCAAGCCTGTACATTCAACTAATATACATTTGATAATTACAATGTTTCTTTTCCTCCACTCCTACTAGGAAATTTGAATTCCATGCATTTCTAGGCTATTTTTAGCTGATTGACTAGTTAACAGAGAGACCAATGAGTTAAAAATAGTCATAACTACTCAACCGACCTTTAACTGACTCAATTAGTGACTAGAGCTTAGTTAACTAAGTTCAATTGGAAAGAACTGAATTAGATTTCTAAATTTTAGCAATCGCTAAATGCACAACTCTACTCCAAGCCTAAAAGCTCAAATTTGCCGATCTAACTAAGAGAAAAGGCCATATCACTCAAGCTAATTGTAATCCAAGTCATCCTACTAATATGGAAAATCAAATTTCTCCATTTGACTAAGGCACTAGCCAAATGAAGCTTTTCTTGCTACATTTCTAACACAACCTCACAATTATTTTGGTTTAGATGATCAACGAACCGTCCTCAATTAATTATATAAACTAACTTTCCAAAATTCCATGTCAATAGATGAATCACAATGAGTGTGGGAAGTCTTGACACATGAAGATGAATTATCACAACCAAATCCCCAGGTTCACAAAAATCAAGCGATACAACCAAGGTGATCTAGTCATAGTTATTAAGAGATTCAAGTTCATTAATTCAAGCTAGATAGAAGTGTGATACATACAAGGTTGAACCTTGAATATGCATTGGTAAATCGACAACCTGACCCTAAGAGAATTTTACAATGAAGGAAGGGATCTTCCTCTAAAGGTATGCCCTTTATTTGAGAACGTTTTTTTTCCAAAGTTAAAAATGTTCTAGTTGTTATTCTATGACAAAAATTCCTCATAATCGAAGAATCTCTAAAATTAAAATCTCCAATACTTTTCATTTTAAAACTCCTAGAATAATTATACTCTTGTCAAGAATCCAACCTTTTCCATTTTCCATCAGACAACCCCTAAACAAAAACCCATTTCACCTAACTCTAGGGAGTTTCTTAGAAACTTTGGCATGGTAGGAGTTGGAGAAGGTGGTGGAAAACCTCCACCAACAAATCCCCCATTTCTTTGGGTGGTTTGTAAGTATGTCCCTCTAAGATTACCTCAAAATTTACTTGACATGCCCAAAAATGATTTGAAAATCCTCCCAAAATTTAATGGGAAAATGAGGTCTTAGTGGATGATCATTTAGTAGCTTTGCAAGACTTTAAATATAGTTTGGAAATAGATCATGAAGATGTTTAATTAATATTTTTTTTCATATTTTAGTAGGTGAGGCTAGAAAATGATTTAGAAACCTATATTTAGAATCTATTCCAAAGAGACCAACCCTCGAAATCGTCTTCAAAAACTAGTGGAGTGAAGCGAAAGATCGTTAGTATTATTTGTGTGAGTTTTCAGCCTTGAAAATAAAAGAAAATAAATATATCCTCAAGTTTGTTGATAGTTTTTTTAGATTAATGTTATAGCACCATTTACCACTCTTGGTGGATCCGATGCTCTAATTGTGGCCTAGGGAAACCCTTCCTTCTAGACTTGGTCGAAAATCTAAAAAATAGTGTTTTATTTCCTATACGCTACTTTTCCTCGTGATAAAAGCGTGTACACGTGGGTCAGCACATACCCAACCTACGTACATGTGTTAAAACACTTAAAAATAATAAGTTTCCTTAATTTCGGGTGGAGTTCATGGGTTTTACCTATTACTTACCTCCTATAGCCCGTGGCCCAACTGTTTCCCAACTGAAAAAACTAATTTGGAGAAGTATAAATAAAACTCCATGGGAAGGCCTTAGAGGAGAAGAAATGAGATATTGATATTATAGTTGATTTATCCCTGATCAAGTCTAATGAAGTCCTTGTGCTTCCTACACTCCCCAAGGCTTTAGGAAATCCTTGGTTCCTCTTTTAAGATATCCTTCATCCTTCTTGAGATATCCTTGTGAATGATGGTGGAGGAATATTGCTGAGGTCGGGAAAGGATATATCCAGAGGATGGTTCTGCTTGGAGATGGAGGAAGACTCAATTTGTAGTTTTCTACCTTTCTTGTAGCTTACATCAATAAAGAAATGATGTTCTGTTCCTGATATTAAAACATGTTTATGCATTTATCTATATTGTGATTTGTCTATGAATCTTATATTGATGCGTAATTGTTCATTCATTTATATGATCTAATGTATATATCATGAATATGATTTATGTTTCTACTATTGTATATGCTTTGTTTGAAGAATTTACAGGTTTCAAAGGCATCAGGGGAAGCAAAGGGTTTTCACCCTGCGGGATCTACCCAAATGTAGGACCTCCGGGTAAGGACACTTCTTCCCAATTCAGTAGAATAATCATTTAAATTATTTGTCTAAGCATTTCTTGTCGCTGTTTGCCCTTCACTCTATTGGGGTTTTCAACACAAGACCCTAGGGTGTTCTCGCCTGCAACATAATTAACGACTCTACTGGGTATAACATTCTTATTATTCTTGGTTTGGGTTGTTTGTTCTCGATCAGGGTATCTTTTCTTGATTGCTTGCTTTTACAGTGTTATTTCACTCATTAGCTTCCTAGGAATCAAGTCTGATCTTCTGGATCAGGCCTTGATTTTTGTATTTTCTTAATTGAGCCCTCTATACACTTTTTTCTTTGGCGACAATCGCGTATACACGCAAGTTTCCTCAAACAGACTCACATATACGCGAGTTTCTTGTGTTAGAAACGCGTGTGCATGCTTTTGTGTATTTACACAGTCACGTATACAACTTTTTGGACTATTTTTTCAAATATTTTTGTCCAGTTAGGTCTACTACCTGGTGATTTTTGTTGTTTTATGGTCATCCACTATTTGAAGAACTCAGTTCTCCTGCAAGTTTTCTTTTTCAAAATCTCCTTCTCGCTAAAAAGCCTAGTTGGCCTGGGATTGCTTGTTAAGAAAGTTTTTGGTTTGTGTCTTGGGTTCAAGGCTTCTTTCTGAAGTTCTTGGATGTTCTGGTTTTCGAGAACAAGAAATTTATTTCAATTTCATTTGCAACCTAGATTTCAAGTTTCCTTGCTTTGTTTTTCCTTTCGCTTGGCCTTGTTGCTTTTAGTGCTTTTTTCAGTGTCTTTTTGGCAGTTTTGAAAGTTTGTCTTTCTTGACGTTTTGTCAGTTTGCTGAAATATTTTACTTTTGTTAGGGTCAGTTTGTGCAATTTTGTAGACTTTATTGTTTCAAGTTTCCTTCATTAATGAGTTTTATAACTTGCGAGATATAAAGACTCCTTGTGCTTCTTTCTTGATCTTTCGAATTTAGTAGTTCTTTTTGTGACCTCAAAAGTTGCTTTAGTTTCCTTAAAAGAAAAACACAAAAACATTGCTTTTGCTTTTCTTTTTCCCAAGATTTTGGCTTTTTGGTTTCTTTTGTTTTGTTGTTGTTGAGCAATCATGATCTTTTTCAATTTGTTTTGCTTGCTTTGGAGGGAAATTTGTTGTTAAAATATTTTTCCCTCTTCATTATCAAGTTGGCTTATTGACTTTATAAAGAAACACATTTGCTTATAGTATGAGTGTTTTTTAAGATCTTGCATCGTCATTTAAAGTAGCATTAGGTTAGTTTGCATCTTAAGAATTCTTAGTATTTTTAGATTTTGAGTGTGTGCGGAGTGTTTCAGAAAAGAAAGGAAAAATATTTTCCTTATATAAGTTTTTCGTATTACCCAAGTAGAAATCACTCTTCATCGAAAGAAAATAACTGTATGCATATAGTTAGGTTTCTATTGGTTTCTTTTGCGTCATAAACATCATCAATTTCACTTTCGTAATACCCTTGACTTAAGGAATAGCTCTATAGAATCAAGCGATTTAATAAAATGAACTAGAACTTTTATTTTTGTCATTAACAAACACCAACAAGTTTAGGTTCATTAGGGCCTTGGAATAGGTGAGTGGAGAGTTAACTCTCCAAGGCCGCTCAAATTATCAAACATAGAAGTTGAATAACGAGAAAAATCCAATATCGTTAGAAAGACCAGGAAAGCTCTGTGACTGGGAGTTAAGCATGAGGGAGAGTGAAGACAAGGAAGAGAGATACCCCTCTCCTACTTGTTGGATCCCGCCTCATGACTATTCCACTCGGATTTTGATACGAATTGGTGCCCATAGTTTCCTTTCCTAGGGATATCATAGGTGGCTACGGAGGGGAATCTCGTGGCACCTGAAGCAGACGTTGCATCAAATTCTTCAGTACTTCTAGAGGGTACCCTTGTGAAGCTTGGGTGCTTGCATTGGCAAAGGTTTTTGTCTGGAGGTCAGCATAGCTTCTTCTGATACCTTTGCTAGTAGGTCTAGGACATCATTACCCTAGAATATTTTTGGAAGGTCTTTGATATTCACTTTCTGGTATTTTGGTGTTTGGTCCTCATCACCCAGAGTGGAAATACTCAAAGTAGTTTGATTGACTGCATCTTTAAGGATTTTTAGAGAGTGCTCTTTGCTCCTAGTTGGCCTAGCTTTACAACTTTTTTGAGTCTTTAATTAGATTTCTTAAAAATAATTCAAAGTGGCTAATAGATCAGTTCTTCAGTCTAGGAGGGTTCATGGGCTTTCACTTACGAGTTTTGAGCCTTCTCCTCGAAGGTGGAGGAGCAATTATGCCAGTGATTTTCAATCAGTGGCAATAGGTGCATCGAAGATTGATCCTCTGGTTGGAGTTATTGATTCAAAAGGTAGACCTAGTATAAGTAGAGAGTTGGAGAGGAACACTCCAGTTCTTTCTAGAGTCCTCTTCTAGTTGGAAGAAATTATTGAGGTCGAAGAGATTCAAGAGCCTCTTTTGGCTCCTAATTCTCCTCTTCCTCCCAATCACCCAGACATTTTATTATACGTCGGGATTCCGACTAACAGGACTTCAAGCCCAGGTTTCTTTTAATATTTTCCTTCGATGACCACTGCTGGAAGCATGACATCCACCATGAGTGCTATGAGTATGCAAACTACTGCATCCATACAAGGAGGAGGAACGATTTCCATACCTTCCGTTACTCCTAGCACTGCTATATTTGGTTCTACTTCCATCCCATCTTCGAGTGGAAATACTCAAGCTTTTGCCTCTAGCATTGGATTTTTCCCTTTTGGAATGCCAACCAGCATGATTCCTTTGCTTCCATTAAGTATTCCATCGACTGCCTCCATTTCCATGGCTTCCATGGCAAGTGGATCAAATTTTTTTCAGGGTTTCCCGTTTGGGGGTGGTCATATACCACATTCCAACCCATCTTTGGGATCAATACCTTTTTCCTCTACAGGTCAAAGTTATAATCCATTTCAAGGTTGGACAAACCTTGCGACTAGTGGGTTAGGAGCCAGGAATCAATCTTATTTTGGCCAACAGGGGAATATACCATATTCTTCTGTTATTTCATTCAAGAAATTTTCTCCCTATGCTAATGCATGGAACCCTTATCAAGGGCTCTCTGCTCCTTTTAACACCTCCCTAGGGGGAAATTTTACTAAATACATAATTTTTTTGGCAGGAGTTGGTCAAACTCTGGTTTTTCTGGACCACAAGGAGCTCCTTATGGTTCAGTTGGGTCTACGAGTTACTCTAGGAAACCTGGTGCATTCACAAATCTAGGGGATTCTTTTCAGAACGTTGGGAATTCTGCTCACACTGGGTGGAATCCTCAGGGTCCTCCAGGACTACCTTTATTGGCAACGTTAAACTTGCTAGATCTTTCTAAATTTACTAATGATCTGATTAGGTATAACCTGGTTTGGCCTTCGGTCCCAACCAAACTTCCCTCAGATATACCTTAATTTGAAGGAAAGACTGGTGAAGACCCAGGTGACCATGTAACCACTTTCCACTTATGGTGTTCGCCAAACTCCTTGATAGATGATTCAATCAGGTTGAGATTATTCCTGCATACCCTAACTAGAAACACAACCAAGTGGTACATTGAACTTCCAGGGGGCACCTTCGCTTCTTTTGGTGATCTAGATTTTAAGCCATTTTTAGTTGCTTGTTCGCTACGATGCTAGAACTGAGCTTTTGGCTAATTTTCACCAGGATTAGGCAACCCAAATTTCGGATCATATCTAGGAATGGAGGAGAAGGAAGAGACTCATTAAAGATGATATTCCACAATAATTCCTTCCTTAATGGTTTCTTAAATATTTACAACCCGAGATCTCTAAGGACATGTCACTCTTCGGTGTGTTCATCGAAGAGCGAGCTATTTTTAGGGCCCAACAATTAGAACTTATATATTCTCAATCTGGGGTTCTTCAAAAAATTATACTGGACACTTCTAGGTCCAAGGTTGATGTAGGCAAGCCGAAGTTAGGTCCTGTTGTGGCCAGCAACAACCCCCCTCGTTCAAACTAGTATCGGCCATGATGCTAGAATGAATGGGGACCCTTAGTTAATTTTCAGAAAAAACAAAGGTTTCTTTTGAAGTTACAAGCATAAGTTTAGGAAAGGTTTCTTGGACGACTTAAACCTAAACCTGTGTTCATAAAAGCAAACCTTCAAGGTCGCATCACGAAAAAAATAATCGCCTTCGTCTCCCCTCTAAAAAGCCATATATGCACATCGCCTTGGTATTAATAGACAACATCGCATCGCAATACGTTAGCATCCATGAACAAAAGCTTACGAGTCCGCCGATCTGCGATGTTGCAATCGCGCGATCGCATATCGCAGAAATGAGGCAGGGTACGTTGGCGAGCATTGAATTAGGGCGATCTGGGATGTTGCGATCACTACCGTTTGCGATCGCGCGACATGCAAGGATACGTTGGCAAGTCTTAAAAGCACCTTAGTACGACTCCTTTGAACACGCCACCCAAAGAAAATCCACTTACTATAACCTGACTTGGAAATTATGCGCTTTTAATGTTAGTAATGAATTAGTTGTTAGTTATTAAGTGGCATAAAGACGCGTGCCTTAATGCGGATTTGCTTCACGTAAGGTGGCGTATCTGATTTATCTCTTGCATTTAAAACTCTCCCATCACCTTTCTGATCAATCTTTCCATTTTACTCATAACCTGCAGGAGCAAAGTGCGAAGGCGAAATCAACCAGAAACGATAAGCGAGATGGGGAAGAAGAACAAAGCTCAGAGCTCAGAGACAAGGGAAAAGACCAAGGAGATGGCGCCCCTCTACACAGATACTGCATGCAATAAAGATGCAGGCATCTCCACATGGGAAGGCATGTATAGGCTGTTAGAAGAAGAGAACCCTAGAATAATCAAGGCAACTGCTGCTGTCGCAGATGCACCACGTCCTTCAGAAGCACCCCTGGAAGACCTAGCATGCTCTTTCCTCCACAGAATAGCGGCAAGGCCGAAGATCCTACCGTATACAGACATGATCAAGTGGATTTTAGATGATGCGGAGTTGCATCATAGGCAGTTCAAAGTCAAAGGACATGGGCTCGTGGGATTGTTCGCGGCTCAAGACCTGAAACTCATGTATCACCTTCCTGAACCACAAACGACCTACAATGCAGATTTTGTTAGGAAGTTCGCAGCAGAGAATCCGGACCTATCAGACACTACCAAGGAATGGTCAAAAAGGGATGAACCACTGAAAAAAGATAAGAACGGTATGTATAGCACTGGTTCTCTTACCTCTCCGTATTGTTTTGCTGCAGCCATGCTCTGTAGGCTATTTGGTAAGCCCGATATCAATAAATTTCCATCTGAATGGCTACCGTTAATTGATGCCGCGACTAACTCCGAGATAGTAGATTGGGCCAAAATCCTTTCTGACACTCTATACACGGCAGTTCTCCACTACCGTTCTAAGAGATCCTTCTCCCAAAGGTTCTATCCTCCTTTCTATTTGTCTGCCTATATAATGGATTCTGTCTGTCTTGTATCAAAATTCCCTACTATGGGCTGGCAATGGACTACCCAGGACCCATTGCCCATTCATGTCTATCATAAAGTCTTGTGGGACTCCCAGTTTGCCCCCCATTTTTACCAGATTTGCCATGGGCTCATACTGCCCATGCATAGAATGATATATGATAAAGATCCCCCAAGGTGCTCTCCCGAGGCACAAATTGATATCACCCCCATCGCAAGATGGTTTGGGGAAGAATGGTTTACCTACATCCGAGTTTTTGGAAGCACAACACCTCCTCATGTCCTACCCTTGTACATCCCAGATAAATTGTTGGCCCGAGAGATCGCTTATCAGACTTGTTCTGAAGGCGGTTTAACTAAGGACCTAAAGAACAAAAAGAAAGCTATTTGGCCTCAATTTCCAGTCACATGTGGGGCCTTCTCTTTATTCGATGTGGGACACGCTTTTGGCGAGGTGGAGAATGTGACGTGTCTCCAACTATTTAAATTCTCACCAAGGCCATTTGACCCAAATAAGGTGGCCCAGGAATTTACAACTAACGTCAGGATAAGTGTGTTCTCTGGGCAGAAAGATCTATTCGACGATCTCTTTCAGGGCAAGAACTCGCTCGAAGAAGTTTTGCAGGAAGCTCAGTCAAGGCTGTCCCCAGACGACTTCCGGAAATTCACGTTGTATAGAGAAAGAAGGCTGGTTAATGTTCCACTGGAAAGACTGCGAGTAGCTACCAGAGAACCGACTCCGAGCATCAGCCTCAGTGAACACTCCAACGCCTCCAAATCTGATTCCAGCGCCGTAAAAGAAATATCTCCAGATCCTGAAGAGTCTGTCCACAAAGAAGACAAGAACGAAGAAACAATCAAGGACACGGCTCAGTCAAGTTCGATGGCTCAGCAGCAAGTTGCCGCCTCGCCACCAAGAGAAGTTCCCCCTCCCGTCACCGAAGCACCTCTGGTTACACCAAAACTAGATAAAGAATGGGAGACCTTCAATGAACTAATTAATCTTGAAGGCCAAGCCCCGAAAACACCTGTGAGCAATACACAGGTGGTGCAAGAGGTCTTCTCAACCATAGTCAGTAGTACCGCAGAAATGGAGCATCTTCCTATCGCTCCATCCTCAGAACTTCTACTTAGCGTAGAAGAGGTCCCTCCACTGGACGTATTCTACAGCCCACAACACAGGGAAGTTGTAAGGAGAAAAAGAAAGAAAAGAAAGCTCGAAGACGCTCTATCTCAAAATGCTGAACACCTAGATGTCTTGTGGAAAGACCCGAATAACAATCCAACCGACAATCTCACGAAATTGTCTCAGATTGCAGGAGCATACGCTTCTGCGACTATCGATAAGGCTTCTGAAGTTCAGCAACTTCTAAAAGAACGCGAGAGTCAAATACAACTGCTGCAACAACAGTTGCGACAAGCCAATGTGAACGCTGAAGCCTCCAAGCAGCTTGAAAAGCTACAAGAAGACTTTCGCCAGATGCAGGTGAGCCACTAAAGAAGTATTGAAGAAAAAGAAAAGCAGCTGCACTCGGTGCAAGAAATGCACAAGGATGAACCCAAGCTGGCAGAGTTTATTTCAGAGTCCATCGGCTTGAACGACCAACTATCACAGCAACAGGAAGATATGGTGCGCAGAATATCACAGTGGAGGCATTTTTGTGAGCTAAGCGACAAGATCACCAGCCAGGTGGTGGAATTGCGGAATGAATATGACCAAGCCAACAGAAGAGTAACAGAATATCTGGCTTGGCAAAATGACGAGGAAGGGAAAAGAGCAGGGGCACCCAAGATTAATGAGAATCATAAGGAACTGCTCTTCAATAAGTGGGACGAACAAATCACACAGGCGGAACAGGCAGCAGAGTTAGCGGCGACACAGGCAAGCATACTTATCGACTGTGTAAATGAAAATTTACACAGGGCCAATTTAATTTTAGAGTCCACCCCGGGGTACTTACCGAGCGCGTTACAGCTGGAGGCAGAATGGAAGCAGAAGGCACAGGCAAACGGGAAGACAGTTCAGACATTGGCTAGACTAAACTGGGAAAGTTACTGGACTTACTTAGTTAAGCCCCACAGCTAATGCATGACAGTAAGGTGCATCATGAACGCGGCTGAGAAAGTAGCGCCAGCTCTTATGGATGCCGTTTTCACAGCCCAGTTAAACACAGAAGTCGGCCAACCGACTCTTCTCAAGCCCATGCTTGAAAACTACAATTTCAGAGACCAAATTAAGAAGTAATTTCATTTAGAAAGTTGTTTTTTCTTGTTTTTTTTGTTTTACTGAATTAGAAAAAGGGCGGTCATTTGAGAACCGTGTCCTAAATTTTGTAATAATACTATTATTAGGATTAGATAGTAGTATTTCAACCCTTCTCATTGCATTGGAGAAGGGTCCAGAAATTTGTCAAAAAACTTGTCCTCAGAACATGCACTTCTGCACCCTCAGAGGAGGTTTTTGATGAATGGATGGATCGAGATTTATTTATGTTTGCATTTTTACATCTGCTACTGATGTTGCACTTCTTTACCCTTGGTAGATGTTAGAAGCAAGTAGAGATAGATCGTTATTGCTTGAAGTCTGTGAGTAAGAATTAGTCATAAATGGTACTTTTATCTCTTGATTAATTCCTGTTTGTATTCCTAGAGCGATATACAGCTGATATTGTTTGCATGTTAATGTATGAACACACGGGTTATCATTTGGCACTTCTGTACGGTGGACTTATTGATTTATGCTTAACATGCTAATGATTTGATTATGCGATATGCTTTTTCACAACTGTTTTGTTTAACTTCTTAGGCAGAACAGTTCATCTTACATGGTTTATATTCTTATAATGGCTGAATAATCTTTATTACCAGTTATTGTATGAAATCTTTCTAGATTGCATAATAGAAGAAATATATATCCCGGGTTAGTGTAGATCTTGTGCGTGTTATTTCCATTAAGTTACAGTAGCTTAGAGTCAGTTTGCAAGTCAGATTTACAGTAGTTATAGAATGTCTTCAGAACTAACATAATCAAACTTTACACACACATACACATCCCATGCATCGGGAAGCTGGTCCCGTTATCCCCAGTCGGACCCGCTACTCCAAACGGGTAAGGAGCCGCCAACCAGGTTCCGGACCGGGTGGGTATCCCCTTTGTTGTTGACCCGACTTCGGGGCCCTCAACAGGTCCCCATGTCGACAGGCTAGTTGGATCGATCGATGCTAACACGGCTAACCTACTAAATAAATTGCAACAATTGTCTTTACAAACTGCTTTTTCTATGCAAGCATCGCCGTCTGTCACTACACCTTCTCAAACTATGTCTATAAATGCTATCAAAACTTCTAACCCTAAATGAAACCAACAATCCGATGGGAATAGGAAAGGATGAGGTAGGAAAAGGAACTAGGAGGGGAAGGGCAATGCAAACAAACCCGACAACAATGTCGGTGGGGGTAGAAAAGAATCTAAGAAAAAAGTAAAATTTCCATGCAAGTTATGCAATGGAGATCATTTGACTCATCTCTTCCCTAATATCCAAGATGATCAATTCTTATTAGTTCAGTAGGGGTCTTCTAGCTCCCAAGATGTCCTCACTAACCATTTTCCCCAAGGGCAACAATTACTTGCTGGTGTGAACTCTAGTACTGGTACCCTCTAAGGGGGCAACTAGGAAGGGGATAATACATCAAATGTTTACATGATGAGTTAACATATCGACGTTGCTACGTGATCACATGATTATGGTGAATCAAAGTCATCTAAGGCTAAATCTGCTTCCGATGCTTCAGAGCCACTCCATATTGAGAGGCCCTCTGTTGAGTCTATACCTCAGATGCCAAAAGGTTTCGAAAAATGCTCAACCATTAACCCTAGTACTAGGGTAGCCCAAAACTACTCGATTGTAGAAGATCTGGCTTAGAGTCCTCGTGCTATGTCAGCATTAGAGGTGCTCCAGTCGTGCTTCGCGCAAAGGAGTGCATTACTCACTACAATCAGAGCAGTTGAACCAAAAAATTCTCTTGTGATTGCATTTGATATGTCAAAAATAAAAAAGAGACTCCAACATCATATGGCTTTCCAGATAAAGTCTACATATCGCAAGACCAATATCTTTAAAACTGTTATCGATGAGGTAGCTTCCACATGTGTGATGTCCATGTCATGTTGGAAGGCCATTGGATCGCCTCAAGCTATTCCTTCACCTACTCTATTGACGACATTTGATGGTCATTCTCATAGGTTGCACGAGATTATTCCAACCTTTCCAATCTATGTTGGGGGAAAAGTGGTAAATATTGAAGTAGAAATAGTCGATGCGAATCTGGATTACAACCTTCTTTTAGGTAGGAATTGGATTTGTGAGATGGATGCCATTATATCATCATTATTTCACATCCTTTTCTTTCCTCATGAAGGGAGAATTGTAAAGGTTGATCAAATGGATTATTCTCCAGGTGACTCCCACACATATTTTGAGTCTACTGTTCCATTAGTGGACAATCCCAAAAAACCTATAGAGAATTTAGGAGTTTGAATGTACTCTTCCTTAATGGGTACTTTTGATCTTCCTTCTCCTATAGCTAGAATTAATGCTATTTCATCCTCTATGGTACCTTCTCGAAGAAAGTTCTTTAGCACTCATTATTTTTCGGACCCTTGGCATTTACCCTCATCTACCACCACATTAGATGGAGGGCAGGTAGGTGGAATGACATGTCCTATGTCTGCAGCAGAAATTTCTTATCAGTCTATTGTTAACTCTGCAGACTCCAATCCTACTCCTTTCTCACCAGAGGAGCTGGATGGAGATGTGGCTCTGGCCTGGACCCTCTATTCAACTTCGGCTTAGGATTTCTTAGATGTTGTCTTTCCATCTGAAGAAGCAATTCTAGAAGCAATGATGGGTGTTGATAGACCATGGGATGAATTGCATCATCATTCGTATTTCCTCCCTAATTTGCGGGAAGTTGAGTCAAGTTTGTCCAGTCCTTCTACTAGTGATGTTCATGCAGTTTTAAACCCTTTGGCCCTAGCACAGTTTTCCACCGAAGGTAACATGTCTTTTTATCTCACAAACTATACCGATGAACATCTCTAGGAATCCTAACATTATTGAAAATGTTTTCATTGGGGCTGACTATTCCCCTGAAGAATTTCAAACTTATCGCGATCTCTTCAAAGAGTATCATGATGTGTTCTCTTGGTCTTATGAGGAAATTCATGGAATAGATCCATCTATAGTCCACCATGATATCAAGACATATGAAATTGCTAAACCTATTCGTAAAAAAATTCTACCGGTCAATCCTAGAAAAGCAGTAGCCACCAAAGTTGAAGTCGAGAAGCTGTAAAAGGGGGGTTTCATATACCCATTCCTTTAACTAAGTGGGTCTCTAATCCAGTCCTCATAGACAAAAACCAAGGAACGATTCAAGTATGCATTGACTTTAGGGACGTAAATAAGGCTTGTCTGAAAGACAATTACCCCACGCCCTTTATTGTTCAAATTATTGATGAACGTGCGGGTAAGGAATTTTTTTTGTTCGTGGATGGATTCTCTGGTTATAATCAAATTATTTTTCGTCCATAAGATCAGCACAAGACAACGTTTATTTTTCCTTGGGGTACGCTTGCATACAAAAAGATGCCTTTTTGCCTAAAAAATGCTGGAGCCACTTTTCGGTGGGCCATGTCTTATGCTATTCACGACATCATGAATGTTATTGAAGCATATCTGGATGATTTAGCTGCTCGTTCTCAAATAGAATGGATCATCCTAAACATCTTCGGTTGATTTTTGAGCAATGTCGTTTTTATAAAATTTGGTTGAATCCGAATAATGCGTTTTCGCTGTCACATCTAGTCGACTATTAGGATTCATTATGTCAATAGATGGGATTCATGTAGATCCCATCAAGGTTGAGGAAATAATTCAATTGCCTCCCCCGTCTTCCATACATCAACTTCAAAGTTTCCAAGGAAAAACAAATTTCTTGAGGAGATTTATAGCCAATTCTGTCGAGATCACAAAAGGATTTATGCGTGTGCTTAAGAAAGGGGTCCCATTTTTATGGGATGATTTCACGTAACGATATTTTGATGCTTTGAAAAAAGCATTAACCTTTGCTCCATTGTTGAGTCCACCTAATTATAACAGAGATTTCCTCTTATATCTTGTTGTACTAGAATCAACCATTGGTATGGTTCTAGTTTAGGAAGATGATGCCTTATGTGAGCATGTAATCTACTATCTAAGCCGAGGCTTAGTAGGTCCTGAACCGCGTATTATCCCATCGAGAAATTAGCTTTGGCAGTTGTCCATGCTGTATAGTGGCTTCGACATTAAATTCTTCTTCGAAAAACATTCGTCTTAGCAGCTGTCAATCCATTCCAGTTTGTTCTCAGTAGGCAAGTGATTGGGGGCAAATATAATACATGGATTTCCATCTTGCAAGAATTCGACCTCAAATTCATGTTGGCTAAATATAAGAAATATTTAGTATTTGCAGAGTTGATATTAGAGCTGCCTTGTGAGGAAGAAATCATTCATGAGGAAACTTTTCCTGATGAACATCTATTTCTTATTTCCTCACAAGATCATTGGTATGGGGATATCATTATATATCTCCAGACTTTGAAGTTTCTGCACGTTTTTTCCAAGGATGAACGTAGAAAGTTATGTCACCTTGCTAAGAATTATATTATTATAGGTGACACATTATATCATTGCGGTATTGATTCAAGCCTTAGGCGTTGTTTAACCTTGGAAGAGGCTACGTCAATACTTAATGATTGCCACAGTGGAGCATGTGTCGGTCATCTATCTGGGCTTGCTACAACCCAATTTTTTTTGCGACCAGGCTACTTTTGGTCTTTGATATTCAAAGATTGTATTGAGGTGGTCAAAAGATGCCACCCTTGTCTAGTCTATACTCAAAAAATGTGTGCACATCCAGCTCCATTTTTCCCTGTTATCACCATCGGTCCTTTCACAAAGTGGGGCATTGATTTTACTACTTGTAATCTGCCTTCGGCAAGAAATCACAAGTATATCATTATGGTAATAGACTACTTTACTAAGTGGGCTGAGGCCATGCCTACTTTTAAAAATGACAGTGAAACATCAACCTTGTTTCTCTTCAATCAAGTTATTTCCCGGTTCAGTATTTCTAAAGAGATTGTCACTGACCATGGCAGTCATTTCCAAAATCAACTGATGTCTGAATTGGCTCTCAAGTTGGGTTTTGGGTAGGAGCATTCATCTCCATATTATCCTCAGGCCAATGGGTAGGTTGAAGCTGTGAAAAAAATCCCCTAAAATCATCCTAGAAAGGACGATTGACAAAGCTAGATCCAATTGGCACATCATGTTGTATCCGACACTTTGGGCATATCGAACGTCAGTTAAGACTGCCACTGGTTTTACTCCCTTTCAACTGGTTTACGGTTTGGAATATATTTTTCCTATTGAATGTGAAATTCCTTCCCTTAAAATAGTTGTTGAAATTCTTCCTAAGACTTCTAGTCTCGAGGAGCGCCTCGTTCACTTGGAGCATCTTGATGAGGAATGTCAAGATGCTGCCACAATAAACAAATACCATAAAAAGAGGGTAAAAAATCAATACGATAAAGCTGTCCGTCCTAGAAATTTTTCTGAAGGCGACCTTGTCTTGGTCTACGATCAAGACAAAGATGCCTTGGGGGTAGGCCAGTTCAATTCTATGTGGTACGGTCCGTTTATTGTCAAGCGAGTTTTAAAAAAGTGAGCTTATTAATTGATTGAATTTGAAGGAAACAAGTTGGCGGAGCCCATAAATGGGCTCTACCTTAAGAAGTTTTTTTCTTAGGCTTCGGCCAAGCACTTACTTGTTTGTATATATTGTATGTTTGTACATATCTATCTATTGGTTTTAGTGATGTCGATATTTTTGATCTGCTTTGGCAGGTATTGATGGATGATTTGATATATCTAGGATTCACTGATGGTGCCAGTAGACACACCCGGAACCTTTCTTCCGCAGCTTGGGTGATTTATTATCCATCTCGCCAGTTGATGGTTTCGAGAGGGGTATGTATCAATCCTACTTCGAATAATATTTCCAAATATACTGCTATTATTAATTTTCTATTTGAAGCAATATCTCTTGATATTGATTCATTAGTGGTTTATTTAGACTCACGATTGGTGGTATCTCAACTGAATAACATCTATCGGGTACAAGATCCCTATTTGTATCGCCAATTTCTGAGAGTGCGGTTGTTGCAACGATCATTTGTTTACATTACATTTGTTCACATTCCACGATTAGAAAATTCCTTAGCAGATTCTATTGCTAATCAAGCTTTGGATTGGCATATAAATCATTCATCAAATTAAAAAACATAAAAATAATCGAAATATCATCTATATATATGATCATCATAAAATTGTTTGTATATAGATAGAGTGTTTGTGTCCAAAATAATATACAAAAATTGGGACAAAATTCCCTACAAAATTTGGGCTTATGCCCATCATCATGTCTAATCACAAAAATATTTTATCATCTATCTAACGATCCTACTCAGGATGAGTAGCTAGAAAGTAAACGATGACATTGGCCACATGCCGAAATAGTTGCACCCAGTCCCGTGGTACTACTACCATGCGATGCTGCATCTCCTATGATAAGTCCTCTATGGCCACCATGGTACTCAGTGAGTCAATCTCACCAAGTTCCTCTGGACTACATGGAGAACTCTCTCAGTATTAGCTGCTGCCCCTTCGTCCTCTCTCCCACAATGCCTATGTTGAGGAAATCCATCAGGTCTCATTGGTCCCACATCTGAAACATGATCAATATATTTTGTAAGTGTCTTGTCTCATCAAAAATATTTTTAATTCATTTATATTGAAAATCCAAAAAATCTTAAAAATTCAAAAATTCAAAAATCATTTATACCTATGGCACCCCATGCTGCATCTGGTGGCAATACTAGATCCAGATCTCCTCGGAAATCCATTTCAGCATAGGGGTAGTCTTCGACTGCAATGACCTGTTGATCCCACCAAAGGAAAACTCATCATCAAAAGTCATCCTAGGGACCTCACCACCCCCTAGGCGTTTCATCAAGTCAACCCATCTGCCCATCCGTGGATCCCTCAGGCTACTGATGGTAGATAATACCTTGGGACGAAGCCCAAGTACTTTCTCTAAAAAGAACAAGCATAATATAGTGTCGTATTTGAAATTCTTTGTCTGACCCTTCTGAATGAAAGTGATTTGGTTCTTCATGTTGGTCAGCAAAGGTGTACACCAATCAAAGATAGTAGTGAGGCAATCCACTGCTAGACTCATGGACACATGTGGAGCTTGATGTAGAGTAGCGTAATTGTTTACCCTGACTATGGTAAATAGTAGGATTTTCAATGATAAAATCTCTACGTGATTGATTGGAATCTAACTTCCAACCTTTTCAGGGTGGCCAGGACAGTATATGCAGACGTAATCTTCTACACTAAGAATACCTCTTGTTCTACTAGTAGAATTCACTCTCTCTCCCCATCGAGAAAGACCTGAAATGAAATAAATATCTTCTATCTTGATCCTCATGGGCATATAATCAATCATGAATGCATCATCTTTTGCACTCTAGTAATGAATCAACAACTCAAGCAGTCGAGTATTCACCTTCATGTTTGGAATTTTAAATAATTTTAACAAACCACAACCTCTTAAAGAATCTAAGGCATGTTGATCCTCCATCACTTGGTTATCAATGGCACTGTGCTCCCTTTCATGCCAGGTAATTGTCATCCTTCCAAAAAATATGTTTCAAATAATTAAATCAATGTTTAAATTTTTTTACTCGTGCACACGCGGGTTTCATTTTTACACAATCGTGTGTAGGGCCCTCGTTACGCGAGTTACCTGTATCCAACCTGCGTGTATGCAGAGTTGAAATTTTTTACATAATTTCCTACGGTAAAAATTATGAAAAACATCTAATAAGCATAAAAAATGATAAAAGAATGATTAAAGGGTTACCTGGAAGATTTGAAGCAATTTGAATGGTTGAATTTGACGGATTAAGTTTGTTTGAGTTTTTCTCCACAACTCCTTGCTCAAAACACAAATGAAAAAAATGTGAGTCCAAAAGTCCTTATATAGGTTGAAAAATGAAGATTAATTTTTCTAAAGTTGATTTTTATCTTATGGAGTTTTTGACCTTTTGGCTTGGAGTGTCGGGAATGGGTTGTCTTTACAGGATATTTTGGAGACTTTTTGAGAAATCACTTTAGTCCATTGACTACAGAACCGTCATGGCAGGTATCACTTTCTTACTGGAATATAGGTTAGGGAGTATCACTTTCTGCTACATTTTGCATACTAGCCTCCATACTGTGATATTTTTGCCATAGGGTTGACCCCACCATGTCTTGATTTACACACCATTTTCACTCACCAGCGTTTAAAATCATGACATGATGGTAGAGCCAACCTTTACATGGGAATCTTAGTTAGATTCTCACTGACATATGTTGCCCATGCTACTAGATTGAGTAGGCTCAGGGGTCCTCTTAAGTCTTGGCATGACTTGTGCATTGGAGACTCATTCTAGTTCTTCTTCGCTATTTTATCGCTTTATACCCTAGAGGCTCCTTTGTGTTGAGTTGTACTGCTGTATTGCATATTGACTATTTGCACCTTTTCGACTTGAGACGGCTTCACTTGGACTCATGTTTAAGCCACTTTTCGACCATGTCTTTTGCAAAAATCAACCCTGCAATCACTTAGCCTTTGCAACTTGACTCACCCTTTTACCCGTGGAAAGAACATTCCTTTGAGTGTCATTGACCAGTTTTTCCACCTTGCATTGAGCATAGGAAAGTTTCCCTCCTAGGAACTAAAGCATCTGATTTTTCAACACTCATTCTTTCCATTGCACTATAGCATTCTTTTAGTCGTTTTTAGGCTTCATATAAATGAAAAGACAAAAAAATTATATATGCAAAAAAAGAGCAGGAACAAGACATTATTTCCATGTTTGATGGCACCTATAGTCAGTTGTGTTGCCCTTGAAAAAAGCACTCAAAAAATAAGTCTTTCCTCCATTAGAATGGGCTTTAGTTTGACTTAGGAGAGCCTTAACCTTGTTATTGAGTCAGTACTCCTCTGATTGGTTATCTCTTCCAATCATATGGAGAGTTTGCTTATGCATCCTGCATGACAAACTTATACAAAGTTATCATATGCTACCATGTAGTCATAGTTGAGTCGTGATTTTGTTCAATGGAAGTAAACCTAAGTTGGCCTCTCTGTGGTGTCTCTTGACCTATTTTTTAGTCTACCATCCCTAGTTGTCAGCATCTTGTTCGGTATCACATCAACTATGTTGGTCCTTTGCTCATGCTGGTTTGAGAAGGTCTCCATTGACTTCTTGCTGGTGGGTCTTGCTCTTATCGACTACAACAAATTTCTCTGAGGGTAAATCTAGAGCCGCACCTTGGCCCTATTTTCATTATTGATAGATCACCTTGTGCCCAACATCGATCAGTATCATGGGTGTTTTACTGAGTGGTTTCCCTTGTGTTCGGCTTCAGCTTTCATTATCACACATTGGGATTTGTGCAGTGCCTTGGTTTCCGTTTGACCCTATTGGTGGATTCCTCGCCTGTGTCAGCTTTCATTATTGGTTGGTTCAAAGGGTTTCTATTGTGCGCTAGCTACTTCTTGTGTACGTCAAAAACGTGCTTTGGTTGGGTTACTACACCTTTATTCGTCCGATTCCTTCTACATTATTGGCCTACGGGTTACACTCGTGCTAGATTGATGAAGGATGCCTTAATGCCTTCCTTCTAGCGGATATCTTCCCATCAACTTCAGCTCATTGCTTTGGGAAAGAGATCTAGAGTCCATTTGGAAGTACCTTAGGGTTTGCAGTCATCAATGGCAGATTCCTTCACTATCAATAGTGGGAAAACATCGCTGTCTCCTGATTGATAGATTCTTCCAAGTGTTTGACTACAGCTCATTTATTCACACCTGTTAGATTATACTGGGTACCTTGGCTCTCATCATCATTATCGGTGAGTAGTCTCGTGTTTGTTAACAGTATACATCAATGACCGATAATCATACGATTTCTCACATGGTTGATGTTAGATCATTTATTCCCATTGTGTAGAAATGTACCATGGCAGTCGGTGAAGACCTCGGGTTTGCATCAACATTTCTTGGTTCACTTGCCAGTTGGTCTCATTTCTGCTAGTAGACACCACCCACCTTATATGTTGTAGTTCCTTACAACAAATCCTATATGTTAGTGCCCTAGTTGCAATGTAGTACCATTTTTTCCACCATTTGACTTGGTACTTTTTGGATCAATTTTCTGATTTTAGTGATAAGCTTCATACTTCAGGATCATTGATCAACTCTTTATATGTGATATTCAGACATGTACTTTCTTGGTTATGATCGGATGATCCATTATGTATATTCACTTCCTTTATACTTGTATGCATATTGGATCTGCTTTTATACTTAACATGTAGACATGCTTTACTATCTCTGAGCATGGGTATGCCCACCTCAGAAAACAGTTTCTTTATGATCTCTTTCGCTGGCTTGGCATGTTGAATTCTGGTGAATTCCTCCTCAGTCTCAGCATGATTCCTTCTATATACTTAATACATTTCGGTCATCAAGTACCCCTTCTGACCTCATATATTAGGGGGAATCTGTTATAGCATCATTTACCACTCTTGGTAGATTTGATGCTATGGTTATGGCTTAGGGAAACCCTTCCTTCCAAACTTGGTCCAAAATCTAAAAAACAATGTTTTATTTCCTATATGCTACTTTTCCCTATGATAAAAGCATGTACATGTGGGTCAACATATACCCAACCTGCGTACATGTGTTAAAACACTTAAAAATAATAAATTTCCTTAATTTTGGGTGGAGTTCATGAGTTTTACCTATTACTCACCTCCTATAGCCCATGGCCCAACTGTTTCCCAATTGAAAAAACTAATTTGGAGAAGTATAAATAAACCTCCATGGGAAGGCCTTAAAGGAGAAGAAATGAGATATTGATATTATAGTTGATTTATCCTTGATCGAGTATGAAGAAATCCCCGTGCCTCCTGCATTCCCCAAAGCTTTAGGAAACCCTTGTTTTCTCTTTTGAGATATCCTTCATTGTTCTTGAGATATCCTTATGTATGATGATGGAGGAATATTGTTGAGGCCGTGAAAGGACAGATCTGGAGGACGGTTCCTCTTGGAGCTGGAGGAAGACTCACGTTGTAGTTTCCCACCTTTCTTGTAGCTTACATCAATAAAATAATGTTGTTATGTTCCTGATATTAAAACGTGTTTATGCATTGATCTATATTGTGATTTGTTTATGAATATTATATTGATGCATAATTGTTCATTCGTTTATATGATATAATGTATATATCATGAATATGATTTATGTTTCTACTGTTGTATATGATTTGTTTGAATAATTTACAAGTTTCAAAGGAATCAAGAGAAGCAGAGGGTTTTCACCTTGCAGGATCTACCCAAACATAGGACCTCTGGGTAAGAACACTTCTTCCCAGTTCAGTAGAATAAGCATTTAGATTGTTTGTCTGAGCATTTCTTGCTGCTGTTTGCCCTCCACTCTGTTGGGGTTTTCAACCCAAGACCCTAGGGTGTTCTTGCCTGCAACAATTAAACAAACTAAACCATACAACTGCTAGAATCTTATTATCACAACAAGATAATGAGACGAATTTCTTAGAATGTACAAGGCAAATGAAAATATTTTGGAATTTTTTTGAATATATTTATATTGGAGAAAAATTAAATGAAAGAAAGAAAATATGATATATACATATGAAAGCCGATATTCAAAACACGATGAGAAATTAATAAATTTTAAAAAGGGCAAAAATCGTATTTAAATTAATAGAGACCTAATCAAGATTCTAGGCCAAAAACCTGAAATCCTATAGAGCATAAGCTGTGAAAATTAGTGAATAAATTTAACAAAACGTGAGAGGTATATAAAGATGAAAATGATGTAAAACAACAAGATGATTTTATTAAAATAATAGCCAAATACTAATAGCAGGTCTCTGCGAAGACCATTGAAAATTCTAAGACTCAAACATTCCAATGTATAAACTCATATACAACAGCCAAGGAAACCTAATGAAAATGACAACATATCAATCCTTCAAGCAATTTTTCGTGAATGGTCAACTTTATTTCTGCATAAATATCACCGTTAGAAATAATAAAAATAGAAATCAAACCTCCTGAACAACAAGTAAATGATCAGAAAGAACACAAGTTACCTTTAGAAATGCTTGAATAATTGAGGGAAGTCACATCAATTGGTCTCTCCTTAGAGATAGATCTGTTGTCACCATTAATATCAACTCTCTAATTTGAAGAAAATAAAATCAGAGGAATAAAGGACAACCTAATTTTTCTATAGCATACCTCTCTTCAAAACATTCACCCTCCTATATTCATATATCTCTCCTATTTTTAAAGATGCATCAAGTGGTTTTGACAGTTTCCAATCTTAAAACATCAAATTAGTTATATTCCTAATCAAGATAATTAGAGCCAAGAGGAAGGGCTTCTAAAGGCTAGTTTTGGGATTTCTAAATCAAAAGGTTATACACTAATAGGTGGGACCCTCATTTCCATTCGATTAGGACTCCTTGTGTCTTTTAAAATATGTTTTCGCTATGACAAACACCCTCCAAAATTTTTCCTACACTTGAAGTTTTTAGCCTACTTGAGATCTTATGATCTATCATTCCGTCCTTAGTTGCTTCATGTTTGGTTGATGTTTTTATGTGTTTAATCCTTCTTCTAATTTTTTAAGTGTCAAAGCCACTTGCTTACACATGCTCAAACTTTGATGCATTCATAAGTGCACCATTTCTAGCAAGCTTGGAAGTTAATGCTCACCTTTTCAAACAATCATTGCGCCATTCTCTAAAATAGTGTAATGCATAGTCCCTGGAAGTAGTGCATTGCACAGTCCTTGATAACAGTGCCTACATAGTCTTTAGATAAAGTTCATTGTGCACTTCTCCTAGACAATGTACTGTGAATCCATGTTGATAGTTAGTGCACAACATCATTTGATAGTCTCTCACTCTTAGTTACAATTGTATCATCATTCCAATGAATTTTCTTAACTATCGTTTTTGTGCATATTTACTTTCACTGTTAGAAATGATAAAAATAGAAATAAAACCTTATGAACAACAAGTAAATGATAAAAAAGAACGCAAGTTACGTTCAGAAATGCTTTAATAATTGAGGGAAGTCACATCAATTGGTCTCTCCTTAGAGATAGAACTGTTGTCACCATTAATATCAACTCTCTAATTTGCAAAAAATAAAAGCAGAGGAATAAAGTAAAACCTAATTTTTCTATAGCATACCTCTCTTCACAACTTTCTCCATCCTATCTTCATATACCTCTCCTCTTTTTAAATAGGCCTCAAGTGGTTTTGACAGTTTCCAATCTTAAAACATCAAACTAGTTATATTCGTAATCAAGATGATTAGAGCCAAGAGGAGGGGCTTCTAAAGGCTATTTTTGGGATTTCTAAATCAAAAGGTTATACAATAATAGGTGGGACCCTCATTTCCATTTGATTAGGCCTCTTTGTGTCTTTTAAAATATATTTTTTCTATGACAAACACCCTCCAAAATTTTTCCTACACTTGAATTTTGGAGCCTACTTGAGATCCTATGATCCGGCATTCCTTGATTGTCCTTAGTTGCTTCATGTTTGGTTTGTGTTTTTTTTTTTGCATTTAAGCCTTCCTATGAGTTTTTAAGTGTCAAATCCACTTGCTTACACATGCTCAAACTTTTATGCATTCATAAGTTCACCTTTTGTAGCAAGCTTGGAAGTTAATGCCCACCTTTGCAAATAGGCATTGCACCATTCTCTAAAACAATGTATTGCACAATCCCTAGAAGTAGTGCATTGCGCAGTCCTTGATAACAGTGCCTACCCAACCTTTAGAGACAGTGCATTGTGCACTTGTCCTAGATATTGTACTACACAATCCATGCCAACAGTTAGGGCACAACATCATTTGATAGTCTCTCGCTCTCAGTTACAATTGTATCATCATTCCAATGAGTTTTCTCAACTATCACTTTTGCACACCTTCGGTTTCACCAGTGTTTCTTTCACTTTGAAACTGTTGTTTCTACTTTATTTCACTCTAGCAAGAGTCACTTTGTCTTTTTCTTTTCTTTGGCATGTGTCGCTTTCACTTTCTCTAGATTTTTCAAGTGTTGTTTTCACTTTTTCTTATTGTTTCAAGTGTAGCTTTTGAATGTTTTCACTCCTGCATGTGTCACACTTTAGTGCACCACTAGAGGCCTCTCTAGCACATTATTTTGCATTAGTTGATCATATATATCATAATAATATGTTATAGATACTCGCCCACAACTCAATGCACTTTCTCGTTGCAGTTGACACTTATATCTTAACTTGTATTCTAAGTGTCGCAAAGTGACATTTCAACTATTGCACTTATAAATAAGTTTCGATTTACTTTCATTTCAATGGATGCATGTGGATTGTAATTTTTCTGTATCCTTTTGGTGTGTGTTGATGTTATCTGAGTGCAAGATCATTGTTTTAGGACTTGTTTGCATGTTTGTTTATCTTTTCCTCACTGATCCCACACTTAGTCAATTTCCGGAATGTTCCTTACCCGACAAACCACTCTTCCAACTTGCCTCCCTAAAATATGCACTGCGTAGTTTTAAGCCCTAGTAAACATCCCTTTGCTCCCATAACTACACACTGTGTAGTCACTGCCTCCAAGGACTACACATTGCACAGTCATAGTGCCTAGTTGATGCCTCTTGTCCCTCAGAATTGCACAATCCTACCCCCCAGTTAGCCTTCCACTATGCATTGCATAGTTTCTATTAGCAATTAGCCTCTCTGTCTCCCTGATCTGTACAACTGCACAATCCTATGGCCTAGTATCTCTTGAATTGCACATCACGTAGTAACAATAGGAAAGCCTACCTCACCGTGTCACTATCTCCCTCAACTGCGTAGTTTTTCCTCTCAGTCCCCTAGCCACTACGCATTGTGTAGTCACAATAATTAAACCTTCCTCACTGCCTGCTCTATCTGTGCACTATGAAATTCCTGAGACTCCTCCTCAGACCTACACTCTGTTCCTTAGTCAATCAGTGTTTCATTAAGAATAGAGTAGACTAGGAGATTTTTAGACTGATGTCATCTTGTCATGAGTGGATTCCATCTACTGTATTGTATCTTGACATGACAGGATGATGCTTAAGGAGGATTCCAAGGAGATCATGTGAAAGGAAACTTATGTAGTTGCAAAGACAAGGATTATCATCAAGCAAGAAGATGAAGGGACACTAGATTGCAACAAAAGATGGAAGATCAAGATCAATAGGAAAATTCCATATCAATAATATTTTGGAGGATGAAGATGAAAAACATGCAAGACTTATAATGAAGATACAAGGGAGGTCATCAATAAGAGTCTACAACAAATCACTTGCAGATAAGAAGTACTGGAATAAGCATAATGAAAACATGAATAAATCTTGGATCATGACAGAATGGTGGTACCCCAGGTTGACGTGGAAGGTTCTAACACTCATCTACACCCTTTGGAGGGTGAAGATAAAGAACAAGAAATGATACATCATGAAGAAGATAAAAAGATGGTAGCTAGGAGAAAGGCTTGGCCCACACACATCACAATAAAGTGACAAGTAAAAAATGCTAAGTCATTGCTTGTCCAAGTGTCACCATTAAGATCAACTCTTTAATTTGCAGAAAATAAAATTAGAGGAATAAAGGACAACCTAATTTTCTATATCTTCACAACTTTTCCCGCCTTGCTTCATAGATCTCTCTTGTTTTTAAAGAGGCTTGAAGTGGTTTTGAAAGTTTCCAATATTAAGAGATCAAATTAGTTATATTCCTAATTAAGATTATTAGAGTAAAGAGGAGGGACTTCTAAAGGATAATTTTGAGATTTCTAAATCAAAAGGTTAGACACTAATAGGTGGGACCCTCATGTCCATTTGATTAGGCCTCTTTGTCTCTTTTAAAAACATAAATCAAACTGAAATCATCAACTTCGATTATCTCATAAATGTTGACCATTATAAAACATAAGATGATTGTGTCAAAACCATAAATCATATGCAGTTAACAAATAAAATAAATCCATATCATCACATGAAGATGTCACATCATGAGCGCATAATTAAAACCTTATATCTCAATTTCACCTTGTTTCTCCATTTATCATTGACATGTAAAGTGGTGCCATAAAATATATGTGTGCATCAAATATTATACAATCATACATACTATACTTATTTATCCTATGCTAAAATATCAAAATATAAACATAACATCTAGTAGATCAATTGAAAAGTAACATGTTGTATACCTATTAGCAAGTTTTCTGAAAAACATGACTTGTGTCCATAGTAAAAACCAACATTAATTTCCCTGCCTGTGAGAAGGAGCCAACTCTACTTGTTGCTCCTTTTCCCTTTCCTCTTCCTTTGTTTCAATTAAAGAACATCATTGCTGCATTATATTTATTTAATTTCTCATTACACATATGTGACAAATAGTATGACATCATCTACTTATGAATGACACTAAGTCTTTATAATAAAAACAAGAGGAGACAACAATTGAAACAAGGAATAGGAAATGTGTTTATATACACATATAATCAACCTCAATGGTAGACCTAATAATAAAATAGAATGGCACTATACTCTAACTCAAAACTAAGTGCCCTCACAAAGCCCAAACATACTCGATGATGCTAGTGGTATAAAAACAAGTAATAAATTACTGAGTGGTATGGACCATCTGATAGGGCCAAATGTATTCATCACATTTTATAATGAAGACCTCATGGGTTAGGTTTAAAACAAAATATTGCTAGAGTGGTATATGGATATGTGATTCTCCTTTTATGTATAGATAGACTAGATGGTGAGGAGACAACGTAAAACCTAGGCCATTCAAATGAGAAAGATGACACCAGTAAGTATTGTTATGTAGGTAAGTTTGGTAGTAGAGTTAAATACAAATTGAGTAGAATTCCTTGTGCATGGACTTTGCATGGGTTTCTTGATTGAAGCCCCAAGGCATTGAAAGCTCCCTCATGCAGCATGATAAGCAAATTTGTAAGAATATTAGAATTTTATTAGAAGCTACCAAAAACTGAGTTATTTAATTGCGAACATAAATGAGGATGAAGTTTTAAATAGAATCAAGATAACCCAATAGCCATTGAGAGCACAAACAAGCTCAACAAATGAATTGTCATATAAGAGATAACAAATACTAATTAAATATGTAATTATTCAACGGAGGGTGGCTAATTAACAACCTTGGTATATATATAACCGAGCCCTTTTAATTAATGCCATACCATATAAGCTTGATGCCTTAAAGCCTCAAGGGCTTCTGGTCATAATGCATAAGAAGATATTACCAAAATTAGACAAGATTTGTGACTAGAATCAAACTCGACACTGCATGTTTAGAAGGTAAATTCAATTTCCAACCGAGAGAGAAAATATACATATATATTCACATACAAATATATATATATATATATATACCGAGCCCTTTTAATTAATGCCATACCATATAAGCTTGATGCCTCAAAGCCTCAAGGGCTTCTGGTCATAATGCACAAGAAGATATTACCAAAAATAGACAAGATTTGTGACTAGAATCAAACTCGACACTGCATGTTTAGAAGGTAAATTCAATTTCCAACCGAGAGAGAAAATATACATATATATTCACATGCAAACATTAATAAGGGAGCAGGGTGAAGAACATGGGAAAAATAACTCAACATTGTTCACAGGGATAACAAATGACAACCATTTGATGCATACTTGGTGAGAAAAAGAGACACAATAAGAAACCAAATTTGCACAGACTACCTCGAAGCCACACTGCCATGTTTTGAATACAATAAACATTTTTAGACTACCAAAAATCGCTTTCAAAGAAACAATATTTGAAAAATTACAATAATAGAAACATCACATGGTTTTACAAGTTGTATAAAATTGTAATGCTCAACTCGAGGTGGTGGAGTAAATGGAGGCGAATGGGATGGGTGGGCTCATTAATTGAGCAATATTCCCAAGACTATATTCATGCATGCCAACTATATGTGTTTGAGTGGGGAGGTGTCGATGTTGAGGAATTCCATGCAATAAAATTAACAATAGATGGGAGTTATATCAATTCCAATAGTGAATATTCCAATCAAACCATAAAAATCACGCCAGGTCAACTGCCAACTGAACATAATAATCAATCATGCATAGGCTTGGAATTCATGCTAGATCAAATGAATATTATGTTATATTACTCGAGTCTCATGACGTAAGTTTCAAAGAAAACAAAATTTCTTTTTTTGGAGAGAAGAATATGACCAATAAACCTAAAAATTCCCTTAAAATTATGAAATCAATACCAACAATGCTAGGTAAACTGATGCCCAAGGCTATTAAATTCGTGTGTCCACTACCCTACAAAAATACATCACCAAATCAAAGTCCATAACCAAATAACATTATTGCAACATAACTTTCCACTAAATGAGAGTGACAACCTCATAGAGTATGTTACATGTCAAGCACATTAAACCATACCCAAAGGTTGTAACACTATTTCAATCCTACCATAAATAATATCACACATAATCATAAACCTTAACATATAATTTTTGTGACAAGATCGAAACTCAAGTGGTTTGGAATCACATTATTAAGCATTAAACTTATACATTATATAAATATGGTTTGACAAAAATATTCGAGACCTTTTCATGGAAAATGTGTACATACTTTATCCATTTGTGTCCATCAAACACTAGTGCAAAGAATGTTCATGGGCCTAGAGGTGGTTCATCCCATCTTTCAAAAGCAAACATATAACTGATGACCAATAAATAATATGTGTCAGGAAGATTAAACTAATTCCAAAGTAGTGCCCATGTGGCTAGAATCTTTCTTATGAGGGGTTCCATCTATTAGGTCCCTTGTTCATAATTAGATATAACAAATAATATTAGTCTTGTGAGGGTTCATTTTATAGGGTATGCAATGGCTAGTGGGTTTAGTTAGTGTTGACCATTGTCAACGAAATTTAATAAGCATTTCAATAAATTGTATAACATGATTCTCCCTCTTATCAAGCCCTCCTCAGAAGTAGTTGTTGTAACTTATTTATCTAGTTTTGACTTCGAATTTTCTCTCATGTTAAGAGAAATATGATCTATGACATTGGAGTAAGCCCAAAATGATGCCTTCGATATTAAAGATAATCTCAATGCTTTCAGGAAGTCTAAATCAAAGATAAACCATTATGATAAAAATAAAGTGAAAGAGGAACCTATTGCTCAAATTTCCTCTTCCCATTCTTAGTATAACAAATTAATGAAATGGCCAAGTTAACTAGAGCATTACCAAATAATCTTAAATAGTTAGAATTAGCTAATAGTCCAAATGATTAAAACCTTATGTAAAGGAATTAGTTTAATATAAACCCGAATCAACCTAGACGACCTTTCAACCATAATTTTAATAGAAGAAATGATGATCAACCTATAAAACCCCCTATAAGAACTAATTTAGTAGAAGAACAAGAGGAAGAAGAAGAAACAATAAATATAGAAGAACATGAGGATAATGTTGAGCTGAAATGGCTAGAAGAAAATAATTCCTTTTCACACTTAACCTTTGATGACTATCAACATTCTTTTGAAGAGGAACCCATATTAAATCAAGAATATAATTAACACACATTGCAATATAAGTGGTTTATGGTTGCCATTGAAAATGTAACTAGCACCAATTTCTATAATTGTTGTATGGCTCATGACATGATGTAATTCTTATGTAATGTATTTGTCAAAAGAAAAGGAAAAAGAAAATAATTGTAAACGTTAAAAGAAAAATAATTATAAGCATGGTTTTCATGCTTTGTGTATTTTATTTCTAGGACAAGCCTCTATTAAAGGCTTCTAGGGTTGAGTCATTGTCCTTGTCATTATGTTCTAGACCCTTCTTGGGCTTATTATGCCAAGAAAGAAAAAATATTTATGGTAAAAATGGTCATGTATTTCTCCTCCACCAAGTCAGCCTCGTAAAGGCTATTTGACCCCACTGGATGGCTATAAATAAGAAGGAATTCGACCCCTTTTACACACTCACTCAAGCAAGAACTTGATCTACAATTAAAGGTGTGAAAATGAGTCAAGAAGAAGGTGTGAAGGCTAAGGAAATAATAGACAAGTCAAACGAAGAAGGAAGAGAATCTTATCTAGCAAAAAGGACCAGGATTTTTGTGTTTTCTGCCACACGTGTGAGAGGTTTGAGGCTAGTTGTAGGGACCAAAGGTGCATGCCGAATTTCAGATGTTGAAGAAAGGGCCGAGACCCTATTTGACCTATATATTGAAGATTGATTTGACTAGTGTTTGAAAAGATTTCCTGGGAGGCTGACTTGGTGGGTTGGAGGAGGTCTTGTTGTTGGTCCAAGGGTCTTGGTTGTCTCATTTGATTTGGTTATAAAGGAAAAGAATATAATTTTTGTGTTTTCCCCTAGAAGAGGGGTTTTTCTTTGGCTGAGAGCCTACATCCTGTCTCCTTTTTGTTTTTATATTCATGCATTTATGTTTTGGAATTTGCTTGATGATAAGGAAATAAAAAAAGACATAAAATAAGTTAATAAGATTGCAAAAAAATCACTATTAATTATCAAGATAAGAAAATATTTATGCCTTTATCATTTGCTAACATGGTATCATAGCCAAGGTGAAGTGAAAGAGGAAAAAGGCAGCTTGAAGATCAATAGCTCTCATCATCTTAAGGAAGGATTCTAGAAACGTTTTCAAGGAATATCACAAGGAAATGAAAATAAGAGTCATCTTTTCAAGAATTCTTGGAAGTGTTTTGATAACTAGCTTTTAAGAAAGGACCCATTGAAGGCTACAAGGAGATCCTGACCTCTTGGCCCTATTAATAAAATTTAGTCCTATACACTTATCTAGAAGGAAAAATGTTTTGAATTTAGGCCGAAAATTTTTGCAAATCTGAATCTCTATATCAGAGCTTAAAAAGAGGCCTTTTAAGTGCCGATGAGAGGGATATTAATCCTTGTGGTAGAGAGAGTAATAGGTCTAATTATTAGATGAAGAATCTGGGTCAAATGTCTTGTAAAAAATACCAAGCATGGAAAACAATGTAAATTATCATAGTTTTGTAAGGTATAATAAGATGCGTTATCTAATACATGATCAAAATTCCTAAAAGAAATAATCATTCTCTCTAGCAAAAAGAAAACCAACTTGAGTAAAAGTATGTAAATGCCAATCCTATAATCTTGCATAGTGTATGGGAAGTCCTAACCAGAGGGAAGGACACATGTATATTGGCACTTAGATTATAGAATGAGAAATAAATATGATTGGTTGAAGGTTTGCCTTGAGACCTATGGTATAATTATCAGTTGTCTGAGACATATCATGAACTTGTAGTGCCTATGAAGGAAGTCCTTGTCCTTGACATCTTTTGAACTTTCACTCTTAAAAGAAGTAATAAGATCATGACATCTTGACGAAACTTTTACAATAAACATATTGTAATTTTTAAGGACTAAGATAGGTATTCCTTGACGTACGTATACTTGTTTTTATTTATATAAGGTCTAACTCAAATCAGATTAGGGTTTTGATATTTCATTTTTGGTTCCAAGGTTTGTAATATTCATAATATTGGACGTTGTTGACATCTAAGTTTTTGTAAACCCTAGTTTGTATTTGAAAACCCTAAAGATAAACCTTAACTCTATTCTATTCCCTCATATAAACCCTAGTTTTTGGTCTCTAGGGTTTGTAGGTAGCAATGAAAAACCATAGTGAGGGTAGAATTGGATTTGAGATTCAAAACATAGAATTGATGTCTTGAAATGTAACATCATAAGACTTAGGATTTGGATCTAGAAACCATAGGAATTCTCCCTCTCTAAATATTCCATGAAATTCCTAATCATAACTATGCTTTTGTATATTTTTCTTGGTAGTACTTCTCAATGAATGTTGCATGTACTTAATGAAGAAAGAAAAATTAGAAAAATACGTTGATCTTATGTCATAAAGAGCATGATGAATAGAAGGAATGGTAACTTGTTAATCAAATTGGACTTATTGGCACTCTAATGAAAGTATACTAATATTGAGATAGACCGTGAAAATGTTGAAAGGGAGCCTCTATACTTTTCAAATGATAAGTATTCTATTCTTTATTTCTCTCATTACATTGTTAATAATTTCCTCTATGTATCTAACTTTATTCTTGTTACTTGATTATAATCCTTTCCTTTGTGTTTTTCCTTGAAAGGAAGGTTGGAAGGAATATTCTAAAGAAAGTATTGTGGGTAGACTGAGAGGGAGCCTCAAAAGAAAGACTTGATTAGAAGCCTTGTTGTAGAAGGAACCTTTCAAGGTTTGTATAAAATAATCAAATCAAGGTATGTTTAAGATCATAAGACCTGTAGCAAGTCTTCATCATATAAGGAGTACTCATTTTTTTCTTTAAAATCTATTCATGTTAATGACTCCCACAACTCTATGGTTTTTAAGGGTATGTTGATTTCTAGATTAAATCAACCCTTGTAGTATTATTTTGATAAAACCATAGCTGTTTAAGGTATGGTGATGATATCTAGGGTTTATGATAGAACCCTAGTAGAGGTTGATATAAGAACCTAGGGCATGAAGGTGAAATTGGTGGCTTGGTTGCAGGAGATATGGACAAATGGCCAAAGCCTGATATAATTTCTTCAAGTTCTGGCTGAATTCCTCTTTCTGGTTCGAGAGGTGTATCAGTCATCTATAAGCAGCTTCATGAGTTTTCCTCTGATACACTCCAACCTTCATATTGGTGCTTTAATGAAATAGGTTTGTTTTTCCCTTTCTCGGCCTATAATTCCATAGGAATTATAAAGACAGACTATCGTTGCTTTAAAAAAAAAGAAATGCGTTAAAAACACAATATACACAGTCACGGGCTTTTCGTTCCAAAGGAACAGAGCAACACTATCAGATACACATGCGGAGGCCTCCGTTCCAAAGGAATGGAATAAAATATCGGCACTTTAATATCACTATATTGTTAATTCCAAAGAATTAACTATCGCCGCTTTCAATTTCAAACTATGCGTTTGAATGCAATTAACACCATCGACGATCTATAATCACCCTTCCAAGCTCCCCCCTCCAAGGTGATAACACATAGTGTTACTGGAGGTTGCAATCAGTGACTCCAGTGTTCCTAAGGCAAAGCTCCTTCTACTTCGATCTAGCGATGCGATAACAATCGTGGACCCGATATCCTTTTAACTCTTCTCTACAGTGTTTCGAGTCCAGGCTGTCAGGGTTTCGGACTTCGGCGGTTCCAAGGTCCTTCCCGCTCCACTTGTGGCACTGCGATGCGATCTTGGTTCGGATATGACACGGGAATGAACCAAAGATCATAAAGTTTTAAGTCCAGAACTTTGCTGCGACTAAGTAATTTCACGAATTCTCTGTATAAAACAAAGTTTCCGATTGGAAGCTCAACAATGCATGTAAGAGGAAATAGATGCGCCAATATATGGAAAACAACCCAACAGGCCTAAGCTTAAATATTTATTGGGAAACAAATATTGAATCACCATTAATGAAACGTAGGGAATAATAGAACCAAAACTGATAGACACATAAAAATAACAGTTTAACAAAGAACCATCAATCAGATGCACAAAAAGAGTTTTTTTTCAATGACAATGCTTCCGGGCACGACCTTTCTGAGCATCCTGTTATTTCCTTTTATAAATAGTAGATAAGCCCTCTCAGTCCTTATCCATACAAAAGCATGCCTTTTACATAGAGTGATTTAAAGCAATCATGCATACAAACTTATTATCGCTTATCCATAAGAGATTATTTCAGAATGCTTTTATTCTTAATTCTATCCCTATCTTAACCTAAAAAAGCATGGAAATTGCTGGCTAAAGGACCCCACTCCCTTGCCTGTAGATTTTTTTTTGGATTTTTGGAATAAGTTTGAATATTTTCCCTCCAAGTCAAATGCTCCTGCATTAGAAACCATGGGTGTTAATGTTTCCACTGTGATTTAAAACCTAAAAAGGTTTAGATGTTGAGATATCAAAATCCCTTATTGCAGTTTTGATACCCCTAGATACTCTCCTTATAATGTCATGATGACCCTAGTTAACTTCATGATCTTGTACATATATATTCATTGTACTTGTTGATGAGATGTGTAGGTACATAATTGTTGAAGTTATAAAGAAGTAAAACTACCTCATATCTGATGATGACTTGATGATGATGTTGAGCATGATGGAAAGAGGGAGTTGTAAGAACTTTGATGTCATTGAAGTTTACATTGAATATTGAAGATGACCTTGTTTCCATATGAAGATAAAAGAAATGACTTTTTAGAGGTTCGAAGTTCTTCAATGATATGATGATGCAAAAGAAAGAGCTTGTGTAGCTGGAAGAATAATTTTTTTGGTGATGAATTTATCCCTAGTTGAGAGGGATCTTGGATGAAGGAATGTGTATATCCTCCATATTATAAAATGAGGACATGATGTATAGTGAAGACTATAAAGAAAGAATAAACATTGGAGAAGGATAAAGAACTGCTGATGGTTACTCTTGTTTGATGTAGTTGTGTTTAAAAACTCAAATGTTGTGAGAAGTGACAAGGTGAAGTTTGGTGTTGCTTGAAAGATTGGAAAAAGGAATCTTCCATCGAGATTTTCTTGGATATTATGATGAATTAAGCAACATCAGAATGGTCAAGTACCCCGAATTTTATGATAGCATATTGATAAGGACCAATATATTGGAAGTTTGATATTGATTGGGGTTGTGATGCTACGATATGTAATATTGTATGAATAAGTAGCTGATGTGTTAATTTCTCCCTGAGAAGTTTGAATATTTGATAAGCATGCTTGGATTGATTTGGATAAGAGGGAGAGATGAGTACCTTAGGATGCATGCACATATGATGGTACTTTGGAGGACATCTTGGCTTGGTTGGTATTGAGATATTAGTTATAATTTGGCCTTGTTGATGTCTAGATCCCAATGTGGGAGGTTATCTTGGTCTTATGGAGCTTTGTTTTAGTGTTTGACCTTAATGATACCTGTATCCTTGTAAGGGTTAGTGTCTTGGCATAGAGGCATAGATGGTATCTATATCCTGTTGGATTGATACTAGGGTTGTGGCTTGATGGTACCTAGAGTGGCATGTTTTCTTGATGACACCTTAGTCCTTGTTAGTGTCTTATATCCTTGAATTAGTGTATTGGAAATGACACTTTGATCCTTGAATTAGTGTCTTGATGATGACACCTTGATCCTTAAAATAATGTCTTGACACTTGGATCTTTGATGTGATAACTTGGCAATTTGTTTGGCCTTGATGGTGTCTAGCATTGCGTATGTTGTTGTGCTCTTCTTGGAACATTTCAAACTGAGGTCAACCTTGTACTGGCTGAACAATTACGAATACCTCCCTAGTTAAGAGGGACTGTTGAAAATGTAACTAGTATTAATTTTCATAATTGTTGTATGGCTCATGATTTGATGTAATTATTATGTAATGTATTTTTCAAAATAAAAGGAGAAATAAAATAATTTTAATGGTCAAAAGAAAATTATTTACATGTCATTTTGTCACCCTTAGGCAAATGACCACCAATCTAGATCTCTCATTATCTGACGAAGTGTTACAAGCATTCCCCTGAAATGTTAGAAGTAAAACAATCCCAAAGACAACAAGAATCTTAGATTACATTGCTTAGAAACATGTTTTTAAGCACTTGCTCAGTTTCCTAGCCAAAATCTGCACGACCACAATTTTTACCATTGTGACCTGCACAAATATATGCCCTGTCTTCCACTATGAACTACACAATTCACTTAACGGGAGTAAAAATAAAAAGTGATTTCCAGAAGCCTTGTTGGAGGAATATTTCCAAATTGAAATCCTTGAGATTCTACATACTTGGGCCTCATCCTCCCCCCTTTGTGGAATCGTAATCCCTCCTTTTGAGGATCTCATCCCTTGAGAAGAGGATCTCAAAAATCATCCTCTTGGCCTATAAATTCAACATAGACCTGAGGGCTATGGAGGACTTCTGAATGTAAAATTATGCTATTGGAATAAGGATAGAAAGCTTGTCACCGAAGGGGAGGATTGGAGACCATTGGGAGGAGGCTTACATCACCAAGGCAAGGTTTTATTTCTTCTTCTTGTTCAAAGATTAATACAATCAACTATTTCTTTCCTAATTTCACTTGTTTTAATTCTCTTTGAAAAGCTCCTTGATCTTTTGCATGATTTATAATTGAATATTGGTTTAATCCTATGATATGTGATATGTTGCAACTTTCATTTGATTTGTGTTTCATCTTTATCTATGCTATAATTTTATGCCTTGTTTGTTTATGTTTATGCAGATCTTCCTTTGAAGCAACGAGGAAAGGCTTTTGAAAGCATCATAAGGAATTCTATAGGCATTTCGTAGAAAGGTAAGAGGCTCTTGCATATCTCATACTTTGTGTTTTAGTTATGAATTAAGGAAAGGTAGAAGTGACTTGTTTTGTTTGTTACTAGATATATTTAGAGTCACAAGAGATATTTTTTTGCCATAAAAAATTGGTGACCATACTCGGGAAACAATTTGTTCTTCATTATCTCTTCTCGTGAGTTTTAAATCTATTTTTGTGGCCTTATTTGATTGTGTTTTAGATATTCAAAGTTTGGATTTTTCGTATTTTTGGCTTTGTTTTTATTTTTTTTCTTAATTTTTCTCATCTTGCACACTTTCGCTTTAGTCATAGTGCGCAAAATTGCGCACTTAGACCTCAGCAACAATGTGGCTGCACACTAAATTCAACTGTTTTCCTGCGCAAATCTTTGGAAATTTTGAAAATGGTTTTTCATTTGCTAATTCTAGGAACTTTTGATTACAATGCTTTGTTGGATTTGTTTAGATTCTTGGAAAGTATGTTTTAATTCGATTGGGTGTCGTGAATTGTCTTCTTGAGAAATTCGTATCTTTACAAATTAGGGTTAAAAGCTTCATCTGATGATTTGTTGATTTATCAAAGGAAGGATTGGTAATTTTTGAGTTTGTGTCTACCTGTCTTTCTTCTTTCAAACGATCAGATTTAGTGTTTGTTTTACCTATTTGTGAAGAATCATTTAGTTAATGAAAAATAACGTTTTTCAAGATTAAGTATTTTTCGCTCATGAAAGCGCTTCTTGTGCTGAATTTGAAATGAAAACTTATTCTTCTTTCAGTAGTGAAGCATCTCATAATTATACTTTAGATAGTATGATATTCATAACATTCATTTGAAAGATTCATCTTAATGTTTTGTTAGTTTTATTTTTGCATTTTGAAAGAATTTTTGGGTGTTGTATGTTAAGATAATTTTTTTATAATCTTTGAGTTTTTGGGTGAATTGAAATTCAAAAGCTAAGTTTTTGAATCTGGGTCAATCTAAAAGTGAAAATTTTGCATTTTTTGGAAAGAGATATGCTGAAATTAGGAGTTTTGCATTCTGTTTGAACATCAAAATGCTCTCTCTTTACCATAGTTAGAAATTAATTGAAGTAAAAGATTCATTTATGCATATTTGTTGCATTAGGTTTGAAAGTGAAAATTGATAATAAACCAACTTTAATCAAGGGGAACTATAAAATAAATCAAATTTGTAATCAACCAAACATAATGGTTATAGGTTAGAAGACGTGTTCTGACATCTATAAACATAACATTTGTTGTTTCTTGTGTGCGGCACATTCTATGGGTAGTCAGTATTCCACGTACGTAAGTATATGAGCATGTTCTCCTCGTACCTTTGGGTATATCAGATGATGTTCCATGTATGAAAAGTATATGGGGATGCTTCCTATCATACAAGCTTTCATTAGACAATGCTAACACAGACTTCACCTCCACATAGCTCGAGTATATTTTGGAGGTCCCTTCTAAGTTACATACCATCCATAAGTAACCTAGTCAACCACTTTTTCATATGTGATACACCAAACACATCATTCAAGGAGACTACTTGAATGTATTGGAAATAATATTTCATAGTTCAAAATGGATTAGTAATCCTTGATACCTAGTTACCCCTTATTTTATTTTATTTATTTATTTGATTGAATAAAATTGGAATACACCTTTAATAAAATTCATCATGTCCAATTTACCAAGACATTCGCGTAGAATGTAGGGTCTTCCCTCTGAATATACACTTGGTAAATTGGTAAACTGGAGAATATTAAAGTAGAAAGGTCGAAATCGAGAGGATATGGAATATCAGATCAACCTGAGACATATAGAATTGTAGAATCGGAAAAATAGAGATTGAAGTTATTCAAACACATGAAAGAGAATTAGGCATGGTTCAATATGCACCTAAATTTACTAAGGTTATTCAAGGAGAATCTAATACTAGAGAAATTCCAGACACAAAATTAACTAAACCAAACATTGCAGAACTTGAATCTGACATTTCTTAGCCCAAATCACCTTCAACTACTATAGCCCCTACTCCTGCACCGACTTCACCTTGAAGAAGAACTATAATTACCACTGGTTTTCCTCCTGGTCTTATAAGTATTGAAGATATTACTGAAGAAGAGGAGGAAGAATAACCACATACCCCCTTTACTGTTGGTGATCCACTAGATTTTCCAAGAGTTCCTTTTGATCTGTTTCAACTAGATCCTTGGTATTTTAACCCCTTGAACTATTTAGTTCAAGTTATTCCTCATTTACAGACTCCTTTCTATTTTTCACCTAGATGAAACATGTCAGAAATTCCTCTAGTGGGTCAACCCACTGAAACTTCTATGTATGAAAACTCTCTGAAGTCTT
Source organism: Pinus tabuliformis (assembly GCA_031772625.1). NCBI lineage: Eukaryota > Viridiplantae > Streptophyta > Pinopsida > Pinales > Pinaceae > Pinus > Pinus tabuliformis. Next base: position 868,376,400 of record CM062820.1, on the reverse strand, counting down.
TAATATATGTTGGGCATTTAGTTTCTACTAGGTACCAGTCACTTTCTAGGATTTTTTCGAGAGCCTCTTCTTCTCTTAAAGTTTCTACTTGGCCATTTGGTTTATCTACCTCTACTGCTCAGAGCATGATATCTCTGCCTAGAATACCTTTGGCATTAGACCAATATGTTAATACGATATATGGTAATACAAGTAATCCTCAGGTAGCCCCAACTAGAATTTATTATTCACTCGAGGAGAAACCATCTTATCCTCCACCTGGAGGACAACCCATCATTGGAACATATCTTACTATTGTAGGAAAACCCCTTGCTAGAAATTATACAATTTTTGGTTAGGTACCTCAGGTCAGTCGAAGTCAACCTGTTGTATCTCAACCCTTGATTGGTGCTCCTTTACAAAGAATGAATACTATTTTGAACCCCTCTTATGTTCAAAAATCAATTCAAGCCAATATGATCCACCCTTTATGACACTTTAGCTATCTATGTGCTCCGCAACAGAAACTTGTGAAGACTTTACATTTTATACAAGAAAACTTGGGATTTTTTCCCCAAAACTTGGGCCTTTTGAACCAAAACTGACCCTAGGGGACCCTGTCCCAATAGGCCCCCAACACAAAGATCGTGACTCGCCCTCGAGTCACTCTACTAGCATGGAGATATTACTGCGGAGACCTCCCAACTCTACTTGTTCCACTGCTACCTCAGTCACGATCTGTGTGGCTTCCTGTTTGATTTGCTCCACCAGTTGCTCTGTTGTTGGTCCCACATTATATGTCTTGAGTTTCTGCTGCGTGCTCTGTAGGATCACCAATTTCTCCTAAATGTTGGTGGAGATAATGTAGGCCTCATCCAGCCAAGACCCCAATCTGGCCTCGAGGACCACCTATTTCCTCTGTGATGCTTCCACCTATTCAAGCAGTTGTTTCACCTCCTATAGCTTTCCAAATCATTGTGCTATAGCGATGTTGTGCGCCGTCGCTCTCGCTTCATCATACTACTACTACAATTGACATGAATATGTATTTAGCCTCTGCAGGTTAGGATCTTCCTGCAGAGCCATGACTACCTCCATGGATTGCTTGAAGAGTGCGGTGCAATCCACCGCCGCAGCATCCACTACTGCGACTCCATCCTTTATAGTGGCTTCGTGTTATTTTTTGACCTCTGGCGGAGTTGAATACTGTGACTTAAACTCTAAATCTATGATTTTTAGATTCAATTAAAATTGAACCTTGGCCACTTCTGTCTTGGCATTGCGCATGGCTGCAAAAAACTTCTTGATCTTCACCTCCAACAACACTTCCCCTGGGATATGTAGTTCTGGAACTATTTTGCATGCATTGGCCACCATGGCTGCAAGCTGGTCGTTCTGCGCTTGAACTTTCTTCTGGGCATCCAGCGCTGCTAATTTCTCCATGAACATTTGTTTGTTGTTGACTTTGTACTCGCTTATCAGGCTCAACGTGCACTGCTCCTAGGCCTTAACCTCTGCTATCACACCTGCTTGAAGTGTGTGAAGAAACTCGATAGGGAGCGCAGTCAGGTTGAGGCCAATATTATTCAAAGAGCTGACAATAGCCTTGTTAGCGGCTACCTCCACGCTCAAAGGTCCATCAGGTAGCCTGAATTCCTGAAGGTCCAATGACCTAACCATAGCTGTGGCTTGCGTGGTTCTCGGTGCCAAACTTGTTGATGCAACGTTGCTCTGTCCTACACCTGTCTGGATTCTAGTCATCTAGATATGTATCTCACATAGACCTATTTGGATGGTGCTCAGTGCCTGATTTTTCTGCTGCTCAAACTGATGCAACAGTTCTGCGGTAGTATCCCGCACCTTGTCTCCAGTTTCATTTAGGTTGCCATCCATCAAAGTAATCAGATCCAGCGACAACTTGGTGGCCTTTGTCTTCTTCCACTTTCCTTCCTTTTCCTGCTCCCTATACCTCTTCACTCAGAAGGGAGTGCTCTCATTCTGCTCACCGCCGCCCTGCTTTGATTGCTCTTCCTCCTTTGTTTGGGGCAAAGGAGACTTCTGAATTCTTTTAGAGCCATGCTCTTCCTGCTCTGCCTGTGTCTTCGTGGCAATGAAACCATTTGTTGGATTAGCAGGTCCTAACTGAGGTTCAAAGTTAGTTTTTCCAAACAAATCCCCACACTACTGTCTTGTTCTACATCAATCTACAGAGTGCAAACAGAAGTCTCACCTAAAACAGTATGGGGGGGGGGGGTGTTGGAACCAAGTTTCCGCACCTAGAGATGAGAGTGATGTCATTTTATGCCATAAATATGCCTTTTGTACAGATCGAAAAGCCTTTAAGGTTTATCGATATGAATACCCTTAATCAACTTCTATACCTTTGCGAATGTTCACAACTGTCTTTCATGGACCCTAGATAGGTGAATCAACTACTTACACACCTATGTGATTACTCTTAATCCTGTATTTACCCATATCGGCGCAGAGCCTCTCTTCTACTCTAAGATTTCTTTGCTCTTTTCTCTACTGACCCATTACATTCGTCTTCATCATCCCTATCTTACTTAGACCCTCTAAGATCCTACTATTTATACAATTCCATGGTCTGCGAACCATGGGTGGATCTACAAAATCTGACACAACTTACATAAAATAAGGGTAAAACCCTTTATGACACTTTAGTTATCTACACGCACCGTGACCACAACTTGTGGAGACTTTACATTTTATATGACAAAACTTGGGCTTTTTGCCCCAAAACTGACCCTAGGGGACCTTGTCCCAATAGAACTCCATAAGTGTCTGTTCATCAACTTATTCAGAGTATTCCTCAAACATCTGTTCAGCCTACTGTGCAAACAACTGTTCAACAACCGATTCCAAGCAAACCTCAAATGCTTGTCCAATCTATACCACAAATGACCATCCAAGTTACGCCTCAGATATCAGTTCAAAAACCTACACATACTATCCCTCAGGCATCTACTTATCAAACTGGTCCTACTTTCAAGTCTACAACAAAGATTCCTATTGGAAAACCTAGTATAAGAATGATTCAAACACTGTTTCAAGGTTAATCTTTCCAAGGTCAACCTTTTAAGAGTCAATTTTTTCAATTAAACCTTTACAACGTCAACCTTTGTAGGGGAAATTCTACTTGGGTCAAATGGTACAAGGTCAAACATATCAGAATCAACCTTTTCAAAGTCAACCATACCCTGGTCATACTTTTCAAATCCCATCTCAACCACAACTTGGTATGTCTTACCCTGGTTACCCTGGAGGGATGCAAATACTAAATGCTCAAGCTATTCCAGATTATCCTGGGTATCCTCCTCCAGGGTTTGGACTTAATCTCAAGGTTATCAATATCCACAACAAGACATTAACTGACAATTACCTTTTATAGCAACCCTAGATTTACTAGATTTGTCCCGTCTTACAAATTATCCCATTTATTATTATCCATTTTGGCTGACCATTCCTACTAAACTACCAAGTGATATACCAAAATTTGAAGGTAAATCAAGAGAGGATCCATCAAATCATGTCATGACATATCATCTATGGTCTACTTCAAATTCATTGTTTGATGATTCTATCAAATTACACCTTTTCCAATGAACTTTAACAGGTTCAGTAACAAAATGGTACATTGAGTTAACACGTGTCTCTTTCCACAATTTCAATTCCTTAGCAAAAATGTTTTTAATGCATTGTCAATTGCCCATTCAATATGACATTGGTACCAAACTTTTGAATTCATTAAAATAATATACATCTACTTGCATTTCATATCACATACATGAATGGAGGCGTATACATCATTCAATCAAAGTTTATATTCCAGACAAAATATTAGCTGAATGGTTTACTAAATCTTTACTTCCAGATATTACAAAATATTTTGTTAAAGGAGGTGTTGTAATAGAAGATCATGTGATTTCTCGTGCCCAATACCTAGACCTTATCTATTCACAACCGAACACTTTATACAAAAAGATCCCAAATTTACCTTGCCCAGCAATTTGAGATCATCCAGATTCAACTCCTACAAGATTTCACACCGCTGATGGTGTAATTGGTTCTATCAGCCAACAATCGAAGAGTAAATCATCTAAGAAAAATTCTAAAAATACTTAGACTTTGGCTATACAAGATTCACCCAATGAAAACATTTCTCTAGAAATTACTTCTGAAATTAATGCAGTAGAATCATCTACTAGAAAAGCTCAACAACTTGGAGGTAAGAAAAAGGGGAAAGGGAAAGAAAAACAAAATTCTTCTCAAAAGGAGAAACCAACAAAAAATGAACCTTCTGAAGAAAAAAATAAACCTTGTTATCCTTGTCTGATCTGTAATGAAGATCATTATATGAAGGAATGCCCACATCGTGCAGAGGTTAGTAAATTTATAAAAGGTTCTCCTACACCTATTGTTTTGAAGGATCCTTTCCCTTCTCAAGACAATAAAATGGTTGCACATAATCCATCCTCTTCATCCACATCGACATATATCATGATGATGTATTCACAAGTTTCAGTAGAAACGAGATCTAAAGATTATGGATCTAAAAGTCCTATAGTAAACAGAAACGATGCTAGTCAATCTGGTCAACCTTCTATGTTAGTTCCATCTCCTTCTGAACCTTTATATATTGAAAAATCAAACCCTGAAAATGTGATTTGTTTGCCTCCCAAAGGTGTTGTTCGAAAGTCAACACTTAACCCACATGCTAGAAAAGCTCAAATTACAACATTGTTGAAGACCTAGTTCAGCCCCCTTCGGTAATGTCGGCTCTTGAAGTGTTGCAAACATGTCCAACAAAAAAGAAATTACTATTTTCAGCTATTGGAGAAATTGATCCTCAGGAATCTAATATCATAGTCTTCGATCTTGAAATTCATATACCTAGAATCCCACATCAACTAGCATTTCAGATACTAGTTTTTATCAAAATCAAACAAGTCTTTAGTATAGTAATTAACGAAGGAGCCTCTACATGTATTATGTCTATTGCTTGTTGGAAAGATTTTGGTTTTCCAACTATCAATCAATCCCTTAAAGCCTTTGATGGAAGAGGTTTTTGTCCTTATGATATTTTGAATGATCTACCGATAGAGTTAAAAGGTAAAACAATTGTAATCGAGGCAGAAGTTTATGGCGCTCAACTTGATTACAATATTTTATTGGGTCGAAGTTGGACCTATGCAATGTGGTCTCATCACTCTTCCTAATGATATTATTTCCTCATCAAGGAAGGATAGTGAAAGTAGAGCAATTACCTTATTTTACTTCTGACCCTATCTCTACTAGTAGTGTACCTTTTGCGGGAAAAACGACTACTCCTTATGAATATATTGGTGTTGGTTTGCTTAAGGATTCATCATTGATGGGAACTTTTGTACTCCCTCCACCCAACTTTTCTTCTAGTGTTTCCCAGGTCAATATGATCTCATCAAGCACTTTAGAATCATACAATCCTTGGATTGTGCCTTCAGAATCCGAACTGACTGCATATGGTGACCAAATGCATCTAAGCCCATTCAAATTAGTTTATCATGTAATTCAATAATTTCTGGGCCCACTACCCATTGAAAATGATCAAGTGAATGTGATCATGGACGAGTATTCTCAATCATCTTGGTTGGAACCAATATCATTTCTTGACCCTTTTGATAACATGTTTCCAACATATGAGAGTATCATGGAAATTATGACTTTGGATGAAATTCCTTGGGATGATTATCATCATCGTTCATCTTTTCTTCCCAACTTTGAAAACATTGAGAACAACTTCTCTACAATTTTTTCACCTAAGATCGTAGATAATCCTGAATGCCCTATATTGATTCTTGAATCTAAATCTGAAAAGAATTTAGGAAATATATCTATGACTATTCCGATTAATATCTCAGTGAAATCTGGAATTACAAAGAACATTCACATAGGTGCTTCATGTTCACTTGAAGAAATTCAGACTTACAAAGCCCTATTCCAAGAATTCTGTGACATTTTTGCTTGGTCTTATAAGGAAATGCCATGAATTGACCTAATTATTGTTGTTCATGAAATTAAGACCTACTCGGATGCTAAGCTTATCAAACAAAGATTGTGCCGAGTGCATTCTCAAAAGGCTGCCACTATCAAAGATGAAGTTGAAAAAGTTCTTAAAGCTGGTTTTATTTATCCTGTTCCCTTGACTGATTGGGTTTCCAACATTGTTCCTGTTAATAAGAAGTAAGGGAAAATTAGAGTATGCATCGATTATAGAGACATTAATAAGGCTTGTCCAAAAGACAACTATCCTACTCCCTATATTGATCAAATAATTGACGATTGTGCCAATAATGAAATCTTCTCTTTCATGGATGGATTTTCTTGATACAATCAAATCAACATACCCCCTATAGATAAACATAACACAATGTTCATTTATCCATGGGGAACTTTTTCTTATCAGAAACTCCCATTTGGACTGAAGAATGTTGGTGCCACCTTTCAACGGGCTATGTCTTATGCTTTTCACAATATTAAGCATATTGTACAACCCTATTTAGATGATCTACTAGCTCATTCAATGAAACACGAAGATCATCCAATACATTTAAAAGCAATCTTTAACATATATTGACATTACAATATATGTTTAAATCCTCACAAATGTGTTTTTTGTGTACAATCTGATCGATTAATGGGATTTTTCATGTCAAAAGAAGGCATTCGTGTTGACCAAATTAAGGTAGTGTTGACGATGCTAGAAATCCATCAACCAAGGGGTCTCCCTGATGTGAAGTCCCAATTACACCTCACACCATTTGGTGTAGGAACCCCATCCAGAATATCAGCCCGGTTTCCATATAGCTCAAAGATATGCCTTGGCTCTAACTGTCAACATAGAGAGGGATGATGCAATGCTGTCTTCGAAAAGCGAGGAGGTGTTCCTGGTGAGTGTTCAATTGTTTATGTGTCAAGGTTATTCTATTGCGGAGAGGGGAAAAAAGTGATCCTGTAAGTGAGAGGTAGTTGTACCACCCAAGAAGAGACACACATGAACTAAAAGGATCTCTTTAACATCCAGAGGAATAATCCACAAAGGATGCGACTCATCCGAACTTAAATAGGAACGCAAAAACTTATAGACATAATCATAAACAAAGAGATGCAGCAGAAAACAATTCATTTCATTAATAGAAAAATATTGAACTATGCTTACAAACCGAATGGAAATAAGATAGCTCAGGCGATGGTAGCTTATCTCTGAGAAGAGATGTGGCGGCTACATGCCTCTGAACTAAGTTACAATGAGGCTCAAGGGCATTTTTATTATTTAACAATAAGAGGAAACTTTAAACAACCAAAACCCTAATCCGAGGAGATGTAACAACAAGAGTTTATGGGCCCTATTGGGGTTAGTTGGGTAGCCAACTTCCCAGAGTCGTAACTTGGTCATATTATCTCTGTTTCACATGTATGATACCTCGTTGGAAATATCTCTTTGAGGACTATAGAGACTGATGTGATTGCTTTAGAAATCACTGAGTAATTTTTCCAAAAAAATATCGTTTAGGGCCTCAAAATGGCTTGGGAAGTTCAGGACACGAAAAACTACCAAAATAGTAAATTGTTCTACAATTAAGGAAACTGAAAAAACTGAAAGAAACAATGGTGACGTTCCAAGTGGAATAGGAGATTGGCCACCAATATCCACTTGGATCAGTCCTCCCCCCTTAGGAAGCAATGGTCCCCATTGCATTGAGTTCCTCCATGAGATGAGGAAACTTCTACTGAACTTGGTCCCTGGTGAGCCATTTTCCTTGGTGAAGGAGTTGGCCTACTTTGACAACTCGATATAGTTGTATCCTCTATTTCCGAGTGTTCTTGATATGTGTGTCCATGATTTGATTATTTGTGTCTTGTTCCATGCAGTTCGGGTTCAGCTCTGTTGGTGTGAGCTATTATGTAATGTCAGATGTGTCCAACAATGGTGAACAATATGGATGAAGGTGATCTACATTGAACACTAGGTGCAAACCAAGGAATGGTGGGATGCGGAGCTCGAAGGAAATGTCACCGACGACCTTGGTGATGGTGTATGACCCATACCGGAGCGGGTGAAGCTTGCGGTGGGGTCCAGCAAGGCGCTGCTTCTACAAATGTAGCTAAACTTTGTCACCCACCTGGAACTTGTGCGACACTCGATGTTGATCACAATGTTGCTTGTAATTAGCATTATCTCTATCCAATATATCATGGACATGTTGGCAGATGTGTTGAATGCGCTCAATGAAGCTGTTAGCCCTTTCAACTTCAGATTGCACGTGAGACGAATCTATCTGAGTGGCTGGAAATGGTATGGCCAAATAAATGATCTGAAAATCACCCTTGAGTGATCTCAGTTAAGAATGATTTGAATGAAGGTATTATAGACTCATGTGCTGGTGTGTGTCTATGTTATTTTAGGTAAGAGATCGATCAGATTGCAAAATACACAGACACTGGAAATATGGAAAACAACGAAGAAACACAGTAAGAAAATACAAGAACACAACAAATTAATAAGGAGTTCACCCTATCCTCCAGGGCTACGTCTCTGGTCCAGCTTTCAATGGCGGCCTTTTTTATTATGTCTTTAAAGAAGAGAATTATAATGAGGAGGTCAATATGAGTCTCCTGAAACATAATTGCTTGGCAGGGTGGTTCTTAGATTCCCCAAGTCACTAGAGTGCACAAACTCTTTTCCTTACCAGCTCTTGACCTCTCTAGTCTTCAATGGAAGGAGCCCAATGTGGTGCTCAGTTTCCTGACAGATCCTCTCAGGGATGGCTCGATGCTGCCTTATGCTGCAAGTTAGCTCGGCTCTCTGTCTTTCTACTCTTTGCTTCACTGTCTCCTCGTTCTCTGTCTTCCTCTCGCTGGTCTCTCCTATGTTTTGTTCTCTATGTGTTCATGGCTTAAAGCCACTCTGGCTCATTACTACTTGTTTCCTCTTCCTTCCTCCATCGGGTCGCCTGCTGCTGCTCACTTGGAGTTCCCTGTCTCTGTGTCTTCATCAACGACTCATAGGGAGTGGCCACTTGTCCTCCTACAAACTGTGCCACCTTTTCGTCATCGGTTTGGTTCTTTAATCGGGGGTGATCTCAGTTGTTAGATCTGGAGCCCCCAGATCCAACGCCATTCACTCATTTTGTGCGGTTGACTTGCTCGACCGTTAGCGCGCGATGAGTAGTGATTTTCTCTCTCCTCTGCCTGCCACACATTGGGCACTAAGTGGAATCACTCGTTTTTCTCCAATTCCACTTATTACCCAAGGGTGCCTCCAATAAATACCGCTGGTTTTGGAGCGTGGGTCCCGCCTTCAGCCTTTAGCACTTTTCCCCATGGTTTTCCTGGCTCTCATGCGACCGAGTGCTTCGGGGCTTTCCTTCTCAAGGGGTTTTTTCCAGTAATGCGCGATTAGTGCGAGGAGCTAATCGCGCATCAGAAATTGCCTCCTTTTCCTGATCCGAGCTTCCTAGGTGCTAGTTTCACCTCCTGCACGGTCTCCATGGGCCTCGGTCAGCACGCTTTGACCGAGGTCCTCGTCATTCCTCGCTGGCTACCAACTGCCACTGTTCAGAGGTTTTCCTAATTGCTCTGTGCTCTTGAATTCGAAGTTTTGTCCTGATTTGGTACAGTCATGATGCTTTGATTATTCTTCATGGATCCAATTCAGATCACTGCCTTCCCACTGAAAAAGATTTTGGACCACCAAAAGTTGGTTTTCAAGCATCGACTAAGTGAGGGTACAATTGTCTCACTTGTCCAATCTCTATCCACTTTGCACTGCTCGACTTTGAACCCTTGAGTCCAATTCTAAGGTACTCAACATCTCCTCTGCGTGTTTTCCTCACGTTCCTGTCTAAAACTGTGTCTTCTTGTAATTCATTAAGATATTCAGGTAGCAGGTCATCAATAGAAGGTAATTGGATTTGCTCTTTGGGATCCTCAATCAGTGAGGGTTCAAACAATCTCAAGCAATCTGCATTTATGACTGAGTAGATGTGCATGTAAGCTGGTAGATCAAGGTGAAAAGCATTCTCACCAATCTTCTCAAGTATCTTGAAAGTTCCATACCTGATAGGCTTTAGCTTTTTACCTTCACCTTGCATCCTGTCCTTGCTAATATACAACTAGACTTGGTGACCAACTTGAAAACTATGCCCCATCCGATGCTTGTCATGCCTAGCCTTGTATTTGGCTTGGCTCTTTTCTAGCTGTTCCTGTATTGCCTGGTGGATCTCCTGGATTTGTTTAATGAACCTAGTTGCCTTGTCCACATCATTGTGTCCATCAACTATGGTATCTTTACCAAGGACAAAATCCAAAGGATACCTTGGTGTGACACCAAAATAGGTCTCGAAAGGAGATCTCTAGGTAGAATAATGTTTTGCTCTGTTGTAAGCATGTTGCACATAACACAGTGTTCATCTGAAAGCTTAGGATGTTTGCTGCAATATGCTTTGAGTAACTGGATCACTGTCCTGTTAACCACTTCTGTCTAGCCATTAGTTTCTGGATGAAAAGCTGTGCTCTTCTGCAGTTTGGTGTCCATCAGTTCCCACAGACTTGACCAAAACTTCCCCACAAATCGGGTGTCTTGATCAGATATAATGGAAGTGGGTAATCCAAAGTGAACCCATACATGTTTAAAGAACAAATTTTCAGTTTGTTCAGCTGTAATTTGTTTATTACAAGGTGTTAAAATACACATTTTGCTGAACCCATCCAAAACAACATATAGATAATCATGACCTTTCCTAGATTTAGGTAGTCCTCCAACAAAATCCATGGAAACACTTTCCCAAGGGTGAGAAGGAACTGGTAATGGAGTGTACAAGCCTAGTTTTCTATTGTTGGGATTGCTTTTAGCACACATAGTACACCCTCTTACATATCTAGAAATTGTCTCATTCATTTTCGGCCAATAACAAAATCTTTGTAGCTGTGCAATTGTTTTACTTACCCCAAAGTGACCTGATATCAGAGAAGTGTGTGCTTCTCTAATTATCTTTACTCTCTCGGTTTGTGGAATGCATAACCTCCCACAATGGTATAAGAGCCAGTCCTTTACATGATAATCCAATTCTTCTACTCTTTTGCCTTGACTTAAAGTTGCATATACATCTTTAAAGTCTATATCTTGAGCATATTGTTCAATGTAACTCTCATGTAACACAGAATTATTCTTAAGTATAGTAGATGCATTTATAATGGGTCTAGATAACATGTCTGCAACTTTATTATGTATGCCCTTTTTATATCTGATGACTAAATGAAACTGTTGTAGAAATCCCATCCATCTGTAGTGTCTTGATTGCTGCAACTTAGTTTGGGAGTGTAGATATTGAAGTGGTTGATGATCGGTATGTATTACTGTCTCTTTGCCCATTAAGTAACGTTTCCACTTTTTCACACTCTGAGCTAATGCATACAATTCTTTATCATATGTAGGATAGTTAACTACTGTAGGATTAAAAGTCTCAGAATGATAACATATGGGTTTACCGTGCTGTGTCAACACTGCTCCCATGGCATAGTCACTGGCATATGTTTGGATCTCAAATGGTCTTCGCAGATTAGGCAGTGCTAGTACAAGTGCTGTACTAATCTTTTCTTTCAAGGTATCGAAGGCTTTCTACTGTTTTCCTCCCCACTGAAACACCTTGTTCAATCCTGTCAAAGCGTGTAAGGGAGCTGCAATTGAGGAAAAGTTAGAAATGAACTTCCTCCAATATTGTGTTGCCCCTAAGAAGCTTCTCACTTTTGCAACAGACTTGGGTTTAGGCCAGTTTACAATGACTGCCACTTTAGAGAGATCTATTTTCAATTCACCACCCCCTACTATATAACCCAAATAATTTAGAGATGTTTTGCCAAATTCACATTTGGAGAGTTTAACATGAAGTTATTCTATTTTTAAAACATCTAATGTCTGCTTAACATGCTTTAAGTGTAGAAATTTTGAATAATATGACACATATTCACAGAGATTATCTTGATTGTACACTTATAAGCGGAACAATGCATAATACATAACCTCCTCTATGTTGATCATCAATTTACAGAAGCAGAAACATTCACAGGCGTACATAGAAGCACCAATCACACATATCAACACAGTATTTTCCTGGGGAAAGCATCTCGCTGAAAACCCCAACTATCTGTATATTATAGTGATTGAATCAGGTAACAATACATAGTACAATACTCCTCACAAGTACTCAGTACTATCTCCACATTCTACACACAATACATCTTAGATCTGATCTCCAAATCTCCTCCGCTGGTTGCCTACCTCCACTGCACAATACCTGCTCAAGAATGAATGAGAATGGTTTACCAAACTCGTATTTAACTTCCAAAGAATCACTCACACTGGGAAAGACGTGAGCAGAGGCTATAATACTTGGTATTGTCCAATTCATTGGCATACTCAATCCCTTTGATTGTGCAAATCATCATGCACAACTATAGTCACAATTGATAGCAATCTGATCCTCTAACACTTGTCCCTCCTGAAATGAACATGCACTGACATGAAACTAAGTTAATTGATGTATTCTATAGTTTCATTATGAGTTAATAATTAGTTTAACAACTCATCATTAGTCTATTTGCAGTTAGATTAATTAAACTAGTTTAACCAAGTCAAACTGAACACAACTCCATCAACTCTACAATCAACTCCACCAAACTCAACTGATTGAGTTCTAACTGAAGTCATGCATGCAAAAACTCAAATGACCCACAAAGAAAGTGTACTTCCTTTTGACAGCTGCATGTGCCACATCTATAGCTCAAACTGAAGTGCTCCAAGAGAATAAGATCAAGTTTATAGTCCAAATATTATTATGAGACAATAATATTTGACTTTTCTATTTTTGACAGCCAGTCTAAAAATAGACTTTGATCACTCTTGCTGTGATCAATCCTACTGTGATCAATCCTACTATGGTCAGTCATGCTGTGGTCACTCCTGCTGTGATCATCCCTGCTGTGGTCACTCCTGCTGTGATCATCCCTGCTATGGTCACTCCTGCTGTGATCATCCCTGCTGTGGTCACTCCTGCTGTGATCATCCCTGCTGGGATCCAAAAATAGAACTTGCGCCATAATTTGCCTGCGGGCCCACTTAGTGAAGGCGACTCCTTTCGACTAAGCTCCATCATCTTGTTGCATTCTCAACAAGAATTTCTTGTTGCACACTTTTCAACACTCCCTCTCAACAAGAAAGGCTTCCTCTCAAACCCGATCTTGTAACTCTGGAATGTTCTCCATGCAACACATTTGGCCGGTCCACTTGCTCTGTCATCAAAGTCTCTGAATGCTATTGCCTCTGTCGACTGAAGACTCTGCATCTTTGTGCTCTTCAGTATCTGACTGCTCTAGCTTCTGTCACTTTGATCTCTGACTGCATCTGTGCTGCTGCTAGTTCTATCTCCCAGCATTTCATTCACACTGCACCTCCCAACTGACCTCCCTGTTGGGCTAGAAACACCCTCTGATGCTAAAGCTCTACATGCTGCTGACAAGTGCTCCCTCTCTGACATCTGCGCTACTGCAACATCTCCATGCATCTCGCACCATTGCACACCTCTCTGTGCCACCTAGCATTGTGCAAAACACTTGTGCCTCTCGCATTGCTGCAGCCTGCTAGCTATGCGCTGTCCTGGGATTCCCTGCACTGTCGCTCTCTCTGCCGCTCCATCCGCATCTGTCTCTACCCAATCAGTCAGTTCCTGCTACTACAAATCGAGGCTCTCGTAGCAAGGTCTCATCCAAGAGGTTGGGTACCTCAAGGATCCTGCCCCTCCTCCTTGGGATGATCAATCCACATCACCCCATCTCCTACCTGGAGGTATGGCTGCATGTGATCCCTCAGCCCACCTGGATTGAAGTTTCCCCCTACTGGAGGTCTCTGGATGAGTAGATGTCTCTACTTGATCTCCTCTCATCTTCCCCTGTTGTGGCTGCTCCACAACCTCCTGAAGTTGCTGCACCAATCGTGTCTCCTCCACAATCGTCTGAGACTTCTTCTGGCTCTGCATGTTGATAGGTAATATACGCTCCCTCTCAACCACCAAGTCTCCATCACTTGCCTCGCTGCTCAAGGCTTTGCATGCATCTTGAACCTCAAGAGCATACAGGTTCTTGACTCGTGAACCAATCTGCTTCACCTGTCTAGTGATGATGTGTCTAAGGAAAACCTTTCCCTTACTGAAGACTACATCATAGCCTCTCTCTTCCAGCATCACGATTGACACCAAGTTTCTCTTCAGTCCTGGTACATACTTGACATCGGTCAAGGTAAGGCGAGCTCCACGCTCCCTCTGAAAAATAACCGTGCCTACACCTGAGACACTATACTTCTCATCATTACCCATCCCTATGAGTATCTGGAGATCTTTCTCCTCCAAAGTACTAAACAAACTTTTGTCACCGGTCATGTGGAAAGAAGCTCCATTGTCAAGAAACCAACCACTTCCCATCATGGATGAAACCATGCATGCAAAGAGTGTGAAATCAAACTCAAACTGTGAAGCAAGTGCCTCACCTTCAGATCCTTCCCCGAATCCCTTCTTGGACTTCTTCTTTGGGCAATTAGTAGCATAATGACCCAGCTCATGACAACGAAAGCATCTCACCTTCGCCTTGTCAACCTTCTTCCCATCATTGGAAGAACTGGATTCGGAAAGAGAAACCTTCCCCTTCCCCTTCTTCACCTTACTCGCTAAGGCAAAGTTCTCCTCATCCTGCATGGATGAAGAACCGTCTCTAGTGCTCCATCTAATATCCTCCTGCACAAGATCCGACCAAAGTCTCTCCCATCCTGGCAGTTTCTCCTTTCCATTCACCGAGTCCTGGTAGCTATGCCAACTCTTAGGAAGTTCAAGGAGTGCTAGACTCACCATATCCTCATCCTCAACAGTTACCCCCACACTTCCCAGCTCATCCCGGCATTGGGTGAACTTCGTGAGATATTGGGGCATACTGTCTCCATTCTCACACCTAATGTTTCTGAGTTTATTCTTGAGCTCCATTCCACCACCTCAAAACTCAACCGCCTCTGATCTAATATTCATGAGAACAAAGTAGTTCTCGTACAGAGATCGACTCTATGGGCATTCACCGGATATCTCACCTTCCAAAATAAGGATGAATCCAGAATCTACCTGGCCCGATTACAGACTCTGCCTGAAGAAATAAAATGTAATCACTTTCTAAATAATAGATCTGATGATCAATCCTCGCTTTGATATCCTGTAGAACTTTTTCTACAAATCAACCAGCTCTGATACCATGTAGAAATTTTGAATAATATGACACACATTCACAGAGATTATCCTGATTATACACTTATAAGCGGAACAATGCATAATACATAACCTCCTCTACGTTGATCATCAATTTACAGAAGCAGAAACATTCACAGGAGTACATAGAAGCATCAATCACACATATCAACACAATATTTTCATGGGGAAAGCATCTCGCTAAAAACCCCAACTATCTGTATATTATAGTGATTGAATCATGTAACAATACATAGTACAATACTCCTCAAAAGTACTCAGTACTATCTCCACATTCTACACACAATACATCTTAGATCTGATCTCCAAATCTCCTCCACTACTTGCTTGCCTCCACTGCACAATACCTGCTCAAGAATGAATGAGAATGGTTTACCAAACTCATATTTAACCTCCAAAGAATCACTCACACTGGGAAAGACGTGAGAAGAGGCTATAATACTTGGTATTGGCCAATTCATTGGCATACTCAATCCCTTTGATTGTGAAAATCATCATGCACAACTATAGTCACAACTGATAGCAATCTGATCCTCTAACACCTGTCCCTCCTGAAATGAACATTCACTGACATGAAATTGAGTTAACTGATGTATTCTATAGTTGCATTATGAGTTAATAATTAGTTTAACAACTCATCATTAGTCTATTTGCAGTTAGACTAATTACAACTAGTTTAACCAAGTCAAACTGAACACAACTCCATCAACTCTACAATCAACTCCACCAAACTCAACTGATTAAGTTCTAACTGAAGTCATGCATGCAACAACTCAAATGACCCACAAAGAAAGTGTAATTCCTTGTGATAGCTACATGTGCCATATCTGTAGCTCAAACTGAAGTGCTCCAAGAGAATAAGATCAAGTTTATAGTCCAAATATTATTATGAGACATTAATATTTGACTTTTCTATTTTTGACAGCCAGTCTAAAAATAGACTTTGATCACTCCTGCTGTGATCACTCCTGCTGTGATCACTCCTGCTGTGGTCACTCATGCTGTGGTCACTCCTGCTGTGATCATCCCTGCTGTGGTCACTCCTGCTGTGATCATCCCTGCTGTGGTCACTCCTGCTGTGATCATCCCTGCTGGGATCCAAAAATAGAACTTGCGCCATAATTTGCCTGCAGGCCCACTTAGTGAAGGCGACTCCTTTCCACTAAGCTCCATCATCTTGTTGCATTATCAACAAGAATTTCTTGTTGCACACTTTTCAACATTAAGTGTTCTTCCCACGTTTTACTAAAAATCAGAATGTCATCCAGATACACAATAAAAAAATCATCAAGAAAAGGTCTGAGTACATCATTCATTAATCTCATGAAAGTAGCAGGAGCATTAGTTAAGCCAAAAGGCATAACCAACCACTCATACAATCCCTGCTTTGTCTTGAAAGCAGTCTTCCATGCATCTTGTTCTGCAACCCTGACCTGATGGTATCCACTGTGCAAGTCTAACTTTGAAAAATAAACAACTTCCTTCAATTGATCCAAAAGATCATCTATGCGAGGAAGGGGATAACGATTTTTGATTGTTATATTATTCAGTGCTTAGTAGTCAATGCACATTCTTCACGAGCCATCTTTCTTTTTGACCAAAATGATTGGTGACCCACATGGTGATGTGCTAGGCCTGATGAACCCTTTCTCGAGCAACTCCTGCACCTGCTTCTTGATTTCAGCATTCTCTAAAGCAGACAGCCTGTACATTCCATTGTTAGGAAATGGAGCATCTTGCTGCAAAATAATATCATGTACTATTTCCTTTTTGGGTGGTAGACCTTTAGGTTCTTGAAACAAGATGTCATACTCTGAAACAACCTTTTCTAAATCAGCTTGTTGTTCAACATTACAACCCTCAAATACATTGGTTTTATCAGGTTTCTTTTCCTTTCCATCAGTAAGAATTGTTTGCATGAATTGATCATTCTTTTCATCTGCCCTGAGTTTATGAGAGTGTAATTATTCTTGAGCTTATGAGCTATTACAAAGTATTCGATTCCATCTTTGACAAGTAGATACTTGTTCTCTGCTCTATAGAAAATAGCTTTCCTATCATACAAGTAAGGACTTCCCAAAACAATTCCACATATATCCAAAGGAATTATGTCTAAATCAACCTCATCTACAAATGTTGACCCAAAAGAAAACTTGAGTTTGCATTGTCTAGTAACTTGCAGTTGTGCTTTATCATTCAACCATCCTAATGGGTATGGTTTCTTGTGAGGTGTAGTTGCTAATCCAAACTTCTTTACAATTTCTTCAGAAATTAAATTTACTTGTGAGCCACTATCAAACAAAGTATCAATCTTTTGATTTTTGGAAATAACTCGAATATGGAAAATCTCATGTCTTTTTCTCTCATTTTCTTCATCAATAATAGATTGTGCAGAATTACTAGTAGATGCTTCAGAATTCTTACCTTTTATACCTGTAGCTGCAATAGTCGTTTCATCTCCTGAGTCTGATCCCAAATCTTTCTGAATAGCTGCAACAGTCTTCTTCTTCTTATCCTCGAACTTCTTAGGTCTCAGCTCTGGATGCAGAATCCAACAATGCTCATCATCATGCCCATCCTTTTTACAGTGAGTGCATGAAGCCTTGCTCTTCTGTGCAGTATTAGCCTTCCTTTCTTTCCATTTGTGCTTTCTTTTCTCCTTGCTCTTGCTTGCAGTGGGTTGGGATGGTCCCCCAACTTCTGGATTTCCATTCTTTCCTCTAGCTTCTAGATGAGTAGCTTGTATAGATACCTCATCTATACTAGTGGGATTAAACTTGAGGATGGTATGCCACATGTAGTTGTGTAGACCACCAATGTACTTCAACAGTGTCTCTGGTGAGTCTAATGAGATTCCTAGGATCAACACTGTCTTTCTGAATTCTTGAGTGTACCCTTGCACACTTTTCCCTTTCAACTGTCAAAGAGTTTGCCAACTCATCATGGCTTGTTGCATGTAGGCCAATGGATAGAACTGCTTTTTGATTACAGAAACAAATTCACTCCAGATAGAGATAGTCTTACCATGTCTCTTCATGTCAGCTTGGGTTTTGCCTTCCCACCAAACCAAGGCAGTGCCTCCTAGGCATAGGCTTGCCAGTTGAATCTTGCTCTTGTCTGAATCAATACTTTTCACTCTGCAATAAACATAAATTTGTCTAATCCAATTGTCAAACTTTTCTGCATTCAACTCTCCATCATATATAGGCAAATCAAATTTAACATCTAGCTTGATCAAAGATGCTTTCTTTTTGTGTTCAGGGCCGTTAGGAGGTGTGAGAAATCTTTCCTCTTTCCCTTTTCCTTTTGAGTGCTCATGGAAGTGAGACTCATCTTCTCCTTTGTCTTGCTTGAAGCATGATGAATCTTCCTCCTTATGCTTTCTAAAGTCCCTATACATTTCTTCAACCATGGAATTTATGGCTAGGAAACTATCTATGGATTGAGGGTCTAGCCCTACAGAACCTTCTTCTGACATTGTCTTCTGAGGATAGACTCTCCCAATTTCAGGATTAGTTTCAACCAACTCTCCTTCTCCTAACTTGAGCTTTGATCTAGTGAGCATTCAACAACTAAACCAACACAAGCTTGTCTAACCTTTACAGCCTAGAGCTCCGATACCACTTGATCTGAAAATCACCCTTGAGTGATCTCAATTAAGAATTATTTGAATGAAGGTATTACAAA
Organism: Pinus tabuliformis; assembly: GCA_031772625.1. Taxonomy (NCBI): domain Eukaryota; kingdom Viridiplantae; phylum Streptophyta; class Pinopsida; order Pinales; family Pinaceae; genus Pinus; species Pinus tabuliformis. The sequence goes on along the minus strand of CM062820.1, from coordinate 868,357,375 downwards.
CTCATGTGCTGTTGTGTGTCTATGTTATTTTAGGCAACGGATCGATCAGATTGCAAAATACACAGACAATGGAAATATGGAAAACAACAGAGAAACACAGTAAGCAAATACAAGACCACAACAAATTAATAAGGAGTTCACCCTATCCTCCAGGGCTATGTCTCTGGTCTAGCTTTCAGTGGTGGCCTTCTTTTATTGTGTCTTTAAAGTAGAGAATTACAATGAGGAGCTTAGTTTGAGTCTCCTGAAACAGAATTGCTTGGCAGGGTGGTTCTTGGATTCCCCAAGCCACTAGAGTGCACAAAATCTTTTCCTTACCAACTTTTGACCTCTATGGTCTTCAATGGAAGGGGCCCAATGAGGTGCTCAGTTCCCTGACAGATCCTCTTAGGGATGGCTCGATGCTGCCTTATGCCATAGGTCAACTCAGCTCTCTATCTTTCTGCTCTTTGCTTCACTGTCTCTTCGTTCTCTGTCTTCCTCTCTCTGGCCTCTCCTGTGTTCTGTTCTCTATGCGTTCATGGCTTAAATCCACTCTAGCTCAGGACTGCTCGTTTCCTCTTCCTTCCTCTATTGGGTCGCCTACTACTGCTCGCTTGGAGTTCCCTGTCTCTGCATCTTCATCAATGGCTCACAGGGAGTTGCCACTTGTCCTCCTATGAACTACACTAGCTTTTCCTTGTCGGTTCGGTACTTTCATCGGGCGCAATCTCAACTGTTAGATCTGGAGCCCCCAAATCCGACACCATTCGCTCATTTCGCGCAGTTGACTTTCTCAACCATTAGCGCGTGATGAGTGGCGGTTTTCTCTCTCCTCCGCCTGCCACGCGTCGGGTGCTGAGTGGAATCGCTCATTTTTCTCCAATTCCGCTTACAGCCCAAGGGTGCCTCCGATAAATACCGCCGGTTTTGGAGCGCATGTCCCGCCTTTAGCCTGTAGCGCTTTTCCCCATGGTTTTCCCGACTCTCATGTGACCGAGCGCTTCGGGGCTTTCATTCTTGAGGGGTTTTGCCCAGGGCCTCGGTCAGCACGCTTTGACTGAGGTCCTCGTCGTTCCTCCCTGGCTAGCAATTGCCAATGTTTAGAGGTTTTCCTGATTGCTTTGTGCTCTTGGATTCGAAGTTTTATCCTGATTTGGTACAGTCGTGGTGCTTTGATTATTCTTCATGGATCCAATTCGGATCAATCAATCAGGCATAATGGCTGAAACCTTAGCCCTACCTGCAAGGGGTGGTCGCCTGTTGAGTTGTCAATAGCTCTGTTGTAGCTGTATTGGACATAGGGGAGAATTTCATCCTAGGTGCGTGGATGCTTTGAGTTGTACATGAAAAAAATGTGTACAATCATCCTATTGACAACCTCTTTTTGGCCATCAGTTTGGGGATGGAAATCTGTGGACTTAGTAAGTTTTGTATCCAACATTGACCAGAGACTTGACCAAAATGCACTTAGGAATTTGATATCTCAATCTGAGATAATGGACTTGGGATCCCAAAGTGTACCCACAATTGCTCAAAGAAGAGCTTAGCAGTGGTCTTTGATGTGATACTCTTCTTGCACGCTGCCATGATGGCCATCTTAGAGAATCTGTCGATGAGCACGAAAACACAATCATTGTCGTGCTTAGTAGAAGAAAGGAACGACATATAATCCATGGAGATAGATTCCATAGGCGGACTAGGATTAGGTAGAGGAGTATACATGCCTTGCTTCTTGATGGTTGGTTTGGCAATGGCACAAGTGGTGTAGGATCTAATGTACTTCCCAACATCCTGACGAAGTTTCGGCCAATAAAAATACTTATGCAATACCACCACTATTTTCTCTAATCTGATATGTCCAGTGACCTGACTGTATTCCGCCTCCAAAATCATCTTGGCACACTCACTTGAGGGAACATAGATGTGTCCAAAGTGGCATAACAGTGCATCCTGAAGGTGAAAATTTGGATCTTTCTTCCCTTCCGGAAGTGTCTGGTATATGCTGCCGAATTCTAGATCGCTCTTGTAAAGATGCGACCACCCCGATGTCTCGTGCCCACAGGAGTCAAGCATAGTGATTAGCACCATGACCAGTGGTTGGCTGAGGCAATAAGCGGCATTATTGGTGCTGCCCTTCTTATACTTAATGTTCAAATGGAACTGTTGTAGATAGGTGGACCATTTATTATGGCGATCGTTTTGCAACTTCCCTTGTGTCTGTATGAACTGTAGAGGCCAGTGGTTTGTGTGGATGACCGTTTCCTTCCCTAGAATGTAATGATTCCATTGATGGCAGACCTGCATAATGGAACACATTTCTTTGTCGTAAGTGGGGTACTTTCGGACTGTGTCTAAAAGTGTCTCACAGTGGTAAGCCACTGGATGCCCATGCTGAGTAAGAATCGCACCAATAGCATAGTCGAAGGCATATGTCTCAATCTCAAATGGTTGTTGCAGGTCTGGTTGCATGAGCACTGGTGCAAAATAGAGGCAATTCTTCAACTTGAAGAACACTCGCTTTTGGGTTTCCAACCAAAAGAACTTTTCTTTCACTTCGCCCTTAGCGACTTGACTTAAAGGCCAAGTGATATGAGAGAAACCCAACATGAACCTACAGTAGAAATTGGAAAGACCCAAAAAGTTGTGGAGCCCTGTTATAGTGGTTGGGGCTAGCCAATCCTGAATGATTTGTATCTTGGATGGGTCCACACACCCTGCTCATTAATGATGTATCCTAGATATTGAACCTAGGTCAGGCCAAAGGTGCATTTCTCCAAGTTAGCACACAACTTGTGTTGTTGAAGGGTTTGAAGGATCTGTTGAATATGGTGGAGGTTCTCTTCCTAACTTTGGTTGAAGATCAAGATGTAATCTAAGTACACCACCACAAATGCATTGGTGAAGGGTTGCAAGATGTTTTCCAGTAGTCTCATGAAGGTTGCAGGGGCATTCGTCAATCCGAACGACATGACCAACCATTCGAAAAGACCCTCCTTGGATTTGAAGGCAATCTTCCACACATTAGAGGGTTCAATAGGCACCTGGTGATAACCTGACTTCAAGTCAATCTTGCTGAAAGATTTCCCCCCCTTGAGCTATTCCAGAAGATCATCAATTCATGGAATTGGGTACCTATTCTTGACAGTGATCTTGTTCAGTGCCCGATAGTCAATACAGAGCCTCTAGGTCCCATCCTTCTTCCGTACCAATACAATCAAGCTCCCACAAGGTGATGAGCTTGGCTTGATGTGCCCTTTCTATAGTAGTTCTTGAATCTGCCTCTTGATATCATCATTCTCTAGAACATAACATCGATAGATTGGTCCATTGGGAAACAACACGCCCTGGGTTAGATCGATGGAGTGCTTGACCTGACAGTGTAGAGGTACCCTTGTGTGTGAGGAAAAATATCCCTGCACTCCTCCACGACCTTGTTCATCTCCTACTTTTGTGAAAAGGAGCCCTGCCTAGAAGCTGTGACCACAACCTTCTTCTTGCCTTGGGGGCGAGTCATAAGAAAAAAAAATCCTAGCCTGGGAAATTATCTTACTGCATTGCTTTGCAATGATCAAAGAGATGGTGGTAGGTAGGGCTACCTCTAGTATCCTTTTCAACTTGTTAGCCAAAGTAATAATCACAGAATGAGGTCTAGAATCATATACAACATGTTTCTTCCACAAGTATTGTTGTCATAACAATACATCAGAAACTTCAAGAGGAAAAATGTCACACTGTACCTCATCCGTGAAGGGATTTATGTTGTAGGGAAGGCAGCACTGCTAGCTGATGTGAAGATCTCATCCTTGGTGAAGCCACTCGATAGTGTATGAATGTGGATGTGTTGTAGTATTTAGGACTAGTCATTTCATGACCTCTGCTGAAATGAGGTTCTTTTGGCTCCCGTTATCGACAATGAACTGCAACAGAGAACACTTCACCCACATCTATGAGTGGAAGAGTCGTTCCCCCTCCTCTGGATCTTCAGGTTCAATTTTTTGGATCTTTGTGGTGGCCACGATGGTACTGGGCTCCACATCAATGATCTACTTCCCTTTGTCAATTCCCTTATTAGGTTCTGATTCAGAATCAGAACCTGCGTATGATTCAAAAGCCTTTAGCTCGACCACTAGTGACTACTTGGCCCGAAACTCACTTGTATTGTGAGTGGAGCTCTTATGGAACTCACACCATTTTCCCGTGTCCTTCTTCATCTTCGTGGTGTTGTTCTTTGCTTACGACTTTGGTGGGTTGTCTTGGGTAGGCCCACCTTAGCTTGGTCCTTTGTTTTGTGGTTTGGGGGCGCCTTTCCCTTGCTTTGGATTCACAGATCAAAATTCCCGCTTCTTTTATTTAAAATTATGTTAAATCTTTACAACGTATTGATACTTTGTGCCGAGTGAGGATATGTCCAAGAACTCCATCTCATCTTCGATGTACTTGTGTAGACAGCCGCGGTACTTGAGCACCAAATTCCATTTAGTATCCTTGATACCCATCTTCATGCGAAAGGTATGAAATTATTTGTGAACTCTAGCACATCTTGGTCCCTTCCCTACCATAGCATGGTTGACTTTATGTATTTATCTTCATAGCTCCCGACATGGTAATACTGTTCCTTGATGGCATCTCGGAAAAAGTTCCAAGTGGGTGTGGCTGAAAATAGCAAGGGTTCACTCTTGTCCTTTTGTTCATAGTAGGTTTCCCACTAGTCCTTGACATGTAGGGCGGCTTTGAGAAGTGCAAAAGTAATGTTTTCCTGATTGGAAATGTCATGAACTAAAAAATATCCTTCCAACATATTTAACCATTTATCTACGGTGTCTACATCTATCAGATCTCCAAATATGGGAATATCGAAGTTAACTTGTACCTTAAAAGGAGTGGAACCTCCAGAGTGGCTGCTAGATGAAGATGCATCGCCTGTGGGTAGCTGTCAAAGGATCTGGACAAAGTTATCCATCATCGCCTCCCTTTGTCTCTCAAGGGCTTCCTCGAGCAACATTTTGAAAGGATCTCCTACCCCCTTTTCTTTCTCTTCTTTTGCCATGGGAGGTCATCGAGTTTTGCAAGGATGATCCTGTAATGGTTCAACCAAATTGAGACCTAACTCCTTATACCCTGACCTTGTTGGGGACATGCAAAGAAAAAAAGAGAGCATACCACTCTGATACCACTAATCCAAACTTAAACAAGAGTGCAACAACTTATAGATATAATGACAAACACAAAGATGCAGCATAAAAACACTTAATTTCATTAATAGAAAAATATTGAACTATGCTTACAAACAATATGGAAATAAGATAGCTCAAGCGATGGTAACTTATCTTTGAGAAGAGATGTGGTGGCTACATGCCTCTAAATTGAGTTACAATGAGGCTCAATGGGCCTTTTTATTATTGAACAATAAGAGAAAACCCTAAACAAACAAAACCCTAACCCGAGGAGATGTAACACCAAGAGTTTATGGGGCCCATTGGGGTTAGTTGGGCAGCCAACTTCCCAGGGTCATAACTTGGTCATATTATCTCTGTTTGACATGTATGATACCTTGTTGGAAAGATATCTCCGAGGAATACAACGATAAATGCAATTACTATAGAAATCGCTAATAAATTTTTACAAAAAAACATTGTTTAGGGCCTCAAAACAGCTTCGGAAGTTCAAGTCCCGAAAACTGTCAAAAATACTACACTGTGCTATAATGAAGGAAACTGAAAAACTAAAAGAAACAATGGTGAGGGTCCAAGTGGAATAGGCAGGTGGCCACCAATATCCTCCTGGGTCAACGAAAATCATTACAACCAAAAAATGAAGAAATATATGTCTAATATCCTTCAGAATAGTCCACACAGATGGGATAACAATAACAACCATTACAACATATTCTCAATAAATTAAGTACTAAAATAATTGAAATAGTTCAACTATATTAGCACATGTGAAAGTAGACATGAAATACAAACATCCACAAAATAGCCTTATAAACATTCATAATCCATGCAGGAAGAAGGCGCTGACCTTGAAGGCTTCTGTCATTAAGTAAAAGTTCCAAGACACATGTTTACAATGTACATCACTAGCTCTAATAGTGGAACATTGGAGCCACTCCTTGCTCCTAAAGAACTAGCTTATCTCTCTAATTCCTTTTGGGAGGAGCCAAGGTGAAAAGTCCTTTGCTCATACAATGAGGGAGTATATATAACCAAGGGGTGATGCTTCCCCTCATGACTCTTTGAGTACCCTCATGACTATTTGACTTCCTATGACATTTCAACTTACGTGACTCTCCATATTACATATGTGTCCTTTGGACTTCCACTTTACAATGAATACAATATACATGGTCCACAATGATGATGTAGCACATGAAAACTCATGACAAGACATGGAATGGCACTGTTAATATTAATTTCTTGAATGATGTGGAAATTTCAAGCTGCTATTGCTACTATGAATGATGTTTGGTTGAGAATTATCTTGTCTTCCACCTCCTCATGGCTTGTTGATAGGAATCTTCAATGATCTCAAGTCTTGAGTTGTGGTCATGAGTCGGTTTCCATTTTCTTTGCCTTGATATATAAACTTTCATGCTTAGATACAAGAATTCCTTTTTCATGTCCTCCTCCTTCATCCCATTCTTCATTATCCCACCATCATATGATAAGATACCTGTATCTACAATTCACCCATGACGAGACGACATCAGCGTGAAAACCTCTTAGCTTAAAATGATGCATTTTGATTGGTGCACTGAGCCAAAACCGGGTAGCAGGGTGGAAAGGGGCACTCAGTGACTATGTACTGTGTAGTTCTAGCAGCCAGGGCTAAGGCTTGAGGCCTCATACTGCGCAATGCATAGTTTAGGCTGGGTTGAGGGATAGGTCTGCATAGTTTTTGGCAGTTAGTGGTATAGGCTGAAGGGATAGTCACTACGGGGAATTCTGCGTAGTTATGAGAGGCAAGGGAGGCTGGACCACTACGGCATTGTACAGTTTAGAGGATTAGGGAGAGAGCTTGGCCTTTTCTTGCGCCATGCATAGTTAAGGCCAAGCTGTCTAAGAGGATTACTCAATTCTGGAGGTGATGGTTGGGCCTTGGGCTCAAGAATTATGTAGTGTAGTAGTCCTGGGACGTAGGAACTGCACATTTCTCAGAATCAAAGGTCAAGGTCACAACTAGAGGACTAGAAATGAGCAATGCACAATCTAGATAGGCTGACTAAGGTCAAGTTGCTGGGTCGGGAAGCCTCTTCAGAAATGGTTAAGTGTTAGACTAGAGAGGCTAATGTGGGACGTGATAAAGCTTCAACTGTGATCTAACACTTAGAATACTTGATGACTCAACAACATAGAACACCCATGACCCATAAACAATACATTTTCATGCATGTTACCACTCTATGACCAATTATGATAAGTGCAACACCACATATACACTTTACGACGACGTGACGACACTTATGCGAAAATGCTCAATTTTTTTTGAATGAGTGCAACAATTGTTTATATGGTTAGGACAACTCATAAACACAAATATGGACCCTTGAAACCACCTAAATGATATTTTACACTTGATGCGACAATCCACATGCAAAAATACGACCTTTTTTCTATGTAACAAACATGACCAAAACACTCCAAAAAGATACATGAAATGAGTCTTAGTTATTGCGACAATAATGTACAAGACTAAGGAAGGCTACGAAATTGAGCATAGGAAAAAATTTTGGAGGGTGTTGTAGCCACTAAAACACTTGACGACACACTGGTAGAATTATAGCTTCTCTGTTTTAGTTAACTCTTTCGTTCAAGGCCTTGGTTCTTCTGGGAGTATTGATTCATCGTGTAGATTAGTTTGGCCTTTCCACTTAACCAGTGAAAAGACATGGTCCCCTATGTACCTTATTGGTTGACCACAACATAAGATTTGGCGATATCATAATGTTTTGAGTTGGGAAGAGTAGTGTAGCTCACGAGCTTAAGATTTTCAGAGTATAAGTTTTCATCTTTGGTGTTGCTTCGCTGCCAGCAGGCCTCGACAGCACCCCAAAGGAGTCACGCAGGAACACAAACATTGCTTCGCTTCTAGCAAACTTGGACAGTAGACTGGTGGAGTTGCTTGCTTCACCTCTCTATGAAATAATCCTTTCTCTTATTTCATCTTTATTTATTTATTTTAAAGAGAATTGTGCATCGACCATTATTTATTTTGGGGTGGAAGAGGGTGTGGAGTACCAAGGAAGGTATGTTTCGATGGTCATTTTGGTATCTTTTTATCAGAACTCAAAAGCCTTTTGCATGAGAAATCTAGATAATGATAAGAATTTATAATGAAACACAAGAGATTAATGAAAAGCACTGATAGTCGTCATTTCTATGTGCAGGAGGGAGGAAATACGGGAGGTGGCCATTCCAAAAGTAAAGACAAGGATGAGCTAACTGCTATCCCTTTGACGGAAGACCGGAAACGAACCAGATCACAACGAATCAATCCAAGAAAGGATGCAGAGATACCAGCACGAAACAGAAAAGGAAAGAAGTAACGCAGTATTAATGATTCTGCGAATCCCTCAGGATCTGAGATCCTGAGGGATCACTATTTTATATATTTTCTGTACCTAGATATCTCCGCCATCTTCCCTATAAAAGGGGTAGCACTATTGGCTTCAGGGAGGATCTTTTAGGAGTGTTTTTTTTTTTAAGGAAGATCAGGACTATGATCTTTATGTTCGGGTGAAGACTTGAGTTCCTGTAATTTTATTGCATGATTTAATACAAACTTGTTCACTCTTTCATCTTTGAGCCTGGATCTATCTTAAGCGGTGTACCCCTGGAGGCTAAGGGCCCGGCCCTGGAGGACACTTGCTCTTGTATTATTATGCGTGGTTTCCGTGTGGTTTGTTCATAGACATACTTTGGTAATCTGTTGTGTTTTGAGAATATTTTATTACATGCTCTGTTGTGATTAAGTCATTTCGTGTTCTTGAAATTTATATCGATGCTATGTTAGTTTACCAATTCTCTAAGCATTGATTAATCCTACAGGACACTGTTACTTTATTACAGAATTCTTTACGATTGTGTTTTGCATTATAACAAGTCACCTGGAAAGATCTATTCTACATGAGTATCGAATGTGACTATTCTTTATTATGAGATACAGTCGTATGTGTTTCAACAGAAGCAGATTAAGTATGGTGTGTTTCTAAGGTTCTCTAGTATTGTTCCATCATATGAGATTGAGGGATTGGTGTTTTGATTGGCATGGTTAAATAGAGTTGCAACTTAAAGAACTCAGTTATTACTTATTTCGATTACTATTCTATTCTTGAACTGCTGTTCCATTTACCTGCTGTTCCATTTATTTGTTGTTCCATTTACTTGATGTTCCATTTATTTGCTATTCTATTCATTTGCTGTTCCATTTATTTGCTGTTCCATTTATTTGTTGTTCCATTTCCATTTGCTGTTCCATTTCCAGATTGCTAATTTGCTGTTTCTTGAGGACGAACTTAGGCTGTAGAGGACCCCAACATCTGCTACTTGGTCCCCAGACCTCTGATCTGCTCCCGTCAGCTATGAAAGGGATGTGTTATTGCTACCAAGCCCTTGGCTGATGTGCTGTTCCATTTCATTATCATTTCTTTTATCTGCTGTTTCATTTCTAATCATTAAGAACGATCCTAGGCTGTAGCGAGCCCAACATCTGCTATTTGGCTCCCAGACCTCCGATCTATTCTCATCAGTTATGAAAAGGATGGGTTATTTCTACCGGACCTTTGGCTGATGCAATACTTGGTGTGATTTAGTCCTTTGAAGTAGTTAAGTTGTAGACTTGCATTAGTTTACTTTCGTAGTTGTAAATAGCTATACTACAAGCATTACTCTAGAAAATGCTAGCCTCAGACTGAGACACCCTTTGAAATAACCAGACGATCCCGGATTGACATATTAATGTGAGGTAACTAGAGGTGAAAGAGACCCTTTTTATAGCTCTACATTTTGGCGCCGTTGCCGGGGAAGGAGTGTAGCCATTTATCTTTTGCAGAGTAGTGTACGAACCTGCTAGGGAAGAATTGGGTTTTGAAAATGGAAGGTAAGAACCTACGTACGGAGCATGTAAAAGCCCTACTCCTTTGCCCGCTTTCCTGCAGATTTGCTGTTATCTGCTTAAAATTTAGTAGTTAAATTTGAGTGCATGACTAAGAAGAAAAAGCTAGAGAAAAATCCCAAACCGTTAGCGAAACCAGAAAAAGCTAAGGGACCGGTGACCCTTGGTCGATCGACATACATAGACGAAATATATAAGAAAGTCGAATCTCAGCCTTCAGTAGGACCCAGGAAAGTTACTTCCAAACAACCTACTAGTTCCCTTCAGGCCTCAGGCTCACCATCTGAAGCCTTTGCTGAGGTGCATAGTCAGACTGACAAATAAGACTTTCAAGAAATTGAAAATTCTATTCCAGAACGACTGCAGGAAGGGAATCTAATCAATCTTTGTGAAGGAGAGGGAGAAACAGGGGAAACTGGGGGGCCAAGATCTCCTCCTAGGATAATTCAGCCATTAAATAGCCCAGACAAAGGGAGTGCGGTAAAAATTATTATTAAAGACACACTATTTTCTCAGACAAAAATTCCAGATAGAGGAAGTGCTATTAAAACTGTTCCTGTTGAAAATATTCCTCCTCAACCTAGGAATACCCTCTTAGATCTTCCGAAAGGTTATTGGCATATATTTGACCCAATGGCTCAAAATCAGCCAAACACCCAAACCTCTACATTACAATACCCCATAGTGGATTCCGCAGCAAATGCTCCTATGAAAGCAATCCCCCTTCAACACATTCCTACATTTCACGGAATGACATCAGAGGATCCCGATGCATTCTTATTTGAATTTGATGTGCTATGCAGGGGATATGATTACACCAATGACCCCCAGAAATTAAAATTGTTCCCCTCCACTTTGAAAGGGGCAGCTTTAAGATGGTTTATGGGTTTAGGTGGTGGAGTTATAAATAACTGGGAACAAATGAAAGAATCTTTCCTAAAGAAATATCAAGATTACTGTAGGTCTAGAGAACTGAAAGATGAAATATTTCAGATGATAGCTAGACCAAATGAAACATTAGAAGAATACGTGGAACGTTTCCAGTATATTCTGCAAAGATCCCCTTATGCATCGTTGCCCTTGCCTGATAACGTGTTGAAAACAACATTAATAAGGGGCATGAAAGAACAATGGATTGAAACATTAAACATTATGGGGAAAGGGGATATATATCAGGAAAGTTTTGCTGACATAATAGATTTATGTATCAGGAGTTCGAGAGACAGTACACGAATCAAACCAACAGAACATGATCGATTTACACGGGAAAATAAAATTTCATCAGAAGGAGTAACATGAGTGGAAATTGGGAATTTACTTGAAAATTTTAAAACTGATATACTAGGAACACTGACTACACAATTGGAAGTTTTGCAGGCTAAGCAGAAACAAATGGAGGCAGAACAGAATTTAGCAATTTTTTGCCCCAGATGCAGGAAGAAGCATAGCCATAAGGAATGCCCACTAAATACAGTTCAGACATGCGCCATTTGCACAAGGGATCACTCTACAGAAAATTGTCCCTCATTACCTGGATTGAAAGCGGTATATAAGGAAGTAGAAGAAGAACTAGAAGCAGTGTATCTACTTAACCAGTGTCGTCAGTGGCAACCGCGACAAAATGGTATGTTTTCAGACCCAGCTTCTTCTTTTCAGTATCCACAATACAATACTCAACAGTATAATACATGGCAAAGTCAGTTTCAACCCCCATTCCCAAATTGGTCATCACAGTCATACCCTTCTGCAAACCCGTGGCTAAATCAGATAAGCCAATCTGGCTGGTCGAATCCTCCTTATCCCCCACCATACTGGCAAAACAACCCTTATCCACCGCAATGGACTCCCCCCACTTCACAAAGCTCAAGCTGGTAGAATAACTGGCAGAGACCAACACAGCAGCCAGTAGGAAACATTCCTTTCCCTCAACCTAGACTACCAGCTTTACAGCAAAACCCCAATCTAATCTCAGACCCCAACTCCCAGCCCAGCCCAATCCCAACCCAAATAATAGACTGGTCCAAGCACTCCAAATTCTAGAAACACCAGAAGAAGGAACCGATCTGAGGGAGTGCAATGATCTGTAGTTAAGATCTGGGTGTATCATTCAAACAGAGGGAAACAAAACAGTTCACATTGAAGATCAGTTACCTAGAGAACAACTGTTACAAGAAGAGGATGAAAACAGGCAACAAACTCAGAATCAAGTAACTACATCCTCTCCCCCGTTCCCAGAACGTTTAGTCATACCTCGACCTATACAACAACCTAATTTTGACATTCTGGGAGAATTACAAAATTTGTACATAAAAATCCCATTCCTTCAGGCTATTCAGGACATTCCAATATACGCTAAAACTATTAAGGAATTGTGCATAAAAAGACCAAGAAGGAATGTAATAGATAATCCAAGAGTTCAAGTAGTTGGCACTTTATCCAACCTATTATCAGGAAAGGAAACACCTATTAAGTATGAAGACCCAGGAAACCCAATAGTAACTGTTCAAATTTATGGCCAAACCTTAACCAATGCCTTAGTTGATCTTGGAGCTGCAATCAATATATTGACCACCTCCACTTGCCAAAAGTTAGGAATTACAGCTGCAGAACCTACTTCAACTTTGCTGGAATTGGCTGATCGATCTGTGGTCAGGCCAAAAGGCATATTGCATGATGTAATGGTCTCAGTTGATTCCTGGGAATACCCAACCGATTTCCTGATAATAAATCCTAAAACCCGACTAGATGGACATCCATTAATCTTAGAAAGGCCTTGGCTGGCTACCGCTGATGCCTACATCGGTTGTCGACAAGGAAACATGATCATAACAAAGGGGGCAGATATTAAGAACTTAGTACTATATCTCCCAGCGCAGCCAAGCATCACAATAGTCAAAACTAATAGGCACCCTGTATCATATCTTACTGACAACATTAGATCTCCATTAACTATACAAGAAGCGCTAGAGTTCAAAAATCAAACAGAAGATGATGCCATCAGTAATTTTATTAGTCAAACTAAACTCACATCTCGTACCCAGTGTCATATGATAAAAGCAGCATTTGATAACAAAGTAGAGGAGGAACCTCTGAAAGATGTGCATGACCATACAATCCCTGTCACGTCAGTTGCACATAGTAAAATAGTGGAAATCGAACCTGGGAAGACCTTAAACATTAACGCCAACCTTACACCAGAACAAGAAACAAAACTCATCCATGTTTTAACAAAATATAAAAATGCATTTGCATGGGATTACCCCGATATGAAAGGAATTGATCCTCAATTGTGTACACACCACATCTACATAGAGAATGATGCAAAACCTGTCAGACAACCTCAGAGAAGATTAAATACTCATCTAAAAGAAGTAGTAAAATATGAGCTCCAAAAACTTTTAGATGTTAACTTTATCTACCCTATCTCTGATAGTAAGCGGGTCTCCCCGCTTGTGGTGGTACCGAAAAAGAATGGGAAGTGGAGAATCTGCGTGGACTATAGAGAACTAAATAAGGCAACACAGAAAGATCAGTTTCCTCTCCCATTCATCGATCAAGTATTGGATACTTTGGCAGGCAAGAAATTCTTTTCTTTTCTTGATGGCTTCAGTGGGTATAACCAAATACAGATTGCTCCTGAAGATCAAGATAAAACTACTTTTACTTGTCCTTGGGGAACATTTGCCTACCGAGTTTTACCTTTTGGTTTATGTAATGCCCCTGCCACATTCCAAAGGGCTATTCTTAGCATATTTGCAAATCTAATAAATGAAGGATTGGAAGTATATATGGATGATTTCACTCCATACGGAGAAGAGTTTGATCCAGCACTGGAAACACTAGAAAAAGTCCTACAGCGCTGTATAGCTACCAGGCTTTGTCTAAGCCATGAAAAGTGCTACATGATGATGACAGAAGGACTTATTCTAGGGCACTATATTTCAGCAGCCGGCATACAGGTAGACCCAGCAAAAATCCAAATACTTTTGCTTATTCCTACTCCTACTACTCAAACAGAGGTACGTAGTTTTCTTGGATTCTCTGGTTATTACAGAAGATTTATAGAACATTATTCACGTATTGCTGCACCATTGTATGCACTAATTGGTAATATTGATTTCCTTTGGACAAAGAAATGTGAACGTGCTTTCAATGACCTGAAAAATCTTGTATCTACAGCCCCAGTCCTTCGTGGACCAAACTGGGATTTTCCATTTCAGATATCATCCGATGCCTCAGATACAGCCATTGGAGCGGTCCTTGGTCAGGAGGAGGATAGAAAACCATACACCATTTATTACATCAGCAAAAATCTATCCCCTGCTGAATTAAATTATACTGTAACTGAAAAGGAATTTCTAGCTGTTGTACATGCTATCAATAAATTCAGACATTACATCACTGGATATCCCGTTATCTTGTACACAGATCATTCTGCTATAAAGTATCTAGCAAATAAACCTGTCACAAATGGCAGAATAACCAGATGGCTGATTTTATTGCAGGAGTTTGACATTACAATCAAGGATCGACCTGACAAAGAGAACCTGGTACCTGATTTCCTCTCAAGAATGCCCAAACCAGTCGATGCAGCAGCAATTGAAGATCAGTTTCTAGATGAGCATCTCTTTGCTGTTGCTGTTCAAACACCCTGGTATGCTGATGTCGCCAATTACCTAGCAGTAGGTAAGTTACCAAAACATTTAACCCCTAATGAGCGAAAACAGATTGTCCAACGAAGTACTAGATTTTCCTGGATTGGAGGCCATCTGTTTCACATAGGGGCAGACATGCAAATCAGGAGGTGCGTTCGACAAGATGAAATCTTTGATATATTGAAAGCATGCCATGACCAACCATGTGGTGGACATTTTTCTGATCGCAGGACTGCACATAAAGTATTACACACAGGGTATTATTGGCCCACAATTTTTAAAGACGCAAAGAAATTTGTCCAAGCATGTGATAGTTGCCAGAGGGCGGGATGTCCTAGTCACTCAGATGAAATGCCCTTGAAACCACAGCTGGTTATCGAATCATTTGAGCGATGGGCCCTTGATTTCGTGGGGCCAATCAAACCACCATCAAATCAAAAAACATACATTCTAGTGGCAACAGAATATGTCACTAAATGGGTTGAAGCGGAAGCCTTGCCCAGGGTGACAGAAGAATCTGTTATACAGTTCCTGCTCCATCTATTTGTGTGATATGGCCTCCTAGAGAGATAATCACAGATGGAGGGCCACAATTTGATGGAAACAAAATAGCGGCAACACTCAACAATTATTATGTTCAGCATAAAATGACCACCCCATATCACCCACAGGCAAATGGGCAAGTAGAAAGCAGCAACAAGATAATAGAAACAATTCTAACCAAAACAGTTGCATCACATAGACGTGATTGGGCTGCCAGACTACCAGAAGCACTGTGGGCTTATAGAACAACATGGAGAAGCACCAATGGCCACTCACCTTACCAGCTTATGTTTGGAAAACAACCTATCTTTCCTATAGAATTTGAAATCCAGACATTACGAACAACACAAGAAGTAGGGTTAGACTTAACCGAGGCGCAAACTAATCGATTACAATAGATTAATGAGCTGGATGAAATTAGACTCTCTGCACTTCAACATACTGCCCTGATACAGCAGCAAAGAGCTAAGTGGCATGATGCTCTCATAAAAAACAGAGTCTTCCATGAAGGAGACTGGGCTCTTTTATATGACTCTAGATTTCAGGACTTCCCTGGGAAACTCCAGACTCGTTGGTTGGGACCATATGAAATTCAGAAAGTACATGACAATGGTACCCTCACACTAATTACTATTGATGGTTCTGGGTATACCTTTAAGGCAAACGGCCATCGAGTCCGTCTTTATCGCAAACCACTCACCAGGGAGTCCTTTTGCCAGCAATTACGCCAAGATTCAGATATGGAGATCTTACGGGAGGAAGACAAGTCTCCTCCACCTGTAACTTGCTAAGAAGTTTATTTTTCTTTACAACTTGTATATAATTCTTTGAATTATTTTTTGTACATATTTTTTACAGCATGTTGTGATTTAGCACTTGTGATTTTTTTGATGTTCCTTTTTCAAAAGGAACAACACTTGTGATTTTTTGTTGTTCCTTTTCCAAAAGGAACAACACTTGTGATTTTTGCTGTTCCTTTTTCAAAAGGAACAACACTTGTGATTTTTGCTGTTCCTTTTCCAAAAGGAACAACACTTGTGATTTTTGCTATTCCTTTTTCAAAAGGAACAACACTTGTGATTTTTGTTGTTCCTTTTTCAAAAGGGACAACACTTGTGATTTTTGCTGTTCCTTTTTCAAAAGGAACAGCACTTGCGATTTTTGCTGTTCCTTTTTCAAAAGGAACAACACTTGCGATTTTTGCTGTTCCTTTTTCAAAAGGAACAACACTTGTGATTTTTTGCTGTTCCTTTTTCAAAAGGAACAACACTTGTGATTTTTGCTGTTCCTTTTTCAAAAGGGACAACATTTCTGATTTTTGCTGTTCCTTTTCTAAAAATGAACAACACTTGAGTGTTTTTGCTATTCCTTTCTCAAAAAAAGAACAACATTTGTGTGTTTTTGTTGTCTCTGAAAGAAACAGCACGGTTTGATTTTTGCCGGTCTTTTTCTAGAGGAACGACATTTGTTTGATTGAACTGCACTATTAATTTCCACTGCTTCTAAATGAACAACCGTTGTTGTATCTTTCTTAAAACTGCACTACAGCTTGCAGAGTGCTAATGGTCTTTAGAATACAGCTATCTACTTATGTGATGGAAACAAAAGCACAGTATACGGAAATCGGTAAATCATAAATCGCTATCCTTATAAGCAACTACCCTGAATTGATGAAAAGATGTAGGGAAAAGATATGCTTACTTATCACCTTTTGTTGCCATTGTTCTACTAACTCTGTTCTGATTGGTAATCTTTATCATGCTGATTCTTTTATTTTAATTATCATTCGCCAATAAGATCAAAGAGTTTATATCTTCCTATTGGGATTTTAAGACTTCTTCCACCATTCCTACTTTTAAGGAGTGTGGAACCACCCTTTGTGTATAAATAGGAAAGGTTCTCTATTAAAACCAAAGAAAAAAAGAAGCAAACAAAGCAGTTTTGTCAAATTGCAGGATAGGGAGTCTCATTACGAGCTAGCCTACCATGATCATCAGGATGGAAGCGAAGTGGCATTCCCATTAGGGCCACCACACCCGGGAAATGGTCCAAAAGGTATATCAAAATAAATAAATAACCCTTGGAACAGGAGGTCTCACCACGAGCCGGCCTGCCCACTATTCGCTCCTTCCTCGTGAATGGCACTATGACTAACTGGTTACCAAGCCGACATAGTGGCCTACAGTTTTGACATCACATAACACTTCCTCGCACACACAAAGGACTATGGTTCCCGGGGTGAAATAAACAACTCTGCCAAGGTTATGGACACCTGTCGGCAGCAGAGCTCTGTTAATGGTATTGAAGTCGTAACCTTTATACCAATGGGTAAGGAAATTATAACCTTTGCATCTTATAACATGATAATTTAATTATCCAGCCATATACCGCATGACTATTAATTATCGCCAATCATTACGAAGCTAGTGACAGTGACCGCATGGGGCTTGCTAATTATGGAAAATGTCTACTCCCGAGCTTCCATCAACTCACCGCAGTCGCTTACGTATTAAAAGCGATTTAACTTTTCACCTCGATTCCAGTAATACGTTGTTTTTGCGGACATGGCATATTTTCATAAGCTGCTCCATAAAGGCCTCGCGGATGAAGCAGCCGCTGCTCCTTATTTGACGGCTGGGACAACCTATCATATTGCGGGGGGGGAGTAACCTCATTATTCCCCAGAACACGTGTCAGCCCGTTATTCGAGAAGATCTTGTACTCGAGCACAGCACGGCTCAACGGTATGATCATTTGCCATTTTTGTTTCTTCTGCGTGAATCGCTGTTCGAAGTTATTTCCATTGCATACGCCGTTGTATTTAAACTTGAACGAGAAACCCGCCCCCAGCTTCTCTGCGTCTTAACGAACAACTGTTGTTCCTTTGAGAATTTGCAAGTGAAGCCATGGGTGGAAGATCAGTCCGCATAGAACCTCAGACATTGACTGCTTCAGGTGCAGCCCGAAGAATTCTGAAGAAAGCAGGATGGTTGACCTACCTCAACCGCCTGAAAGAATCTAATGAAACTGTGGCGAAGGAATTTTTACAAAACCTGCGGGAAGAACATTCCACAATCAGAGGAAAACGAATAGAGGTCGCGAATGATATAATAGAAAAAGTCACAGGACTACCGGCCACAGGGCCTGTGTGGACAATGAAGAAGGAAAGGTTGCAGAAGATTGTGGAAATATTTCAGGACGAGGGCCAGAGCTAAACAGTTTGAGGAAAAGGGGTGCTACCAGAAATGCTAGGAGAGACATGGGTGGAATTGGCGAAAATTGTCCAGAGCTACATTACTTGCGAGGGCAGAAAAGACGTGGTAAGACCACGACATCTAAAACTCCTAGCTGTCTTAAAACAAAAATGTTCTGTGAATTTACCTGCATTGCTTAATTCGCTATTGCATTTTGTGGCACAAAGCATGAGAAAGGCACAGCACAAAGAATCTGTGGTTAGCCACCACAGATTAATTCGTTTGGTAGTAAACCATAGTCTTACCCAGCAGCAGAGCAGCTGGAAAGAATTAATTGATATCATTAATAAAGGGACGGCCACATCTGGACGCCCAGAAAAACGAAAACAAATTGATAGCACACCCCAACGCCCAGAGAAGCGAAAGAAGGATGCTTGCACAGAAGTGCAAGCTGAAAAACAAGCCGAGAAACAAGCAGAAAAGCAACTTGAGAAACAACCCGACTCTGGTACATCTGAGCAACCAGCAAAACGTAGAAAGTCGGCACGGCTTGCAGGGTTACAAGCAGAGCTGAAGAAACCCCGGGCTCGCACGAGCCAAGCAATAGAAATTATAGATGAGCAATCGGCAGAGACAGATACAGAAGAAGAAAGTAAGGAGGTCGCAGAACAATCCACAGGGACAGAGGCGGAAGAAGAAAATAGCAGAGAAACAGAGCAATCCGCCGAGGCAGAAACAGAAGAGGAAGATGAAGAACAGTCAGCAGAAACAGAAACAGAAGAGGAAGACGAAGGACAGTCAGTGGAAACAGAAACAGGAGGAGAAGAAGAACAGGATGAAGAAGGAGAAGGAGACGAGAAAGAAGAAGTTGAGCGGCCCGAGCAGGAGGAAGAAATAGAACAGCAGGGAAGAAGCCCAGTACAAAACCCGATGGGGGAAGATGAATTGGCCAATATTCTGGCCAATATGGGCGACTATGGCCAGCCCCTGAGTCCATCCAACCTCCAGGCCGAAGAAGAAACCCAGGAAAAAGATGCACCCAAGGAAGTGCATACGGAAGAAGCAGAAATAGAAATTTCACCCGTCCATGATGAGAAGGAAACAGAAAATATCAGGCAGGAACGGCCTGTTCAGAAGGCACCAGAGGAGAATCCGGAGGAAATAAGGGCAGAGGAAGAATTGACCCAAGAAACGACAGAGCCAAGAGAGGTTCTTACCCCGGATCAGCCACCTCAAGAAGAAAATCCGAAAAGTAGTCACACTCCAACCCACGGCAAACAGTCAGCTATTCTTTCTGAGAAGTTGATGAAAATAAGGGAATTGCAAAAGGAAAAAGGGACACTGTTAAACGTGATAGTCAGGATTCGCCAACAGATTAGGCTTCTGAAAGCAAGACAAAGGGGGGTAGGGACCTCAACAAGAAAAAATTCGGCCACGCCAATAAGACCCCGTAAGAATAAAAGGCGAAGAACCGGGAGCCGTTCCACTACTCAAAACCCTGACAGAAGCCAAACTGCTGTCTCTAATGAAGCAGAAAGACAAACTGTTGTTCCAATTAAAACAGAAGGACAGACTGTTGTTCCATTTGAAAAGGAATAGCAGTGGGCTGGAGTTCGTGTTAAAATTGAAAAAGATGATAAGGAGGTTCAGACGGAGGCACCACCTTCGGGAGTAATAAGGGTTATGAATTCAAAGCAGCATAATAAGAAACTCCAAGTAAAGCTCCCAGCCTCCACAGATGCATGGAAAAAGGACCCAAAAACAAGAACCCTCCACCATCAATTGAAGCAGGCTTAGCAAGAAGCAGAAAAGCTCAGGGAACAAACGGTGCCCCATGAAAAATATGAGGAACTTCAGCAGCAGTTAAGGAACGTCAACCTGTCGGAAAGCCAAGCCTTCGAAGGATGGCGAAAGGAGCAAGAGGAAGTCGCCAAGGTAACCCGTAGATTAGATGTAGTTATTAAACAAATGGATACCTTGTGTGCTCTGTACAATGATGCCCTAGCATGTAGAGCTCCTGCCAAAAATTATGCCTTGTTTCTAATGGAAAGACACTTACAATTGAAAATTAAAGCCGTTAGGGCAAGTGCTCCCATAGAAATTAACACTATAGACGATTTTATAAACTGCTGTAAGCATTATGGGGTAAAAGTACAAAGGTTATTGTGTGAATTTTACCTGCATAACCTTGTACTAGAACAAGAGACTGAGCTGAACCCTAGCCCTTTTGTCGGAGATATTCAATTACAAGCATTCATTTCATTTGCAGTTAATCAGATTAAATGGCTCAAAGCCTACAATGCATTTCAGAGACAAGAAAATGGATTAGACCTATGGGTAAGAGCTGAGCCTAGAGACCCGGAACAGTTATGGAAAAGTCATAGAAATCTCATGAAAGCTCCAGGCGTGATTGAAGCATTAGGACCCATGCATGCAACAATCATTCGGCAAGGGCTTGAATTCTTTTCTTCTATTAAAGACCCTGCCATTGAAGCAGCTAAATTTCGATATCGGGTATCTAATCCAAATATTCAGCTCCGAGAGCCGTTTAAGTATGAAAATTTTAAGCTTGCTGCTAACCGATTCCCCCTCTATGTTGAAATTGTTTTGAGGGCAGGGCCATCCTGGTTAGGATATAGGTTTCGGAGTCCAATCATTTGGCATCCTGCACCCGGATACCAAGCCCTGTATGAAATGCCTGAGGGCCAGACAAGCCATTTCTTTGATCATCTAGTTTCGCATCATGGGTGTAGGCCCCCACACGAAATTCCATCACCAGCCTACTCCCTCACTGCTCTGCATGTCAACTACAATGTTTTCATGAGGCCATGAAAAAGGGTAAGTTGGGGGGTGTGTGGAGTACCAAGGAAGGTATGTTTCGATGGTCATTTTGGTAACTTTTCATTAGAACTCAAAAGCCTTTTGCATGAGAAATCTAGATAATGATAAGAATTTATAATGAAACACGAGAGATTAATGAAAAGCACTGATAGTCGTCATTTCTATGTGCAGGAGGGAGGAAATACGGGAGGTGGCCATTCCAAAAGTAAAGACAAGGATGAGCTAACTGCTATCCCTTTGACGGAAGACCAGAAACGAACCAAATCACAACGAATCAATCCAAGAAAGGATGTGGAGATACTAGCACGAAACAAAAAAGTAAAGAAGTAACGCAGTATTAATGATTCTGCGAATCCCTTAGGATCTGAGATCCTGAGGGATCGCTAACTTATCTATTTTCTGTACCTAGATATCTCCGCCATCTTCCCTATAAAAGGGGTAGCACTGTTGGCTTCAGGGAGGATCTTTTAGGAGTGTAATTTCTTTTAAGGAAGATCAGGACTATGATCTTTATGTTCGGGTGAAGACTTGAGTTCCTGTAATTTTATTGCATGCTTTAATACAAACTTGTTCGCTCTTTCATCTTTGAGCCTGGATCTATCTTAAGAGGTGTACCCCTGGAGGCTAAGGGCCCGGCCCTGGAGGACACTTGCTCTTGTATTATTATGCGTGGTTTCCATGTGGTTTGTTCATATACATACTCTGGTAATCTGTTGTGTTTTGAGAATATTTAATTACATGCTCTGTTGTGATTAAGTCATTTCGTGTTCTTGAACTTTATATCGATGCTATGTTAGTTTACCAATTCTTTAAGCATTGATTAATCCTACAGGACACTGTTACTTTATTACAGAATTCTTTACGATTGTGTTTTGCATTATAACAAGTCACCTGGAAAGATCTGCTCTACATGAGTATCGAATGTGACTATTCTTTATTATGAGATATAGTCGTATGTGTTTCAACAGAAGCAGATTAAGTATGGTGTGTTTCTAAGGTTCTCTAGTATTGTTCCATCATATGAGATTGAGGGATTGGTGTTTTGATTGGCATGGTTAAATAGAGTTGCAGCTTAAAGAACTCAGTTATTACTTATTTCGATTACTATTCTATTCTTGAACTGCTGTTCCATTTACCTACTGTTCCATTTATTTGCTGTTCCATTTACCTGTTGTTCCATTTATTTGTTGTTCTATTCATTTGCTGTTCCATTTATTTGCTGTTCCATTTATTTCCTATTCCATTTCCATTTGTTGTTCCATTTCCAGATTGCTAATTTGTTGTTTCTTGAGGACGAACTTAGGCTGTAGAGGACCCCAGCATCTGCTACTTGGTCCCCAGACCTCTGATCTGCTCCCGTCAGCTATGAAAGGGATGTGTTATTGCTACCAAGCCCTTGGCTGACGTGCTGTTCCATTTCATTATCATTTCTTTTATCTGCTGTTTCATTTCTAATCATTAAGAATGATCCTAGGCTATAGCGAGCCCAACATCTGCTATTTGGCTTCTAGACCTCCAATCTATTCTCATCAGTTATGAAAAGGATGGGTTATTGCTACCAGACCTTTGGCTGATGCAATACTTGGTGTGATTTAGTCCTTTGAAGTAGTTAAGTTGTAGACTTGCATTAGTTTACTTTCGTAGTTGAAAATAGCTGTACTACAAGCATTACTCTGGGAAATGCTAGCCTCAGACTGAGACACCCTTTGAAATAACCAGACGATCCCGGATTGACATATTAATGTGAGGTAACTAGAGGTGAAAGAGACCCTTTTTATAGATCTACAGAGGGATTTCAACTTATTGAGAGAAGAAGAGGTTATTCCTTTAGAGAAGCATATAGATATATTTGATTTAGGTTTTCTCGTTTAGATTTTCCTCTTCTCTGCTTCTACTAGTTGGATAAGCATGAATACACTGAAACATAAATACCGAGTGTAGGCATGAGGTTTCCGGAATAGACATGGGTTTAAGGTTGGACCAAAACTCTCCTTATGAACGAATCATATTTTCCGTTGGAACTTCATCGGCTAGAATATATAACCAACACAAGGAAGACAAAATGGAGGTTAGCCAAATGTTGAAGTGTCACAAGACTCTTTAGAGTTCGGCCACACACATACTATGAAGCCACAACATGTCTAGGCACAACAATTATTCACACGATGAAAACAAAAAGAGACGAACAACAAGAAAGAAAACAAAAGAAAAAAAGTAAAGGAAATACAACACACAATGAGGGAAAAAAAATCAAAAGACAAACAAA
The DNA here is from genome assembly GCA_031772625.1 of Pinus tabuliformis. Taxonomy (NCBI): domain Eukaryota; kingdom Viridiplantae; phylum Streptophyta; class Pinopsida; order Pinales; family Pinaceae; genus Pinus; species Pinus tabuliformis. Next base: position 868,333,781 of record CM062820.1, on the reverse strand, counting down.
ATATGGTAAACCACAGAATAATGCAAGAGAAAGTAAGAAAATAAAAGAGAGACTAAAGAGAAAGAAATGGGATGGGTGCAAGAGGGAGAGGGTGTTACTTATGTCAAGGTTCTTTCACCATAGAGCGAGAGGGTGGAAGTGAGTCTCAAGTCAAGAGGGAATAGTCCCAAGTCTATGAGAGACACAAAACACGATAGGACATGTGAAACTTCTGGTGGAGTAGTCCACACGGATGCGACAGTTACAAACATAGTGAATGGAGAACACATACAACACCTAGCAGAGTAGTCCACACAAGTGCGATGGTCGTTATAACAAGTTTTTGGGAATGGTTCTGTCGAGTTTCTGACGGGATAACCCACATGGGAAAGACAACATTAACAACTTATACAACACATTTTTGTAAGCATATGTATTAGAACAACCAAAGTAGTTCAACTGTTTTAACACAAGTTAAAGCAACACGCATTACAAGTGTCCAAAGAATATTCTTACAAACAAATAAAATACATGTGTGAAAATGTGCTAAAATGTTATTAGGCTTCTGAATTAATCGAAAGTTCCAAGGCACATCGATACACCATACATCCAAAACCCTGATAGCAGGGAGTTGGAGCCACTGTTTGCTTCTCAAAGAAAATACTACAAACTCTCAAGTCTATGTGGAGGAGCCAAGGTGAAAAGTCTTTTGCATGTACAAATGAGGGGTATTTATAGCCAAGGGTAAAACTGGCCCTTGTGATTGTTCGACTTCCCTCATGACTGTTTGACTTACATGACTCTTAACCTTTACATGACTCTTCGGATTTACATGTGGGTCTCTTGGACTTCTATGTTATATTACATTGGTTACAACAGTGCGGCCCAAAGTTACAATGGTGTGGCCAAGATGACTTATGACATGACTCAAAACGACAGGGATGATGTGTTCATGCTACTGGTGGTGTGCATGTCGAGATTTAGTGCTACTGAGTGATAAATGTTCTCCTGGTGTATCATAGCTTCACCTCTGCATGGCAAGGTGTGCAGAGTCTTTGGTGATCGTGGTGTTCGCTTAATGTTGCATGTGCACATTTCTCCTTCGCTTGTACTTTGGCATGCTCCATGTGTTCATTTGTTCACGAACAAATCTCCTCACATGTATTCCTTGTTCGTCCATTCGTGAACAATCTCCTCACATGCGCTCCTTGTTCATCTCGTTCATCATTACGTCATGTCTCATCCATGCAACTATATCTGCAATCACTCATGACGGGACGCCATCAAATCCAAAAATATCCTAGTCTACCATGATGCATTGTCATTCGCTTTCATATCGAGATGACCAGGAGAGAGGACAAGGCTCTGAAGCTGCACAAGGCATATTTCAAGCTGGGATGTGGGCTCCATGCACTGTTCATGAAAACTACGCGGAGGTCACTAGGAGGCTGAGATGGGAAATCTATATTAGCAGTGACTATCCGCAGGATCTATCTCGGCTGGAGGGCAGATCTGCGCATTTTTTTGAGGGAGACTGGCAGTGAAAACTGCGCAATTTCTCCGGGGAGTTGGTAGTGGGCTGCAAGAGGATGCTTTGAAAAATTGCGCGATTTTTCGGGGGAGCTGGTAGCGGGCTGCAGCAGTCTGCTGGAAAAAAATGGGCAAATTTCTAGGAGGCTGGCCTGTTGGACATGCTTGTGTAGTTTCTGAGCTGAGCGGGATGCTGGGTAGCTGGGGGACTGTTCATGAAAACTTCACAGTTTTCCGAGTGAGCAGTAGGTTAGCTGATTGGGTGACTGGCTAGAAAAACTACACAATTTTTTTAGGGAGATAGTGATGGACATAGGGTGTCTGTCCAACATGTCAACGCAGTTTCTTCAGTCAGCGGAGCAGGCATGCTTTGCAGCTTTTGCACAATTTTTTGGGGGAGTGAGGTCTAGGGTCACTACTCGGTCAAAATCTCCGGTTGACCAGCAGGAGGCTTGTTTATGTGCTTGCGGGTAGTACAGATTGAAAGGGCTTGCTGGGAAACTTCTACACTATTTTGGGTGACAGTAATTCGAGTCGATTCTAGGGTTGTGCAATGCAGACTTCCTGGGAGGTAGCCTCAACCTCTGCACAATTTTGGGCAACAATACATAATCACTGAGAGCTAAAACTATGTAATGCATCTCAGCGGAGGTCTAGCTGTTGGAGGATGGTCAGTCAACAGAGTTTTAACAAAATTACCAAGTGTGTGAACGAGTGACTTCGTACATGCGTGACCTCATGAACACACACTCAACATGACTTGACGACAAGACACATAGAACCAACAAGACAACATACACTTAGTGTGACTGATCGATGGCATGAGCGACAAGCGTGACACTTCCGATAGATCGTTGAACGATTGTGACGACGCTTGCGTGACAATGTATACAACTTCATGTGTGAGTGAGATGAATGTTTACATAGCAGACACAACTTGTACACACAAAGGCAGACCTTGTGCATGGCCAAAGCATGACTGCATGCATGACATTGTGACCGACATGCAAAAATATGTTCGATGAATGGTCAAATGAGAAGGGTGAAAAGACTCAACATGGGCTCATGGGATGAGCCCAAGTGCTTGCAAACATCAAGGAAAAACCCAAGGAAGGATCCAAAATTGAATGAAGGCCAAAATTTTGGAGGGTGTTGCAGCCACTACAACACTTGGTGACACACTATTTGAATTCCAGCTTCTCTGTTTTGGCCCATTGACAACACATGGCATCAATCTTTTAGGGAGTATTGAATTACTGTGTGGGTTATTTCGGCTTCCCCACTTACCCCATGGATAGACATGGTTCACCTTTTGCCAACTCAGTCCAACACAACAACAATTTTCAGCTTGATCATAGTGTTTCGAAATCGGAAAGGGTAGTTTGGCTCGCGAGTTAATTTTTTTCAGAGTATAGCTTTTCATCTCTGGGTTGCTCCGTTGCCAGCAGGCATCCACAGTACCCCGACGTAGTCATGCAAGAACACACACATTGCTCCACTACCAGCGAGCTTGGTCAGTACCTCGGTGGAGTTGCATGCTTCACCTCTCTACGTAGGAAGCCTTTCTATTCTTTCACCTTATATGTTTTAAGAGGACTGTGTATAGGAACTTATTTATTTTTGGGGTAGAAGAGGGATCCCGAATTATTGAGAGTAGAAGAGGTTGTTCCTTCAAAGAAACATGTAAGAACTCTGACATAGCTTTTCTTGTTTAGATTTTCCCCTTCTTTGTTTCTACTAGTTGGATGAGCTTGATGACACATAACAGAAGGCTGAGTACAGGCATGGGGTTTCCCAGTGTGGACACACGTTCATGGTTGGACCCAAGCTTCCCTTGTAGATGGATCGTATTTTCTGTCAAGACTTCATCAACCTAATGTTACAACCAAGCATGGAGAAGATAGATGCAGGACAATCCAAGTGTTGTAGTGTCACAAGACTCTTTAGATCTTAGCCACATACTCATTTAAAAGCCAAAAATCAGTAAAGGGAATCACTTATTTAGAAAACCAAAAATAAAAGGATACTAAACAAGTAAAACAAAACGAAACATAAACAGTAATCAAAGTGAAAAAACAAAACCTTAAGCAATAAACAGTCTATGTACATGGCGTGGGGCATGGCCTTGACTTACTGAAATCAATGATTAAGATCTTGTATTATTACACAACATTTTGTCACTGTCCCTGTACTCCCCATTCCATGATCTTGGAGGACCTCTACAATGAACCCTACATGCTTTCCCTTCATGAAGAAACTCCCATTGTTTCCCTCTTCATGAGCAAAACAATTCCCTTTTGCATCATTTCCCAAAAATCTTATGTTTTTCCCAGTTTACTAGACCAGTGCTAATTACTAGTGTCCTCCTAGCACCGATATGTAGGGATTACAACTGTCCCTAGCGCTGACCAGAGCGACTGAGCCTTTTTCCAGTTGCACCGATCCTCTTTTGGAAAGTTTTTTAAATAAGGAGCCGGAGCTTCCAGCTCTAGATGCTTCATAATGGAAGTTTGGTAAATGGTTAGGCTGGATGGAGTCGAGGAGGTCAGTTTGGGCTCCTTTCCCCTATTAGGATGGAACTACCTCAAGAGATAAGACCTTCTCCCATGAGAAGAGGAACCATCTCCCATCCATTCAAGCTATATAAACCTCCACTTTTCCCAAGAACAAGCTAGTGTTAGGGTGTGTGTGCTAGTGCTAATTAGGTTTTGTTTGGAGTAATCAGCAAGTTATCCATAATTTGTAGCTCTCTAGTTTGTGTTTAAGGGAGAATTGTGAGTTGGTTTGGTGTGAAGCCTAAAGGGAAGATCCTTGAGACTATCATTGTTGGGGCCATCCATGGTATGCTAGCAGAAGTGTGTGGGAACCCATATTTCTTGACTGGTTAAGTAGGTTGAATACAATTTGTCTATTATCACGGTTGTTGTTTACTTGTTTTAGGTGCTCGATGAAGGAAACAGGAGATAGTTGGAGCGAGGAAGCAAGGTCATCACCAAACAGGATAAGCGTACTAAGAGGTAGGCCCTCTTAATTGGTTCTAACCTAGGGAAATATTCCATAGAATGTCTCGTTCATGGCTAGACCCACTCTCAAGCTAGAGGAGTTGTTTGTGTCCGCACTTAGAATTTTACCTACACCACAAATTGGTGACTTTGCTGGGGAACTAATCCTTCTGTTGCTTGCTTGAAATTTCATGGTTTTGTGTGAACTTTTATAGTTTCGCCATTTCCCTTTAGTTATTTCTGCTTTGCTTTGTTTACTTCTCTGGGTTTGAAATTTGCAGTAGCAAGTCTGGTCTTAGCCTTTCAAATTTTTTATTTTTTTCTTGCATCCTCACTCAGCGTGCTTATTTAGTTGAGAGTTGCATCGACCAACGTGATATGCTCAAAAATAGTTGCGCTGACCCCCTTCTAGCGCTCGTTGTCAGTTAGGCAGTCACAACGATGCCTGTAGGTGAACATTAGGGTTCACCCAAGATCTTGGCTAGTGTGTCTTTCTCTTTTGATTTCTCCCTTGTAGCTTGTTTTGACTGTGTTCTTCCTGACTGGAAAGTTGCTTTTGACTTGGTTAATTTTCTTGTTGAGTTTCCTTCTTTTTACTTGATTTCTTAAGTCTATGGATGGTTTGTAGCCCTAGGGCATCTAGGTTGTCATCCATTCAGTTGATTGTGAACTCAGTGATTCAAGCTGTTGGTGAATTTACTCCTTGCATTTCGTTTATAGTCCTCTTAATGCTTTGGTCTCCATCACACATGTTTGAAAAGTTTTATTTGCTTGTTTAAACATATCTTTTCCGACATAGCTCGCATTGACTGTCTTGTTTTTGGTAGATTCATTGTGTCATTATTTTGAAAGAGATTCTCTTTTTGTGCTTTTCATTTGCTTGAGAATCGATTGTCTCAAAAACTTTTTCATTGAAGTATTTGATGAAAGATTTGTTTTTCCATTTCATGAAAAGCGCATAATTCTAGTTTTCTGCGTCAATATGTTATGTTAGTTAGCATCATTGAACACTAGGGTTGCATTTGCATTTGAAAAGAAAAAATAATTTTCTTTACTTTTGAAAGGACTATTTGGAGTGTACTTGTTAGGAAACTAGGAATTGGAAAGAGTTTTTCATTAGTTTATTTTCAAAAAGTAAAGTAGTGAAAAGATCATTTTTGCTTTTAGTTTCTTGTTTGTTTGCATTTGATTGTGTTTTCTACCATCTCTAGTGTAGACAATTCATCGAATTGAAAGTCTTGTCTCATTTAGTTGCATATAAGATTTTTCGAGTCACATCGCTAAGGGCTAAGAACCAAGACATAATTCAAGATAAACATTAAAATGAACTTAATTAACGTAAGGCGCATTTGAAACCTAACGATCACATCTAGAAGGTCTAGGCTAGAGACATGTTCCAGCTTCTTTAAGCCTAGAAATTGTTGTTAGCTTCGGCACCAGACAATGCTAGTATAGACTTGTGCTCCCCGTACCATCGAGTATATAAAGGGAGACCCCTTTAGGTTGCAATCCTTTATCCATAGGAAGCCGAGTCTTCCACCTTGCAAACATAATACACTGAATACATCATTCGAGGAGATTTCCTGCCCATACTTCTCGGTTCACCGAGACATATTCTGCAGTTCAAGATTGCTTGGTAATCATTTTTACCTAGATCATCCAGAGTAGTCATTTGATATTTTTGACTCATTAAACTTAAATTATCATTTGATTGCTTGTCCTTTTGAGCTCGTTTCCAATCGAAAGTGATAGACTCATATTTTCTTCTTTCTTGACTCTTAAAACATGAAAGAGCACCAGTTCATTTATGCGTCTTAAAAAATTGTTGCCCATGATCTTATAACATCATGTTAGTATTTTCTAGACCAAATCATGAGTATTCATTAAAGTACAATTTAAAGCCTTGAAATTTATCTCTCTTTTCTTGTTAATTGAGATGAGGTCATCGTGGCTGAACCATCTGGTTCACCTAGTTCCTCTTCCTCTCCTCCATCTAAAAGATTGTGTGAGGAGCCTTTTCTTGAATTACCAGAGCCACTCGAGGACCAAGGTGTTGAACTCAGAATTGTTTTGAGAATTCAACCTTTGTCATATCATCCTCCACCTACTTCAGATGCTGGGTCAGCTTCTGATATTGGCCCGGAATCTCCGGACAATCCCGTCCAGACTCGTGAGAGTTCGCCGACTACTGAAGATCAGCTTGGACTGGTTATATATCCTTCGAATCCTTTGTTTGACCCTGTTGTGATATCACTGCAGTGTCCGTACAATCTATACGATCAGCCTGGTGTTCCTTCGGAATTATCCCCTTGTACATACTTGGTCGTTCATCGTCTCTTATTTCCACCTATGGAACCTGAAGGCGAAGCTCCAGTTACCTCTTTGAATCAATCAGAAGTTTCTACTCCGCACGTTGTCGAAGAGGAAGAGAGTCAATTTCCTCCTGAAGGTTTCTCCTACATGGGGAGAATTCCCATCAGTGTGTATCGGGATTTGCCACCTAATTATGTGACTTTAGCACAACTGGTCTCATGTACACCTAGTGCCTCATCACTTTATCACAACCTTGTTTGGGTGTCTAGCGTTATGCCTACCATAGGTCCGTTCATTCAGAACCTGACCTCCGAAGAGCCAATACTTTTTGTAGTTACTTTAGTCCTGGTGCAACCTACCGTTATAAACCCTCTTGTCTCATCTGTCAAAGTCACTCGTCTGGTTCAATTGACGGTCTCGAGTCATGTTGCTCTCAGTTCTTCGACCCCTCTAGTAAGTGGACAAGTTGTACCACCGCTTGGGGGCAGAATCTGAATGTTTCTATGGTGTCAGGAACAACCAATGTGAGTAGCTCACAACCTCACATGGTTGGGATGAACCAATCTTCTTCCAGTGCCATCTAAAACCCTGCTGGTCCTGCTGGATTGAGCAGTGTCTAGTACCAACAGGTCCAAATCCCATTGGTTCGTCTGGGTCAGGTAATTTCCAATATCAATAACCCTATGAGGCTTAGGTTCAGTACCAAGATCCTTATGTTCCATATGGTTCCCAAGGAATGGTCAATCTGCCTTATGTCCTTCAGTTTGGACACTATGTTCAACCTGGTTTGTCCACTTTTCCCGGTGGCTATGGCCAGATACAGTTTGGAAATTTTCAAGGTCTTAATCTGGGAACTATTCAAGTACCCTTGTAGCAGTAAGGAAAACCTTCGCAGCAACAAGGGAAACCTTTGTTGCAGCAAGGGCCATCTGTGTAGTAGCAGGGGAAAATGATGCCACAACAAGGAAAACTGCAACAACTGCAGGGGCAACCCTCGCAACAGTTGCAACAAACCATGCAGTTGCAGATGCAGTATGCTCAACAAACCTCCCAACCTATGTCTTCTCAAGGCCAACCTCTACAGCCACAGGGACAAACTTTGGAGCCACAAGGTTAACCCTTATAGTAGTAGAGCCAACCTGGGTAACAAAAACCCTTATATACATATCAATAGGGTCAACCATTGCAAGGACAAGGTTAGGGTCAAGTCCTACAACAACAGGCACCAAATCCTCATGTCCAAGGGCAACAGGTTTAGAATCCTTTTGTTTAAGGGAAGCAAGTCCAAAATCCCTATGTCTAAGGGTAGCGAGTGAAAAGTCCTTATGTCTAAGGGTAGCAGGGCCAAAATCCTCTTGTTCAGGGACAATAGGTTCAAAACCCATCCATCCAGGGACAACAGGTGCAATATCCATATGTTAAAGGCCAACAGGCTCAATAACCTTTTAACCCGTATGTTGCTTATCAACAATCTATGGCCGGACAATTTCAAGGCTTTCAAGGTCAAAATCATCCCTACGGGCAAGGTAACCTATAGTGGGGGAAAAATCAAATGCCATATGGACAAAAACCTCCACTATGGGGACAAAATCCTCACCAGTAGGGATGCGCTCCTCCGGTTGGACCCGCTTATCAACCTACAGTGCCTTTCAATACTCAATTGCCATCCTTGGTTACACTAGAGTTTCCAGATGTGTCTCGACTCATGATCCAATTCTTCATCCACCATACTGGCCTCCAGTATTGTCCAAGATCCTACGCAATTGTCCAAAGTTCGATGGGAAAGCAAAAGAAGATCCTCAAGCCCATGTGATGACATATCACCTCTGGTGCTCTTCAAATTCCTATGTTGATGATTCTATTCGTCTCTATATTTTCCAACGAACCCTTACAGCTGCTACAGCCAAGTGGTACATTGAGCTCCCTTGAAGTACTTATCATGACTTCAACTCTTTAACCATGGCTTTCCTCACGCATTTCCAGATGCCGGCTCACTATGAAATTGGCATCTATTTGCATACATCGCTCAAGCAAGATACTGCGACACACATCTCCAATCACATCCATGAATGGAGACGTAGACGTTGCCTGATCAAATTCGATATTACTGATCAGTTGCTAACCGAATGGTTTACCATGTCATTCATTGCTCCAATTACTCGTGATATAGCTATGGGTGGATGTGTTACTGAAGAACAAGAAATTGCTTGTTCCTAGTACTTAGATCTCATTTATTCTCAGTTTGTCACTTTGTATGAGTTGTTACTCGATGCTCCAAGGCCGTCATCCCATCCAACGACATCGAAGTCACAAGCTACACCTCCTGTTGATGGAGTAATTGGTTCAGTGTCCCAGACCTCTATGAAATCTTCTCCCAAATAGAAGTCGGTCTCAAACACTGCTTCCAATAGTCCCTCCCAGAATTCACCTAGCCCTGGTAAAACCTTAAAGGTACACGCTGTTCAGTCTACCACAGCGGAAAAATCCTTGAAAGGTAAGAAGAAAGGGAAATGCAAGGGTAAAGCTGATGCCCCAAAATAGGGTCCTCCTAAGTCGTCTGCTGGTGATTCTTCACAACGGAAGCCTAAGTATCTGTGCCTCATTTGTGAGGAGGATCACCATACTAAGGATTATCCCCGATGGTTTGAAGTTAGTTATTTGCTTAAAGGGACCCTAGCTGTCCTGAAAGAGCCATTTCTGTCTCAGTAGACTCAAGTTCTACTCTATTATTTGGCTGAGTCAATGTTTACTCATCATGTCAATGGTAAAACTTCGTTGTCCATCCGTGTTGGTTGATTACCTGAGTCCGAGCATGGACTCTCTCATAAAGTATTATTCTTAGGCCATATTGCATGGTTACTTATGTACATTAGTGTGTCATTCATTTTTGTGTAATGTGGTTTGGTGTGTTGGTTTTCAAGCAGTTTTCATGCTTACTATGTTTTTCCCTGCTTTGCAGATGTCTGTGACTCCTCACATTGGTTTCGCTGATGGTGCTTGCCGTGGTACCCAGAATTTGCCATTTATGACCCCCATGGTGAGTTGATTGATCTTCAAGGTATTTGTTTAGGTCTAACAACCAATAACATTGCTGAGTACAACACAATTATCAAATTGTTGTCAGAAGCCATGGCTCTTGACATTCGAGAATTGGTTGTCAACCTAGATTCACAACTTGACATCCTTCAACTCAACGGGCCATATTCCATCAGGAATCCTCAGATATTGAGAATGTATCTACGTATTCATCTACTAGAGAGAAATTTTGATTATATTACATATCATCATATTCTTAGACATATGAATACATTGACAGATGCATTAGCTAATTATGTGTTGGATAGACATTTACGAAACATGTGAAAAGCAAGAACAAATCATTTGTACCATAGTAAGCAAGAAAATACAATATATATATATATATATATATATATATATATATATATAGATATATATATGGTGATAATGTTTGATACATCAAAACCCCAAAATATAATATGTGTGTTCAAATAACATCCGCAACTTGCAGGCCTCATATATCTGTGGCACACAAGCCTAAAAAATGTAAATGTTGGACCTAAGAACTAATAAACATGGTGATCATGGTAACATGTAACTACTCATGCTACATGAGTCAACAATCGACAGATCCGATTAGATACCCCCACCGTATGCCTCTGGTACTGGTGTGGGATCTCTCCCACCCAGGCATACTCTAGGATCCCACGAGTCAACCCCTCAAGGTTCCTCATGATCTCCTCCTCGTTGTCGCCTCCTTCCTAATAAGGTGAGACATCGAATTGGAAAGCGACACGCCTGTCTATCAGGGACATCCTAGCAGGACGCTTTGGTCCAACATCTGCATTGATAAAACGAAATGTTATAAACACATATATTAAAAAAACAGTTAAAGATAAAAAATAAAAAATTGATTTTTTACCTTCATCGTCTAAATCATCCCCATCTGAAAGCAGCATATTTGGATCTCCACGGAAGTCGGTACCGCTGTAAGGCCAATCCTCAATTACGATCAACCTTCGTTGTATCCATGAGAAAAAGGTAGGCTTGTAGGACATATGCTGGTCCCCGGTGATTCTAGGCATCAACCAACTCCAACGGACCATCCGTGGGTCTCGTGGCATCTACAGATCCACCTCAGTCAGCTGGTATTGGAACAACAGAACTTGCTCCAGGAAGAAGGTCATGAGCACAGATTCGAAGCAAAATTTCTTCAGATTCCCCACCTTAGCCTTTGATAACTAGAATTTCATGTTGATCTTCATGGCTTCCACCCAATTGAAGATCGTTGGTGCTGTATAGCCGATAGCATACATAAAATTTGACTTGTTGGTTTCATGATCTGCTTAGGACCCAACCACTCTGTTGATGGTAAACAATAGCACTCTTGGTGTAAGATCGCACACAGTCGCAATCTCAATCTTACTTTTTTTCGATTTGAGAGATTTTGGGCAATTTCAGCAAGTAACATGGATATGCGTGCCCCAATCGGCTTTGACCCATATAGGTCGACTTGTTCCCCTCTCTGGGATAGTCCCGTGATGAAATAAATATCTGAAATCTCCAACTCCAGCTCCTGGTCACCAATGATAAAAATTTCTCAATTTATGTCCCAGAGACTAATCGGGTATCGAAGCAACTCAGGTTGAGCCCACATCCTCAGTGTGAGAAAGAACTTGAGGAGCCCATAGTTCCTCAAGGCATATAAGAAATTTGGATCAGCCATTGCTTGGGTGTCCACATCTTCGTGCTCATGTTCCTTCCAATCCACCATTTTCGACGATTCTTTCCTACAAAAACCATGTATTTAAGTCAATAATCATTTTGGTAACTGAAATTTGGATTCAAACAGTGGATTTAAGAGAAAAAATGATTTTTTCCTTATTCATGGAACCGATGAGCCTATTTTAAAAATATTTGTGCCGACAACATGGTTGTTAGTTTTAGCAACCCCTGGCCGGCGCGATTCCATGCCCGAAATCACACCAACCGAGGGCGAATGTTTTTGCCAAAACCTCCCTCAGAAATCCAAAAAATGGATAAAAATAGGAACAAACAGTATGGAAATGGAGCTTAAGGGCTTGGCTCTTACCTGCAACTGACGGCTCGGCGAATGACCTCTTAGATCTCCCGCGATTTGCTTTGGAAAAATTAGGGCACAAGTGGGTAAAATGTTTTTCACACAAAGGTAAAATGGTAAATGGTAAAAAATAATTACTTTTCCCCCTGTTTATTCAGTTTTTCATGAACTATTAGTGTTTTTAAGTATTTTTGACCTATTTTTCCTCAAGAATTGGATAATGCCTTTACCTTCTGTGCAGCGACAGGTCACGGATTTTCAATGATGGTACTGAGTCATGTTTCAACTCTTTTCTCAACTTGTAAAACTCAAATGAAAAGATTTCCGAGTATTTTTCCCTTTTGACTTGTAAAAGAGAATAAAATGGAGGGTCCACTTTGAAGCTCTTTTCCAACCCTTTAAACACAAAAATATTGCCGAGCTCTTGTCGTTTTGAACTCATTAACGGATGCGAAATGTCATCTACCCAGTATTCGTTTACCCCTTTTTCAGGCTGGGATGCACTATTTATGAAAAAGGTACTCCTTGACTGAAATGGTCAAGCAGTTCTCTCGAGTATCATTTTCTACCTTTTCGGGCTCGAGAGACACAAATGTACGAAAAGGGACCATGTGGAGTTTTATTTTGCGTGTCTTTTTCAAACTCTCTAAACGTGAAAAATATATTGAGTTACACCTTTTTTAGACTTGCTAAAACATTAAATGATATCGGATTCGTCACCATGAGGAACATGAGCTTCTCTTTCCTAGGGCTCATTAATCTTACTAGGTCGGATTCCTCCGAAGGATGGACTTACAGTGTAAGCATATGCTATCCCATTCAAGTTTGTGATTAAAAAATCATTGGGGTACCTGCCAGAAATGGTGGGGGAGAATTTGGAAATTCGATTAGTCGTGTCGGCATCTCACTCTTGAACATGACACTTTCTACTTTGTGTTGGGTTGGGTTATCCTCACTTCATCTTCGACCTTCTTGGTTTGGGACGTTGCTTTTTTCCTTCCATTTGATCTCTGCCACATCATCATGACCACCGATCTTATGGATCCAAAAGCTGCCAAACTCTGAGTCATGTCACTGATATGTTCAAGAGTTTTCCTTCTGCAGTTACACTTACCCCTGATTCTTTGTATCATCCAAAATCATTTTGCATCCATTTGTCTCATGTCGATGATGTAGGATACATCATGGCCCACCTTTGACACGGTCACTTCCTATCACCTTCAGCTCATTATACAAGAAGTTGACCGAGAGACTCCCTTCTCTCATTGGCTTTCGATCGGATGATTTCACGGGTGTTTGATATCAGTTCCTTCATTCTCATTCTGTGAATTGTGCTACTAGTACCTTGAGAACCATTGTCATTATTGGTGGTTTATCTTGTGCTTGTTAGTAGTTAACATCATTGACTGATAATAAAACAATTTCTAGCATGTTCGACATCAACACATCTATTTGCATGTTAGAATCTGTACTTTAATTGGGTTGTGTTGGAGCGCAAGACCCTGAGCTCAGATTACAAAAGTCTAGGTTGCAAGGCGATGTGACATGATCATGTTGATATACATGTCTCTTTCATATGGATAGCTGTGACCATACCATGAGTTGTCATATGTGATCCTTCTCATTATTGGATGGCTACGACCATACCTTAGTTTCATTATGATCCTTTCTGCTGGATGGTTGTGCCCATACCTTGGATTCATTTACATGCTCATTCTTTGGATGGCTATTTCCATAACATGATTCATGTGTCATTTGACAAAGTTTTCAGTAATGTATATGTACCTATAGTTTCTTGCAGGTTTTCTGACGACAAACTTCGGTTCCCCGCACTGAGTTATAAAGATGTTCACCCCTCACTCAAGTTTGGCCTTCACGCTTTAGGGGGCATTTGTTACACAACATTTTGTCACTGTCCCTATACTCCCCATTCCATGATCCTAGAGGACCTCCATAGTGAACCCTACATGCTTTCCCTTCATGAAGAAACTCCCATTGTGTCCCTCTTCATGAGAAGAACAATTCACTTTTGCATCATTTCCCAAAAATCTTCTTTTTTTCCCAGTTTACAAGACAGGCGCTAATGACCCGTGCTCTCCTCACGTCGATATGCAGGGATCAAAAATGTCCCTAGTGCCGACCGAAGAGACTGAGCCTTTTTCCAGTCGTGTTGATCCTCTTTTGGAAAGTTTTTTAAATAAGGAGCCAAAGCTTCCAGCTCTAGAAGCTTCGTAATGGAAGTTTGATAAATGGTTAGGCTGGATGGAGTTGAGGAGGTCAGTTTGGGCTCCTTTACCCTATTATGATGGAACTACCTCAAGAGATAAGACCTTCTCCCATGAGAAGAGGAACCATCTCCAATCAATTCAAGCTATATAAACCTCCACTTTTCCCAAGCACAAGCTAGTGTTAGAGTGTGTGTGCTAGTGCTAATTAAGTTTTGTTTGGAGTAATCAACAAGTTATCCATACTTTGTAGTTGTCTAGTTTGTGTTTAAGGGAGAATTGTGAGTTGGTTTGGTGTGAAGCCTAAAGGGAAGAGCCTTGAGACTATCATTGTTGGGGCCATCCATGGAATGCTAGCAGAAGTGTGTGGGAACCTAGATTTGTCAGATGAGAACAACAACATCAAGACGCCGATTGTAATCTCTTCTTGATTTTAAGAGATGCAACTATCAATTGATTTCCTACATAATATGTCATCTCACATGTTTATGGCTTAATGTTTCTTGACTTGTTAAGTAGGTTGAATACAATTTGTCTATTATCACGGTTGTTGTTTGATGTTGTTTACTTGTTTCGGGTGTTCTAAGAAGGAAATGGGAGATAGCTAGAGCGAGGAAGCAAGGTCATCACCAAACAGGATAAGCATATTAAGAGGTAGGTCCTCTTAATTGGTTCTAACCTAAGGAAATATTCCATCGAATTTCTTTTTTGTGGCTAGACTCGCTCTCGGGTAGAGGAATTGTTTTTGTCCGCACTTAGAATTTTACTTCACCACATGGCCATTGATAGGAAGGTTTTCAATCCTCTCGTCAAGTGATTTCAGACAGTATGTGTGTGGGCCAAGCTTCTCATGTACAGTGTATGGACCAATCCACAGGGACTACAACTTCGTATGCTTGCCTTTGTCTTCATGGCGTTTGTCCCATTTCAAGACTAAGTCACCAACATCGAAGGTAGCATTACCTATAGATTGTCGAACTGTCTCTTGATACGGTTCTGGTGGAGTGTAAAATTTTATTTTTCTTTCATCCTTTCTTCCTACAGTTTGTGAAGTGTATCCATCCTATGCTGAACTAGCAGACAAGGCTTGCCTTGGGATCCTTGAGACAAGTAAAGTGTAGGCAAGTAGATTTTAGGCGGTAGGACAACTTCTTTCACATAGACCAAGAAGTATGGAGATATATTCATAGAGGGCTTGGGTGTTATGCGATCAGCATATAGGTCATTCATCAAGGCAGAGTGCCAATTATGCTGCTTAGAGTAAATGGTATTTTTGATTATCCGGATAAGGTTTTTGTTCGTGGATTCGGCGAGACCATTTACCTGCGGGTAGTAGTTAGATGAGTTTTTCAGCACAATACCAAATTCCAATGCAAAATTTTAAATCTTCAAAAATGAAAAGTAAGTTGCATTGTCAAACAAAAGTGATATCGAAATGCCAAAGTGTGAGATGATGTTATGTTGGAGGAAGCTGATGACTTCCCGGTCATTCACTTGCTTGAGCAGAACTTCTTTTGTCCACCGCATGAATTAATCAGTTACTTTCAATATGTAGTGGTGTTGTTTTGACGAATGTGGGAAAATTTTCCCGATGATGTCCAGGCCCCATTGTTGGAACAATTCAGTCACTGCAAGAGGGTGTAGCAGGGCTGTTTACCTTTGTGTTCTGCAGGTTCATCGCTGACAGACTGGGCACTTGTGGGCATAGGCGTGTGCATCCTTGAACAATGTGGTCCAATAGAAACCAGCTCACATAGCTTTGCACGCAGTGGTATTTATCACGAAGTGACCCTCGGCTGGTCTGTCATGTAGTTCATGCAAAACCTTCTTTGATTCATGTGCGTCCATGCACCAGAGCAAGGTTACGTTATTATGATTTTTGTAAAGCACTCTGTGCACCAACTGATAGGATAAAGGTTTGAGGCGCAGTGCCCTCTTCTGTCTCATGGAGAAGTGAGAGGGTATGGTGCCATGCTCAAGGTACTGGTGCACATCTTCGTACCAAGAGTTTCCACATGCAGTGGGTGGTTCTTGCTCTACATCATACATTTTGATTTTCTGCTCCCAACCAGCGAGCTCTTCTTCTTCCTCTTATGCGTGGACTGCCTCAGTTGCGAGTCTACAAATACTATGATCCTTGATAGTGTGAATTTTCTTGATGTCAAGATCATACTCTTGCAAGCCTGTCATCCAGTTCGTACGTCATTCACCCAACTCTTGCTATACGAGCAGTGAGTGGATTGCGAGGTGAGGTACGTAGATTATGCAATGGTTCTTTAGTAAGTGGGGTTTGAAGTGTTTCACCTCCTTGTATACTACATAAGTTTGTTTTTCAATGGTGGGGTAGTTGAGTTAGAGTCCCTGCATGCTTATGCTCATGAAGGATATGGAACGTTTGTCGTTCAACTCATCCTTCTAAGTGAGTACTGCAGCAGACGAGTTGTCGGAGGTGAAAGTGTATAGCAAGAAATATTTGTTGAAATATGGGTTGTAAAGTGCAAGCGCTTCTACTATATCCTACTTGATATGGGTGAATGCATTATTTTCCCTCTTGCCCCAGGTGTAGACTGCATCCTTCTTGATCATATCTTGCATTGGTTTCACTATCTGCCCATAATCTGAGATGAACTTCCAGAGGAAGTTTATCTTTCCCAAGAAGGATTGCATTGATTTATTGTTGGCTGGGTGAGGGATCTATGTGATGGTCTAGACCTAGTCTGGATCTACCTTGATCCCTCTTCTTGCAATGAGGTGCCGAAGGAGGTTCCCCTCAGACACTGTAAATACGATATTTTTGGGATTCAAGGAAATGCCATATTTTTGGCATCGCTCAAATATTTTATTTAGGTGGCGTATCTGGTCTAACCATTTTTTGGAAAACACAGTCACATCATCGAGGTAAACCACTATGCTCTGTTTGATGAGTCTGTGGAGAGGGATCTCCATGGCATGCTGAAAGGTTGGGCTTGCATTCACAAGCCCAAATGACATTCGTCTGTATGTGAACATACCCCACTTGGTACGAAATGTGGTTTTGAGTCGATCAAGTCCCACTACTAGGACCTGATAATATCTTGAAAACCTGTCAAGTAAGGGAAACATTTCCACCCCAGATACTGTCTATAAAATATTCTCCATAGATGGCATGGGGTAATTGTCTTTGTCTGAGGCATGGTTCAAGTTTTGGAAATCAATGCACAAGCAGATCTACCCAGACTTCTTGTGTACATGAACAAGGTTAGAAACCCATGTGGAATGACGAACTCTATATATGATCCATGCATCCAACAACTTGGTTAGCTCTTTTTGGATAAGGGGTTCAAGTGACGGATGTACTTTCCTCAACTTTTGTTGAAATGGCTTGACCCCTTCCTTGATTGGAATGACATGTTGGATGATTCACGTGTCGTAAGTTTTTAGATCATCATATGTCCATGTGAACACATCCCGGTACTTTTTGAACAAGCAGACAAAGGCTTTCCACACATATAAAGATTGACAAACTTCGAATCTTGTTCTGTTCCCAGGTTTATCTATTCATGCATCATGGTGGAACTATGGGTTTTGTTGTTCCTTGGCCCCTGAAAGTGGTTCTGCAAGTCATAGATATTTTTTAAATATACCATACCCTTGGGGATGAGGTTTCCTTTCCTATCATCATTCCTAGCTTGTAGAGACTACTCATGCTCATCTTCGTCAATCACTACATCTTTGAAGACAACAACATTGCCCATGAAATGTAGTATCTGTTGATCATTGTCAAAAACACGTAAATTAGTTATGTTATCAGGGATAGACAACTTATACAAAATTTCAACAGTAAATATATCCCTAAGAGGTGACATTATAGAAGTTGTGTTTGCCAAAGCGTTGGCAGCTGCTTTACACGTTCTTGGTACAATAGCGGTATTAAATGCTTGGAAGTTAGAGATTAGTAGCGATACCTCTTGTTGTTAGATTTTTAGATGAGATGATAAATAGTGTATGGTGTTACGTACCTACCTTACCACTATTTCCGAATCACCTACCACTTTGAGCGCAACCACGTTGAGGCTAATTGCTTTTTGAAAGCCCAACACCAGTGCTTCGTACTCAATAATGTTGTTTGTGAAATCAAACTCCAAGTGGTTTGAGATCAAATGTTTCCTATTTTTTGGGTCGATCAAGACACACCCGACTCGAAATACATCCTGTGTCTTTGATCCGTCAAAGTACATGGTCCACAACTCATCTGTACACGAACTGTTCGACGTATTTGCACTACTGCTGCTGGTGCTATTGCTACTGCTACTGCTACTTGTGGTACAATGCACTATATAAGTTTCATTTCTATCAGTTGGGAAAGGAAGGAGATCCAACTGCATGTCTAGTGGGGTTGGAGCTTGTTGTGCAAGATAACACCTGTTACAGGGAAAAGTGTCTATATAGAACTGCTCTATCCCACTAAGGTGTGACAACTGCCTTAGAAACAAACAAAGAAAAGCTACTTATGTTTTTCCTTTATGAATTATAGATAGAGAGGAATAGAAAGACCAACCTCTGTCTTGCGTTAATCCTTTGATTCGATCCCTCTCTTCTTTGATAGTCCCCAGCTACCTGCTCCCTTGCACGCCCAGCTTCACAAAGTACCTGTAAGATCACAGAAGCATAGCACTATACAAAGACATAGATCTATATTCATAAACAACTTAGGATCAGATTTAAATTGACCATACAAATGTAACAAGCATCAATGATACAAAAGCATGGAGGAAAACTCAAATAGCTTTTATTGATAAACAAGAAAAGATCCAGGAGGAGTTACAACCAGTTGTTCCGACCCAGCATCAACCTCCCAGCAAAGAAGCCCCTCTTCACCTCAAACAAAGCTTAGATCACCCAACAATCTGATTTTTGTCTCTAGAAACCAACAGCAATTCCTTACAATATGCAAAATTCTAGCCTCCGGATCTCTGGGATGAGGGATCCATATATAGATATCTGTAAGGGGGATGAATCAGCTTGTGATTTGATTAGTGTCTTCTCTCTGATAGTTCTTGTTTCCACTTGGAGACTGAGGGCCTCTTACTCATCCTTGGTCGAATTCAGTGAGGCAAGTGTCACAGGGGAAGATTCTGGAAGCTTCCATTGCCTCTCCACCTCGCGGAATGACACTTCCATTTGTCATTTCTCGCCCATCACACCCCACAGAAGGGAGTTTTGAAATGCAACACACCCTCACAGTGCATTTGGGTGAGATGCAACGCACCTAGCCAGTGGAGCAGCTGCAATGATCCTGTTTTGACCAATTTTGAGTAGTTTTTCATGGAGAACTTCTGGGAGAAGCTGTAATCTGTTGACCTTGTTCCTTTAGGGGTTAGAACAACACTTTTAGGGACTTAGGAACCCTTGGTTTATGGACATTTCATGCTTGAGGTTGTAGGGCACAAAAATGTCTATAACAGTTGCCCCCTAAAGTATGAGGCCGTTAACCTTTTGGTGTCGGGTGAAATGCTTTATTATGAGGATCCGAAGTTCTTTCAATGCTGGGAGGAGACCTGTAATAAGATACAATACAATACATTATCTTCATGATATTTTCATGATCTAGCTGAGGCGAGCATTCCCATGCTCAGCTTTATAAATTCATTTTCATGTACATAGGACAGACAACCGTCTGAGTGTAGACTGATGATTCTGATAGAGCCATCATCCTTTTGGTAGGATGATTATCTGTGCTGCAATGATGTACATTTAATGTTTTTATTTCTCTGAATATATATCGCAGCTCGGATGGATGAAACTAGATATGGGTCTTCAATCTCGTCTGGTCTTCACTCGAAGTACAAGTCGATCCACGTGAGAAATGTTCTGAAGTTGAACATGGAAAGACATCGCTTGATTACCAGTCAATGATGTAAACTGTTAACAAGCGCGAGAGGAATCACCGATAATGATAATGACCCTCAAGGTACTGCATTACAATTCACGTGGTGTGAATAAAGGACTTGGCGTCGAACACCACGCAAAATCTTTCGGTCGAAGGCCATTGATGTAAACCTATCGCTGGAAGTGAGAAACTTGCCATTGAGGCATGCAAGTTTCAAAGTACTGAATGGGGTGTTCCTAGATCAACTTCTTGGATAATGAGCTGACGTCGACAAGAAGTGATCTGTCACAGGAGGGCCTTAATGAATCCCACATCAATGACACGGAACGGAGAAAATGATTTTAATGGAGGTGAAAACGATCTGGTGATATAAGGTTCAGTGTGGTGGTCATGAAAGAATGGATTATAATGTATGGTAGTAGGTGAGACACAGGTGAATCCTCTGAATGAATTCTCTTGAACATATCGGTGACACTGATTTGATGGATCGGTAGTATTAACACCAAATATGGATGGTATGTCGTGACCATGGTGATGTGACCGGTGAATGAAACAACCCAACCTGACTCGGACACGGAGCAGAAGTGTCATGTTCAAGAGCGACTTGCTATCAACAAATTTTCTTTGAGTTTTCTTCCCAATTTTTCCCCAGTCATTGCTGACCAGTACCTCTTTATTTTTGTCAAGCTTGAGGAGGATAGCATATGCTTGTTCTATAATTTGCCCTTCGGGCAAACCCATCGCTATGTTTTAACAAGCCTAGCGATAGTGAAACTCATTCTCGTCTATAGACAAGTTTGTCGCTATTAATCTTTTTAACAAGTTTAACGACAAAGATGACTCGGTCCTTTTCAATTTTAGAGAGTCTGAAAAGGAATGAAAAGGTAACTCCAAAATTCCTTTTTCGTCATCTAATCCCTTAAGTCCAAAAAAGTATAAAACAATACAGAAGGGATGAATTTTCGATACTTTTAACGAGCTGAACAAAACAAGCGCTCGATCTTTTTGTGTAATAATCCCTCGGGTCCAAAAAGATTAAAATCTAGAGGAGGGATAGCACTTCCTGTCCCTTTAACGAGCTGGAGAGGCCAATGGCTCGACAATCTTTTCATATTTTACGAGTCAGTTGAAAAGAGCTTAAAGGAGACTCATCTTTTGAGGAACGAGTGATAAAACGGGTAGCAGCTGATTCCAGGTAAGGTTTGGAATTTTCCAATCACGGCAGTGTCATAAGGATGGCTAGTGAAATCACTCTTCGCAGCTGTTCCTCAAAATGGGTAAACAATCAAATTGAGGTGAATGATCGGCCAATGAAAAAGTGGAGGTGATGGTGCAAACACGACCAAGGCTTTAATGGCTGAAGTACTACATTCACGATGGTTATTTACGGGGAATAGTTCATTTTCTAACGAGCTTAAATGTGGGGGGAAACATTTGCTCATGTCTTATGTTTATTTTTTAATGAGCTTGAACTATGTGCTAAAACTGCTCGATTTGCTGTGGTGTGATAAGAATGTCTCATATAAAAATGGAAACTTTTAGAGATTTTCCCCACATCCTTTCTTTATGCAAGTTAGGAAACGACCAATCCTATGAGTTTAAAGGGTTAGAGGTCCTATAAATTTAAAAAATAAATAGCCGCTCTTCGCTTGCACTCCAAAAGGTTTGCATGCCCCCAGGTATAAAATAGAGTTTCAAGGTTACCCCTTCTTTAGTCCGTTAAAACATTTGTTTTACCGAGAGAGGCCTACCTCTTACAGGTTACCCAAAGATTGCTCTATTCACAGTGCAAACAAAACACTTCTTCGGTGATGTCTATCGAAACAAACAAAGGTGAGTGGCGATGCTCGCCAACTCACATAACTTTGACAAGAGAATCTTGTTCCAGAATAACCCCCTCTTCCAATCACAGATGGGGGTACATACTAGTCATATTCTCTCGCGGAAACCTACCTTATACCCGAAGTTTTCCTGCCGAAGCAGACTAGGGTGCATGCCCCCCTGGGTTTCAGTCATGTCCCCCCGAATCACTCGCGCTCATCGGGTGGATGGACTGGAGATTGAGACATTTCTTGCGTGAAAATACCATTTAGGGATGGTATATGACTATTTGCTATGCGTGATCCGGGAAATGAAAGCTGGTCTACGAGCTTGACCACTCTTCCTTCATGCGGAAAACAAATCACTCTAAAGAGTGATGAGAGAATGGATCTCATGCAATAAATATAGTCTCGTCCAAGGAGTAGATTGTAATCCAGGGGTCCTTGAACTACCATCACGTTCATGTGAACGGTTTTCCCTCTCAATGTTATGGGCACATTGGGAGGGATCCCTAACGGTCGACTGGTTCCTTTATCAAAGCCTGTCAGATTTCTCATCTCAGGCAAAAGCGATGGCGAACAAAGCGCTTTCCAAGCAGTTGAGGAAAGGATACTCACAGAAGCCCCCTCATCTATTATGGTACCAACCATAACCATTCTATATATTTGAACAATAATTCAGAATGGTACACTAGCTAGTAAATGGGGTCTGCCTAGTTGATTCCAGTCGAAGGAGACAACTAGGTTGCTTGGAGGTAGGACCGAATAGACGACCGGGTACGACTCTGACGAACTTCCTTCCTGCAGTAAAGGAACGGGTAAATTGCCCCCATGTTCGTTGGAGTCTGTGCTTATGAAAAGAATTTGGACGGTGTCATCCTTGTTCTCTTCAGTGATTGTATCATCTGAAGATGGATCCTCTGAAGGCAAAACCGGGTCAACTGCCACCTCGACCTTTTGACTTTCGTCTGGTATGGATTCAGATGGTTCATCTTCAATGACAGATGCTTCGGCCGACCACCTGAGCGGGTCAGCTGGATTTTCAACTAGTGACGGACTCGGCAAGAGTTTTCTATATCCAGGAGGAAGTCGTAACGGTGAAACCGGATGATCATCCAAAAATCTTTTAGCTTCGTCTAAGAAGGGACAACGGTGGACAGCATGATCGCCTTCGCACAGTTTACAAGGAAATCTATATTTTCCTTTTTGTCCTAGGGCTTCACTTTCACTAGTTGACGGTGTGTTTTCAACATGATTATTAGAGGTTGACGACACCGGGTTGTGCAAACGAGGAGACCAGTCCCTTAAGATCCGAGGGATGCAAGGACAATCTCTGTGAAAGTGGTCTCCTTTGCAAATGACACATGGAAATTTAGGCTTGGTCGGTGCAGTGTGTGGATTTTCGTTAGACGACACTCGTTTGCCCCCATTTGCTTTTGGCTCCTTCTTCTTCTCTTTCTTCTTCTTTTCCTTCTTCTCCTTAGGTACTTGACTTTTGGCTTTACCAGCCCCATCAAGCGAAGAGGAAGGGGGAGAGGAAGAATTAGATGAAGTAGAAGGTTGGTGGGTAACTCTGGACTCGTCTAATTTCTGATTCGATTGTTCAGGAATAGTGGTGTTCTGAACGACAGAGGTTGAGAAGAGCCATACAGGCAAACCAATTGTCAGTCCTGGAAGCGACAATGTGGCCATATGGGGTGCACCAAAATATCCCCAAGAGGAGAAGGGACTAGGATTTCCTCCAAGGGGAATTCCTTGGTTGGTGGACTCCATTTTCTCAACTCAAGATCAACGCAAGAAAAGGTAATGAATATTCCGTTTAAAATAAATTTTAGACGCTTTGACACAACTTGTTTTTTCAGTTTTTAAGAGTCAAGAAAAAACAAAAGATGACTCTAGTCGCCTTCGATTTTTAATGAGCCTGAAGTGACAAGTTCTCATATGGACCTTTTCCGTTAAGGAGTCTGAAAAGGAACGAAAGGGACTACTCTGGAAGTCTAGGTAGAGGGAGTACCAAACCAATCGCAAAACTGCAGAATACTTTTTATGGTACGGCAGTCAATCTTCCCGAATGCTGTGTTCAGTGCATTGCGATCGATAGGGCGGCAGACACGGCTTCCTATGGATAAAGGTTTTAAGCCAATAGGGGTCTCCCAAAATATACTCGACGGTACGTGGGAGCACAAGTCCGTACTGGCACTTATCGTCTCAAAGTGGAGGAATCACCCAACCATCAGTGAGAACAATAGTTACCAGGCTTTACGACGCCGGAATACATCTCTAGCCTAGACCTCTAAATGTTGTGCGTTAAGTTCCAAAATGTTGTTAGATTCATTGAATTTATTTTAAGTTGATCTTGCTTATGAAGTTTGCCTTTTGGGTTCACCACGAGATGTAGATGTAATTCCTAAAATGCAATCTAAATATGATAAACAAACTTTTTATCTCTTTTGTGCAATGAAAATCCTAGCTACTAGGGAAAAGAAAGATAGAATCTTTTCACAAAGAGCAAAGAGCACACTGTAAATGCACTTTCCTAAATCAAGCCAAACAGACTGTCTATATGCAAATGCACATGCATGTATTTGTTTTCGACTTTCTTAGTATATGGATGCTAAAAAGAAAGTTGATGTACAAATCTGAATTTCTTTTCAAGCGACAAACATAAACAAGCTTCTTTTCGAAATAAAAAATAGAGATGATTACGACACCTTACGATTTTGAAATGAATACTTGTTTTTGACACTAGAAAATTACAAAATTCAGACCAAAAGCAATAGTAACAGGATAATCGACCATCAACAACAATCAAACTTTCTCCTATGATCGAAAACGACACTTGCGACAGATTCAAATCAAAGTACGACAATACGACTATGCTACTTTTGCAAAGGAAAACTGTAAATGACTCAACAAACACACAAAACATCTACAGTTCTTTTGTACAAAGGAGGCGGAATAATAGCAAGGAAAAGGAGTTTCAGACAGACATATATTGATCACAGGCAGCAAAATTCAGGAATAGAACTGGAAAGGATGATCCACAGAAGCCACAACTGCACAGAGCTAGTCTGATCAGCGCACCTGTAACACAGGGAATCTGAAATGCAGCGCAGGTTGTCCCTTCAGGAAGTGCGCTGAAATTCAGAAACTCTGAACAGTACCTGCGCTGGGCCAGAAACGAGACTCTGTTCGGGTTCCGGGTCACAGTTTGCAGTTCAGTTCTTGGTTTTTGGCAGAGTAAAAAGCAATCAGTAATGCAACAATCAGGGGTAGATCTAAGGAGGATCTAAGAGCTATCACAAGGGAAATCAAATAGTTTGTGAATCAGCTATTTAAATCATAAACAGATCCAGTGAATGGATTGAAGCAGCAGTTATATACTTTGCATTTGTTATGGCAAATGCAGTTCGAATGCTACTTGTAAGTTTATGAAACAAACAACAAAGAATGATAAACAAACAAACTAATTAGCTCCCCAACGGAGTCGCCATTTTGTTACAGGTAAAAGTGTCTATATAGAACTGCTCTATCCCACTAAGGTGTGACAGCTGCCTTAGAAACAAACAGAGAAAAGCTACTTATGTTTTTCCTTTATGAATTATAGATAGAGAGGAATAGAAAGACCAACCTTTGTCTTGCGCTAATCCTTTGATTTGATCACTCTCTTCTTTGATAGTCCCCAGCTACCTGCTCCCTTGCATGCCCAGCTTCACAAAGTACCTGTAAGATCACAGAAGCATAGCACTATACAAAGACATAGATCTATATTCATAAACAACTTAGGATCAGATTTAAATTGACCATACAAATGTAACAAACATCAATGATACAAAAGCATGGAGGAAAACTCAAATAGCTTTTATTGATAAACAAGAAAAGATCCAGGAGGAGTTACAACCAGTTGTTCTGGCCCAGCATCAACCTCCCAGCAAAGAAGCCCCTCTTCACCTCAAACAAAGCTTAGATCACCCAAAAATCTAATTTTTGTCTCTAGAAACCAACAACAATTCCTTACAATATGCAAAATTCTAGCCTCCGGATCTCTGGGATGAGGGATCCATATATAGATATATGTAAGGGGGATGAGTCAGATTTTGATTTGATTAGTGTCTTCTCTCTGATAGTTCTTGTTTCCACTTGAAGACTGAGGGCCTCTTACTCATCCTTGGTCGAATTCAGTGAGGCAAGTGTCACAAGGGAAGATTCTGGAAGCTTCCATTGCCTCTCCACCTCGCGGAATGACACTTCCATTTGTCATTTCTCGCCCATCGCACCCCACAGAAGGGAGTTTTGAAATGCAACACACCCTCACAGTGCATTTGGGTGAGATGCAACGCACCTAGCCAGTGGAGCAGCTGCAATGATCCTGTTTTGACCAATTTTGAGTAGTTTTTCATGGAGAACTTCTGGGAGAAGCTGTAATCTGTTGACCTTGTTCCTTTAGGGGTTAGAAAAACACTTTTAGGGACTTAGGAGCCCTTAGTTTATGGACATTTCATGCTTGAGGTTGTAGGGCACAAAAATGTCTATAACAACACCCCAGCGTTGTTTCCAAGAGGAAGTTGCTGAACATGAGTTTTGCGAAGGCCAATGGTTTGCTCTTGCCTTTGATGGGAGTGATGTTATGTCTCATGTATCTCTTGGATAAAACCCAGATTTGGTTGCTTTCTCCCTAATACAGAAGCCACAAGTGTGACCAATCTGTAACAAATTATCCGTTCAACTTGCTAGACCAGTCTCTGCTGAGTAGTAAGCCATATGCTTCCAGTATGTCCAAAACAATAATATTTATGCACTGGTGAACTCGTCTGTCATGAGATAGTCGGATGATTACATCTTGAAGTTCACCAATGGATGGTATGCATGTCTGATCGAGTTGGATGATATACGTGGATGTCTTTCTCCATTACGCATTTATCTTCTTGGCAGTGGAGAGCGGCATGACGTTGGCTGACGCGCCAGAATCGACCAAACAATTGTGAAAATTGCAATTAAAGATTTCAAATGAAAGCAAGAATGGAGGGCAAACAAAGTTTTCTTCTTCCATCTAGAGTGTGTTTAGCATAGTTGTGAGTGATCCGGGAGATGTGCTTTCTCCCTTGCTGGTAGAGGCTATGATGTCTGTAGATGTCTACCCTAGTTCGCGCAACAGAATATCCCGCTGAATCTGAATCTTAGCAAACTAGAATAAAATGATGTTTGTGCGAGTTTTCTTCATCTCTTCCACGATATTGTAATCTAGAGTGAGTAGACTCATCGATATGTCTAGGGTGAGACTGGTATTCGTTTTTTCCAATGAAGTGTTCTGTAGTTTGTTGTTCATGGACGTATTCTTGTTTGCCACTGTCTTCCCAGGCCTGATTTTTTTTTTTTCTACTTTTGGACGGCTAGTGGATCAACCTTCCTCAGTAGTTCGAGCCTTTGTTGCATTTCCCCAACTATAGGGGGAGCCCCTTGACTTCTGAGGTTGTATCAACCGTTTTTCTTTTAGGGTTGCTTCTCGGTGTTTGTCCTCTATGCTGCTTGCAAGAACTGATACATGTTGATCACCTGCCCATTTCTGAATGTCTCATCAGGTGCAACATCTTCGTCATCATTTGTGTCTCCTGACTGGACCTTCAAACTGCTCACTATATTTGGCATATGGTCACATACAAAGCTTGTAACTCATTTCCAGTTTTAACAATACCCTTCCGGGTGCTTATCTTTATGAAATGAGAAAAATTCATTGTTCATGCATTGTTCTACCTGGAACACTGATCTGGAGCTCTGTGTAGTTTTAGCAGAGAAGCGATTGCTACTTGATGACATGCTTCCTTGTCTTTTTCTAGGCATCCGACTGCTCGCAGATGTGTCAATTGTTCGTTGTTTGAGCTCAGACACTTCTATTGTCAAGTTCTTGACAAGATGAGTAAGGGTTTCAATATCACTTGCTTCCTTGTCTTTACCCTTACTCGTCGTAGCCTGGGGCTTCCTGCTCACGTCTCTGGAGTCTTTCATTGGTTCGTCATCCTTGACAATTCCAACTACACGCAGGTCCTTTTCAACAATGTTTGCCTCTTCGCAGTTTTCTACTAATGTTGGTTTCACAGCTCGCTTGACGAACTACACAATGCTGGTTGGCAGTGCGGATTTTTAGTAATCGACAGTGATGGAGTCATGAGGTTTTGTGTCCTCTGTAAACTTATTCAATATGCACTAAAACATCTGATTAAAGTCTTTTACCTTTTATTTTTCCTCCATCTTCAGGATGCCCAACTCTTTGAGCAACATGGTTGGGGTCTTGTCATCAACAAATTTTTCTAGAAACATGTGTTTGAACATACCGCAGTTGTGGATGGAGTTGACAGGAAGGCTATTATACCATACTGCTATGCAGCCATCCAAGGTACATGGGAACAGTTTCCATGCAACGTCATCATACCGTACCTCAAGTGTCTACAACTGTAGGTAGAAGTTGTCCAAGTGATCTTCAACCTTCATTGCACTATCAGGGTCATACTTTGTGATCATTCTCTCTGAACGCTTTAGCATCCTACACAAAGCACTCAGGAGAGCTAATTGTCCCTGAGTCATCCATTCCAAGTTTTGGTCAACCGTGTCTTCTTCTTCTTCATCCTCCTCCTCTTCTTTAGAATCTGATAGCTCCAGCTTTGAGTCTATTGGTTCGTCTCCGCCTCTGCCTCCTCCGCTACCTTTCCCTCCACCTCCTGTACCAGAATCTGAGCCCAAGATCACGAGGGTGTCTCGTTCTCCCTATTGGAAGACCGAAGGTTCCTCTCTGTTCTCAACAACTTCTACCAGACCTTCAAGTGTGGCAAGAATTGCTTCTTCCACCAGTGATATAGCAACCCATGTGGGAGTGATTTTTGGATTTCTTGACGCATATGAAAGATGTTGTATTCTTGGGATTAGTTCGACTGCTTTCACGAACTGACGGGTGATGGGACAGAAGGAGTGAAGGTGATGATATGAAATATTTTTTTCACATATAAAAGGTGAGTAACCAACTTTAGAGTCACACGTAGGTGAGAGGGAGTGTGAGTTATTGCCTTGACTAGATGATTGATGAGTGGGGGTGAGAGGACATTCAACCATAAACAACTGGCGACCCTCCTTCTAGCACTAGAAATGTGGATGGTGATGGACCCACCAACGTTCCTAGGATCTCCCCAGTATGAAGTCCCAACTAGAACTCACACCGTTTTGTGTAGGAGTCCCATCCTGTACGATGGCCCAGTTTCCATTATATTAAAGTTTTCCGTAGCTCTTGCTTGTCAGCACATGAGAGTGGTTTTCTTTGTCTTCGAGCAATGAGGTTCGCATGCCTGGTGAGTGCTTAGTGTTACTTGTGTCAAGGTTCTTTCACTGCAGAGGGAGAGGGTGAAAGTGAGTCTTAAGTCGAGAGGAAATAGTCCCAAGTCTATCAGAGGCACACAACAAAACAGGACATGCACATCTTCTGATGGAGTAGTCCACATGGATGTGGCAGTCTTAAACACACAGTGAATGGATAGCACGTACAACACCCAATAGAGTAGTCCACACAAGTGTGACGGTCATTGTAACAAGTTTTTGAGAATGGTTCTTTCGAGTGTCTGATGGGATAGCCCACACGGGTAAGACAATGTTAACAACTTATACAACACATTTTCATAAGCACATGTATTAGAACAAATAAAATAGTTCAACTATTTTAACACAGGTAAAGCAACATGCATTACAAGTGTTCAAAGAATAGCCTTACAAACAAATACAATACATGTGTGAAAATGTGTTGGCATGTTATCAGACTTCTGAATTAAGAGAAACTTCCAAGACACATCGGTACACCATACATCACTAACCCCAATGGTGGTGTGTTGGAGCCACTGCTCGCTCCTCAAAGAAAAGACTACATACTCTCAAGGTTATGTGGAAGGAGCCAAGGTGAAAAGTCTTTTTCATGTACAAATGAGGGTTATTTATACCCAAGGGTAAAATTGGCCCTTGTGACTCTTCGACTTCCCTCATGACAATTTGACTTACATGACTCTTCAACTTTACATGACTCTTCAAATTTACATGTGGGTCTCTTGGACTTCCATGTTACATTACATTGATTACAACAATGTGGCTCACAGTAGTGATGTGGCCGAGATGACTCATGACATGACTCATCATGAAAGAGTTGATGTGTTAATGCTGGTGTTGGTGTGCATGTCGAGCTGCAGTGCTATTGAGTCATGGATATCCTCTTGGTGTATCATAGCTTCACCTCCACATGTCAAGGTGTGCAAAGTATTCGATGGTCTGGTGTTCACTTGATGTTGCATGTGCACATTGCTCCTTCGCTTGTACTTTGGCATGCTCCATGTGTTCGTCCATTCGCAAAAAAATCTCCTCACATGCATTCCTTGTTCGCCCATTCATGAAACAATCTCCTCTCATGTGCTTCTTGTTCATCCTGTTCGTCATCGCATCATGTCTCAGCCATGTACCTCTATCTGTAATCACTCATGACAGGACGATATCAAATCCAAAAATCTCCTAGTCTACCATGATGCATTGTCATTTGCTTTTGGATGCAGGTGATAGGGAGAGAGGACAAGGCTCTGAAACTACACAAGGCATATTTCAAGCTGGGATGTGGGCTCCAGACACTGTTCATGAAAACTGCACAGAAGTCACTAGGAGGCTGAGATGGGAAATCTAGATCAAGAGTGACTGTCCGCGGGATCTGTATCAAATGGAGGGTAGATATGCTCAAATGTTTTAGGGAGATAGTGTAGGAAGAAGAGGGAGACTAGTAGTGAAAAATACACAATTTCTCTGGGGAGCTGGTAGCGGGTTGAAGGAGGCTGCTCGGAAAAATTGTGCAATTTTTCTACAGAGTTGGCAGTGGGTTGCGGGAGTCTGCTGGCAAAAACTGCACAATTACTGGGAGGCTGGCCTTTTGGACGTCCTTCCGCAATTTATGAGCTGAGCCAGATGCTCGATAGCTAGGGGACTACTCATGAAAACTACACAGTTTTCTAGGTGAGCAGCAGGCCGACTGACTAGGTGAATAGCTAGAAAAAATGTGTAATTTTTTGAGGGAGACAGTGACGGACATACGGTGTCTGTCCGGCATGTCTGCGCAATTTCTTCAGTCAGCAAAGCAGGCATGCTTTACAGCTTTTGCACAATTTTTTTTGGGAGTAAGGCTTAGGGTCACTGCTCGGTCAAACTCTTTGATTGACCAACTAGAGGCTCAGTTGCTGTGCTTGTGGGCTACACAGATTGAAATGGATTGCTAGGAAACTTCTCCATTATTCTGGGTGATTGTCGGTCGAGTCGATTACAGGGTTGCATAGTACAGACTATCTAGGAGGCAGCCTCAAGCTTTGCACAATTCTGGGTAGTAGTACATAATCATTTAGAGTTGAAACTACGCAATGCAGCTCAACAGATGTTCGACTGTTCAAGGACGGTCCGGTTTACAAGGTTTCAAAAAAATGACCAAGTGTGTGAACGAGTGACTTTATACATGTGTTACCTCATGAACACACACTCAAGATGACTTGATGAAAAGACACCTTGAACCTACAAGACAACATACACTCAGTGTGACTGACCGACGATGTGAGCGACAAGCACGACACTTGTGATAGATCATTGAATGACCATGACAACGCTTGCGCGATAGTGCATAAAACTTCGTGTGTGAGTGCGACAAATGTTTACATAACAGACACAACTTGTACACACGAAGGTGGACCTTGTGCATGGCCAGAACATGATTGCAAGCATGACATTGTGACCAACATGCAAAAATATGTTCGATGAAAAGTCAAGCGAGGAGGGTGCAAAGACTCAACATGGGTTCACAAGATGAGCCTAAGAGTTTGCAAACATCAAGTAAAAACCCAAGGAAGGCTCTGAAATTGAATGCAGGCCAAAATTTTGGAGGGTGTTGTAGTCGCTACAACACTTGGCGACACACTGGTTGAATTCTAGCTTCTCTATTTTGGTCCATTGACAACACAGGGCCTTGGTATTTTAGGATTATTCAATCATTGTGCAGGTTACTTTAGCTTCCCCACTTACCCTATGGACAGACATGGTTCACCGTTTACTAACTCAGTCCAACACAACAAAAAGTTTCAGCTTGATCACATTGTTTCAAAATTGGGAAGGGTAGTTTGGCTCGTGAGTTAAAAAATTTCAGATTATAGGTTTTCATCTCTGGTGTTGCTCCGCTGCTAGCAGGCCTAGATAGTACCCTATCGGAGTCACACTGGAACACACACATTGCTACATTACCAGTGGGCCTGGTTAGTACCCCGGTGGGGTTGCATGCTTCACCTCTCTATGGAGGAAGCCTTTCTCTTCTTTCGCCTTATATTTTTTAAGAGGACTGTGCATATGCACTTATTTATTTTTGGGGCAGAAGAGGCATCCCGACTTATTGAGAGCAGAAGAGGTTATTCCTTTAGAGAAGCATGTAAGACCTCCAACATAGGTTTTCTCATTTAGATTTTCCCCTTCTTTGTTTCTACTAGTTGGATGAGCTTGATGAGATAGAGCAAAAGGCTGAGCACATGCATGGGGTTTCCCAGTGTGGACACAAGTTCATAGTTGGACCCAAGCTTCCCTTGAAGATGGCTCGTATTTTTCGTCAAGACTTCATTGACCGAAGGTTACAACCAAGCATAGAGAAGATAGACAAAGGAGAGGACAAGTGCTGCAGTGTCTCAAGACTCTTTATATCTCAGCCACATACTCATTCAAAAACCAGAACTCTGTAAAAGGAAATGCTTATTTACAAAACCAAAAATACTAGGATACTAAACAAACAAAACAAAATGAAACATAAATAGTAAGCAAAGAAAAAAAAAAAAAAACAAAACAGGAAACAGTAAACAGACTATGTACATGGCGTTGGGCGTGACCTCGACTTACTAAAAATAATGTTTGAGATCTTGACCATTGACAGGAAGGTTTTCAATCCTCCCATCAAGTGATTGCAGATGGTATGTTTGTGGGCCAAGCTTCTCATGTACAATGTACAAACCAATCCACAAGGATTGGAACTTTGTATGATTGCCTTTGTCTTGATGGGGTTTGTCCCATTTCAAGACTAAGTCACCAACATCAAAATTAGAGTTCCCTACAGACTTCTTGTTGAACCATCTCTTGATACGGTTCTAGTGGAGTGTAAACTTTTCTTTTTCTTTCATCCTTTCTTCCTGAAGTTTGTGAAGTGTATCCATCCTACGTTGAACTAGCAGACAAGGCTTGCCTTGGGATTCTTGAGACAACTAAAGTGCAGGAAAGTAGATGTTAGGTGGTACGATGGCTTCTGTCCCATAGACCAGGAAGTATGGTGAGGTATTCAAAGAGAGTTTGGGTGTTACGTGGTCAGCCCATAGGGAAGTTGTCAAGGTAGAGTGCCAGTTACACCACTCAAAGTAAATGGTCTTTTCGATTATGCGGATAAGGTTTTTTTTCATGGATTCTTTGAGACCATTTCCCTATGGGTAGCAGTTAGATGAGTTTTTTAGCACAATACCGTATTGCAAGGAAAAATCGTAAAGCTTCAAAGATGAAAGTAAGTTGCATTATCAAAAACAAGTGATACCGGAATGCTGAAGCATGAGATGATGTTCCGTTGGAGGAAGCTGATGACTTCTTGGTCATTCACTTGCTTGAGTGAAAATTCTTCTATCCACCACATGAAGTAATTAGTTACAGTCAATATGTAGTGGTGTTTTTTTGATGAATGTGGGAAAATTTCCCCGATGATGTCCAGGCCCCATTGTTGGAATGATTCAGTCACTTCAATAGGGTGCAACAGGACTGCTGACCTTCATGTTTTTTCGACACATCACTGATAGACCAAGCACTTGTGGGTGAAGGTGTGTGCATCCTTGAACAATGTGTGCCAGTAGAAACCAGCTCGCATAACTTTGTGTGCAGTGGTATTTCTCGCGAAGTGACCCTTGGCTGGTCCGTCACGTAGATCATGCAAAACCTTCTCTGATTCATGTGCGTCTAGGGACCTGAGCAAGATTCTGTTACTATGCTTTTTGTAAAGCACTTCATGCACCAAATGATAGGATCAAGTTTTGAGACACAGTGCCCTCTTCTGTCTCATGCAGACATGAGAGGGTATGGTGCCATGCTCAAGGTACTAGCACACATCTATGTACCAAGAGTTTCTGCATGTAGTGGGTGGTGCTTGCTCTACATCATACATTTTGATTTCCTACTCCTAACTAGTGAGCTCTTCTTCTTCCTCCTATGCCTGAACTACCTCAGCTGTGAGTCTTCAGAGACCATGAACCTTGACAACGAGAACTGGATTGATGTCAAGATCATACTCTTGCAAGCTAGCACGTCGTTCACCCAGCTCTTGTTGTACGAGCAGTGACTAGACTATTGGGTGAGGTATGTAGATTATGCAATGGTTGTTTAATAAGTAGGGTCTGAAGTGTTTCACCACCTTGTATATTGCATAATTCTATTTGTCAATGATGGGGTAGTTGATTTCAGGTCCCTGTATGCTTGCGCTCATGAGGGAGATGGGACGTTCGTTGTTCAACTCATCCTTCTGAGTGAGTATGATAGCAAGCGAGTTGTCAGAGGCAAAAGTGTATAGTAAGAAATATTTGTTGAAATCTGGGCTATAAAGTGTAGGAAATTATACTATAGCATACTTGATACAGGTGAATGCATTCATTTCCCTCTTTCCCCAGGTGTAGATTGCATCCTTCTCGATCATATCTTGCAATGGTTTCACTATTTGCGCATAATCCGAGATGAAATTCTGGAGGAAGTTTATCTTTCCTAAGAAGGATTGCATTGCTTTCTTGTTGATTGGGTGAGGGATCTATGCGATGGTATGGACCTAGCCTGGATCTACCTTGATCCCACTTCTGGCAATGATGTGACCAAGGAGGTTCCCCCCAAACACCACAAATACACTCTTTTTGGGATTCAAGGAAATCCCATATTTCTGTCATCGCTCAGAGATTTTCTTCAAGTGGCATATGTGGTCTGACTATTTTCTGGAATACACAGTCACGTCATCGAGGTAAAACACTACGCTATGTCCGATGATTCCGTAGAAGGTGATGTCCATGGTGCACGAAAGGTTGTGCCTGCATTCACAAGCCCAAATGGCATTCGTTTGTATGTGAATGTACCCCACTTGGTACAGAATTTGGTTTTGAGTCGATCATGTTCCGCTACTAGGACCTGATTATATCCCGAAAACCCATCAAGTAAGGAAAACATTTATGCCCCATATATTGTCTGTAAAATATGCTCCATAGACGGCATGGGGCAATTGTCTTTGTCCGAGGCGCATTTCAAGTTTCAGAAATCAATGCACAAGCAGATCTCCTTGGACTTCTTGTGTACAGGAACATGGTTAGAAACCCATGTGGAATGATGAACTATGTATATGATCCGTGCATCCAACAACTTGGTTAGCTCTTTTTGGATAAGGGGTTCAAGTGACAGATGTACTTTCCTCAACTTATTCTGAAATAGCTTGACCCCTTCCTTGATCGGAATGACATGTTGGATGATTTGTGTGTCGTAGGTTTTTAGATCATCATATGTCCACACGAAAACATCCTGATACTATTTGAAAAAGCAGAAAAATTCTTTCCTCTCCTACTATGTGCAACATGTAAGGATATTAACGAACTTCGGATCTTGTTTTGTTGCTAGGTTTATTTGTTCATGCATCATGGTGGAGTTGTGGGTTTTGTTGTTCCTCGGCCCTTGAAAGTAGTTATATAAGTCATAGGGATCTTCCAAAGATACCACACCATTGAGGATGAGGTTTCCTATCCTATCATCAACCCCAACTTGCAGAGACTGGAGATGCTAATCTTCGTCAATCCATGCATCTTTGAAGACATCAACGTTGGCCATGACATGCAGTATCTGTTGATCATCGTCAAAAACACGTAAATTAGTTATGTTATTAGGGATAAACAACTTATACAAAATTTCAACAGTAAATCTATCCCTAAGAGGTGACATTCTAGAAGTTGTGTTTTCCAAAGCATTGGCAGTTGCATTATGTGTTCTTGGTACAACAATGATATTAAATGCTTGGAAGTTAGAGATGAGTCACCATACCTCTTGCTCGTAGATTTCTAGATGAGGTGATAAACAATGTATGGTGTTATGTACCTATTGTACCACTATTTCTGAATTACCTACCACTTTGAGAGCAACCATGTTGAGGCTAATGGCTTTTTCTAGGCCCAACATGAGTGCTTCGTATTCAACAATGTTGTTTGTGCACTCGAACTCCAAGTGACTTGAGATCAAATGTTTCTTGTTTTTTGGGTTGATCAAGACACACCCAACTCTAGAGCCATCTTGTGTCTTTGATCCGTCAAAGTACATGGTCCAAAACTCATTTGTACACATGCCGTTTGACGCACTTGTACTACTGATGCTACTAATACTGCTACTAGTGTTACAATGCGTTGTACAAGTTTCATTTCCATTAGTTGGGAAGGAAGGAGACCCAACTGCATGCATGGTGGGGTTGGAGCTGGCTATGTGAGATAACACCCCAATGTTGTTTCCAAGAGGCAGTTGCCAAACATGAGCTCTACAAAGGCCAATAGTTCATTCTTTCCATTGACAGGAGTGATGTTATGTCTCATGTATCTATCATATAACACCCGGATTTGGTTGCTTTTGCCCTGATATGGAAGCCACAAGTGTGAACAGTCTGTAGCAAAGTATTTGTTCATCTCGCTAGACCAATATTTTCTAAGTAGTAAGCCATATGCTTCCGATATGTCCACAATAATAATGTTTATGCACTGGTGAACTTGGTCGTCATGAGATAATCAGATGATTACATCTCGAAGTTCACCAATGGATGGTACACATTTCCAATTGAGTTAGATGATTTGCGCAGATGTCTTGCTCCATTGTGCATTGATCTTCTTGGCAATGGAGAGAAGCATGACATTGGCTGATGTGCCAGAAACAACCAAACAATTGTGAAAATTGCAGTTAAATATTTCAAATGAAATCAAGAATGGAGGGAAAACAAAGTTTTCTTCTTCCATCCAGAGTGTCTTTAGCACAGTTGTCAGTGATCCAGGAGATGTGCTTGTTCCCATGCTGGTGGAGGCTATGCTGTCTGTAGATGTCTGCCCTAGTGCGCGTAGCAGAATATGCTGCTGACTCTGAATCTTAGCCAACTCGAACAAATTGATGTTTGCACGAGTTTTATTCATGTCTTCCACGATATTTCAATCCAGAGAGATTAGACTCACTGAGATTTCTGGGGTGAGATTCGTGTTCGTGTTGTCTGGCAGAGTGTTCTATAGTGCCTCGACTCACTCACAGGTCTTGAAACTTTCTAGAATTATAAAATCACATTTTGAAGATTATACTAGATTGTGCATGGTGTGAGGGTAGCTACTACTACAGGTTTCATTAAGCCCAATATTTACCGGATGGAAACCATATTTGTCACTAGTTTGACTAGATTATGTAACTTCAATAACCAAACTACCCAAGTTGAAATGTTATTCTCATCGCGAATTCAAAGACAAATGAATCGAGGAATTTTCATGAGCAAGCTTGCATGAAGAGTTGTCTTCATGCAAGTGAAGAGATGATGAGGGATGAGAAGAGTACTCAAATATTTGATTGTTTTCATTTGCATCATGGATAATCTCACCAAATCATGCCAATTGAGAGGTTAACTCATCGAATGATGGACTTGAATAACATGGAGTACTATAGAAATTCTGATTGTAGATTAACCTAATTATGCAATATAACTAAAGCAAAATACTTAATCTACTTCTACAATCAAACATACGGAAGCTTAATAGATTTGAGCAAGATCAAGCGGAACACATATAACAAAGAAGAAGAATCAATACACATGAAACACAAAAGAATACTCTTGGGAAAGCCTCAGCGAAATAACCCCGTTATTTGTATTATCATACAAGTGGAAATATATCAGGATTACACACAACTTTAGCTCTCACAGTTATCCAGCTCTCAGTACAATCCCTCACTATTGCTCATAGATAGAATATACTACTCATATGCCTTCTCCTCTACCCTCCAAGCTTCCTATTTCCTTGCGTAGTTTCTCCTGGGTACTCTAGCTGTCACCAAGTGTGACACTGATCGCTCACACTGATCTTACACCCTGTAAAACTACACAAATCTCAAGGAATGAATTGCTTTTGCATGCAAGAGTTTTCCTTATAGGAAAATTCTTGCAACTGATAGTACACTATCCCTGTCATTAATATCAACTGGGTCTTTCTCTGAAATGACATGCATGAGTTATCGATGAGAGAATCTTTAGTTATCTGGAGTCCACTACTTTGATGCATGCATGCATTAACTAATTGAACTCACAATTAGTTCCTCAAACAATTTGGAACTAATTTAACTGGATTTAACTCAGTTAACTGAGATAACTAATTACAACTCAAATACAACTCATTCTTATCTCCTTAATCAAGGGATAATCTCCTTAATTTAAGGGATAATTGTTGCATGACTTCACAAAGACTTCTAGCTTGAATTTCTCCAACTAATTAACTCAAGATGAATTAATTAATTATTTTTCAAGTAGTTGGTGAGACTAAATTCGAATTTTAATTCTCAATTTTAATTCAAGGACAAACTAAAATTGGAATATTCTTGTTGGCACATTTCAGCACTCCCTCTCAACAAGAAAGGGATTATCTGCCACTCCGATCTTGTCTCGATGGAACTCGAATTTACACTTTAACAATGCCTTTTTCAAAATGTT
Source organism: Pinus tabuliformis (assembly GCA_031772625.1). Taxonomy (NCBI): domain Eukaryota; kingdom Viridiplantae; phylum Streptophyta; class Pinopsida; order Pinales; family Pinaceae; genus Pinus; species Pinus tabuliformis. The sequence continues at coordinate 868,295,150 of CM062820.1, read as the reverse complement.
AGCATCTTGCTCCTTGGTCAAAATATACTACAACAACATGATCCTCTTCACCACATAGTCCTTGAGAAGATGATAGCGAATGTCAATGCGCTTGGACCTATCATGAAATATTGGATTCTTAGAGAGTTTGATACAAATTTGATTATCACAATAGATCATAGTTGGATCCATTCTCTAATCAACAAACCAACTAGAATTTTCCACATCCAGATGGCCTCAAATGATGCCTGACTTGCAACAATGTATTTAGCCTTTGCCGAGCTGAGTGCAACTGACCTCTGTTTCCTGCTATACCAAGAAACTGCAACTAACCCAATATTGAAAATTCCTCCTGATGTGCTCTTCTGATCTGATGGAATCCCTGCCCAGTCTGCATCAGTGAAGCCCTGTAGCTTCACTCCCTCTGTCCATCTATACCATAATCCATATTGAGATGTGCCTCTAAGGTATCTCAAAACATGCTTAGCTGCCTTCCAAAACATCTTGGTAGGATAAACCATTGCTTGACTCAGCTGGTTCACCGCATAGCACAAATATGGTCATGTGTTTAATAAATACATCAGTGAATGCACAAGCTACTAATACACAATAGCCTCTACTACTTCTCCTGAAGTAGCATCCTCCTTCCTCCAGTTACCTACTAGAGGAGTCTGTATAGGCTTACACTTATCCATGTGGAATCTCCTGAGTATCTCATTAGCATACTTTTCTTGAGACACAAACACTTCCCCATCCTTCTGCCACACTTCCATGCCAAGGAAGTAGTGCATGAGACCCATGTCTTTCATCTCAAAATCTCTTACAAGGTCCTCCTTGTAAGACATGATCAACTGATCATCACCTATTAATATGAGATCATCAACATAAAGAACAATGATCAATGGCTTACCTTTCACAATGATGTGATATAGGTTCGTACCCACTTCACTCTTTGTGAAGCCCAACCTGGTGAAGTAGTTGTCGATCCCGGTGTACCAAGCACAAGGTGCTTTCTTCAGCCTGTACAAATCTCTCTTGAGTCAACATGCATGCAACTCACGATCGAAGGTCTCAAAACCTTCCGGCTACTCTATGTACACCTCTTCCTCAATATTTCCATTGAGGAATGCAGTCTTCACATCCATTTGATGGATCTTCCAACCCATCTGTGCTGATAGTGCCAACATCGCTCTGATATATGAGTACCTTGTGACAAGAGCAAAAGTCTCATCATAGTCAATCCCCTTGACCTGTGAAAAGCCACGGGCAACAAATCTTGCCTTATGCTTTTCCACACTACCATCAGTAGCTTGCTTTACCTTGTAAAGCCAACGGGAACTCACAACTGATTTGTTCTCCGATCTTGGAACTAAATCCCAAACACTGTTCCAAACTATGGAGTCATACTCCTCCACCATAGCATCAACCCAAATCGGTTTTTGCATTGCTTCCTCAAAGGAATATGGCTCGGTCTCAACACATTCCCCAACAAGGGCCATGTATCTAGTGTACCTCTCCGGTGACCTCCTCTATTTGCACTGAGAAGATGGTTCTCTCACATTCTCTCTCACATCTGACAACAATCTATCAGCTTCTCTTGTGTGCTTCCGTCCCTCTGTGGAAGACTCTGCATGAGTGGATGTCTCCACTCCTGGAATCTCTACATGTGGCTGCTTCACATCAGTCTGAGGCTCCTCCTCCTTAGTAACCAACAGTTCCTCCACAACTTGTAATTGGAGCTCCCTCTCAAGGGAAACTCGCATGGCCTTCTGCTCATCAAACTTGAGATCTCTACTAACCACGATCTTCCGACTAGTAGGCAAGTACACCCAATATTTGTGGGGTGTATCAATGTACCCCACAAGTATCCCCAACTCTGTTGTTGGCTCAAGTTTCTTCTAGGCATCCTTGGTCACATGGAAATATACCGATGACCCAAAGATCCTGAAGTGACCCACATCTGGTCTCTTCCCAGAGAAAACTTCCTCTGGTGTCTTCATCCCAGGTATGCGATGTGAGCTTCTATTATGCAGATAGATTGTTGTGTTGCATGCCTTAGCCCACAAATGAAGTGGTAGGCCTTGGTCATGCAGCATCACCCATGCTGCCCCTACAATCGTTCTATTCTTCCTCTCGGCCACCCCATTCTATTGTGGGTTATGAGGTGCTGTCAACTCCCATTTAATTCCTTCCACTGCATAGAAATCCTTAAAGTCTTGAGAGACATACTCTCCACCATTGTTGCTTCTCAAGGCCTTGATATTCTTCCCTGACTCTTTCTCAACCAAAGCTTTGAACTCACAAAACTTTGAGAAGGTTTGGTCCTTCTTTTGAATGAAATAAATCTAGCATTTACGAGAAAAATCAACAATGAAAATCACATAATACCTTTTCTTCACGGTGGATGCTATCGAGAATGGTCCACACAAATTAGTATGAACTCGCTCTAAGATCACTTCAGCTCGACTGCCTCAATCATGAAAGGAAGACTTGGCGTACTTTCCCAAGGTGCACCTTTGCATGTGTCCACTTAATCAAGTTTACCTTTGGGAAGTCCAGTTGAGATCTATTGCGTTATCTTCAAGGCCCCATGATGCAAATGGTCCAACCACCTGTGCCATAACTCGCCAATGTCTTGGCTTTGCACCAATTCTACTTTCAAACTCAATGCAGAACAATTATCCACCTCTAGTTTATAGAGATTCTTCACTTGAATCCCAATCCTCTTGGTCTGACCCATGGCTATGTGTCTCAGGAACACCTTCCCTTTACTGAAGACAACATCGTAGCATTTGTCCTCCAACATCGCGACTGATACCAAGTTATTCTTCAGTCCAGGCACATACTTCACATCTGTTAAGGTGAGAGGAGATCCATGCTCCCTCTAAAAAGCAATTGTGCCCACTCTTGAAACATTATAATTTTTGTTGTCAATCATCTCGATGCGCATCTTGAGGTCTTTCTCCTCCAAGGTACTGAATAAAATTTTATCATTGGTCATGTGGAATGAGGCTCCACTATCAAGATACCAAACACAACCCACCATCGATGAAACTATGCATGCGATGAGGGTAAAATCCAATTCGAACTGAGAGGCTAATGCCTTACCTTCTGATCCTTTCGAGGATCCCTTCTTGGATTTCTTCAATGGGCAATTAGTTGCATAATGGCCCATATCATGACAATTAAAGCATCTCACTTTAGATTTGTCAATCTTCTTCCCTCCATGAGAAGAATTAGATTTGGAATGGGAAGCCTTCCCTTTCCCTTTCCTTGCCTTACTTACTAAGGCCAGATTTTCTTCATCATCATTCTTAGATGAAGAACCATCTCTTGTGCTCCTCCTGATCTCCTCCTACATCAGATACAACCATAGTCGTTCCCAATCCAACAGTTTCTCTCTTCCATTCACAGAGTCCTGGTAGCTATTCCAGATCTTTGGAAGGCCGAGGAGAGCGAGGCTCACCATATCATCATCGACAGTAGTTATTCCCACACTACTAAGCTCATCTCTACAAGTGGTGAGCTTGTTTAGGTATGTGGAAATAGTGTTGCCCTTATTTATCTTGATTCTCTGAAGCTTATCCTTGAGCACCAATTTCCTTTGGTCGCTACTATTTTGGATGTATTCCACATTGAAAATGGAGTATCCTTCCCATGGAGACTCGAGACAATATGGTCTTGAACTCCCTCCAGGATGATTTGTCTCGCCTTCACCACCCACTTATTCCATTTAGCCAATTCTTGTGCATTAGTTGAAGCAAGCTTTTGGATTTCTTGATCAATGAATTCCTTCAAGCTGTTGTCTTCTAATACAGCCTCCATGCGATCTTTCCATGCTATGTAATTCAAGTTTCCATCCAGAGCATACTTGAGTCTCAAGCCATTGAATGCAATTGGTGAACTTTGAAGTATGATAAGAATTAGATTTTGCACCTGCAACCAAGAACTTCAAAATTCAAATTTCCATTCTCATTATACTGTTCACAACTTCGATCACCTTTGCTTTGATACCATGTAGAAATTCTGATTGTATATTAACCTGATTATGCAATATAACTAAAGAAAAATACTTAATCTACTTCTATAATCAAACTTGCAGAAGCTTAATAGATTTGAGCAGGATCAAGCGGAACACATATAATAGAGAAGAAGAATAAATACACATGAAACACAGAAGAATACTCTGGGGAAAGCCTTAGCTAAAAAACCCTGCTATTTGTATTATCATACAAGTGGAAATATATTAGGATTATACACAACTTTAGCTCTCACAGCTATCTAGCTCTCAGTACAATCCCTCACTGACACTCATAGACAGAATAGACTGCTCATATGCCTTCTCCTCTACCCTCCAAGCCTCCTATTTCCTTGCACAGTTTCTCCTGGGTGCTCCAGCTGTCACCAAGTGTGACATTGATCACTCACACTGATCTTACATCCTGTAAAACTGCGCAAACTTCAAGGAATGAGTTCCTTCTGCATGCAAGAGTTTTCCTTATAGGAAAATTCTTACAACTGATAGGACACTGTCCCTGTCATTAATCTCAACTGGGTCTTTCTCTGAACTGACATGCATGAGTTATCAATGAGAGAATCTTCAGTTATCTGGAGTACACTAGTTTGATGCATGCATGCATTAACTAATTGAACTCACAATTAGTTCCTCAAACTATTTGGAACTAATTTAACTGGACTTAACTCAGTTAACTGAGCTAAATAATTATAACTCAAATACAACTCACTCTTATCTCCTTAATCAAGGGATAATATCCTTAATTTAAGGGATAACTGTTGCATGACTTCACAAAGATTTGTAGCTTGAATTTCACCAACTAATTAACTCAAGATGAATTAATTAATTATTTTCAAGCAGCTGGTGAGACTAAATTCGAATTTTAATTCTCAATTTTAATTCAAGGACAAATTAAAATTGGAATATTCCTGTTGCCACATTTCAACAAGCACCCCCATCGCAAGTAGATGCATCACAGATGGTAGAGTACAAGGGATAGTGAGATGAAGAGGAAGCTTTGATAAGCAAATATTCTTTGTCTGAATTGGATTCTAGATCCAAAGTAAAATATTCATGAGAAACCAAGAGATAAGCTGATGCACCTGGGAAATCGTGATCACATACATCAACAAAGTCATCATTGTTGGAATGATTGTTGCCTGAGGCTACAGATTGATCGAAAGAATCGATTACATTTAATTGACTACCAAGATTAGAAGAATGTGAATCATACAAGAGTGGAAGCACACTATTTTCACACGGAGGATTCTGAAAAAGAGTGGAAATATTGAAAGAATATCCACCTTCATGCTCCTCTATTTGCGTAATGTGACTACCTTGTACCTGATTGCAATTTGGACCGGTAATGTGAAAATCAAGAGAGTGTGAAAAAATAGCTGGTGGAGCATATTGATCGATCGGGTCATGGTACAAAGAGTCATGGCATGTAGATGATAGAGGATAGCATAAATCTATATCAGATTCGAGACTAGAACTATGAATAGTGACAACATCTTGCGGAATAGAGGAGCTAGTCTTCGCCATAGGGTTCATGAGCCATTATGGAATTCCCCCCCATTGATTCTGAATAATGAAAAGAAAAAGAAGAATGAGAAAGTGGATTAGGAATTTGATTTACATATTTTTTAACTTTATTTATATCACATGGAGGCACCCACACCGAGACTGGAAAAGGAAGAGGACAAAGCACAAAAGGAGTAGTAGGTTCCTCCTTCGAAATCAAATGTGTTTCATGATTCACAAGAGTTGGGGGAGTGGGAAAACCAAGGGGTTCAGGTTCACCGCATGAAGTGATAAGAACCAAGCGTTCAAACTCTTGTTTCAAGAACTCCCAATTCAGATCTTCTTTCAGAATTTAAGTGAAGGAATCGATAAGAAAAATCCTCAACTCATTCATTAGGCTTCATTCTTAAGAGATTGATTCTTTTACAAACATATTGGTAATTATACCTACCGAAGGCTTGATGCAGCTTCTAGAGGAAGTGACGATGGGAATGAATGGAAGCAGGTGGCAAGGTATGACACCATCGCTTAACAAAACCTTCAAGGGTGAGGATGAAAATCACACAAGGAAATTCGTCATCATCGATTTCGTAATATTGACAAAATTTAAGAAAATCAGAAATGTGCTCGGTTATGGGTGTTCCATCCTCACCACCAAAATTTAGCTGAGACAAGTGATAGAGGGGCTTATCTATAATTGAAAATTTATAAAGGGAAAAATGGGAGAAACACTCGGGAGTAAGATTTATGAATGAGCCATTTTAAATAAGAGATTCAAACCAGATACAATGGGTGAAACTTGTGATCTAGCCCCCCTTCTAGTGCTAGTTCTTGATGGTGATGGAAATCGTCAACCAAGGGGTCTCCCCAATGTGAAGTCCCAATTAGAATTCACACCATTTGGTGTAGGAGCCCCATCCAGAATATTGACCTGGTTGCCATATATCTCAAAGATATGCCTTGGCTCTAACTATCAACATGAGAGAGGGATGAAATGGTGTCTTCGAAAAGTGAGGAGGTGTGCTTGGCGAGTGTTTAGTAAGGTTCTTCTATTGTGAAGAGGGGAGAAAATTGAGCCTCTGAGTGAGAGGTAGTAGTACCACCTAAGAAAAGATAGACATGAACTGGAAGGATCCATCTAACATCTAGTGGAATAGTCCACAGAGGATGCAACGATCATTACAACCCACAAATGAATAATGATCTATCTAATGTCTTGCAGAATAGTCCATAAGGATGGGACAACAATAACAACCATTACATCACATTCTTAATAAGTTATGTACTAAAATAACTGAAATAATTCAACTATCTTAGCACATGTGAAAGAAAATATGAAATATAAACATCCAAAGAATAGTCTTACAAAAATTCATAATCCATGCATGAAGAACATGCTAGCCTTGAAGGCTTATGCCAATAAGTAAAACTTCCAAGACACATGTTTACAATGTACATCACTGGCTCTAGTAGTGGAACATTGAAGCCACTCCTTGCTCTGAACAACTTGAATGATGTGGAAATGTCAAGTCGTTGCTGCTACTGTGAATGATGTCTTCTTGAGAATTCTCTTGTCTTCCACCTCCTCATGGCTTGGTGATAGGAATCTTTAATGATCTCAAGTCTTGAGTTGTGTTTGTGAGTTGGTGTCCCTTTGATTTTCCATGATAGATCAACTTGTATGCTTAGCTACAGGAATGTATTTTGCATGTCCTTCTCCTTCATCTTCTTCTTCATCGTCTCGCCATCGTATGATAAGATTCCTATATCTACAATTCACTCATGAGGAGATGACATCAACCTAAAAAACCTCCTAGCCTAAGATGATGCATTCTGATTAATGCACTGATCCAAAAGCCGAAACCAGGTAGTAGGGCGGAAAGGGGGGCTCAATGACTATGCGTTGCATAGTCCCAGCAACCAGGGATGGGGTTTGAGGCCTGAGACTGTGAAATGCGTAGTTCATGCTAGGCTAAGGGACAAGTTTGCACAGTTTTTATAGTCAGTGGGACAAGCTGAAGGGGTGGTCATTATAGGAGAATTTAGTATAGTTATGAGAGGAAAGGGAGGTTGGTCCACTTCAGGATTGCATAGTTCAAAGGCTCAGGGAGAGAGATTTGGGCTTGTGCTTGCATGATGCATAGGTAAGGCGAGGTTTTCTGAGAGGATTGCAAAATTATGGTGGTGAAGGATGGCTCTTGGGCTCAGGAATTGCACAATGCAGTAGTCCTGATATTTTGGAACTACAAATTGAAAAAAATCAATGGTGAAGGTCACAACTAGAGGACTGGAATGCACAATGCATATTCCAAGAAGGCCAACTGAGGTCAAGTTGTTGTGTCGGGAAGCTTCTTCAGAAATGGTTAAGTGTTAGACTAGCGAGACTGATGTGTGAAGTGATAAAGCTTCAACTGTGATATAAAACCTAGCATACTTGAAAACTCAACAACATAGATCACCCATGACCCATAAAAAATTTATTTTCCTATGTGTGACCACTTTATGACCATTTATGACAAGTGCGGCACCACATATACACTTTACGACGATTGTGAAGACATTTGTGCGATAATGCTCAAAACTTTGTGAATGAGTGAAACAAGTGTTTATGTGGTTTGGAAAACTTATAAACACAAATATGGACCCTTGAAACCACTAGAATGATATTTTACACTTGATGCGACAATCCACATGCAAAAATACAACATTTTTCCTAAGTAATAAACGAGACCAAAACAGTCCAAACAAATACATGAAATGAGTCTTACTGTTTGCAAAAACAATGTACAAGACCAAGGAAGACTCTGAAATTGAGCATAGGCCAAAATTTTTGAGGGTTTTTCAATCACTACAAGACTTGGTGACACACTGGTATAATTCCAACTTCTCTGTTTTAGTTAAATCTTTCGTTCAGGGCCTTAGTTCTTCAGGGAGTATTGATTCATCATGTAGATTACTTTGGCCTTTCCACTTACCCCATCACTAGACATGGTCCCATCTGTACCTTATCAGTTGAACACAACAAAAATATTTAGCAATATCACAATGTTTTGATTTGGGAAAGGTAGTGTAGCTCGCGAGCTTAATATTTTCAAAGTATAAGTTTTCATCTCTAGTGTCGCTCTGCTGTTAGTAGGCCTAGAAAGTACCCCGACAGAGTCACATAGGAACACAAACATTTCTCCGTAGCCAGTGAGCCTAGAAAGTACCCTGACAGAGTTTCTTGCTTCATCTCTCTATGCAGGAAACCTTTCTCTTCTTTCACCTATATTTATTTATTTATTTTAAAGAGAACTGTGCATCGACACTTATTTATTTTGGGGTAGAATAGGGATCGCGACTTATTTAGAGCAGAAGAGGTTGTTCCTACAGAGAAGAATATATAGACCTCTAATTTAGGTTTTCTCATTTATATTTTCCCCTTCTTTGCTTCTACTAGTTGGATAAGCATGAAGACACCAAAAAATAAAAACTGAGTGTATGCATGAGTTTTCTGGAATAGACATGGGTTCATGGTTGGACCAAAAATCTCATTACAGATGGATTGTATTTTCCATCAAAAATTCATTGGCCAGAAGATATAACCAACAAAAGGAATACATACTAGAGGTTAGCCAAATGTTGAAGTGTCACAAGAATCTTTAGAGTTTGACCATGCACATACTAAGAATCCACAACATGTCTAGGCACAACACTTATTCACACAATGAAAACAAAAAGAGACGAAACCAAAAAAGAAAACAAAATGAAAGGAAAGACAACACACAACAAGGGAACAAAATCAAAAGACAAATGTAAGAAGCTAAAAAAGCATAATGAAAGAGAAAGTAATAAAGGACAAGAGAGATTGAAGAGAATAACACAGGGTGGGTGCAAGAGAAGGAAAATAAGGTGCAACTAATCCTACTCTTAAACTAACAACTAGAAGGTTGGGTCATGTATAATGAAATTTCCAGTGGAGCCACCATAGTTGTTCCTGACCTGCATCCACAAAGATATGAACAATTAAAAAATATAGAAAGTAATGTGCAACAGAAAAGATAAAAAATGAATAACTTGCACAAATATTTGAAGGTCTTGCCTGTGGGAAGAAAGATCTGTCACAACAACTACTTTCATTTAATCCAAATTCTTACCTCTCCAATGGAAAGCATAATCAGATAAACCTCAAGAATTCTTGCGAATGCACCTTCTTTTGTGTCATCCTACTTAGCAAGGATGAGAAAAGGTTGAAACCGGTTTATTGCAATGGAGCTTGCCGAGTAATATTTATCCAACCATTTAGCGATTGGATCATAAAATACATGATGATCCTCTTGAAAACCCAAAAATATTTGAAAAGATATATTTTCAATTAGATGCACAAGATTATAATGAGAATCATGTGAGGGAAAATATATGTGGTCATATTCAACAATCATGTCGATACAGTGAGGACCTTGCATAAACATCAGTAGAGATTGAAGTGCCTCAACCGCTTGACAAAAATATGAATAACAAGATGTTGAATGATGAAGATCAAAGGATGTAAAACAACTACCATTGGATATATTGGTGGGAAAATGATAACATGAATGTCAGTCATCAAAGACAAAATAATGATAAGATGAGCTAATTAAAGCATTAGATTCCTAGTTTGTATTAAACGAAGATAAATCAATTTGAACAGTTCTATGAATGCTCTAAACAATTGAACCAAGTTCCTCGCAAGCCAAATGTGACACACTGTTTTCCTATAACTGGTGATAAAATGTGCAAGAATCATAATCAATAAACAATTTTAAAAGGGATGTCAACACAAAAAATCCACGAAACCAGTCAGGACATGGTGAATGGAGAAGAACTTGATTCATGCTATAACTCGGGCATTCATTATTACTCAAGAGGATCTTAGGTGCAATGAAGAAAAATATTTGCAATATGATACTCGTAAGGAAATCTAGGGGATGCTCATCATGAAATTAACCTAATAGATATGATTCCTTTAGCCAAATATGGTATTTGGAATGATCAAGTTCACAATTCCATGACTCTATGAGAGATACACATTCCAAATCTGAGTTTTTTGGGAGAGATTTTCATGAAGATGAATGAAATGAAAAAGACTCATGAATCTGGTCAAAAGTAAAATCTTGGAAATTTGAAATATCACATTCGAGATACCAGAAATTTCTCAAGAAGACATTTTCATCGAGTGAAACCATGCAAAGAGAAGGATCATGTAGGAGAAATCAGATCTAACTTAGTTTGGGGGGATTAATAGAGTCGCAAGATCTTTACATAACCATCAATGGAAATAAAAGTGCCTCGACTCCTTGGCAGGTCCTCAAAATTTCTAGAATTGTAAAAGCACATTTTGAAGATTGTACCTGATCGTGTATGGTGTGAGGGTAGCTGCTACTATAGCTTTCAATAAGCTCAATGCTTACTAGATGACAGCCATATTTTTCACTGGTTTCATCAAATTCTGCAACTTCAATAACCAGAATACTCAAGTTGAAAAGTTCTTCTGATTGCAAATTCAAAGATAAATGAATCGAGGAATTTTCATGAGCAAGATGATTTGAAGAGTTGTCTTCATGAAATTGAAGAGATGATGAGGGCTCGGAAGATTACTCAAATATTTGATTATTTTCATTTTCATCATGGATAATCTCAACAATTCATGCCAATTGAGAGGTTAAATCATCAAATGATGCACTTGAAGAACATGGAGTAACCCTGTCACAAGTAGATGCATCAGAGACAGTAGGGCATAAGGGATAGTGAGGTGAAGAGGAAGCTTTGATAAGCACATCTTATCTGACTGAATTAGATTTTGGATCCAAAGTAAAATCTTCATGAGAAACCAAGAGATCAGTCGATGCACCTGGGCAATCGTGATCAAATATATCAACGAAGTCATCATCGTTGGAATAATTATTTCTAGAGGCTATGGATTGATCAAAAGAATCGATTATATCTGATTGACAATCGATATTAGAAGATTGAGAATCATCTAAGAGTGGAAGCACATTGTTTTGACATGGAGGATTTTGAAAATTAGATGAAATATTGAAAGCATCTCCACCTTCCTGCTCCTCTACCTGCGTAATGTGACTACCTTGTACCTAATCACAATTTGGACTAGCAGCGTGAAAACAAAGAGAGTGTGAAAAACTAGCTGCTGGACCAGATTGATCAAGTGGGTCATGGTAAAAAGAGTCATGGCATGTAGATGATAAATGATAACATTAATTCATATTAGATTTGAGACTATAACTATGAACAATGACAACATCTTGCGGAATGGAGGAGTTAGTATTCACCATAGGCTTCATGAGCCATTCTAGAATTTCCTCCATTGAATCTAAATCATGAAAAGTAGAAGAAAAATGAAAAAGTGTATTAAGAATTTGATTTTATGGATTTTTTAAACTGTATTGCTATCACACGGAGGCACCCACATCAGGACTGGAAAAGGAGGAGGATAAGGCACAAAAGGAGTAGTAGTTTCCTCCTATGAAATCATATGTGTCTCATGATTCACAAGAGTTGGGGGAGTGGGAAAACCAGGGGGTTCAGGTTCACAATGTGAAGTGATAAGAACCAAGCACTCAAACTCTTGTTTCAAGAACTCCCAATTCAGATCTTCTTCCAGAATTTCATAGCAAAGGTGAAGGAATCTATAAGAAAAATCCTCAACTGATTCATTAGGCTTCATTCTTAAGAGATTGATTCTTTTACAAACATATCGGTAATTATACCTACTGAAGGCTTGATGTAGCTCCCAGAGGAAGTGACGAAGGTAATGAATGGAAGAAGGTGGAAAGGTATGACCCCAATGATTAACACGACCTTCAAGGGTGAGGAAGAAAAACACACAAGAAAATTCGTCATCATCGATTTTGTAAGCTTGACAAAATTTAAGAAAATTAGAAATGTGCTCGGTTATGGGTGTTCCATCCTCACCATCAAAATTTAGCTAAGACAAGTGATAGAGGGGCTCATCGAGGATTGAAAATTGATAATTGAAAAATTAGAGAAACACCACAGGAGTAAGATTTGTGTATAACCTATTTTAGATAAGAGATTCAAACCAGATATAATGGGCTCAACTTGTCATGTGGCCCTCCTTCTAGCGCTAGTTGTTGATGGTCATGGAAATTCGTCAACCAAGGGGTCTCCCCGATGTGAAGTCCCAATTAGACATCACATCATTTGGTGTAGGAGCCCCATTTAGAATATCAGCCTCGTTTCTATATATCTCAAAGATATGCCTTGGCTCTAATTGTTAGCATGAGAGAGGGATGCAAAGGTGTGTTCGAAAAGTGAGGAGGTGTGCCTGGTGAGTGTTCAGTTGTAAATGTGTCAAGGTTCTTCTACTACGAAGAGGGGAGAAAAGTGAGGCTCGAAGTGAGAGGTAGTAGTACCGCCTAAGAAGAGACACACATGAACTGAAAGGATCCATCTAACATTCAACGTAATAGTTCATAGAGGATGCGACAATCATTACAACCAACAAATGAAGAAATATATGTCTAATATATTGCAGAATAGTCCACAAGGATGGGACAAAAATAACAACCATTACAACACATTCTCAATAAGTTAAGTACTGAAATAACCGAAATAGTTATACTATCTTAGCACATGTGAAAGAAAACATGAAATACAAACATCTGAAGAATAGTCTTACAAACATTCATAATCCATGCATGAAGAATGTGCTGACCATGAAGGCTTCTGTCATTAAATAAAATTTCAAAGACACATGTTTACGATGTACATCACTATCTCTAGTAGTAAAACATTGGAGCCACTCCTTTCTCCTCAAAGAACTAGCTTGTCTCTCTAATGCCTTGTGGGAGGAGCCAAGGTGAAAATTCCTTTGCTCATACAATGAGGGAGTATATATAACCAAGGGGTGATGCTTCCCCTCCTTATGAATCTTTGACTACCCTCATGATTGTTTGAATTCCTATGACTTTTCAGATTACATGACTCTCCATATTACATATGTGTCCTTTGGACTTCCACTTTACAATGAATACAATATACATGGTCCAAAATGATGATGTGGCGTATAACAACTCTTGACAAGACATGACATGGAAATATTGATATGAAATTCTTGAATGATGTGGTAATTTCAAGCCGTCATTGCTGTTGTGAATGATGTCTGCTTGAGAATTCTCTTGTCTTCCACCTCCTCATGGCTTGGTGATAGGAATCTTCAACGACCTCAAGTATTGAGTTGTGGTCATGAGTTAGTGTCCCTTTTGTTTGCCTTGATAAATCAAATTGCATGCTTAGCTATAGGAATTTATTTTGCATGTCCTCCACCTTCATCCCCTTCTTCATCATCCCACAAATGTATGATAAGATACATGTATCTACAATTCACTATTGACAAGATGACATTAGGTCGAAAAACCTCCTAGCCTAAGATGATGCATTCTGATTAATGGAATGAGACGGAATCGGGTAGCAGGGTGGAAAGAGGGGCTTAGTGATTGTGAATTGTGTGGTTCCAATATCTAGGGCTAAGGCTTGAGGCCTGAGATTGTGCAATGCATAGTTCAGGCTAGGCTGAGGGACAAGTTTTCACATTTTTGGCAGTCAATGGGACAGGCTGAAGGGATGGTCAATGTGGGAGAATTATGTGCAGTTCTGAGAGGCAAGGGAGGTTGGTCCACAGTGGGATTGCATATTTTAGAGTCTCAAGGAGAGAGATTGGGGCTTGTGCTTACACAATGTGCAGTTAAGGCCAAGCTATCATAGAGGATTGCATAATTTTAGAGGTGAAGGCTGGGTCTTGGGCTCATGAATTGTGTAGTGAAGTAGTCTTGGGAGGTAGGAACTGTATATTTCACAGAATCAAAGGTCAAGGTCACAACTAGAGGACTGGAACCACGCAATGTGCAGTCCAGGGAGGCCAGGTGAGGTAAAAGTTCTGGGTCATGAAGCCTCTTTGGAAATGGTTAAGTGTTAGATCAACGAGACTGATGTGTGAAGTGATAAAGATATGATTATGGTTTAACCCTTAGAATACTAGATGACTCAACAAGATAGATCACCCATGACCCTATTGTAGAGGTTACAACCACCCTCCAAAATTTTGCCTTAGCTTCATTTTGGAGCCTCCCTACCAACCATCCTCAGCAGCATGTCTTGCACTGTCAAGTACATGAGCTTCAGTGGTTTTCTAGCAGATTTCCAGCCTGTAGATGATAGCTTTCTTCACTCCCCTCACAGGTTTCTACTCCAGACTTGGTCCATCTACTGGCTGAGAAACTCCCTCAAGAAATTGCACAATTCTGGAGGGGAACCAAGCTTCCCTCCAGAAATCATGTAATCCTGACTGGCAGTCTAATGGGCTCAGAAAATGCACAATCCTGTCAGTCAACCTTCCCAGTGAAAACTACGCAATCTAGCCCAACAGGACTACTCAACCCAGAAATTGCACAATTCTGTGTAGGAGTTAGTTGCTCCTCCCAGAAATTGGACAATCCCTCTGGACAGCTAGCCCAACTTCCTCCCAGAAACTGTGCAAAATTTCCCCTCAGTCAAGCAGGCTGTTTCATGTGCCTTCAGGTTGACCAGTTCCACCTGGAACCGTGAAAAATTGACTTGCATGCATGGGCTACTTTTTCCCGAAATAGAAAAAAGCAACATGCAAAAAGCATCATTATATTTTAGGGAGCTATTTTTAGCAGCTGGAGGTTACATGCAAAGATCGTTTTAGAAAATTTCCTCCAAGTGTCACTTTTTCCTATATTTATGGCATGCGTGTCATGAGCCTCAAAATTATTTATTCGATGCTTCAGAGCTCATTCTTCACATCAATCTTGGAGATTTGACATCCCATAGCACATCCAAGAGTCTTTGACACATGCAGCTTAGCTATTTTTGGGTAAGTTCGCTTTACATGTATTTTGCAGAATTTTTGTCACTTTTTGTGTTTTGGCTTGTGTGAGTGTTGTCTTCTTGATTTATGTGAACACTTGTTATCATTTACATGCATATTAGCTTATACTAGCACCGTTTTAGTTTTCGTTAGAATCTCACTTCTATCGCACGAAAGACACTGTTTTGCACGGACGGTTGTCGATTCAGTGACTCATCTCACACACATGCATGTTGTTCCATTTTTCTGAATCTTGCATTGACTATTTGCATGCATGATCATTCACCTTCGATTACACTCAACATTGCCATGCATTCACATCTTCGTTTGCTTTCAGTTGCCAGTCGGTGGGTTTGGGCAACTTTGGCCCAAACTCTGCCTCACTAAGACAACATTGCACAATTTTGAGAGGGAAGGCTCTGCCTTCCTCCCAGAAAATGCACATTTCTGTCCAGTGACTATCCTCCAGTCTTGCCTTGCATAATTCTAAGAGGTAGTGATTGCTGGCTCAGAAAATTACGTAATGCAGCCCCTAGGCCTGCAGCTCTTGCGAGCTAAAATTGCGCATTGCGCAATCCCAACAACTAGCAGGCCAGTTTGGATTGTGCATTGCACAATTCCAACAACCAACCAACCTCCAAACTGTCCAGACCGCCTTTTGCACAGTTCCATCAGCTAGTCAATCCCCAGGTATGTAACATGTCATCCCTCAAGTTTGCTTTGTTTTTAGCTGACATATTTCTTTCCATGCACGTCACCATGTCTCCATATATAGTAGGTGTTCATCCATCTCTCAACAATTCATGATCAATGGCCTCCAAGAGAGAAGGATCAAAGGACACCTACAAAAGCGCAACTAGAGTAGTGGTTGAGCGAGTGTCTACAATTTTGCCGATCTATGAAGACACCAAGCTGATTGTAGACAAAGATATCACGTTGAAATGGCAAGAGGTCAATGATGCATTCTTAGGCACATTTGGGGAAGATCTCAAAGACTGCCAAGTCTATGTGAACATTCACAAGTCTGGCTTGTACTGGATTGCATGCAGGTATCCTGCGTTCCCATGCATGGACATGATACATTGGATCATCTCGCACACTGATCCTGAGACGATGACATTGAACAGTGTCAGCAGGACATAGATTGCTACCTTCAAAGAACAATATTATCAACAAATGTATCATTTGTTGAAGCTAGTGATCACCATGGGGACACCCTTCACCATACCCAACATCAATGCTAACTCCAGGGATATCTTGATGAACTAGGTAAAGGAGCGAGCCAAATTTAGGATGACACCCAACCATATTTACAAGATAAATATAATGCGTAAGGCATATCAATACTTGGTCATATTTTCATGTCACTTGTCTAGACAAGAGAGCACAAATACCTTCCCATAGAGTTGGGTGATCATGTTGGACCAACTAGTCAGTGAAGGCAAAGCATGCATCTAGTCCGACATATTAGCTCACAGGTTGAAGGAACAAGTCATAGGAGCTTGGTAGCTGCCCAAAGGTCAATAAGCATAAATCTACATGTCTGCCTACATCTTGGATGAAATCTGTGCCCGTTAGGAGTTCCTAGGCATGAAATGGGCATGGACATCGCCTGAAACCTCCATAAACACTTATTGCAAATTGTTTTCTGAATGCAGCTTCAGAGGAGTTATCACACCACTATCAGATCATTTTTTCACCCCAGTCTACAAGATGATATTTGAGTAGGATCTACCTTGCATGTCGAAGGAAATAATGGAGGCACTGATCAACATAGCGGATTGGTATGCCTCATTGTCTGGCTCCTTCATATGGATGTACAATGCGGAGAAGCCTCTGCATGTTTTGCCGAAGTTTGCCATGGACAAGCTCGTCATGCAAGAAGTATCATACCAAATCTCGGTAAGACTGTCAGCTAGGCTACATCGGAAGAAGAAGGCACCTTGGCCCACTCTTCCATTGCAGATCAAGTTGTACAAGATAGAGAACCTCAAGCATGCACATCTCGAAACAAAGGAGATCAAGAAATATATTTTCGACAATCCGTATGAATCGCATTGTATTATGAAATATCACTGCGGGAGAGTACAATTTTAGTGGATCCACGGGGCATGTCATTGGGTGGAGGAAGACCCATGAGATATTGTTATAGCTTCTCCAGGCCCAATGAGCCGGTTGGCATCATTGTGGAATGGTTAAAAAAACAGCGTGAAGAAGCATCCAGGAGAGTAGCAGCAGCATAGGTAAACATACTGGTGTACGAAAAAGGAAAGAGAAAGATTGTCGATAGTGCAGAGGCAAAACAAAGCTACAAGTTCAGAGCATACCCACTTGTACAGAAAGAAAATTTGGCGATAGAGGCGAAGAGGCAACAATGCGATAGGAGGAATGCTAAAAAGCAGAAAGAAAATAGAGGATGGAGGAAACAAAGAAGGAGTTGCATGAGATGAAGGAGAAACTCCGGAAGGAACAAGAGCTGTGCAGACAGGAGAAGGAAGAAAAATAGAACAGGTATAGTAGGGGGTGCAACATGTACAGACAGATGAAACTGCACCTGTACATGTAGTAGACTCATCCAAACAGTTGGCAGCAAGTAGACAAGGTGAGCAGTTGCAGGAGCAGGAATTCGCTCAAGAGATTGAACAAGCACTTGAGAAGATGGATACAAATATGGAGAAACAAGAGTTAGAGCAAGACATTGACCTCATGCCTTACCATCAAGAGGTCGACCCACCAACTTCATCGGATTCAGAAGTAGAGCAATTCCCAAGTGACTAAGGAGACACTGAGATCCTTGGAGACAATCCTAAAGAAGAGACACACAACATATCATTTGATGTGTTGTAGCATAGAGTTGTGCAATCTCGCAGAGTGTCTACTCTGGATGACAACACATCCCTTGTGCAGCTTGAGGAATGAGTGATCGTGTCTGATGTGCACAAACATACAACAACATTGGCCGATGCTACGAGAGCACTAGCTCGAGTTTTCACTTCTTGATAGATGAGAAAGAGTAAATGGCTAAGGAGTTACAGATGACCAAGTAAGGAGGAGAACTGGTTATAGCATCCGCCCAAGTAGAGTTGAATAAGGCAATACTAGATGAAGTATTGTCCCTTGAGATAGTCATGTGGGCATTGTATTCCAAGTTTGGTACCATGCACAAGGTGGTTGTTCATCTCAATGGTTGGCAACAATGATGTGCTAGGAGAGCACGTATATTTTCAAACGTGCATACTGCTGTTGACTACATGCAAACATGGACAATGAGATATAAGGGAGCCCCGTTACACTTTCCCAAGATGATGAAGCCCAGAGAAGTTGAGCTGAAGGCATACATCTGGAGTCCGATCTAGAACTATGAAGAGCTCCCATAGCTCATCACTAGTTTGTAGGCTTCCCATGCACGAGTATTCAGGAGTATGGATGTTGTTGTGCACGTACATGTGATCCCATCTATCGAGACACTCACGGAGGCAAAGACAAAGACACAAGTCTGACTGGAGCTTGACTTGTACTTTGATGACTTGATGCGCATAGCCACCAACCCAGACTTAGTGATCAATGTATATACCATGCATCAGTATGTCGCTAGTTCGACCGGACTCAAGACAACAATGCACATGTTATCAAATGAGTTGGATAGAGGAGTTAGAGCAGTGTACCCAAATGCTACAAAGGCAAGAGTTCAGTCCCAAAAAGATGTCACCATAAAGTACACGGACACCATCGCGGACTACCGAGCTTGGAATCAGTTCACTACTATCAACCATCGTGAGGATGTTGAAGATGTTAGGATATTCCGACACATAGGAAATAGTTAAGTACAACTTGGTCTAGTTTAGAGTTAGGTCTAGAGTTAGGTAAAGTGTGTTTCTTTACCGTTGTACATATTGTAACTTACAATCCGATGATCACGATATGTAGTGATCCGACGGTTCATTCTCTCCTCGGTATTACCGACACTTGATCCGTGGCTTGACACCCGATTGGTCCATGAGTTCTATTTAAAGCACATGGAGGGTCATTGTTCGGGTAATCCGTGCATGAGAGAAGCTTATGTAAATTTTCATTCTTTGATTAATAAATTTCCTGTAGTACCCATGTTGGGACAGGCCGTGGACTGTTTCCCTCTTTGAGGGTTTTAACCACGTCAAAAATACTGGTGTATTGATCTGTGATCTGGTTGTGAGCGGTGTCCTTTTGGTATTCTTTCTGAGGAACTTACCCTGTAAATTCCTACATGGTATCAGAGCTATTTGAGGGCCGCGTCCGTTGGTGATCCAAATCTGAAGCCGGTAGAACTGCATGCGGCTGTCGTTTCCTAGATCTGCTGTTTCTGACTGCTTTCGGGCCGAGAGGACTGCTCTGTTGTGTTCGGAGCATCTGTTCTAGTGAGGAACCCCTTTCGTTTCACGCGAAAAGGTTTCCGGTAGCCCCAGCTGCGTCATTTTTCAGATCGGGAGGTATACAGTGTTTTTGCAGTTTACTGTTATTTTCTCTCTGCTTATTTCGGTTTCGGTTTATTTAGCCCTTTTTTAACTGGATCTATACCTTTCATTTCTGCGTATGCTCTTTTCCCTGCAACTCTGTGCGATCTGGGAAAATCAGAAATAGAAAGGAAGGATTTTTCTCATGCGTATGCTCTTTTCCCTGCACCTTAGTGTGATCTCGGAAAATCAGAAACATTGAGAAAAATATTTAGTTTTTCGGCTAAAGCTAACTTTGAGATTTTTTTAAAAATTTCTAGTTTTTTGGCTAAAGCTAACTTCGAGCCGCAAGGTTCGTTTTTCTTTGCATATTCGTGTTAGGTTTTGTGTTTTGTGTTTTGTAGGGAAAAAGAGCTTTCTCAAGGCAAGCACGCAAACCAAGGCCCCCCCCCCTCTCTCTCTCTCTCTCTCTCTCTCTCAAATTTTTTGTATAGATCAATTGGTTCAAAGCTATTTTAAGAGAGTAGAGGTCTTGGGTTCAAGTCTCCATTTTTTGGGGGCGGACTACCGAGCTTGGAATCAATTCACTACTATCAACCATCGTGAGGATGTTGAAGAGCTGGTCTTCCCACAGTTGTCCGGTCATAGTGATGTCTTGTATGGCTTGCTCAAGCCTATTTTGTCTCACATAGGTAAGTGCAGATTGTATGTAATGTCTTGTTAAGTGGAAGTTCAAGTGTCGATAGTTGGATGTAACAGTCATAGAGTAGATGAAGAGTCATGAGGGTAGATGAACAACCACAAAGGGGAATGTCAAGGGCCACCTCACCTTTTCTATATACAGTCCCTCATAACTCATTGTATGGGCTTTTGGTCAGCCAAGCTTCTGATAGGAGTATCTTAGAGAAAGCTTGGAGAATATTTTAATGAGCCTTGGCTTCTCCACTATGCAGAGCTAGCATATCTCTTTGGAGGAGTAGGTGGCAGTGACTATAACATTCCACTGTCGGAACTAGTGGTTGGTCATGGTTGTATTGTATGACTCAAACTTTCACTTCTTAATATAACAGAGCCAACACGTTTCATGCATATGTCGTATTGTATTTCAACTATCTTGTTTACTCTAAATGATATATGTATCTATTTGCTTACGCATGCATGTATGGCTTTCCTATATAAGTATGTACGAATCTTACTAAAATGTGTTGTTGGTTTAACCATCACTTTGGATTACTAGCTTACTTGCCTTCCAGTTTGTGATGCATGTTTTCTTGTGTGTTCCCTTCTTAACTCCATGCTTTCACATGTTTCCAAGGGGCGCACTCAGCTCACCCTTCGTGTGTTAGAACCGCTCATGCACCTTCCTTGAATTACTGCATATGTCACACCCTTGCTACCAAAAGGGACATCTTACTTGCCTTTGTGTGCAACCATGGTCAAGGAGATACTGTACGATCCACTACTGGGACTCCTACACCAAATGGTATGAGGTCTAGTTGGGACTTCTTACCAGGAGATCCCTTGACATGTTGGCGGGTCCAACACCGTCAACATTTCTGGAACTAGAAGGAGGGCCAGATGACAAGCTGTGCCCTCTCATCCTGTTTTCAACCTTTGCACATCTATCATGGATTCTATCACACTCAACCCTCCATGATGTTTTTCGCATGCTGAACCTCTCAACACAACAAGGGAGTTTTTTGATGTCTTTTCCAAATTCACGTATGACGGTGAAGGCGAAGTGGCTTGACCTATGTTCTTACACGACTTATTTTCCATGATTGACAAGGTAGATGAATGTTCTGATGAAGAGGCAAACCTGCTGCTTTCATACACACTTCGCGAATCCCCACAACGGTGGTGCTACAGTCTGCCTGCTGGAACTGTGCACTCACTTGAGTAGTTATGTGATCTCATTGAATCTACTTTCCATCATTTTGATTGAGAACCTCTTGACCAAAAACTGTTACAACGGAAGGCCTCGCATGAATCACCTATGGATTTTTGGCAACAATTCCGTGATTTTCAGTTTGAAGCTCTGAAAAGCCAGATGAAATTTCCATATCTTTGGGATAGATTCGAATACTATCTTAAAAAATCAGTCAATCCAAAGAAGAAGTGCGAGCCCAAGCCCCACTCAACATACTTTGGTGATGGAGTTGCGCAATCACAAATGGACACAGTTTTTGTCAAGAGTGACTGTCCACCATCCCCTCATCAAACAACTCCACCATCATAGAGTGATGTGGAAGAGCATGCACACACATCTGTTCAACCATCACATCTTCCCGACATCGCTCCTTCCAATTTTTGTGCAAGCTTGGTTGCGAATCCATTGGGTTATCAAATGTACTTTGTACCTCAGCCTCTGTCTTCGTACTCAGATGATCTTCCAGATGACACTGTCTTGTGTTCTTTCATTCCAGACGTTACACTTGTTGTGAACGAGGATCAAGCCATCAACAGAGTTGGTGTTGCACAACCAACATGCGCTGTCATTCATGAAGAGTATGACTCAGAGCTTGAGAATCAATCCTTTGCAAAGGATGACTCCTTTCCATCGTGCCTCCTTTGTTTTTAACTGACATCTTTGGTGATTCTGTCATCCATGATTTTGCATGTGTATCTCTATCTATGGATGTACCCATTGTTGATCATTCACATAACACATTGGATGTCAGTCCATCATCCAACAATGGAGAGGATAAATTATTCAGTGAAAATCCACTTGACTTTTAATCTGCTTTCTGGAAACATAGAGGGTGAATTTGTCCACTTCTCATCTACCCCTCTGTTTGATTCATCAGATCATGAGGATGTTGATGAAATCATTGATTTTGCTGATCGTAGATGTCGTGATCTATTTACTCCCGTATTCGATCACGATGATGATTCTAACGCAGTTGATTTTTCGAAGCCAACTGTTTATGATGATCTATATGTCGACGAAGTCAAAACCCCACAGACTATCCAAGCACTTTAGCCTGAGATGATGGTTATGTTAGGCCCTCGCTATCCCGAGGTTGGTTTTTCTTCTGATTATGAAATTATTGAAACAACCAAGGCTCCTCATCACTCATTTGTATGCATTGAAGATCAATCTCACACACAGATCATGCTTCCTCCACTCGAACTACATGATCCCATTGCTCATGCATTGGAGGAATCGTACATAGCAAGCACATGTGCATGATGCAAGTTGTCTTAGTTTCTTTCATTTGCTTGCATGTCATAGTCAAGAGTATGTGTATGCTTAATAGCTGCACATAGTGTCGCACAATGCTGTGATAAGTCCACAGATTGCATGTCATGCACTTGCACTCACGTATGTTCTGTGGACACATTTAAACTTGGAGCGTGTTTGTATTCATTGTTATATCTTTCATGTTTTATGGTTTGCACAACTGTGTTGTTCGTGAACCATGCCTTCAACAACGTGGGTCGGCTAATGCACTGGTGCCTGCATTGGAAGTATCACTTCACATGATCAGGCCCATGCACCATTAGCTTAGGAGTATAATTAGTGTTTACTTTCGGTTTGTTTGCTTCTTGCATGTTTGCTTGCTTGCATGCTTTTTTCTTACTCGCTTTGCTTTTGCATTTACTTCTACTTTTACGTTGTTTTTTTTGTGTTTGTTTGCTTGTTTACATTCGTAGGTTAGTTTCGCATGAGACCATGTGTGACTCTTGAAACGAGATGGGTAAAGTACAAGAGGACTTGTGCAATCATCAATACTTGGTTATCTGTTGTCTTGCATCTATATGAAGAAATTGTAATCTTCAGCCCATGATACGTCGATGGAAAATACGTACTATTTGAAGTGAACCTTGGTGAAAACACAACGCTTGCATGCTAACTAGTGTCACCTACTATAGTCGATTGTTTTTGGTTAATCATTGTCAGCTCAGTCAAGTAGAGTGAGGTGAGGTGGAAAACCTTAACAAGCACGTTAGAGGATATATAAACTTCTTCTATGAAGGAACAACCTCTTCTGCTCTTAATAAGTTGGGATCCCTCTTATGCCTTTGAAATGAATAAGTGAAATGCACAATTGGGAAAATGAAAAATGAAAAAAATGAAAAGTGAAAGATTTCGAGAAAAATGAATAAGGCGAAAGAAGAGAAAGGATTCCTAGGAAGAAAGGTGATGCAAGTAACTCCACTGGGGTACTGGCCAGGCTCGCTGACAGCGGAGTGATGCTTGTGTTCCTGCGTGACTCCACTAGGGTACTGTCCAGGCCTACTGGCAGTAGAGCAACACTAGATATGAAACTAAAACTCTGACGACTGTGCTGATTATGCACCAATATACCCCTCATCCCCAATTGAAACAACTGTGTTAGCTTGGCTTGGAATGTGTGTCAACCAACCAAGAGCTTGGCAGATGCTATATCTTGTAATCAAGCAAGTGCTAGAACCAAGACAAACAGAGAACTAAACAATACTTCTAGAGGTGTTAGATTTGCTTTTCATGAGCAAGGTCCATTCAGAGAGCTGGAGTTCTACCAGTGTGTCGCCAAGTTTTGTAGCGGCTACAACCACCCTCCAAAATTTTGCCTTAGCTTCCTTTTGGAGCCTCCCTACCAACCATCCTCAACAGCATGTCTCGCACTGTCAAGTACATGAGCTTCAGTGGTTTTCTAGCAGATTGCAAACCTGTGAATGATAGATTGCTTCACTCCCTTCACAGGCTGTTACTCCAAACTTGGTCCAACTGTTGGTTGAGCAACTCCCTCAAGAAATTGCACAATTCTGGAGGGGAACTAGTCTTCCCTCTAGAAATTGCGCAATCCTGACTGGCAGCCTGCTGGGCTTAGAAACTGCACAATACTGTCAGTCAACCTTCCCAATGAAAACTACGTAATCTACCCCAGCAGGGATGTGTAGCCCAGAAACTACACAATTCTGGGCAACATTCATCCGCTCCTCCCAGAAATTGCACAATCCCTCTGGACAACCAGCCCAACTTCCTCCTAGAAATTGTGCAAAATCTCCCCCCAGTCAAGCAGGCTATTGCTATAGGGATTAATGCATTGTGTATGGAAGATGAAGGAACCCTCAAGGGTCTTCTCAAGACCCTTATCACGCTGTAAGATTAACTGCATCTGTCACAAAAACACATGCATGTCCATATTCAAAAACTAACTATCAAAGCAGGATAGATTCATTACCTCGAGCCTTCGTGTGGAGTTACTGGAGAGCACAATGTAGCTAGGCAGAAGTCCCCTGAGCCGACTCCATATCAAGTCCTGCACATAGAAAAGACAAGTGTAAACACAACATAAAACCTTGATAATCAATGCATGAATATACAAAAGACATCTAGTTGCACATAACTAAGCTACTTATGCTAAAAGACATTGAATAAACATATAAATGAATTATAGTACCAACATCATAGAGTGGACAATACAATTGCAGTTCTATATTAATGTCGAAAGAGTGACTACAACCATCGGTTGCATCAGCCTTTCCTTATCCCTCCACCTCCTCTCTCTCTCCCTTATTACCAACTTCTTATGCTTAAGTTTGAGACTTTGCTCGATAATCAAGTAAGCTATCCTTTCAAATGATCTGACCCTTTTCACAATAGCCCTAGCTTTGCTTATGTAGCATGTGAGGTTAGGGTTGCCAAGTTTCTCCATGAGTTTCTTTATGTAGAAGCAATGATGTTGCCACTCTTTTGAGCTCTTTCCCATTTACATACTCCATTAGGATTAGTAATCCCCCAAATAGGTCGAACTTGGATGTTTCCTTGCTTTTCCAAGTTGATTTAGGAGAGAATATAGAGATATTTCTTAGTCAATCCACTCCTTTGACCCTTAGATCCTCATTAGGGCTGACTAACATTGTTCCCGAGGTAACAAGTATAGTTACTTGGGTCACTAACTCACCCTTAGGCTTGCTGAGAAGCTTTATAAAGCATGTTGCTAGTGTATAGGTAGTGTTAGCTTGGAAACAAGGCTTGTGAACTTGGTCATTGCTTCAGTGATCATGTCTTTCCCCTCTTGTGTTGATGAGGAGGTCATTTTACTACACAACAGATTCCCCCTAAATTGTGAGATCAGAGGCTACAACGATGGATGAAATACTTTAATTAATTTTTATGTTCCTTATCGACAAAAAAAGAGAGAGGATCAGAGCTTTGGGTTGTACGGGAAACTTGATACAACACATATACATCAAACAACTAAAATCATGTCCTGAGTCGGGCATTCCCACACTTAGTAGCTATGTCAGAGTGATTTTATCATAAAAGAGATATGACGATGTTGGCCGGTGATAAGAACAATGCAGAACCAGTGTCATAATAGGATCATTCTGATGAGATGTATCCAATAAACAATAAACGCAACTTGGGAGAGGAAACAAGGCTGACTAATGCAAGCCTCTACCTAAGGTCTTGATTTCCGCTTCACTGAACAACATAGATCGATACATGTGAATATATGCATTGATGTCAAACATGCACGAAATCATATGATTACCAGACAATAATGGAGACCATTAACAAACGAAGGAAGGCCACCAATAATGTTGATGGTCTCCAAGATGCACAATACAATCTAGTGAGTGTGAAAAATGTTTTTGTCATCGAACACTCGTAGAATCGTTTAACTAGGAGCCAATAATGAGAACCCCTAACAAACACAAGGTAACCTACCACTGATGTATGCAAGTACCGAGGCACTGAAGTGTTTCTGGATTGTCTTCCTAGATAGAGTGTTGAAGTCGATAAGAAGAGACCTGTTGAAAGTAGGCAATAATGTGTCCTACATCAATCGACACGGAACAGGACAAGAATGATTTGTTTTTTGAGTAATATTTGAGAATTGGGTCAAAACGACAGAGGGCATGATGAAAGAATATGCTTGATGGTTTGATGGAGGAAACAAAAGAAAAAGGTTTTCCCTTGAAAAATAGAAGGCACGACAACGATTTTAACCATGCAACACTAGACTCATGAACACCAAGGAGTGTTAGGATACAGAGATGCAAGAACATCAGGGTATATAGGCTAAACTCATATGATGGTAAGATTCATATTGAAAGGCCATCACAAGGAAGGTTTATCTGAGGGAGTTCCATGTTCAAGGGAATGACTACTACCAAGACATGCTTTCAAATACTGAACACAGTTGTATTGTCCACTTTCCCCATCTGATTAGTTTAGTGAGTCCATACGGGTAAACTCATCGATATTTTCATATTTTAAGAGTCTGAAAAGGACCACAAAAAGAGTGACTCTATGCCCTATCTAATTAGTTTAATGAGTTCAGACAGGCAAACTCGTCGATCTTTTCATGTTTTAAGAGTTTGAAAAGGATCGTAAAAAGAGTGACTCCACTTCACATCTGTGTAATTTAATGATTCCATATGAGATAACTCGGTGGTCTTTTCATATTTAGAGAGTTTGAAAAGATCATAAAGAACGACTCCATGGTGGTCCCTTTATCATAGTTGTTAATCGGGTGCGACAAAGGTTTAATAGTATACCCGGATCGGTTATTTTTCCGTGAGTTAATCTACTGAGTCCGGATAAAGAGAAACCTATGCTCAATAGATGTTGACCTCATTTTTTTACGAGTACGAGGAGACAGACTAAACTCGGCATTCGCCATGAATTTTTAATGAGTCACGTGACGACAAACTCAATATCTTCATCAAAATTCAACGAGCCAAATGAAGAGAACTCAAAGTATCTTTTTCAGTTTAGTGAGAAAGGGAAAAGAGGTAAAAGAACTACTCATTCCTTCTTCGTAGATTTAATGAGCCCGAAGAAGGGAAAAATTGGGGATTTTCAGTTTAAGGGCGAGAAATGGTCCCAAAAAAACAAGTGCTCTTGTTGTTGCCATAGATTTTTAATGAGCCTGGTGAAAAAAACTCGGGATTTTTCAGTTTAACGAGTGAGAAAAGTACCTAAAAGAATGCTCGGAGCTTCTTCATAAGTGTTTAATGAGTCTGAAGAAGGAACTCAGGATTTTTCAGTTTTATGAGCAAGAAAAAAGTGCCTAAAAATAATGCTCAAATTATCTTTTTCAATTTAATGAGCTAGAAAAAGAGCGAAAAAAAGTTGCTCAGACCATCGTTATAGGTGTTTAACAAGCCCAGTGACAAAAACTCGGGGATTTTTTGACTTAAGAGTGAGAAAATATCCCATAAAAGAAATCTCTCCTTGAGAATTGCATGCGGTGATTGCTGCCATTCATTCCCGAAAGTGCTTTCATCAAAAAAGCAAAAATATAAGTAGCAATTTCTATCAATATGGGGTCATGCATGATAAAAATCATGGGGAATGGACTAATTCCTATTTAATGACTTCAATTAAGATAAGTCATGTCTCCAAAATAAATGCAAGAGAGTTCTTGAGCTTTCACATTCACCATTTTCACTATTTGAGCACTGTGAGAGTGTTTTGGATCCAAAGAGGAGCAGATTTTCCACGGATGATTGCAGGATATCCGAGCGACCATTCGACGTGCTGTTAGTCCTAGGTAGATGCCAAAACCTCAATCTTTTCTTTACTTAACCTTTTTTATTAGTTTCTAGGGTGGATTTTCGCAGATCTGGGGAGCCCTAAATCAGTATTTGCACATTAACACCCTCTTGCAGGCCTGTAGGGAGTGTTAAATGCCATTTACAACCTACTAGAGTGTGTTAATCCTCCCCGTGTACCATTAGAGGGAGTGTTAAAGCATTAGAGCACATTTCAAAACCCCAGGCAACGATTTCAGAAGCTTTTTTGCCCCATTTTGATTGATTTTTGGGTTGTTTTGCACAGGTTTCGAGCCATTATGACTAGCCTATGGAGAGAACAGACCCATGATAGCTAGAAATTACTAATGCAAAATGATCCAACATGCATAATTGCATTGCGCTGCTGTGGTTTGATGAAATATGCGAAGTTGGACTTGATGAAAGGGTAGGAGGACTTGTTGAGATGGATTATCCAGTGCTGGGATGAACATGAGCAGGTGTTCAGGATTGTAGATCATGAGTTGGCCATTGATAGTGATGATATTTACCTTTTCATTGGTTTTTCGTGCTGAGGAGCACAAGTAAACCTGACCGGGGGTAGCCCTGATCCTCAATCCACCCTAGATATGGTTCAATCTTACTGTATCCCTGAGAGTGGACTCATCAGCAACAAACTCCCCATAGAGAGGATTAGGTCCAGATCTATGAGGGCCATTTTATGGTTGATTGTGCGTTTGGCAGGGTCAAAGAGTCCCCATGTTGCAAAAAAGGCCCAACTATTTCTTGCAGTTGACTATGTCCAGCCTCAGATGTTCAACTGGTGTGAAGCAGTGCTTCACCAGTTGAAGGCAGAATTGACCACATGCAAGACTTGAACCCAATAGAGTTTTGGGTATGGCACTCTCATTGTCTCATTCATACTTGAGAGGGTACCTGTTATGCGCCTGAGGATGAGCTTAGGTCCCTTTGATCTGAGGGAGCCAAGACAAGGGAAATGGGCATCACTTGATCCTCGCACAGGAGGAGGACCTATCCGATATTTCTTTGAGGAAGAGTTATTTGAGGAAGAGTTCTTCAAGTGGCTTCATGGTGAGATTGTGATGATTGACGACTATGCCTATGAGGGCATGGACTTCACCGGCGACCCTGACATGATGCTACCTCCCAGGACCAACTGGGGTCCTCAAGATAAGAATGATTTTTGAGAGTGCTTAAAGTATTTTTACGCTTTTGAATATTTATGTTATGTTTTTGTTGAT
Source organism: Pinus tabuliformis (assembly GCA_031772625.1). Taxonomy (NCBI): domain Eukaryota; kingdom Viridiplantae; phylum Streptophyta; class Pinopsida; order Pinales; family Pinaceae; genus Pinus; species Pinus tabuliformis. The sequence continues at coordinate 868,265,576 of CM062820.1, read as the reverse complement.
TTTATGGGTGAACAAGTACTGACATGAAGCATTTTTCTTGACATAGATGTGGTGCCAATACGACCTGCAAGTGAACCTCACCACATGAGGCGAGGAGGCCAACTACCTGCTAGGGGTGGTGATGCTGACAGTCTTCACGAGCTTCTAAGGAAACTAGAGGGCTTGAGCATGGGTGTGCCCCCCCTTCCTATGAGGGAGATTCCTGCTCATATGTAGTAGCACACAGTCGGTGTGCCTGAGCGGTTTCTGGTTTGTCTTCGGAGGATAGCTAGAGTAGTGTTATCATTTCATGAGTAGTAGGCTCTATTAGTAGGTGCTTATATATATATATATATATATATATATATATATATATATATATATGGTATTTTATGATGTAAATATTTTTTAAGTGTTTTTGTAAATTTTTTAACTCCGTAAATATTTACTTTTCATACATCTATCTATAGTGAATGAGACAGATGCCAATCTAACACATAGTTTGCCAATGAATCAACAAATGTATTAAATTCTCTAGGAATGTGGTCATATGTAATAACTTCAAATTAACGTTCCAAGGGTCGTACCCTTAAATAATGACGTAACAAGGTTGGATTACGAATGTGATAATGATTTGTCAATTGCATAACAACAAGCTAAGAGTCTAACCTAATGACTAGATTGGAGATGTCCCTTGATGACACTTCAGTAAGAAGTGAAATTACAGACATGTACTCAGCAATATTGTTGGTGGTAGTACCAAGAAAGACTCCCCTAGAACAAAACAGTTCCGACTCAGGTGTGTAAATGACCCAAGCGCCTGATGCAATGTGCCATGTGTGATGACTGGCACCATCCGTATGTCCTACGTATGCTAAGGGTAATGAAGGAATTTGCATTGCGAGAAAGATGTATGAGACAAATACTTCAATAAATACCAAAAAAATCCAATCACATCAGAAAAGAAGCAAAACTTATAAATACATAAAATTGCAAAGCACATGCCTAGTGTAGTACTCAGCATAATACTTTTTCAGATAGAGCCCATTTCGGGGCTCAGCGAGCGGGACTCATTCCCAGTCCTGAAGTTCATATGCCCCTTTTGAGAGGGCTTTTTTGATGACATATGGACTGAGCCATAAGGGTTGAAGTGTTCCTACCCCCAAGAGGTCATGTTTTTGATCGTATAGTAAAACAAGATATCCCTCTTGGTAAGAACAAGGCTTGACCTTTTTGTCATACTGGGCTTTCACCCAGTGCTTGTGGGCTTCGAGTGTCAATTCGACATCTCAATGGGTTTCATCCAGTTGATTTAGGTATAGCAGGTGCTCCTCTTCGATAGTAGTGCCGGGCAAGAGTTCAACAATGATTTGTAAGGAAGGAATCTGACACTCGATTGGTAAAACTACTTCCAGGCCATAAGCTAGTTGAAAAGGTGTGAAGCCTGTAGTAGTCTTAACTGAAGTTCGGTATGCCCATAGCACAGGATATAACATTCAATGCCAGTGGGTTTTATGATTCCCTACTAACCTATGGATCATGGTTTTTAAGACGCCATTGACAACCTCTACTTGACCATTAGCTTGGGGGTAGTAGGAGGATGATTGATCCTGGCAAAAACCTAGCAATGATGTTAAGTCAGACATCATGTGATTATGAAAATGAGACCCATGGTCTGTAATGATTATGTGGGGTACATTGAAGTGACAAATGACCTGATTAAATTGGAATAGTGCCTCGATTTCCCCATCGGCCGGAAATGTGGGAAGGGCTTCGACCCATTTCATGAAATAGTCCACAACTATAATAACATAGTTTTTTCCAACAGAGGAAACAGGGTTGCAAGTTACGAAGTATATCCCCCATTTGGCAAAGGGGCTGATGGAGATAACTGGGTGCAGTAGGGCTGGGGGAGCACACATTTTCGTTTTAAACACTTGACAAGGATGACATTGTCGGATAGCCTTGATACAATATTTGAACAAGGTTGGCTAGTAGTAACCTGTGCACAAAATTTTATGTGTAGTAGATATGCTAGAAAGATGACCGCCACATGCCCCAGCATGGTAGTCATTTAAAACATGTTCCGCTTCTTCATGAGTGAGGCAACGTCAAAGAACTGTATCTGCACCACGATGATATAACGTATCGTTAAGCACTAAATAGCGTTGTGCTTGGTGGTAGATGTAACGACGATCACCTAACGATAGCTCGGGGCGGAACCGTTGCACTTGGAGGTAGACAAGAATGTCACCATACCAAGGGTTAGTAGTGTAGATAAGATAGAAAGCTTCATCTGGAAGAGGATCGTGGCTATCTCATTAGAATGGACAATGGGAAGATCCAAGAAAGGTTTGGCAAAGACTAAGGAATTTTTCACCTTGGAATCAGTGAAAACCAAATCAAATTGTTGGAGGATCACGATCCATTTTGAATATTTCCCTCCAATTACTTGACAAGAAAAAATGTGTCCATCAGATTCTCCAAGGTGATGACAGTAGTTTGTCGCAGCAGTATGTAATATTGGAAGCGGTCGACAGTAAAGATGACTACAAATGACAACTTTTCCACATGTGAATATCTAAGTTCGGGCCTAGTCAAGCCTTACGACAGATAATACATCACATTTTCACTCCAGTCATCATGAGTTTGAACCATGACCATTCCTAGAGAGGATGGCGAGGCTGTTAGGTATAGAAGAAATTCACGTCCATAATTGGGAGAGATAAGGAGTGGGGTTGATATAAGCACATTTTTCAAGGCATCAAATGATCATTGAGCTTGATCATCCCACATATACGGAACTCCCTTCTTAAGTAGGTGCATAAAGCCTTTCGTCAACTCAACATAGTTTATGATGAATCGTCATAAAAATTTTTCTTTCCCTTGCAAATGTTGGAGCTGCAGAATGGATTGTGGTTCAGGCAATTGAGTAATTTACTTTACCTTATCAGGATCAACCCTAATCCCGTACTTGGAGAAAATGAATCCAAGTAAGCTTCTAGACTCAACAAAGAAAACACATTTATGCAGTTTCAGAAATATGTTATAAAACCAACACCTAAGAAAGATAGCTCTTAAATGATCTAGGTGTTGCACTCGCTACTTGGAATGGGGTGGAAGGTCATCCAAGTAAGCTTGAATGATATGCCTGATATCGTGAAATGCGTAGTCCATGGCCCTTTGAAATGTTGCTCCAGCATTCTTTAAACTAAATGGGAGTTTTCGATAGATTCCCCAAGGGAAAATGAAGGCGGTTTTGTGCTGGTCTTTGGGTTTTATAGCAATCTGGTTGTAACTTAAGAATCCATCCATGAATGAAAATGATTCACAACTTGCATAGTCATCGATGATTTGGTTGATGAACGGTGTTAGATAATTATCCTTTGGACATGCAGCGTTCAAGTCTCGATAGTTGACACATACGTGGATGATTCCTTATTTCTTATTGACATGAACTAGATTGGACACCCATTCTGGTAAGGGAACATGATAGACGAAATTAGCACGTAATAACTTTTCCACCTCAATTTTAATGGCTGTCATTTTGTGGGGGTGGTCTGGTCAAAGCCTTTGGCAGATAGGTTTAGCATTGTCATATATCTTGATCTCATGCTCGACAATAGATGGATCTATGTCGGGCATTTCCTCATAATACCAAGAGAATACATTGCAAAATTCCTTAAAAAGGTAGGTGAAGCTTGAAATTTCCTCAGGATTGCAATCTACTCCAACCTGGATGTTTTCCACGATGCCTGTCGTGACATAAATATCAATGAGAAATGTCTTTGAAATATTTCCCATGTTTCCTTCCGAGTCCAAAGTTTGGATAGTTGTATATGGTGAGGAAATGATTTCAGGTGCGTCAGGTGACAAGATTTGAAGAGGCATCATGTCTGAACCAGATATCGAAACATGATCGTGCGAGTCCTCCCAAGGTCGCTCTTCTAAACTTATGATCTCTCTAATAGCTTCGTCTGTATGTAGGACTTGATTGAGGGGATCAAAAGAAGGAGTATTTATGGGGGGGGCAGTGGTACTATTGGCCATGACCAAAGTGACCAGAGACACGGATGCAGATTGAATGGCCTGGTAGGCCAATTCAGTTGGTGATAGAGACATTTGTTCTCCGTAAGTGTCAATGTTTGAAGGGGCCCGTAGGATCCAAGGATTAGTCAGTTTGTGAGGAACAGATGAAACCGTATTGACTGTTTGTGGAACCGTTGGTTGTAGAAGAGGGAAAAAACTCATAAGGGAAGATCCCTTTAGTAGACCAGTACCAATACTGACGTAAGAGTCAGGTACACCACCCACTAAGGGTATAGAGCCACTTGGTAATGAGGAATAATCAGGGGTGCAAAAGGATAGTTGGTCCACTGTGACTACCTTTCCATCCAATGGAAATAAGATGATGTGAAAGACAGTAGACAAAAAGGTCATCATGGTGTAAGTCCAACTGCGACCCAACAAGAGATTATAGTCGAGCTTTCTATCTACGACTTCGATGTCCACCGTTATCATTTTTGCATACAAGGTGATGAGGTAGCTAGCTAGGTCACATTTTGGGATAAAAGTGTGGCCGTCAAAAGATTTAAGGGAATTCAACGACGGGGATAGGTTTGGAGAACCCAAAGCGAGCTAACATGAAGCCGACATTACATAGGTAGAAGCACCTTCGTTAATGACAATTCTATGTATACCTTTACCTTTCGAAAATATTTGCACCTGAAATGCAAGCTGGTGAGAAAGGGGAGATTTACACTTTTCCATGTCAAAAATTGCAAGCATGGAATCCTGTGGGTCGATACCACCAATGGCCAAAAGAAGCACTTTCCTTTGTGCTGGACATTTTTGTAATACTTCGAGCACTGACATAGCCGATGACGTTTGCGCCAAGTCTTCTACAATGTTGTAGTTTTGTGTGACACGTGCAGATGTATTGTGTGTTGTGCGTCTAATTGCCCCTTTAGGGGGGTGAATCACAAAGTTAGAAATCAACCTTTTGATATGAAGATTGTTAGGTGGTGGTGGGTTTTGACTTGAGGAGGGTTCCTCTGCATGAGCGACAGGAGCTCCATAAGATTTGGCTCTGGTTTGTAGATCTATCGTTTCAAAGGTGTAAACAGTAGAGGGTCCTTCACCAGCTGAAGGATGCTGTGAACCGCCATTTCCCCCTTGTGGGGGTTGGGATTGGTTTGCAATAAGGTGTTTCTACTGCTGAGCGGGGAAAGGATTATTTAGGACAACAGGGGTCCTTCCAATATCCTTTTTAGTAATGAAATATGTGCACTCTTGGAGACGTGGGAAACGATAGGTCATGTGGTCTTTGGCACAGATTTTGCAAGGGAATCTGGTGCTTTTATCCTTTCCATCGTTAGGGGGTGCAACAACCTTCTGCTTTGGATTTTGTTGCTTTGTTGACTGCTCTTCAGAAGGAGCGGTCTTTTTCTTATTCTTCTTGTTCTTACCACCGAGTTTTTGTGTAGACTGCACAGATTTGATCGCGGTGGTAGGAAGAGAAGTCGATTTGGTAGAGGGGTCCACTGACATTTGAGCAATGTGACCATTAAGTTGTTTTACAGCAGCCCCAAAGGTTGCACCGATAATCCCATCGGCATGCGCTATGGGTTGTTGAGTAGCGAGAGAATTGGAGTTGCGAGGGGCATTGGGAATTATGTCATATAGAGTGCCAGACTATGAATATATTATATCTAAGTGTTGGGCATGACGTATCTATTGGTCTTTTGTGAGCGCACCACCTAAGGCAACATCCTTAGTGATTTGGGGGAGTAGAGACTTACAGAACCAATCCGCTAAGAGATAGTCTGGGAGGGGAGCTTTGACTAACCTCCGCCTACGTCTCCATTCATGCATATGATAAGAGATGTAGGTGGTGGTATCTTGACGTAATGAAGAGAGGAGTTCTGTCCTAGTTTCATAGCAGATGGGTAGTTGGAAGTGCTTTAATAATTCCATCACTAGATCATCAAAGGTATTGACTGATGCGCGTGGTAACTCAATGTACCACTTGGTTACATTGCCAGTAACGGTGCTGGGAAAAAGACGTAACCGAATACTATCATCCATCATGGAGTTAGAAACACTCTATAGATGATAGGTGGTGATGTGTGTACCCAGATCCTCTCCTTGTTTCCCTTCGAAATTAGGGATGTTTGTTGGTATTTTATGCGAGATTGGTAGCAAGAGTAAGTTATCATAGATGGGGTCATTTCTAAGTTTGTACAAGTCGGGGATATCAAGTGTTGTCAAGAAAGGTAGAGTGCGTGATGCCCCCAAATCAGACCAAGGTGATGACACATGACTTGAGGATCCTTCCGGTCCTCCCATCGTGTTGTTCCCAATATTATACACAGGTTGCATGGTATAGTAGGTGCCTTGGGGTATGGTATTGTAATGTGGATTTCCATAGGGATTGTTAGGTTGGGGAATAGAAGTGCCCCCAAGGTAAGCAGTGCCCCCTTGACTGATTTGAGGTTGTGAGTAGGGTTCCCCCATGGATTGATTGGGACCTCCTTGAGGATTCCCACTTGCCACAAAACTAACCATAAGTCCTTGACTAGCATAAGAGGTGTTCATGTCAATCAGCGACTGACCATGCATACCTGAAAATGGAGGGGGCCCTGTTACGTTCCTGATTGGTATATGCATATTGGGAGTGCCCCCATATACTTGAAGCTGGGGGTTAGAACTATATAATGGATGCCAACCATATTTTTGGTTGAAGGGACCCGTGCTAACTGTGTTATATTAAGCGTTATAAGTAGCGCTATATGTAGCACTTGTCAAAGGTACAGGGTTTGACACTAAAGGGTTAGAACCCAGAATAAACTCGGTTCCACTCGTGGAGGGTGTCACCATAGGGTTTGAACTTGGGACAAATGGGATAGGAGGGTTCGCCATCAAAGGTCTGGTATTGATTGTCGATTGGGGAAGTGGTGGAGGACCAAATGTGTCCAAAAAATCCCACGACCCATTAGTAGTTGACAGGATGGGTGGAACTTTTCCAAATAAAGACAAAGGAGGTACAGATGCAATTGGAACCAAGATTGGGCCAAACGGATTTGTGATCAGAGGATTGTATGGAGGAAGAAATCCTTAAGTAAAGAAATCCTTTGGTAAGCTTGAATCGTTGGATGTCCAAATTGATTCTGCGAGAGATCTCGGAGACTGATTTCCCGAAGACGGGGAATCGGGTTCACTGGAGCTTGGCGGATCCTCCATAGTGAGTAGGGGAAGTCCTAATAATCATCTAGATTGACGATGAGGGCCGGATGTAGCCATGGTGGTAGATAATTCTTATTAGTAAATTTTATAGTGATGTTTATTAAAGTCTCAATGATAACACTCTAGCACCTAAAAAATAAAAAATACACTAAGTAAATCAATCAACAAGCAGAGGGAAACGAGATTGTCTGACAAGCAGTGATCACTGGAGATGAAACCGAGTATCACAATAAATAACAGAGAGAGTTGGCAAAATGTACAGTTACAGTTACTCTAGAGCTTCGCCCGAACCTCAGATTGAGGAGCCAAGTACCCCCGTGAAGATAAGCACCCTCCCAAAAACTGAAGACAGAGTAGGTCCTTCTATGTTAGGTACCAGGGCAGCCCACCCCATTCACCTTGTGTTAGTCCCTAAAAGTATGGCCACTAAGGATACCTCAGATCACAGACACTACGGGGGGGACATCATCATAGACAGTACGCTGTGTGGGCATGATACCTGAGTCCCTGACTCAGTTCTGATATCGCTGAAGGGATCCCCGATACATGGAATACCCAAAAAATATGTAAGCAAAGGTGGGCTACCTTCACTTATAGTCTGATGTTGTCTCATATTTAGCTCCGCTTTTACTGGAGTGGTCCTGGTAGTATGAGTGCAGAAGGATTTCTCTCTTTAATGACACTAGTTTTAGTGTATGATCCTGGGCAGTTTACTCACATTGCCTAACCCAAGATCCTAGCCTAAGCTAATGTGTGTTTACTCTAGAAAGAGTTGCTAATTGATTTTATTAGGTAGATTTTAAGTGTACTTTGTTAGAGTCTTCAGTAGGGGTGTTGATGTATGATATTTTATGGGACTTTGACTCAAATCATGCAAAAACAATTCTTGTCAATTTTCAATTTCGATGAATAAGCTGCTTCTACAAAGGAAGAGTCATGCATACATCAATATTCATTTGATGCATCCTATTCACTACAACACTTGCATAACCGACAAAAATTTTCAATGCTCACTAACAACTACTAAAACCAAATAATGCAAAAATTAACTAGCTAAGTAGAAAACAATAAAAAAATTTCATTTTTTTCTTTTATGAGAATAAAAAATTTAAGAAGGAAAGCTATTTTCTTAAAACAAAATTATATTTAGGACACAGATCAGTCAAACAAAACACAACTACAAATCCCTTATCAGTCCAGAAGCAAGTTTACCAACCCTTTGAGGTCACAGACACTGTTGTTTATCAAAAAATGGGTGACTAACGCTCTGTGCTAGAGGCCATAGAGAGTTACTGGTGGAACTAATGCTTTGTTTGTGAAGCTACAGTGCTTTATAAAGCTCTATTTACACATGTAACCTATGTTAGTGAGGAAAATCACTTCAAAAAAGATATGAGGGGATCAGATCCAGGGCTGAGCAATGAAAGAAGAGTGCTGCAAGGTCCTGAGTGGTCAGAAAAGGAATGAAGAAGTACACGAAGGTTTGGAAGAAGGAGAGATCTAGGAACTTTCTGGGAAAACTGGGAACTAAAGTGTAATCCCTAGTGGATTTTCCAATTCTACTATAGGGATTAATGCACAGTGTATGGAAGATGAAGGAACCCTCAACAGTCTTCCCAAGACCCTTGGAAAACTGTAAGATTATTTGCAGTTGTCACAAAGATACATGCATGTCCATATTCAAAAACCAACTATCAAAGCGATATGGATTCATTACCTTGAGCCTTCGTATGGAGTTTTTGGAGAGTGCAATTCAGCTAGATGGAAGTCCCTTGAGTCGGCTCCTAATCAAGTCCCACACATAGAAAAGACAAGCATAATCACAACATAAAACCTTGATAATCAATGCATGAATATACAAAAGACATCTAGTTGCACATAACTAAGCTACTCATGCTAAAAGACATTGAATAAACATTTAAATGAATTATAGTACCAACATCACAGAGTGGATAGTACAATTGCAGTTCTATATTAATGTTGAAAGACTGATTACAACCATTGGTTGCATCAACCATCCCTTACCCCTCCAGCTCCTCTCTCTCTCTCCATTCTTACCAACTTCTTATGCTTAAGTTTGAGATTCTGCTCGACAATCAAGTAAGCTATCCTTTCAAATGATCTGACCCTTTTCACAATAACCCTAGCTCTGCTTATGTAGCATGTGAGGTTAGGGTTGCCAAGTTTCTCCATAAGTTTCTTTGGGTAAAATCAATGATGTTTCCATTATTTTGAGCTATTTCTCATTTTCAAACTCCATTAGGATTAGTAATCCCCCAAATAGGTTGAAATTGGATGTTTCCTTGCTTTTCTGAGTTGATTTAGGAGAGAATATAGGGATATTTCTTAGTCAATCCACTCCTTTGACCCTTATATCTTCATTAGGGTTTACTAACATTGTTCCTGAGGTAACAAATAGAGTTACTTGGGTCACTAATGCACCCTTAGGCTTGTTGAGAAGCTTTATAAAGCAAGTTTCTAGTGTATAGGCAACGTTAGCTTGGAAACAAGGTTTGTGAACTTGGTCATTGCTTCAGTCATCATGTCTTTCCCCTCTAAGCTGATGAGGAGGTCATTTTACTGTATAACAATTATTGCATGTGCCTTCAGGTTGACCAGTTCCACCCAGGACTGAGAAAACTTGACTTGCATGCATGGGATTCTTTTTCTTGAAATAGAAAAAAGCATCCCTATATTTTAGGGATCTATTTTTAGCAGCTGGAGGTTACATGCAAAGATCGTTTTAGAAACTTTCCTCCAAGTGTTTCTTTTTCCTAGATTTGTGGCATGCGTGTCATGATCCTCAAACTTATTTATTCGATGCATCAGAGCTCATTCTTCACATCAATCTTGGAGATTTGACATCCCACAACACATCCAGGAGTCTTCAACACATCCATCTTAACTATTTCTAGGTAAGTCCACTTTACTTGTCTTTTGCAGCATTTCTGTCGCTTTTTTTGTTTTGGCTTGTGTGAGTGATGTCTGCTTGATTTCTATGAACACTTGCTGTTGTTTACATGCATATTAGCTTGTACTAGCACCATTTCATTTTTCGTTAGAATCTCACTGTTGTCGCATGCATGACACTGTTTTTCACGAACTGTCGTTGATTCGGTGAGTCGTCTTACACACATGAATGTTGTTCCATTTTTTTGAATCTTGCATCCATTGTTTTCATGCATGATCATTCACCTTTGCTTACACTCAGCATCACATGCATTCACATCTTCATTTGCTTTCAGTTGGCTGTCGCGGGTCTGGGAAACCTTGGCTGAGACAATGCCTCACCAAGACAACATTGTGAAATTATGAGAGGGAAGGCTCTACCTTCCTCCCAGAAAATGTGCATTTCTAGACAGTGATTTTCCTCCAGTCTTGCCTTGCACAATTTTGAGAGGCAATGACTGCTGGCCCAGAAAATTGTGTAACGTAGTCCTTGTGCTTACAGCTCTTGCTAGCTAAAATTGCGCATTGTGCAATACCAGCATTGAGAAGGCCAGCCTGGATTGCGCATTGCTCAATTCTAGTAGCCATCTAGCCTCTAGATAGTCTGGACTGCCTTTTGTGCAGTTTCAGTAGCCAGTCTCCTAGCCTCCCAGTGAAAATTGCGCAATCCTTGTCAGTCAATCCCCAGGTATGTAGCATGTCATCCGTCAAGTTTTCTTTATTTTTAGTTGAAATATTTCTTGCCATGCATGTCACCATGTCTCTAGATATAGCAGGTGTTTTTCCATCTCTCAGTAGTTCAGGATCAATGACCTCCAAGAGATCAGGATCAAAGGACACCAACGGAAGCGCAACTAGAGCAGCGGTTGATCGAGTGTCTACAAGTTTTCCAATCTATGAAGACACCAAGATGATTGTAGACAAAGACATCAAGCTGAAATGGCAAGAGGTCAATGATGCATTCTTAGGCACATTTGGGGAATATCTCAAAGATTGCCAAGTCTATGTGAACATTCACAAGTCCAACTTGTACCAGATTGTATGCAGGTATCCTGCATTCCCTTGCACAAACATGATACATTGGATCATTTCGCACACTGATCCCGAGACGATGAAATTGAGCAGTGTCAACGGGGTGTAGATTTATACCTTCAGGGCACAGTATTATCAATAGATGTATCATTTGTCAAAGCTAGTGATCACCATGGAGACACTCTTTAGCATACCCAACAACAATGTTAACTCCAAGTATATCTTGAAGAACTGGGTAAAGGAGCTAGCCAAATTCAGGATGACACCCAACCAGATTACAAGACAAAGATACCGCGGAAGGCGTATCATTACTTGGTCATCTTTGCATGTCGCTTGTATGGCCAATAGATCATAGAGACCTTCCTGCAAAGTTGGGTGATCGCATTGGACCGACTAGGCCAGTGAAGGCAAAGCATGCAACTGGTCTAACATATTGGCTCATAGGCTAAAGAAACAAGTCATATGAGCTCAGCAGCTACCCAAAGGTCATCAAGCATAAATCTACATGTCCACCTACATCTTGGATGCAATTTGTGCCTATCAGGAGTTCTTGGGCATGAAGTGGGCATGGACATCGACGAAAACCTCTATCAACACTTATTGCAAATTGTTTTTGAAATGGAGCTTCAGAGGAGTTATCACACAACTGTCAGATCATTTTCTCAACCTAGTCTGTGAGATGATATTTGAGCAGGATCCACCTTGCATGTCGAAGGAAGCAATGGAGACATTGATTGACATAGCGGATTGGTATGCCTCACCGTCCGACACCTTCATACAGATGTACAATGCGGAGAAGCCTCCAAAAGTTTTGCCGAATTTTTCCATGGACAAGCTCGTCATACAAGAAGTATCACACCACATCTCGGCAGGACTATCAGCTAGGTTGCACCAGAAGAAGAAGGCACCTTGGCCCACTCTTCCATTTTTGTAAAGTTGTACGAGATATGGAACCTCAAGCATGTAGATGTCAAAACAGAGGAGATCAAGAAATATCCTTTCAACGTCTGAAGCTTCAATCTATATGACCCGCATTGTATTGTGAAAGATCACTATGCGAGAGTACAATTTCAGTGGATCCACGGGGCATGTCATTGGGTGGAGGAAGACCCATGGAGATATTGTTATAGATTCTCAAGGCCCAATGAGCCAGTCGACATTGCTGTGGAATGGTTAACAAAGCAGTGTGAAGAAGCATCCAAGAGAGCACCACCAACAGAAGTAGCAGAGGTAAACATACCGGAACATGACAAAGGCAAGAGGAAGATTGTTGACAATGTTGAGGCAGAACAAAGCTGCAAATTTAGAGCAGACCCACTTGTATAGAAAGCAACTTTGGTAATAGAGGCTAAGAGGCAACAATGCAACAGGAGGAACGTGAAAAAGGCAGAGATAAAAATAGAGGATGGAGGAAACAGAGAAGGAGTTGCATGAGTTGAAGGAGAAACTCCGGAAGGAACAGGAGCTGCGTAGATAGGAGAAGGAAGAACAAAAAGAATAGGTACATTAGGGGGCACAACATGTACAGACATATGAAATTGCGCCCGTATAGGTAGTAGACTCATCCGAACATTTGGCACCAAGCAGATAGGGTGAGCAGTCACAGGAGCAGGAATTCACTCAAGAGATTGAACAAGAACTTGAGCAGATGGTTACAGATATGCAACATCAAGAGTTAGAGAAAGACATCGACCTCGTGCCTTACTACCAAGAGGTCAGCCTACCAGCTTCACCGGATTCGGAAGTAGAGGAAGTCCCAAGTGACTAAGGAGAAACTGAGGTCCTTGGAGATAATCCAGAAGAAGAGATGCACAACATATCATTCAATGAGTCACATCATATAGTTGTGCAATCTCGCAAAGTTTTTACTCCAGATGAAAACACATCTCCTGCACAGTTTGAGGAATGAGTGATTGTGTCTGACATGCGAAAACATCCAGCAGCATTAGCCGATGCTACCAGAGCATATGACGAAGCTAATAGCTCGAGTGTTCACTTCTTTATAGCTGAGAACGAGTGCATGGCTAAGGAGTTACAAAAGGCCAAGAAAGGAGGAGAACTGGTTACAACATCCACCCGAGCAGAGTTGAAGAAGGCAATACTAGATGAAGTATTGTCCCTTGAGATAGTCATGCGGGCATTGTATTCCAAGTTTGGTACCGTGCATAAGGAAATTGTCCATATTAACAGTTGGCAGCAATGATGTGCTAGGAGAGCACGTATCTTGTCAAACGTGCATACTGCTTTTGACTACATGCAAACATGGACAATGAGATACAAGGGAGTCCTGTTACACTTGCCTAAGATGATGAAGCCAAGAGCAGTCGAGCTGAAGGCATGCATCCAGAGTCAGATCAGGAACTATGAAGAGCTCCCACAACTCATCACTAATTTGTAGGCTTCTCATGCACGGGTATTCCAGAGTATTGGTGTTGCTGTGCACACACATGTGATCCCATCTATCGTGACACTCACTGAGGCAAAGACAAAGGCACAAGTATGACTAGAGCTTGACTTGCAATTTGATGAGTTGATGCACATAGCCACCAGCCCAGACTTAGTGATCAGTGTAGACACCATGCATCAGTATGTCATTGGTCCGACCGCACTCAAGACAATGATGCACATGTTATTAGACGAGTTGGATAGAGGAGTTAGAGCAGTGTACCTGGATGCTACAAAGGAAAGAGTTCAGTTCCAGAAAGATGTCACCATAGAGTACATAGACACCATAGTAGACTATCAAGCTTGGCATCAGTTCGCTACTGTCAGCCACTAGGAGGATGTCAAAGAGCTAGTCCTCCCATAGTTGTCCGAGTCATAGTGATGTCTTACATGGTTTGCTCAAGCCTATTTTGTCTCACATGGGTACATGTGCAGATTGTATGTAATGTCTTGTCAAGTGGAAGTTAAAGTGTTGATATTTGGATGTAATAGTCATAGAGTAGATGGAGAGTCATGAGGGTAGATGAACAGTCACAAAGGGGAATTTCAACAGCCACCCCACCCTTTGCTATATATAGTCCCTCATAACTCATTGTATGGGATTTTGGTCATCCAAGCTTCTGATAGGAGTAGCTTAGAGAAAGCTTGGAGAGAATTGTAATGAGCCTTAGCTTCTCCACTGTGCAGAGATAGTATATCTCTTTGGAGGAGTAGGTGACAGTAACTGTAACGTTCCGCTGTCTGAACTAGTGGTTGGTCATGGTTGTGTTGTATGACTCGAACTTTCACTGCTTAATATAAAAAAGCCAACATGTTTCATTCATATGCCTTATTGTATTTAAACTATCTTGTTTACTCTAAATTATATATGTATCTGTTTGCTTACACATGCATGTATGACTTTCCTTTTTAAGTATGTATGAATCTTAATTAAATGTGTTTTTGGTTTAACCATAACTTTGGATTTCTAGCATACTTTCCTTCCATTTTGTGATGCATCTTTGCTTGTGCATTACCTTCTTAACTCCATGATTTCACAAGTTTCCAAGTGGCGCACTCACCTCACCCTCCATGTGTTAGAACCACTCATGCATCTTCCTTGACTTGTTGCATATGTCACACCCTTGCTACCAATAGGGACATATTACTTGCCTCTGAGCACAGCCATGGTAAAGGAGATACCGTACGACCCACTGTTGTGACTCCTACACCAAACGGTCTGAGGTCTAGTTGGGACTTCTTACCAGGGAGATCCTTTGACATGTTGGTGGGTCCAACACCATCAACAAACCCATAAACAATACATTTTCCTATGTGTGACTGCTCTATAATAAATTATGATAAGTGCGACATGACAAATACACTTTACGATGACTCTGACGATACTTGTGGGACAATCCTCAAAATTTGTGAATGAGTGCGAAAAATGTTTATATGGTTAGGAAAACTCATAAACACAAAGATGAACCCTTAAAACCACTAGAATGATTTTTTACACTTAATGTGACAACGCACATGCAAAAAGATGATATTTTTCCTAAGTAACATCTAGGACCAAAAAACTCCAAAAAGATACATGAAATGAGTCTTAGTGTTTGCGACAACAATGTACAAGATCAAGGAAGGCTTCAAAATTGAGCATAGGCCAAAATTTTGGAGGGTTTTGTAGTTGTTACAATAGGTAGAGGCTATGCTAAATTTTATTCCTCCTTCCATTTTGAACCAACTCCAAATTTTGCAAGGGAATTTTTTTTTTACGTCGATTCATTCCAAATTATGCAGAGATAACCAAAGTTTTACTCAACTTTTGAAAACGGGAATATTTTTTGTATGGTATGAAACTGTTAAAAAATCTTTCGATGCACTCAAACATGCTTTGATTCACACACTTTTGTTGCATCTACCCGATTATCATTGAGATTTCTTTTTGTATTTAGCTACATTTGATGTCATCATTGGCATGGTATTAGTTTAGGAGGATGAATTGAATGAAGAACATGTGATTTATTATTTAAGTAGGAATCTTACGAAATCTGAAATAAAATATGCACATGTAGAGAAATTGGCCTTGACAGTTGTACAGGCCGTCCAAATATTTCATCACTATATTCATTTATGTAAAACAAAAATGATTTTAGATTGTAACCCTATGGTTTACATTCTTACGAAACAATTTCTAGGGGGCAAATATTCCAAATGAATAGTTATCCTTTAGGAATTTGATTTAAAATTTATGAAATCCAAGTCCAAGAAATCATTGGTGTTTGCTAAATTCATATGTGACTTTCCTTATTCTGAAACAAAAATCATGGCTGAGGATTCTCTTCCAAATGAATCACTCTTTCTTATCAGTACATTAGACCCTTGATATGGAGATATTATTGTTTGTCTTCAAACTTAGACTTTTCATCTCGAATTATCTCAAACTGACAGTTGTCGTATTTGGTACCAATCTCAACAACATACTATTTTTGGCAATACACTTTATCGTCATGGCGATGATTCTATTTTTAGATGATTTTTGACACATGATGAAGCCAAAAAAGCATTAAATGACTATCATTCCAGAGCATGTGGCGGTGATATGTTAGAGTTTTCCACTGACCAAAAAATCTCACGCACTAGGTATTTCTTGCCTTCCATGTTCAAAGATTGTATATCTGCATTCCATAAATGTCATAATTATGAAATCTATCATCACAAAATGCATGAACCCCTTGCTCCTCTTCACCAAATCATCATTGTTAATACTTTTGTGAAATGGGGCATCGATTTCATTACATATAACCCTCACTCGGCTATGGGGGGGGCATGGGTATATTATCCTAACAGTGGATTATTTTACAAAATGGGCCAAGGTGATGCCTAGATATAAAGATGATGGTGAAACCACTACCCTCTTCATATTCAATCATGTGATTTCTAGGTTTGGTGTTCTATAAGGCATCATCACAAACCATGGCAGCCATTTTCGAAATTTTATGATGATTAAACTCACTGTAAAGCTAGGCTTGCATCATGATAGTTCAACTCCACATTACCCACAAGAAAATGGCCAAGTAGAAGTCATTATGCTTCAACGGATTGTAGGAATTCATAAACGAAATTGGCATTTGATGCTTTTTCCAGCCTTGTGGGCATATCGCACCTCACAAAATATTGCAACCGAGTTTACTCCCTTTCAGTTGGTTTATGGTCTGGAAGTAGTCTTACCCATTGAATGTGAAATCCCATATTTGAAACTGGAAATCGAATTATTACCTAGTACTTCTATAGAGGAAGAATGATTTTTATACTTTAGCACATTTATATGAGACTTGTCGTAATGCTACACTAGCTAGTGAGACTCATAAAAAACGAGTTAAAGCAAATTTGATCAAAATGTAAATCCTTGCTCATATTTAGAAGGTGACTTAGTCTTGGTTTACAATCAAGAGCATGATAATTTGGGTGCCGGTAAGTTCGAACCTATGTGGCATGGTCCCTATATCATAAAACATGCATTGGCAAAAGGGGCATTTGAACTATTTGACTATGACGATATTCCTTTAGGAAAGCCCATAAGTAGACTTTACTTGAAGAACTACTATGCCTAATTCATTGCTTGAATTCTTTGTACATTGTTGTATCATATTTTAGTGTGGAAATTTTGCATCTTTTTATGAACTTCTTCTACTTCTCCTGCTTATCTTTTGTTACACTTTATTTTCAAATGTAGACACTCCCTCAAACTTACATTATTTATGCTGATGGCGCTAGTCGTAGTACTTAGAATTTGTCTTCCACATCTTGGGCTATTTACTCACCCATTGATTATTTAGTAAGTCTCCATGGAATATGCATTGGTTGAACAATGAATAATTTTGCAGAATATAGTGCAGTTATTGAGCTATTATTTGATGCCATTTCATTTAATATTCATCGTTTAATCATTAGGTTGGATTTTCAACTCATATTATTACATTTAAACTGTGTTTATTTAGTAAGAAGCTCTACAATGTTAAGGATGTTTTTGTGGGTTTGTCTCTTAGAGAGAGAATTCAATTACATTGAATACCAACGCATTCCAAGACATTTAAACACATTAATTGATGTATTGGCTAATTATGTGTTAAATTGACATTTGGAACATTTGTAAAAAAGAAAAAACAATAGTCATTCACACATTGTACAAAATGTGTTGAGAAAATTTAAGTAGCTTTCATTAGTCATAATGTATGTAAAAGGTTTGGGTTTACAAAAAGTTTCATCCAAGACATATGAGGCCCCGTGGCCTTTATTATCTGAACATGCTGATAGATCAAAAAATAAAATCTAGCCCTATGACTAGCAACTAAGCATGATGATCATGATAATAGACCATAGCATGAGCCACTCATTGTAACATATGACTAATTGGCCTTAATACTTCTATTGTATGCCTCTCGTAGCAGAGAGGTAAATCATCAATCCTAACATATGAGATATCTAGAGTCAACCTCTCTAGGTTATGCTCAATCTCGGTCAAAGCCTCTGTTGCCTCGGGGTTCTGTGCTACGGGCGCTGTTGGCTTCGCGTCACATTTGTCAAATCGTCGCATCGTTGTTGGTCTGATTGGACCCACATTTGCATGATTATTTTAGCTAATTAGTTTTGGATGTAAAAAACAAAAACAAAAACAAAAAAAGTTTCTGAAAAAATACAAAACAACGAATGTGGGAATTTTTCCTTATTTCACTCCATTGCATTCCTACAAGGAGTGGGATATCTGGATCACTGGTGTAGTCCATACTTGCATATGGGTAATCTTCAATCATGATAATCTATAGATCCAACCATCTGAAGAAAGCAGGAGTATATTTGACAATCAGACCATCACCACCTCCGTGGTGAGCCATCAATGAAACCCACTGTAGCATGTGAGGATCTTGTGGTCCTCCCATCTCCATAGATACCTGTGGACAAAGAAGAGGAATCCTCTCTAGAGAAAATGAAATAAATATAGCACCATATCCAAAATTCTTTAGTTTGCCAGTCTTTTCTCTAGTGAGTTTCCCTTTGATGTTGACAACAACTCCACACCAGTTAAAAATAGTAGGCTGTAAGCACTCTAGTGAGATATGCATTTGGGCTTTGGTAACCAAGTGGAGTGTAACACTTCCACATAGTCGGGAAATAGTAAACATAATGGTCCTCAGTGGAAGACTCTGGATGTTTTTAATATCAGTTCTTCCATTGATAAGTTTAGATCTCAGAGCATAATGTTGGGCTAAATGAAATTCTGTTGGTTCACTGCTTGGCCTACCTCCAAATAATGAAATATTGGTCTTGCGGCATGAAAGCCCAGTCAAGAAATAAATATCATTGGCATATATGATAAGTCTTTGATCCCCAATCTAAAAACATTGTCCTAGGATATTCCAAGATCTCACCAAACATGTCAATAAATCCACTTGAGCTTTCACTCTTGGAATCATAAAATATTTAAGAATTCCACAATTTCTCAAAGCCTGCAATGTAGCTGGATCATTCAAGGCCTCAACATCTTGAGATTCATGTTTCTCTCTCTCCATTCCATTTTTTCACTTCAAAAACCTGAAATCAATGATGGAAATAAGTTAGAGAAAGAATATATAAGTTTTTGCAAAACGAAATGGTGTTTTTTATTATTGTTTTTAGAAACCCTCGGTGCCTTGCTATTTCCATTGTAGTATTTCCATTGATGTCAACATGGTCCTAATGCTTCTAGTTGAGTTAACCTTGGGATGATTGCGTTGGCATTGACGTAAAAAATATGATGTGACTCATGTTAGTTTGTGTTAGCATGTGTTGGCTTTGATGTTGTCCTATGATGATGGCACACTCATGATGGTCAATGATGGTATTGATGGAGCTTGATGGTTTTGGAGGAGTTGGAATGTGTATTGATGGAAATGTCATGATGATTGTGGATGGTTCTGCTATAGGTAGAGGATGCTTGCCACATATGTGTTGATCATGCACATCTTCATTTAGGTCTTCATGCTTATGCTTCATGGAGATTACTTGTTGCAGTGTGATGGCTTCATGATCATTATGATGATGTTGCAGATGTGCTACAAAGGTTTCCAGTTCTATTCAGATGTGTTTCATCTCGTTCAAATGTTTGTTAGAAAGTGGAGGATTTGTTGGCATACTTGCCAACCTTGTTTGTTGGCCCTTCTAGGTCAACTTGGTAGTGACACTTGGTAGGCATGTTTGATCTACTTACATATGTGTCAGAGGCCATTTCATAGTTCTAGAGGCTAGTACAAATGCTGGAGAAAAGGATCTAACTAATGGCAGAGGTCTTGAGCTAAAGGATTGATGATTTTATTCTTCCTCAACCACAATGACATGGAGAGAGGTCTGTGGGAGTGGTTGGAAGGCTTGAGTCACTTGCATAGAAGCCTATGGGACAAGTTATAGAAGCATTCACATAGAGACAATGTTATGGAAGTGACCGAGGGATTTGACGAGATTTTCTCTGCATTCTTTGGAAGGAAATTAGATTGGAAATTCTTAGAGGCTTAAGGAATTAGTGAAAAAGGTCACAAATTGTTTGAAAAATTTCTCTCATGATGTGAATGCATTTAGTGCACTAGTAGTGACCTTAGTGGATTAATTTGGTCCAATTTGTGCACCTTTGATCCTAGCCACAGGCTCAATTTCGCCCTACAAGTTTTATATACTTGTCTTGAGAGAATTGTGGTGGATGATTGAGTTAGATGTTGAGTTTATGTGTGGAGAGAAGGCTGAGTAGAGAGATTATGCTTTAGACCTTGAGTAGAGCCTATATGATTTAGTATATGAGTGTTATTAACTGAATAGTGAGTAGATTGAAGCATGATGTAGTATAGATCATATTTGAAGTTGTTGGAGTAGAGATTGGTTGGAGAGTTTTGTATGTTGTTGGAGTATATGTTGGTGTTCCTCTCACATATGTTTTTGCAGGAGATGTTGTTACTTTTGGTGCATAGCCTTAGTGTTTTATGTTGCTAATTGTAGTATGCAACAATTATTTTCTGATGTGAGAGTTTGATATATGTTGATATTAGTTTTATTGTGGCCACAATTTTTGCTATTGGAGACCACATGTTTTGTGCGTTTGTTTAATTTGATTTGATGATGAGACCTTGCTACTGAGAGCATGTATGTAGAGCTAATTTATTGTTGAGCATAGTTTCTTGGGATCCAGTTTGAAAATAGATGAAAGGAGGTTTGCATAGTGGAGAGGAGAAGTGACTTCATGAGAGAGGAGAAGTGATGACGAAGCTTCAATGAAAGGAAAAATTTATCATCCAATGGTAGTTGGATATTCCAATCAGAGTTGGGCGAGGATCGATTGATCATGGTGGATTTCAGCGGATGGTAGTCCATAGATCCATAGAGAACAAAGTCTTCTGATTTGATCAGTAGTATCGAGTCTCCTAGCCATTAGGTTTTGGAATTATGTATATGAGGTCGAGTCTCCATGTTGATGGGAGTCAACAAGCTATGTAAAATACCAATTGCTTGACTAATAGAAACTCAGAGCAGAATAACAGCAACAAGGGTGGTTTTCATCCTATAAGGGTTTCGACTAGAAATCTTGTATCTCATGTGTGATTGATGTGGTGTGCTTTGTTAATTGTTTATGTTGCTCACATGGTTTATGATTTAGATGATTATATCTTTATATGCATGAATAATCTAATGAGTTGCTAGTGCATATATGTGTGATTTATTAATTGAAGTAATAATTGGTAAAAATCATATATATATATATATATATATCACACTGCTGATTCACCCCCCCCCAGTAGTGCTCAAACATTTCCAACAATTAGGATTAGAGTGGGGATCTTGGTTGCAGCTTGATCATTGGAGAGTATATATGGGATTTGTTGGTGGAAATTTGATTTTTCTTTCTTTCAAAATAGATGTCATTACTACTTCAAATTACAAGATATGGCACAAAAATGTAAAATATCAATTATTATCTTATGAATCTAACATTTGGAGATAAGTATGTGAAGGTTGTGGTAAAGATCCAATAGTAGATGAATTTTTGCAGCAAGATGCACAAGCACGATGCATAATCTACAAGAATCTTCATGGTCATGATATGAAGAGACTAGTGGGTGTGAAACAGGCCAAATAAATGTGGGACAAGCTAGAATCAGTGATGGTACCAACAACAATAAGGAAAATGAGAAGAAGAGCAACAAGAAGAAGGGATTTCAAAAACAAGAAGCTTGGCCACAAGCTTCTCAATCTTCTAGTGCACATGATTCAATAGATGATGAGAAGAAACCAAAAAATCATGAACCCAAAGGTATAAACATTGATGCTTTTCTTTTGAGCTATAATTTTGATTCAGATTTAGATTATGCTAAAGCACATAGTGAAGATGATAATGTTATTAAGGGTCTTAGAGTTGATATTTCTAGACTAACAGTTGCATGCAAGGATCAAGAAAAATTGTTGCATATCTATGATGATAAGGAGGCCAAGCTCAAGGAAGAGATTGTCAGCTTAAATATTAAGTTGGATGAATCAAAAAAAATTGAGGAAGGTATGAGGAAACAATATCAAGTGAAGGTAGAAGAGGTTGAGAAATTAGAAGCAAAAGTGGTTTCCTTGTGAAAGCAGTGGAAGATGGAGAAGAGTGTTGTAGCCTTGGATAAATTTCTTGAGATCCAAAGATCACCATTGGATAAAAATGGTCTTGGATTTCAAAAGGGCGAGTCTATTTTGCACGCATGTAGAAACAAGAAAGAAGAACCCAATAAACTTGTAGCAAACAATACTAGTAGAAAAGGTGAGATCCAAGGAAAAAAGAAGAAAAAATAATAGCTAAGTAGCAAAAAAAAGAACCAGTAGTCGATTAAGCAACAAAAGGACCAACAACAGAAAAGCAAGCAAAATTAGTAGTTGATCAAGTAGCAAAACTAGCAATAGAAAATAAAATCTCAAGGATCACTTACATTCAGAAGATCCTTTATTCTTAGAGATAATCGTGACAGATCTTTAAGATTTCAGAGGAATAAAAGTCCTTTTGTTCCTTTTTTGCATAATATAGAATGTTACAACTATCACAAGTTTGGGAATATTGCAACAAATTGTTGGAGCATAACATATAGATCACATCAACAAAGATTCGAACAATTCTAGTAGCCAAGGAGATTGGCCTTCAAGTATAATCATGATTTTTATGGTTATTGTAATTCATATCACCTGTTTGGCCATAAGGAAATAGATTGTAGCTATAACCATTAGATGAGAGACACATTTCACGCAAGGTTTAGATCTGGCGTGAGCAGTAGAAGAGTTGACCGTCTTTCCCATGTGGAGTGCTATAATTTCCATAGATTTGGCCATATGGCAAGAGATTGTTTATTGCCTCATTATTCAAGGAAAAACCATCAAAAGCAGCAAAAACAAAGAGGATATATCACAAAACCAGTGAAGCAAGTGGAGGAGGATAAGAAGCAGGTCAAAGAGGAGAAGAAGCAACCCAAGACCATGTGGAAGAAGAAGGAGAAACAAGTCTTCAACTAGTGAAGAGCATTCCATTATGCAGTCCATGATTATTCATGCATACTTATAGAGGATTGCAGATTATGAGACGTGCATAACCTCAGGGCAAGCATGTGACAATTTGAAACAACATATTATGAGTTCTTTTTAGTGTCATGCACATTCAAGTCCACAATATTAACCTATATTTTGGAGGTATATTGAGCTTAGGGGGAGCTATGCATGGTATTTAGATTCATGATTTATCTTGTCTCTTTCATTCCTTTCCACTCATGTGTTTGTAGCAGATTTATATGTTTTTCATGAGTAGAAAGAAGAGCACATTTTTCAGCCATGTTTATGATGAGCCTCAGTATTGCAACAAGAATGCTGCAACTCCCAAGGCTACCAACTTTAATTATCAACCCGAGGTTCGTACAAACTTAAGAGGTATTAGAACTATATGTGCGACATACATTGCATCCTTCCTTTTCTATCATGACATAATGGAGTGCATGTAATGAAGCCAAATCCTAAACTAATTGCAAAAAATGAAATGTTAAAAATGGAACCTTAACCTATTGCAAGAAAGAAAGTACAAGGAAAGAAACCTATTCTAATTGCATAAAGATCATGAACTAAATGTAAAAGAAACCTAGCTTAACCCTATTTATCACATGTGATAATTTAAACTAACTGAGCATGAAATCCTATCTAGAGAGTACTAAATGTTGTGTGCATGTGTAAATATAAAAGAACTTATTTTTTAATTCTTTTTTCTTTATGAATGCAAATGCTAATCTTTCCTTGATATTTGGCGGGGGATACAAGTGTGGAGCAAGAGGGTTAAAATGGTCTTGATGGCATTGAGGTCAAGTAGAGCTCTAATCACAACTTCAATGATGTTTTTTCTCAATTTGGGCTCAAAGCAGGCTTTCCTATAGGATGTAGATTTCCTACAGGATGCTACAGTGATTTCCTACAAGATCCCTTGGTTTACTACATGATGTTACAGATTTACTATACAAAATTATAATTAATCGAATGACCAATAAAATCAAACCAAATTTGGATGGGACAAATTTTGTAGTTAACTAGGATTCTTAGGTCCCCATTCCAAGTGGAATCACTCAAAAATACCTCTGTTAACCCAAGCTAAAAAGTAGAAAAACATTACTAGTCGAAAATCTAGAAATTCGAGAACTAGTGAGCTAGTAAATCTAAAAAATGTCTAACCTAATCAAGTGCAAATACAATGGGATAATTGTTGTTATGAAATAGAATGTTTTTTTGATCTAATTCAAGTGGAACCAAATCGATTG
This sequence comes from Pinus tabuliformis, assembly GCA_031772625.1. Classification (NCBI taxonomy): domain Eukaryota; kingdom Viridiplantae; phylum Streptophyta; class Pinopsida; order Pinales; family Pinaceae; genus Pinus; species Pinus tabuliformis. The sequence goes on along the minus strand of CM062820.1, from coordinate 868,241,106 downwards.
AATCTCGTTATCATGCTCTAAAAAATAGCAGAAATTTAATGTTCTTTGCCACAAAGGAGTTCCAAAAATCTAGATTTGGGAATAAAAAGACTAATCCAAGTAGCTCAATGATTACTATGAACTTCCAAAGCTTTTCCAAGGATGAAATAATGCTTGTGATCTTGAAAAAGAACTTACATCAACCATTTAACTGAATCCTACAACAATAAACCATTAATACTAAATGCAGAAATAAAAAGAAATAAAAACAAGAGATGCATGTGAATAAGAAGTGAAAAAAAGGAAAGAAAATGATACAAAAGGGCTCTGAGGCTCCTAGTATGGCCAAGCCCAAAGAAATTCAGAGACCTATGGAAGAGAACAATATCTAGAAGCTTAACATGACACCAATCTTCATTATTTTCATCAATAGAATTACATCCCTGCAAGAATACAATTGAGCTGCAAAAATACAAGTTCTCTCTGCAATAACACTAATGAAAATCTATATCTAGAGGAAAATTTGACTTGGTACTTATACAAAATTATTAGGAATCATTCCCCATTAATGAAGGAAGCTTTCCCCACCAAAATCCCTTGATTAGTGGATCTGCTCCCCAATACTAGGAATCTACATTAAATGGCAGGGAACACATTCCTAGATTTTCTCAATCATTGGAGTTCCACAATCTGTGCAATAACTCCACAATATGTTGTTGATTTATTATTTATTATTGATCCTCCTATAGTAGGGAACAAGTCCCTAAATTATCTCCTCCTCCAAATCTTCATAATCTGCCCAATATTCTCATAATATTCCACAAAATTAAATAATATTAGGCACAAATATCCAATTATTCATAAACCTTCCTAATGAATATATTAAAGTTAAAAATAAATTATCTAATGCAGAAAGAGAGGTTTAATGTGCTGAAGGATAGTCATAGGTCTTAAATTATTGTTTAATTTAGAGGCATGGGCCTTAATTTATGTCTAATTTAGAGGCCTAAGATACCCCCCTGCTGAAAGTGTTGCTTATACTCTGAGAAACTTAGTGACCTCATTGTGCCTCATCCATGGCCCTGGTGGCCTCTCTCTTGTGCATTAAGAATCTTAGCTGTAAGTTCTGCAAGGACAAGCCCAAAAACATATTTTTGCAAAGAAAAATCATTGTTTCTTGAGACCATTAGCTTGCTTTCTTGCCCTTATTCAAGATGGGTTCTTGAATATTTTTTAGTTTAGCAAGGTCTTCCATATCCTTATCAACCTTATGCTACCTTGTTCTGCCATTTGGACACCTCTAACACCTTCAAAATGCATTTAGATGAGAACTAGGACATCCTGTAGTAATTCCTGTCAAAACTACAGGAAACCTACAGGAAACCCTGTTAAAACTACAAGAAAACCTTTTTGAGCATAAATGATGTTCTGAGCCTAGAACATGCCCTCAACTTGACTCCCATTCCTTTTTCCCATTTTTAGGCCTTAGACAAAAGCTAGAAAGAGATTGGAGACCTCTTGGAGAATATCTTTTCATCACTGCAGTTTGTGTTCCGTTTTGATGGTGAATGCCTCATTTCCTTTTGTTGCCTTCTTCTTCTCTCTTGTGCCCTAGATGACTGCCTAATGGCCTTGGAGTTCCCTATTTTGATTAGGTCTCTCTTAAGCTCTGCCATCTTGGGGTTTAGCATAATTTTTTCATTTCTTCCTTCTTGTAGTAGTCATTCCTCCTCTTTCGGGGTCTTCTAATTGTATGGGAGTGATGAGAAATGATGAAGAGGGACCGGATGATGATGTTAGGGCTCAAAGGGAGTAGTGTAGCTTTGTGAAAATGGAGAGGATGCTCAGTTTGTTTGCATGTTTTTTTTTTTTTTAAGAATAAAATGGGATGGATGAATGATGAATAGATAATGAATATGAAGTGGATGGAGGGCTTGGAGTGCTATGGTGACTTGGCCTTTGCAAAAATTTCTTCTTTTAACTGTTGTCCTCATTCCTTGAAATCATCACCCTTCACAATTTGACTTTTCAACATTGCATGAGTGAAGGAGTGAGCTGCAATTAACTAGTTGAAGGCAACTGAGACTGTTGACCCATCCTTATCTTATAAAACCTCATCTCTCATGCATTGACAATAATTTTCTAACTATAATATGCTCAATAGAAGAGGCCAAGAATATTGCATACCTGTACCTACCCGATGGCCTTCCTGTAGATGATGTTTGTTGGAGAGTGAAATCCTTGCCTGTATTTGTTTCATGTGCTTTTCTCTTTTTTTTTCTCTAATGTTGTTCTTTGATGTGTAGGTACTGGATGGTGATGTTGATGAATCCTCACTGTGCTGGACAGTTCCCTCTTGTTAAATCCCCTTGTCATGTTTCTTTGATGGATGTGCAGGGTTGTATATGTCTCCTTATCACTACTTGATGAAGCCAACCTCTGGTTTTTCCATTTAAAACTGCTCAATGCCAATCCTGTAGGTGTTGTTCTGTATCCTGTAGGATCCTGTATGTTTTCAGGGAACCCTGTAGGTTTACATGACAACATTTTGTTTCCAACTTGTTTTGTCCATATCTCCCAAATGGTAGAATGGATTGACCTGAAACTTTCTGAGCATGTTGCCATCATCATTATGCACCTCCCCATAAAAACAAATTGGTTAATGGGCACAAATCTCAAGAAAAACTAAAAATGGTTGAAGGTGATGGAGGCCAATTTATTGGAAACCATGCATTGGAATTTTTTGAAATTACTTGGGCATGTTACCATCATCCATTTGCATCTCCCCATGAAACAACAATTTAAATGAATGCACAGATGTTGAAAAAAAGAAAAACTAGTTGTAGGTGATGGAGGTTGATTTCTTGAAAACTATGCACTAGAATTTGATAAAATTGGTTGAGCATGTTAACATCATCCATATGCATCTCCCCCTAAAATAGATTGGAAAATGGATGCATGGTTTTCAAGTTATGGCAAAAACAAATTTCTGCTCTATGTATTTTTGTATCTTGTAGTAAAATAGAGCATCCTGTAGTTTTTTAGGACAACAAACAAACTGAATGGTAGAAGCTTGAGAATGATGGGTGGATGATGGAAATAGATGAGGGTGATGGATTGGCATGGCCTTGGCCTTGTTGGAGAATTTGAGCAAAGGAGGAGAAAGTCAAAATTTGACTTCTTTTGACTAGGTTTGACCAATTTTTTCTTTTGGTACCAACTTGTTTTTTTATTTTTATTTTTTGCTTGCAGATGTTGGAGAGTACATGCATTCATCAAAGAGATACATGAAGCAAATATTTTTTTATTTTTTCCTTTTTTCTTCTTTTAGGCCTACTAGCTGCCTCAAGGAGGTTTTCAACTAGTAGGTCTGCCTAGGCGCCTCAAAGGAGGTTTTCACCTATATATATATATATATATATATATATATATATATCTATATATATATATATATATATATATATATATATATATATATCTATATCTATATATATATATATATCTATATATATATATATATATATATATATATATATATATTTTATATATTTATATATATATTTTTTTTTTCCAACCCATTGACCACCTCATGGAGGTTTTCAATCAATGAGCCAATTTGAAGTGTCTCCAAGGAGGTTTTCACCTGAGATTTTTATTTTTTTCCTTTTATTTTTCATTTTTTTTGCTGCCCTATCCTACTTGAAAAACAAAATCACTTTCAAGTATAAGAATACTTCCAATGGAGCCATGTGCACATCAATATGACAAAAAAAATGATGTGTAGGCTTGAAATGTATGCTTTGACATGTACTTGGATTTCAGAGACCAAATGATTTGACCTTGATGATATCAAGCACAATTGAAGAAGAGAGTATTGTTGCAACTTAGTGACTGTCTGGAACCACATTTCAATATAGTTGTGATGCCCTTGCTCCATTTGCTGATTTGGATAATCTTGGATGCCTTCTTCTTCGATGACCTTCAAATCTTCCTTTTTTTGCTGATTGTTCTCTTGAACACATGGAAGATTTGATGGTAACCATGAGGTAGCTTTCTCAATCTCTGATCTTGTTGTCTGCTCTTCATCAAGTGTAGCCCATGATTCTTTGATCTTCTATTTCAAATATTCTTTTTCTGCATGTTGTCCCTCAATGGCATTAAGAGAATCACTTTTTTTGTAATACTCTTCCTGAGCTATGGTGAATACCATTGAGTGCAAGAGGAGATGTTTGGAAGTGTTGTACCTTAGCATTGTAAGTAGGCTGAGCTACTTCAATGTGTGGGTTTGGAATTGGTGGTACGGGTAGTTGAGTGGGAGTGGATATTTGAAATGGATGTGATTGGGATTGTGGTTGTGGTTTAGGTGAATGGTAAGGATAACATGGATTTGGGTATGGAGGCTATTGAGGAAAATATTGAGGATATTGTGGATGGCTCTCGTAATTTCCTTGCAAACCTTGTTGCCAAGATTGATTTTGGGGTTGAGATGGCCAATGTTTCCAAGTAAAGGGTGTGTTCCAATTAATTTGAGGTGGATATGCATAACCTTGAAATTGTGAATTAGGCTCTTGTATCATATAAGGCTGAATAGGCTGCCATGGTCCTCTTGGAGCTACATCACATTTTTTCATTTGCAATTGAATTGCTCCATTGTCCTCTTGGTGAACCTAATTCAACCTTGGTAATGAAGAGAAACATTTAACATCATGTGATTATGCATGGAAAACACTTGAACATCTTCTTTTTTCTTATTTTGTATTCTTAAAATTTCTACTTGTTTGGTTAGATTGCTAAGAATTTATGTTAAATCATCGAACAAATTTCTAAGTTTAGCTTGAATTACCGATCTTGATGCTGATTTACCTACTCTTGCCTTTCCTCTTGATATGCGTCGGCACGTTTCACAAATTTCTTCAAATGATATTTGGTATACATCACCTCTACTCATGGGATCAAGGAGATCAATCCACTCATCCCTAATTGTTCCAAGTAAGAGGGTTTTTGGTGTGTCGGATCATAAATGATGTAGTTTTTCCCTCTTAACATTATACATGAACCCCTCTACTAGAACATCTAGACTCTCATCTTCTATTTGATTCATTCTAAAGATTTCTTCTTTAAGATCATTATCTTTATATTTCTAGAATTATCTTTTGCATATCATTCTATGATCTTATTGAATTAGTCCCTAAACTCATGAACCGTTTAAGAGCTTTATCCTTCAATGTTGCTAGAAACAATCTAAGTTTTTGAGTTTTTAATAAGTAACCATAAGATCTACAAACAATTTCAAATTCAAAGAGAAAGGTTTTCAGATCCTTTGACCTTAGACCATGAAATTTTGGAAGAAAAAATGAGGGGATTTTGTTCATGTGCACACTACCATCAATATCTTGAATGGGAAATCTGAGAGGATCTTCCTCATTGTCATCATCTCCATCCATTTCTTCTATATTCTTGCCATCTTTTTATTCCACCTACAAGAGTGAATGGTGATGTGGCTCTTACTGCACCACATGATCAAATGGGGGGCTGGGTTGGTGTTGGAGATTTTTTTTGTTTTTATGATTGAATGGAAACACTAATGCAATGCACTTTCTATTTTTGAAATGAAATATGCCTAATGAAATTTTTTTTTGTTTTTGAAAAAAAATAAATAAATGAATCAACTAGGGAAGAAAACAATGAATACTTTAACACCTCCTCGACAACGGCACCAAAAAGTGATGAGCCTCGGTATTGCAACAAGAATGTTGCAACTCCCAAGGCTACTGACTTTAATTATCAACTCGGGGTTCATAAAAACTTAAGGGGTATCGACACTATATGTGTGGCATACAATGTGTCCTTCCTTTGCTATCATGATGTAATGGAGTGCATGCACTGAAGCCAAATCCTAAACTAATTGTAGAAAATGAAATGTTTGAAATGGAACCTTAACCTATTGAAAGAAATAAAGTATAAGGAAAGAAACCTATTCTAATTGTATAAAGATCATGAACTAAATGTAAAAGAAACCTAGCTTAACCCTAATTATCACATGTGATGATTTAAACTAACCGAGCATGAAATATGATCTAGAAAGTACTAACTATTGTGTGCATGTGTAAATATAAAAGAACTTATTTTTTAAATCTTTTTGCTTTATGAATGCAAATGCTAATCTTTCCTTGATCTTTGGCAGGGGAGACAATTGTGGAGCAAGAGGGTTAAAATGGTCTTGATGGCATGGAGGTCAAGTAGAGTCCTAATCCCAGCTTCAGTGATCATTTTTCTCATTTTGGACTCAAAACAGGGTTTCCTACAGGATCAAATTTCCTATGGGATGCTACAGTGATTTCCTACAGGATCACTTGATTTACTATAGGATGTTATAGATTTACTATACAAAATTATAATTCATTGAATGACCAAGAAAATCAAATCAAAATTGGATGGGAATTTTTTTTTTTATTAGCTAGGATGTCTTAGGTCCCCATTCCAAGTGGAATCACTCAAAAATACCTTTGTTAACCCATGCTAAAAAATAGAAAAACATTACTAGTCAAAAATCTAAAAATTTGAGAACTAGTGTGCTAGTAAATCTAAAAAATGTCCAACCTAATCAAGTGAAAATTCAATGGGGTAATTTTTTTTATGAAATAGAATGTTTTTTTGATATAATGCAAGTGGAACGAACTCAATTGAAGCTCATTATCATGCTATAAAAAATAACAAAAATTTACTATTCTTTGCCATAAAGGAGTTCCAAAAATCTAGACTTGGGAATAAGAAGACAAATCCAAGTAGCTCAATGATTACTATGAACTTCCAAATATTTTCGAAGGATGAAATAATGCTTTTGATCCTGCAAAAGAACTTAAATCAACCATTTAACTCAATCCTACAACAAGAAATCATTAATATTAAATGCAGAAATAGAAAGAAATAAAAACAAGAGATGCATGTGAATAAGAAGTGAAAAGAAGGAAAGAAAATGATACAAAAGGGTTCTGAGACTCCTGGGATGGCCAAGCCCAAGGAAAATTAGATACCTATGGAGGAGAACAAGATTTAGAAGCTGAACGTGACACCAATCTTCATTATTTTTATCAATAGAATTACATCCCTACAAGAAAATACAATGGAGCTATAAAAATACAAGTTCTCTCCACAATAACACTAATGAAAATCTATATCTAGAGGAAAATTTGACTTGGTACTTATAAAAAATGATTAGGAATCATTCCCCATGAATGGAGGAAGCTTTCCCCACCAAAATCCCTTGATTAGTGGATCTGGTCCCCAATACTAGGAATTTGCATTAAATGGCAGGGAACACATTCCTAGATTTTCTCAATCATTGGAGTTCCATAATCTATGCCATAATTCCATAATATATTGTTGATTTATTATTTATTATTGATCCTCCTGTAGTAGGGAACAAGTCCCTAAATTATCTCCTCCAAATCTTCATAATCTGCCAAATATTCTCATAATATTTCGCAAAAATAAATAATATTAGGCACAAATATCCAATTATTCATAAACCTTCCTAATGAATATATTAAATTTAAAAATAAATTATCTAATGTAGAAAGAGAGGTTTAATGTGCTGAAGGATGGTCATAGGCCTTAAATTATTGTTTAATTTAGAGGCATGGGCATTAATTTATGTTTAATTTAGAGGCCCATCAGTATATGCTTTTAGTTTCTGCTAACCACTGGTTGAAAAGATGTGCAACCATGCATAGGTTGTGATCATCATATTAGGATGCATTGAGATGACTTGTGACATGGACCAACCATGTATAAGATGTTAGATGAGGATTACTACAACAATGTATTTGATATTATTTCATCATTGTGTATTGGCTAAGAGTCCAGTTAATAGTTTATTGAGTCATCAATGTGATAGTCTAGTTTTGGAGGAGTCTTATGGAATCATTTTGCTTCCATATGTATGGGCTAATGATGAAGTATTAGTCATGATGTATCATGCATTTCAATCAATGGTCCATAGGAGATGGTTATAGAAACCATGTATTTCATTGATATATTCATGTAAAATTCTCATGGAGCCATGTACTTATATTGTACTATCTTTGGGTCATTTAGTCATGAGTCATGAGGTCATGTTATGGTCATAAGAGGGTCATATATGAGGTTTTATGTCGCTGCTACAACCCTGTATTTATCATTGTATATGTCATATGATTCATGGTCATGTGGAGTATTGGTCCATATGGTGCTTCTATTTGTCAAAGGAACCATTGTTTACAATGAAAGCGGTCATTTCATCCCAACAATTGATATCTCTACAACTTGGAGATGGCATGTGTTCAGGGGGGCATTATTTGTTCTTATTACTTCAGCCATACATTGTTGGCATTATGATCCACTTCGAGGTGTTCATGCTATGCCTCATACTATACTATGAAAGTGGGGTTATTGGCCTCATGAGATGAGACATTATGGTGGTTGTTGCTATGTAGTTATGGGGGAGATTGTATGTGGTTTCCTCATGTGGATGGTATTGCATATTTTATGATGATACTCATATGATGTTCCTATGAGAAGGAGTGTTGATTGATGCTTATGTGCATATTGATGCATGTACTTGATTGGATATATATGTTGCTTGTTGTTTATATGGAGGCATGGATGAACTTAATATGCATTATTTTTCAGTGATGTGTTACTCTAGTATGTACTTCAATTCTTTCTGCCTATTATATGGAGTTGGCCCTTTGCCATTGATGTCAAAGGGGGAGAGGATTTTGGATGGATAGAGACTAGCTTTAGAGTTGCAGTTTCATTGGAGATCAACCTCACATGTTGTTGAGGTTGACATCAATGCCAAAGGGGGAGTTTGTTGGAATTGTAGTATTGGCATTGATGTCAACGTGGTTCTGATGTTTCTAGTTGAGTTGACATTGGGATGATTTTGTTGGCATTGATGTGAACAATATGATATGACTCATGTTAGTTTGTGATAGCATGTCTTGGAATTGATGTTGTCCTATGATGTTGGAACACACATGATGGTCAATGATAATGGAGCTTGATGGTAGCATTATGGTCTTGGAGGATTTGGCCTATGCATTGATGGACATGTCATGATGATTGTGGATGGTGGTGCTACAGGTAGAGGATGCTTGCTAAATGTTTATCATGCAGATCTACATGTGATGGTGATGGTTCATGGAACACTTGTTTAGTTGTCAACTAGGTCTTCATCTAGGTCTTCATGTTTATGCTTCATGGAGATGACTTGTTGTAGTGTGATGGCTTCATGATGATGATGTTGGTGTTGTAGAGGTGCTACATAGGTTTGTAGGTCTCTTCAGATGTGTTGCAGCTTGTTCAAATGTTTGTTGGGGAGTGGAGGACTTGTTGGCACGCTTGCCAACCTTGGTTGTTTTCCCTTCTAGGTCAGCTTGGCAATGACACTTGGGAGGCATGTTTGATCTACTTTCAGATGTGTTATAGGCTAGTACATATTATGGAGAAGAGGATCTAACTGATGGAAGAGCCCGTGAGCTGAAGGATTGATGATTTTCCTCTTCCTTAGCCACAGTCTCATGGAGAGAAGCCTCTGGGAGCGGTTGGAAGGCTCCAGTCACTTGCAGAGTATCCTATCTGAGCAGTTATAGATTTATTATCACAGAGACAGTGTTATGGGAGTGACTGAGGGATTTGATGAGATTTTCTCTACATTCTTCGCGTTGTTCGAAAGGAAATTAGCTTGGAAATTCCTAGAAGCTTTCAAAATTAGTGAAAAGGGTCACAAATTGTTTGAAAAGGTCCTCTCATGATGTGAATGCATTTAGTGCACTAGTAGTGACCTTAGTGGATTGATTTAGTCCAATTTGTGCACCTTTGATCCTAGCCCCAAGCTCAATTTCGCCCTGCAATTTTTATATACTTGTCTTGAGAGTTTTTTGGCAGTTGATTGAGTTAGATGTTGAATGTATGTGTGGAGAGAAGGCTGAATAGAGATATTATGCTTCAAACCTTAAGTAGAACTTAGATGCTTCAGTCTATGAGTGTTATTGACTGAATAGTGAGAAGATTTGAAGCATGCTGCAGTATAGATCAGATTTGAAGCTATTGGAGTAGAGATTGGTTGGAGAGTTTTGTATGCTATTGGAGTATATGTTGGTGATCCTCTCACATATGATTTTGCAGGAGCTACTATTACTTTTGGTGCATAGCCTTAGTGTAGTATGTTTCTAATTGTAGTATGCAACATTTATTTTTTGACGTGACTGTTTGATATATGTTGATATTAGTTTTATTATGGCCATAATTTTTTGCTATTGGAGAGCACATGTTTTGTGCATTTGTTTTATTTGATTTGATGATGAGATCGTGATGTTGAGAGCATGTATGCAGAGCTGATTTCTTGTTGAGCATAGTGTCTTAGGATCTAGTTTGAAAATAGTTGAAAGGAGGTCTGCATAGTGGAGAGGAGAAGTGACTTCATGAGAGAGGAGCAGTGATGGTGAAGCTTCAGACAAAGGAACATTTTCTCATCCAATGGTAGTTGGATAGTCCAATCATAGTCGGGTGAGGATCGATTGATCGTGGTGGCTTTAAATAGATGGTAGTTCGTAGATCCATTGAGAACATAGTCTTTTGAGATGATCAGTAGTATCGAGTCTCTTGACCGATGTGTGTTGAAATTATGTATATGAGGTCGAGTCTCCATGCTGATCGGATTTAGCAAGCTAAGTAAAATACCAATTTCTTGACTAATAGAAATTCAGAGAAGAGCAACAACAAGAAGGGTGGTTTTTCTCCTTGAAGGTTTTCAACTAGAAATCTTTTGTGTCATGTGTGATTGATGTGGTGTGCATTGTTTATTGTTTATGTTGCTCACATGTTTTATGATTTAGATGCTTATATGTTTATATGCATGAATAATCTAATGAGTTGCTGGTGCATATATGTGTGATTCAATAATTGAAGTAATAATTGGTAAAAATCATATATAGATCACAATATTGATTGACCCCCCTCTTAGTAGTGCTCAAAAGTTTCCAACACTTGCGTAGTCACTTGTTAGGTATAATGTGGATTTGTGTGGCTCCATTTAAGGTAGTTTGCACAAATCGTGATTTCCCAACAAAAGGAAAAATCGGTTATGCACAGCCTCGATGAATAGGAACCACGCAAGCCTGAGGGCGCAATGTTAACCAATAAAAACCATAAAAAAACACCATATAACTAATGAAATGTAAAATAAAAACTATCAAAATTAATAGAAAGGAATGATCTTCTACTTGGAGAAAATGACGCGTGAAATGGTCCACTGGTCTGATCACAATCTGCTACTGAAATTTTGGGTGAAAATGTACTTTCAAAGAGCTCCTAATGGTAAAAACACAAATGGTAAAGAAATTTATACTTTTTGAGCTTTTATAAGCAAAATATGCCTATTAAAATAATATTTTTTCCTTTAGCTTCTAAAAATTCAAAATTTTAATGTCTTATTCTATTTTTCCCATTAGTTATGATGAATTTTGAGTTTGAATGTGCAGTTTATAGGTTTAGTTATGAAAATAGATCATTTTGGCAACAAGTAAACTTTTATCACTTTTTTGGGCTCTTAAAAATTACGAAAAAGTGAAATACTAGAGTTACCTTTAAGCTCTTTTCTAACTCTTGAAATGTGAAAAGATTGTTGAGTATGCTTATTTGTTTCGAACTCGTTAAAGAAAACAAAAAATTTCCGCTTGATATAAGTTTACCCCTTTTATGAATCATGTGGACTATTTACAAAAAATGTATGCCTTGACTAATCATGGTCAAAAGAGTTCTCTTATGCATTATTTTACCCTTTATCCAGGCTTGAGAGACTAACTTTACAAAAAAAGGACATTTTGGAGTTTACTTTTGTTTTTCTCCTGACTCCCTAAAATGAAAAACACCAATCTTTACTTTCTTTAGGATCATTAAAACTTTACATTGAAAGGACTGAATGAGTTTTCTTTTTGTGTCTTTTTCAAATTCTTTAAATATGAAAATGACATCGAGTTACCCCTTCACTGGACTCGTAAAAATAAAATAGTGTAGGACTCGTCAATTATGACGAGACCGAACCACTCCTTCCTAGGTTTCGTTAAAAATATTATGAAGGACTCATTTGAAGGATGACCTTACATGAAAAGCATATGTTGTCCTCCTCAAGCCTGCACAAAAATAAAGAGGTACTTTGTAGTAATGGTGGGGGAAAATTAGGAAGAAACATTTATTTTTGTATTGTAAGAAGGTAGTATGTCGCTCTTGAACATGACATTCCATCACCTTTGTGTATGGGTTGGGAAATCCATTTGTCTCTTAGTTCATCATACCTCATCAAAAGTCTTTAGTTTGGTTTTGGGTCTTATTTTTTTGTCAAATGCTACCAAGTCGAAATGTTGTGTCATCGATATGTTCAAGAGAAGTCCTACCTCAGTTGAAGTTACCTTGCAATTCATAGCCCTCAATTGCATCGGTCATCCCTGAGTCAGTCCTAGATCACTCCAAATTTGTTCTTCAAAACTTGACATGAGTTTCGTGTCGTAGGCCCTCTTGCGACGGATCGCTTTCTATCGACTTCAGCATATTATCTAGGAAGTTGATCTAGAAACCTCCTTATTACCTTGGATCCTTCATGCCTTAATGGAAAATTTCTCTCTTTCAACAACATATTCTCATCATTGACCTTCGATTGAATGATTCTATGAGTGTTCGACTTCAAAGACATTTAATCACACTTCATAGATTGTACTGGGGTACCTTGAGAACCATTTTCATTATTGATGGTTTTTCTCGCACCTGTTAATGGTTCACATCATTGACCAGTAATCAGGTGGTTTCTACCATGTTCAACTTCAAAACATTGATTCACATGGTTAGATTGATACTATGGATGGATAGAGATGAAGACCAAGACCCTAAATCTAGTTTCATCCATCCAAGCTGCGTGGAGTTTTAAATATTAATGATTGAAAAGATGGATCCATGTTTTATGGAGCATCCATACTGGGTGTACTATTGACATGGATCTTTGTACATTTATTTATTGATTCTTTGAGATACTTTGCTTTGATTATGGGAATGCCTACCTCAGTGATGATTATATAGGGATATTGTATTGTAACCCTTGATTGTTTGTTTCACGTATCCAACCATGGTATCTAATCGAACTTTGGCATGATAAAGCACTTCAGTCCTCAAACATCTTTTCTGAATTTTCAATTTAGGGGCCAATTTGTTACAAATCATTTTGTCACCATTTGGAAAATGACCTCCAATCCAGATCTCTCGTTATCCGATGAAGTGTTCCAAGTACTCCCTTGCAATGTTAAAAGCAAAACAATCCCAAATAAAAAATAATGTTGGATTACATTGCTCAGAAACCTATTTTTAAGCACTTGCACAGTTTCCTAGCCAGAATCTACACAACCATAGTTTTACTGTTGTGACCTACACAAATCTGTGCTCTATCTTCCACTATGAATTGAAAAAATCACTTAACAGGAGTAAAAATAAAAATTTATTTCAAGAAGCCTTGTTGGAGTAATATTTTCAAATTGAAATCCTTGAGCTTATACATACTTGGGCCTCATCCCTCTGTTCATGGAGAAAAATTCATCCCTTTGTGGACCCCTAATCCCTCCTTTTGAATATCTCTTCCCTTGAGAAGAGGATATCAAACCTCCTCCTCTTGGCTTATAAATTCAACACAGACTAGAGGGATATGGAGGACTTCTGAATGTAAACTTATGCTATTGGAATAGGGTTGGAAAGCTTGTCACCTAAGGGGAGGATTGGAGACCATTGGGAGGGGCTTACATCATCAAGGCAAGGTTGTATTGCTTCTTCTTGTTTAAATATTAATACAAGAAACTATTTATTTCCTAATTTCACTTGTTTTAATGATCTTTGCAAAGCTCCTTGATATTTTGCATGATTTATAACTGAATATTGGTTTAATCCTATGATATGTGCTATGTTTCAACTTTCATTTTCTTTGTGTTTCATCTTTATCTACACTATGCATTTATGTCTTGTTTGTTTATGTTTATGCATATCTTCCTTTGAAGCAATGAGGAAAGGATTTTGAAAGCATCGGAATTACTTCCATGTGAATTTCGTAGAAAGGTAAGTGGCTCTTGCATATCTCATACTTTATGCTTCAATTATGAATTAAGGAAAAGTAGTAGTCACTTGTTTTGTTTGTTACTAGATCTCTTTAGAGTCTAGGAAGACTACTCTTATCTGCAAGAGTGATTTGTCCTCCATATCAGGGTATCTTGGTCTTGTGGAGTTCTATTTTAGTGTTTGACCTTAATGATACCTCGATCCTTGTAAGGCTGGGTGTCTTGACATGGAGGCCTAGATGGTATCTATATCATGTTGGATTGATACTAGGGTTGTATCCTTATGGTACCTATAGTGGCATGTTTCCTTGATGACACCTTATTCCTTGTTAGTTTCTTAGATCCTTGAATTATCGTCTTGGAAATTACACTTGGATCCTTGAATTGGTGCCTTGATGATGACATTGGCATCCTTGAAATAATGTCTTGACACTTGGATCTTTGATGTGATAACTTGAAAATTTGTTTAGCCTTGATGGTATCTAGCATTACATATGTTGTACTCTTCTTGGAACATTTCAAATTGAGGTTAACCTTTTACTGGTTGAACACTTATGAATGCCTCCCTAGTTAAGAGGGAGTGTTGAAAATTTAACTAGTATTGGTTTTCATAGTTGTTGTATGGTTCATGACCTGATGTAATTCTTATGTAATGTATTTGTTAAAAGAAAATAAAAAATAAAATTATTTAAAGGTCAAAAGAAAATTATTTATAAGCACGGATTTCATGCTTTATGTATTTTGTTTCTAGGTCAGGACTCCATTGAAGGCTTCTAGGGTTGAGTCATGAGTCATTTCCCTTTTCATTGTGTTCTAGACCCTTCTTGGGCTTATTACATCAAGAAATAAAAAATATTTAATGTAAAAAATGGTCATGTATTTCTCCTCCACCAAGTCGGCCTCAAGAGCCAGCAAGTCAGCCTCATAAAGTATATTTGACCCCATTGAATGGCTATAAATAAGAAGGAATTCAACCCCTTTTACACACTCACTCAAGCAAGGACTTGATCTGCAATTAAAGGTGTGAAAATAAGTCAAGAAGAAGGTGTGAAGGCTAAGGAAAGAAGAGACAAGTCAAGAGAAGAAGGAAGAGAATCTTATCTAACAAAAATGACCAAGATTTATGTGTTTTCTTCCACACATGCAAGAGTTCTAAGGATAGTTGTAAGGACTGAAGGTGCAGGTTGAATTTCAGATGTTGGAGTAAGTGCCAAGACCCTATTTAACCTAGATATTGAAGATTGACTTGACTAGTGTTTGACGCGTTTTCTTGGGAGGTTGACTTGGAAAGTTGGAGGAGGTCTTCTTGTTGGTCCAATGGTTTTGGTTGTCTCATTTGATTTGGTTCTAAAGGAAGAGAAGAGAGTTTTTGGTTTTTCCCCTAGAAGAGGGGTTTTTCCCTGGCTAAGAGCCTACATCCATCTCCTTGTTGTTTTGATCTTCATGCATTTATGTTTTGGTAGTTTCTTGGATAAGAAAATAAAAGAAGACATAAAAGAAGCTAATAAGATTGCAAAGAAATCACAAGCAATTATTAAGATAAGAAAATATTTCTGCCTTTCTGATTTTGTAATACATGCCTTATAGGTTGAATTGTAACATAAATATGAACTCAAATCGTGGAATGAAAAACAAAAATCTCCTCATAAGACAATAAAAATAAATAAAGAAAAAAATCAACAACCAAAATAGATAGTGTTGATACGACGAATTTGTGTTATGCCAGCAAAAGGGGAACCAACTTGATTGCAGACCTTGATTAGATCTGCTTTCATTTGGAATGGCTAGTTCCAATGGGTTTCAAAGGATCCCGTAAATTGTTATAGGTGTTGAAATAATGCTCCCAGGAGGAAGACTTCCATTAAATCAACGAAAGAAAAAACTACCCTATACGTATCAAGTCTTATCTATATTGATTCTACCTACTTATAATAGTCCTAACTTTTCTAATCTATCCCGCAAGGAGCATAATAAAAGAGATTAAACATCATATATAGATTCCAAGTCCAAACAAATCAATTATTGAGTTCACCGATGAACAAGGCTGTATTTAAGCTTAATTGCAATATAATTATTCGTACAAGAATACACATTCCTATTTCTACAAATAAAACTTGCAACTGATGTTTAATATAACTTAGAATCGAAGACCGCTCATGAGTTAACCATGATAACGAATTATATTCAAATAACCAAGACTAGTCATAAGCTGTCTATTATCACTGTGCACAAAAAAAAAACATAAGAAAGGCTTCTTCTTGACCGATTTTTTTTTCTTTATTAGCATAATAAAATCGACCCCTCCTCTGCCAAAAAAAAAGTCCTTTTCCTCTATCCAGAGGTGATACTTATGGAGAAAGAGAACTGACCGTCAGTTTCTCCCAACCTTCGACCTTCCCTATTCCTTTCCATATTCAAATTAAAATATAAAAAATGTAACGGTTAATGAAACAACGAACACGTTGAAGCCATTACTATTGGAGCGTTCTATTTCCTAAAGACAAATGAACGAATGTCGGTAGAAAGAGGAATGATTGCATGCCATCCCTTTGCACACGTATTGACTGAATGTTATTCCTTTTTATTCCTTGAAGGCAAATGCAGACAGTGCGCTCATTTTTCAACATCTGGCTTGATTTAAGGTGTATCTAGAGGTAATAATAACTTGATGGATCTGCGCTATCAGGAGTACCTTTACTTAGTATAGAGCATGCCTCCATTATACAATGTGGTGGTTCCATATCCCTTTCTTGTGGAGTATGTCTTTGCAACACTCACATCGATGATGTCAAGGTGTCATCTAGAGTCCCCAAAGCAACACAAGAACCCTTATACCAACATCTATTCTACTTTCTGTCTTCTCAAAATTTTAGGACATCCTACCCCATTTTGTCCCAAAACCACAACACATGGCAACAAAATCTAGCTGGTAGAGGCATCATGTGGACTAGGCGTACTATTCATGCTATGATCATTTAAAGGTTGTGTTGCTTTCTTGAATTTCATTACCACCTTACGATCCCTTTGCATCTCGAAGAATTTTTTAGAGTTTAGCTATATGTTGTCCATGTGTATTTACCTCTCTATGACTGTGATTGCATTTTTCAAATCAACCAAGCATTCAGGCCAACGATCAACAATGGTTTCATACTCATTCAGAGTTTCTTCGATGTGTTCATACGTTTCATTGACAAATTGCGAGGTAGAGTGTTGTGCGGTTGTTTCCGGCCATCGAGCCTTATCAAAATTGCACAGGTCCAACAGATGAAGGTGTTTTTCTAGGATCCACAGAACACTGTACATATGAAACAAATCTCTGAGCCTGTACCTCCTTTTCTTGGACAGGTATTCTAGGATGTAAGATCCTTTTGCAAGTCAACAGTTGCAATTGAAATATTTGTTACAAGAGTGGAAGGGATGGAGGGAGGATAAGCAACAAGAAATCACCGTAGTCTGTTGCGTAGCTCCCCACTGTGTATGCCTTCCCTGTTTCTTGTCATAAATTCCTTTGTTTTGGCTAGGTCTCGCTTGCATCTTTTCCCCGCAGCTATTCCTGATGCTTATGCATCAGCTTGTCAACCTCGCTTTTCTTCTCTTGGTCCTGGCCTGCAGAATGATCAACATTAGCTATGATTATGAGAGATATGATAGAAATGCCTAAAACAGACCTTACCTTCATAAAAATTTCATAAAGAGACAAACTCTGCAACTGGGGGTTATATGAGTCCTTCTGGCTCTAAATCTCAAGAGGGCGTGATGATTTTTTTGGGGACTGATGATTAAAAATGGATTGCAACCATAATTAATAAACCATTGAACCGTTCAACTTTGAGGACATAATTCCATCTGACAACTACAGTTATCATTCAGAGAGACGAAAGATCAAACTTCTCAAGGGACCCATTCAAATTTTCCCCCAGAGCAGGTTTTAATAGGGTGGTGGTTGTGGCCACAACAAACTCTAAAAGTGTTGTTCCCTAGAGGGAACAATGAAAACTCAAAAAACACTCAAAAAAGTGTTGTTCCCTTGATGGAATAGTAGTTTTTCCCTGGAGGGAACATCAAAAAACACTCCAAAAGGTGTTCTTCCCTTTATGGAAGAGTAGTTGTTCCCTAAAGGGAACAACATTGGTGGTTGTGGCCACAACAAAATGGAGAACTGCTTGGCGAACTAGTTATCTCTTTTACCAAATAATCTTTGATCTGTAGAACATCAGGGTGTTAAGATAAACTCGAAATGAAAACTGTATAGATGGATATGCATGGGTTCCACTTCAGCATTAATCGCTTTAGGCGGGATAAAGACAAATAGCTTCTACTTACTGATAAGGTTTTGACAGGCATTCTCTAATGGTCATATTATGGGATTTATTGACCCTCATTTACCTGTTTTCTACTTCCAAAATTCTTTCGGGGCCATCATTGGTTTTTCAATACTTGTTTAGGTGTGTACCTCAACTCTTTATCGCGCATCAAGCTTGATGAATATATGTAGATATGTTTATCCACACTTTATGTAAGAATTTTTTGTGTTATACTTTCATATGATCGAATGGGGTGCAGTCATGGATCATGCCATATTTTTAAACCGCTTAAGCAAGGTTGGGCTTGCTGTGTCAACCAGTACTCTGAGTCTAGCAAAAGTCCCTACTCCAACCAGCTTCCCAAACAACCTGCCCTTCCAGATTGGAAAAAGGACTCAACATTTCATTTTCTTTTAAATAAGTCCTTCTAGTTTCGAGCACAAGGACTAGAGCACAATTAAATTTGCCACAGGATATATGACAATGAGCTTAGCCCATGAAAGGAGGTTTACTTGTAGATGATAGATATTGGAAACTTAGTGTGGTGGACAGAACCAATGGAGAATGACTGCAAATCTCATAGGCAAGTATAGGCTAGGTCTAGGTGGGATTTTTTTTTTTTTTAAATGCAGCATTTCGCCATGCCAGTCCAACCGTAGTTACACATTTTTTCATTTTATAAAGATGTCCCTACATGCTTCAGTTATCTAGATTACCAATAGAGCCTACCTAGTTCCAAACAGATGCCAATGAGTGGCCTTGATTTGAATTTTATCACTGATTTTCCAGTTCTCATGGGCTCACCGAAGGTTCGTTCAACTTGCAAGGTAATAATGAATTTAGGATTTGCAGACTCATCAACAGGTTAATGAGGGAAGTAAAAGTTGAAGGTAGCAAATGAGAGCGATCGGAAGAGAGTTATAAAAGGTGAAAACAAGACTAAAAGACCAAAATTAATTGGTTGAAAAGGACTAGAATTCAAAACAGAAGGAAGAAGAACCTTGCCGGAAAAACAAGAATGAAAAAAAATGAAAGTATAACTAAGCTATCAGCAAAACAAAGTGAATCCTAACCTACTCAGGAGGTAACCACCATGTGGGGACTACTGGAAGTATCTCTTAAGATGTTGGCCATTAACAGGGAGTTTTTCGGTTTCTCCCTATAAAGTTTTCAATCGGTAGGTTCCCTGACCAATTTTTTCCTCAACTTGGAACGGGCCCAGCCATAAGTGTTGGAATTTCATGTGCTTACCTTTTGGCTCACTCAACTTGTCCCATTCTTTACCTGCCATGGCTTTTGTTGCAAGCTTACATAACCCCTGCCCCTGAACTATGTTTGCTGGTTTAATCTCAAGGTCATATTCCTGAAGAGCCATTATCCAGTTCCCTCTTCATTCTCCCATCTCCCTCTACACGAAGAGGGTCCTTACAATAGGGTGGGGAACGATCACCTTGGTCTTGACCTTCAGCAAATAAGTGTTGAAATGTTTCACGGCTTTAAAAACCGCAAAACCTTGTTTCTCCACATCAGGGTAATTCAGTTCTTCCCCCTAAATATTAGAGCTCATATAAGAAATGGGGACTTCATTGCCATTATCATTTTTTTGGGTGAGGATTGCGGCATATGAAACATCAGAAGCGAAAGTGTACAAGAGGAATTCCTTGTCAAAATTGGGGCTAAACAATGCATGAGCTTCTGCGATGGCCTCCTTAATTCAATGAAACAATCTCTTAGCTTCATCACTCCACCTATACACGGCGTCTTTCTTCATCATTAGCTGAATGGGACGCACTATTTCCGCGAAGCCTGAAATGAATTTCCTAACGAAATTAATCTTCCCAAAAAAAGATTGCATTGCCCTTTTATTTGCAGGAGGTTGTATTCTCATGATGGTCTCTATTCTTTCAGGATCGATAATAATTCCTTCCTTGGAGAGGATATGACCCAGTAGCTTCCCTTTTGTAACTGCGAAAATGCTCTTCTTTGGAGTCAACGATATTCTGTACCTTTAGAATCTTTAGAAAATCTATTTTAGGTGATAAATATGATCCCTTTTGCGATAAGAATACACAATAATGTCGTCCATGTAAACCACTACTGATCTGTTAATCAATCCTCAGAAAGTTATGTCCATAACTCTCTGAAATGTGGTGCCTTCATTAATAATTCCAAACGACATTTTACGATATGCGTAGGTGCCCCATTTAGTGTTGAAGGTTACCTTAAGTTGATCTCCATTCGACACCAACACTTGATTATATCCTGAAAACCCATCCAATAAGGACAACATTTCAGAACCAGAAACGCATCGAAGAATGTGTTCCAAAGAAGGGACAGGATAGTTATCCTTCTGCGATGCTTTTTTCAGGTTTCTAAAGTCAATACATAATCTGATGTCTCCATTTTTTCTCTTACTGGCACAAGATTGGCTATCCAGCAGGTGTGCCTGACCAGAAAAATGATTTTAGCATATATCATTTTGTTTAGTTCTTTCTTCACCAACGTTCCAGGCTTGGATGCATCTTATGAAGCTTTTGTTGGTAGGGCTTAACATCCTTTTCCAAAGGAATTACATGCTGCATGATGCCAGTATCGAAGGTTTTCAAGTCACCATATGTCCATGCAAAGATGTCCTTGTACTCTTTAAGTAGCTTAACAAATGCAGCCTTTTCTTGTGGAGAGCATCCTAAACCCAAATTGACATTTTTTGGGTCTTTTTTGGTTCCAAGGTTGACCAACTCATACTTCATGGATGAGCTATGCATTTTGCAGTTAGTCAACTTTTAAAATTTATCATGTAGGTCATAAAAGTGCTCCATCTTGATAACTGACTTGGGAATTATATTGGACTGATATTTTTCCTCATCTTCACTCTCATTCTGTCATGCTCTTTTTC
Source organism: Pinus tabuliformis (assembly GCA_031772625.1). Taxonomy (NCBI): domain Eukaryota; kingdom Viridiplantae; phylum Streptophyta; class Pinopsida; order Pinales; family Pinaceae; genus Pinus; species Pinus tabuliformis. The sequence goes on along the minus strand of CM062820.1, from coordinate 868,219,795 downwards.
ATCAATGAATGCATATTTTAATGTCTTTTCGCAATGCAGGAACTCAAGGATTTTCTCGTCACCTTTGAATACTTGCCAATTTGAGATGTTATCAGGTACGAATGGTCTGAAAATCAATTCAACATAATATTTATTCTTGGTTAATCTAAGGTTAGGAAAAAGTTTTGAAGCCATACTAGCCATCAGATCAGAATCTTGGTTTTTCCCTCGAGGTATGTATGTGATATTAAAAGAATCAAAACTGTCAATTAAGCTCCATACCTCATGTTGGTATCTTACCAGGTGTGGCGAATTGCAATGTATCCTTTTCCTTACCTGGTTGACAATTATCTGTGAGTCACCAAAAGCTTTAAGATTCACCTTCATGTCAATGGATTTCTTCAGGCCCTGCAACAAGCCTTCGTACTCTGTCGTGTTGTTGGTGCACACAAACTCCAACTGACTAGCCATCAAATGTTGGTTCCCTTGTGGGTCAATGAGAATGCTCCCGCACCTGTGCTCTCTATGCAGTTAGAGCCATCAAAGTAGAGTGTGAAAAATACAAAATCTAATGTTACATCAATTGAACCACTTTCTACGAAATTAGTATTATCATCTACTATAATACAGGATAGTTCATCAGTTGGACTACAGTGGAGAGCTTCCAACTATGTGTTTGTTGCAGTTTCTTCAATTTTCTCTGCATGAAATTCTCCAAAATAGGTTTCCATGGCATAAATGTCGAAACTATAATTCCCAAGGATAGAGTTGGTAAACATTACAGGTTCATTGGGGTCATTTAGTTCTGTCACTACATACTTCATGTATCTTTCTTGATCAACTCTTGGCATATCACCTTTTCCTTTTTGAGGCAACAAGAGATGGGACCAATCAGTTGAGAAATATCCATTCAAAGTTGCTAACCAGTCCCTACTAAGAAGCATTCCATATGCCTCGGGTATGTCGACTACCACTATGTCAATGATTTGTGTGTATTTTGGTTTGGTAGTCATCTGAATCAACACATCTTTCAATTCTCCGATTACTTTTACATTCGTTCTATCCAGTTGCATAATTCAAGTTCCATTTTTCTCGGGCATTGCATGAAGTCTTTTAGCAACAACGTAATGCATAACAGTGGACGGGGCATCGAAATCTACCATGAAACTATGTACATTCATGTTGAAGATTTCAAATGTGATAAGGAAAGGTGGAGTCATGGATTTTGATTTCCTTCATATCATGGCTGCATTGACATCTTTAGGCATTCGATTCATTTTTAACATAGTGCCTTCCATGGCTGATGGCGTTTGGGATGTACTAGAGGTACTAACGGGTCTGGACATCGAAGTTTTGGTTTGACTACTTGGATTGGTGGGAGATTTGCAATTCTGTTCATTCATAGCTTTCAAAATCAAATCTCTCTGTTGCGTTAACTTTAATAAATTGAAGTACATGATATTAGCTCGAGATTTCTTAAGATCATCCACAATGTTGTAATCAATTTTATAAACGGGGTAGGGTAGAGTAAACATACTAGTCTTGCCATTCTTAGGTGGGAATTTACCATTTTGAGTTGCGTTCATTGCATCTGGTGATTTATTATCCTTCTTTGGATAAATCATGACTGGAGTACTCTTGGAATTACCACTAGGTTTGTTCTTCTCAACAGGAGCCTTGGGAGCGGATGTCTTTGAAGGGCGAACATCTTTCTTTGTCTGGTCTACAGGTTTCATCACATTCGCAAGTGGCCATTTACTTCGTGTGTGGATTTCATTAGTGTGAATTTCTTATATACTATCTTCTTCGTCATCGTTCCAATTAGCATAGAATTCCCACAGTATATTGACTTGAGATGCCTCATCCCTAGGCTCTTCTACTTCGTAATATTCCTCATCTTCCTATTCTTGCTCCAGATCTGCTATAGGTTCTACTTTGGTAAGAAGCAATTTGATAAGAGATAAGTCTTCCATATTTAAAATCCCTTCATTAGGTGGAGCAGGAAACACAGGTTGACCATGACCACCTTCTATCTTCTTACGATAGAAAGGTTTAAAGGATTTTTTGTTGTTATTATTTCCTCCATTCCCATTTGTACTCTCTCTATTCCTTTTCATATCGATGACTGTGTTCATCAATTTCTTAATGATCTGATGCAAACCTTCCACATCTGTGGTGTCCTTTTCTTTGATCTCAACCGCTTTTTTATCACTCCAATTATTCTTCTTTGATGATTGAGAGGCTTTCTTTTCTTTGGTTGTATGATGGCATGCTGTGAGACTGATAATTTCATTCTCAACTTTTACTACTTCATCAATGGCACCCTGTAAGCTTTGTGCATTACTCCTTTTGACCCACATCGCAGTAGGGACAGGGAGAGTAGTGATGTAGAATTCAATGAGCACCTCTTCAGTAGGTCTAGCGTTAGCCAGGATTCTGTTGAACAAAGTGTTGAATTAAAATCCTTGACCTTTTCTTTGGTTTCCATTTTTAAACGTGATATTTATAAAACCAAGGCCGCATGTGTCTTATCATCACCAAACTTGTCTAAGAAGGCCCGCTGAAAAGCATCCCACGAAGTGATCAATCCTATTCTCAGGCTAAAGTACCATGTGGATGCTGCACCAATCAGAGTAAAAGGGAATAAGAGACATACCACATCCTCATCGGCTACCCCCAACATGTGCACAGCTAGGAAGAAAGTGTGGATATGGTTATCATTTGTGTCTCCCCACTCAGGGTAAAATTTTGGTAATACTCTTTCTGCGTTCTTGGGTAAGGCATGCTGCTGCCCAGGTACTGCTACAACATCCTGTGCAAGCCAGGGAGGGAGTCCTTCTTGAGGGGGTGGGGGTTGATTCCCACCTGGAGGAGGCAGTGGAGGTTGATTCCCACCTGGAGGAGGCAGTGGAGGTTGATTCCCACCTGGAGGAGGCAGTGGAGGTTGATTCCCACCTGGAGGAGGAACGTTAGCCATATTATGGTTGGGGAGGTTCTTGGTTGAAGGTTTCCTTCGGGTTTTCTTTGTTAGGATTTCCCAAATCGAGCCAGGGATTACCTTTAGAGAGGGGATCCTCAGGAATTTCTTCCCAATGAGTGTCAATACTTTGCAAGGACTCTAGCACAATATCTTCAAGAGAAGGGGCTGCAGATGTCTCGTCATTTATGGGACATATCCCTGGCTTTATTTTAGTTGTTAGAGGTAAAGAATGAAAGATGGGGAGCTGAGATAGGGAACGAGCGTAAGCACGAGTTAGTACTCTGACTGGTTGTTACTGAGTGACATGATACTCCTACAATCTCTCTTCCTTGGGTGACCCAAACATGGGACTTAGAGGGACCTCTGCTTCTTTGAAATGAGGCTCTTCCAAATGGGTGGAAGGATCTTTTTGACCTTTATGATCCATACATCAATATTTTTGAATCCATGTGCGACATTTATAGATGAAATCCTGAAAGCTGTGGACGGTGGTTCAGGCCCTCCTTCTAGCACCAAATTTGTTGACACGACGAATTTTCACTATGCCAACAAAGGGGAACCAACCCGATTGCAGACCCCGATTAGATCTACTTTCGTTTGGAATGGCTAGTTCCAACGAGTTTCAAAGGATCACGTAAATTGTTATAGGTGTTGAAAGATTGCTCCCCAGAGGAAGACCTCCATTAAATCAATGCAAGAAACAGCTAACCTATATGTATCAAGTCCTATCTTTACTTATTCTACCTACTTATGCTAGTCCTAACTATTCTAATCTATCCTGCAGGAGCATAATAAAAGAGATTAAACATCATATATAGATTCCAAGTCCAAATGAATCAATTACTGAGTTCATCAATGAATAAGGCTTTTTTTAAGCTTAATTGCAATCTAATTATTCATACAAGAATACACATTTCTGTTTCTACAAATAAAAGTTACAGCTGATGTTTAATATAGCTTCGAATCAGAGACTGCCCATGACTTAACCATGATAACAAATTATATTCAAATAACCAAGACTAGTCATAAGCTATCTATTATCAATGTGCACAAAAACAAAACATACATATCCTCATGCCAGTCACAACACCTGATTCCAAACATAGAAGAAAAAGGAAAATGAATTTGAAAAAAGGCTTCTTCTTGATTGAAACGGTCTTCTTTATGAGCATAATAAAATTGACCCCCCTTCTGCCAAAAAAAGTCCTTTTCCTCTATCTAGAGGTGATACTTATGGAGAAAGAGAATTGATTGTCAGTTTCTCTTGACCTTCAGCCTTCCCTCTTCCTTTCCATATTCAAATTAAAATATACAAATTAATGTAACGGTTAATGAAACAACGAACACGTTGAAGCCATTCCTACTGGAGCGTTATATTTCCTAAAGAAAAATGAACGGATGTCGGTAGAAAGAGGAATGATTTCATGCCATCCCTTTGCACACGTATTGACTGAATGTTATTCCTTTTTATTCCCTGAAGGCAAATGCAGAAAGTGTGCTCATTTTTCAACATCTGGCTTGATTTAAGGTGTATCCAAAGGTAATAATAACTTGATGGATCTTTGCTATTAGGAGTACCTTTACTTAGTATAGAGCGTTCCTCCATTATACAATGTGGTGGTTCCATATCCCTTTCTTGCGGAGTATGTATTTGCAACACCGACATCGATGATGCAAAGGTGTCATCTAGAGTCCCCAAAGCAACACAAGAACCTTTATACCAACATTTGTTCTACTTCCTGTCTTCTCAGAATTTTAGGACATCCTACCCCATTCTGTCCCAAAACCACAACACATGGCAACAAAATCCAGCTGGTAGAGGTATCATGTGGACTAGGTGTACTATTCATGCTATGATCATTTAAAGGCTACGTTGCTTTCTCGAATTTCATTACCACCTTCTGATCCCTTTGCATCTCGAAGAATTCTTTAGAGTTTAGCTATATGTTGTCCATGTGTATTTACCTCTCTATGACTGTGATTGCATTTTTCAAATCAACCGAGCATTCAGGCTAGCGATCAACAATGATTTCATACTCATTCAGAGTTTCTTCGATGTGTTCATACGTTTCTTCGACAGATTGTGAGGTAGAGTGTTGTGTGGTTGTTTCCATCCATCGAGCCTTATCAAACTTGCACAAATCCAGCAGATGAAGGCGTTTTTCTAGGATCCATAGAACACTATACATATGAAACAAATATTTGAGCCCATACCTCCTTTTCTTGGACATGTATTCTAGGATGTAAGATCCTTTTACAAGTTAGTAGTTGCAATTGAAAGCTCTGTTACAAGAGTGGAAGGGCTGGAGGGAGGATAAGCAACAAGAAATCATCATAGTCTGTTGCGTAGCTCCCCACTGTGTATGCCTTCCTTGTTTCTTGTCATAAATTCCTCTGTTTCAGCTACGTCTCACTTGCATCTTTTCCCCGCAGCCATTCCTGATGCTTATGCATCAGCTCGTTGATCTCGCTTTTCTTCTCTTGGTCCTCATCTGCAAAATGACCAGCATTATCTATTATTATGAGAGATATGACTGAAACACCTAAAACAAACCTTACCTTCATAAAACTTTCATAAAGAGACAGACTCTGCAACTGGGGGTTATATGAGTCCTTCTGGCTCTAAATCTCAAGAGGGCGCAATGTTTTTTTGGGGATTGATGATTAAAAATGGATTGCAACCATAATTAATAAACCATTGAACCGTTCAGCTTTGAGGAAATAATTCCATCTGACAACTATGTTATCATTCAGAGAGACGAAAGATCAAACTTCTCAAGGGACCCATTCAAATTTTCCCCAGAGTAGGTTTTAGTAGGGTGGTGGTTGTGGCCAAAACAAACTATAAAAGTGTTGTTCCCTAGAGGGAACAATGAAAACTCAAAAAACACTCAAAAAAGTGTTGTTCCCTTGAGGAAACAGCAGTTGTTCCCTGGAGGGAACATAAAAAAACACTCCAAAAAGGTGTTGTTCCCTTTAGGGAACAGCAACTGTTCCCAAAAGGGAACAACATTAGTGGTTGTGGCCACAACAGACAGAAAGCGTAGTTCCTCCTAAATATATACTAGTTGAATAACCACCTCCTTCTAGTTCCCTCAATGTATTTAACGAGTTGAAAAAATTCAAAGTCCCAATACCTTCAGTCGGAGTAACCAATATTCCTAGCTTTAAGACCAATATTAAAAAATACCCCATTGATTATCAATAATCATAACATAAATTTATAAGATGTTTATTTGTAGGTTTTCATTGGGCCAAGAGTGGATGGCAAACCCAATTCAATTTCCACTTTTGTAATAAGCTTAAATATCCATGATGGATTTCTACACAATTGCATGCTGGACTCCAAGGCTTCCCACAACCTTATGCTCAAGGTTGCTATGGAGAAGTTGAGACTGGAAATCACTAGGCCGTATAAATATTTGTACTCTTGTGATTCCAAGAGATTCAAATGTATGGAAATAACTAATACGTGGTGGTTCTTTAACTCAAATTCCTATAAAGAAACTAGTCATGGATGTAGTCGTAGGTAATGTCCCATCATCATATGGAATACCATTTTCTAGGTATCAGAGGTCAAAATTGGTGGTACATTGCAATTAGATATGTCACACACTAACATTCTTGTCTTTGGAGGAGAGAACCATAGATTTTATAGAGAAACCTAATATGCCTATACTATAAGCAACTCCCAAAATTCAAAAAATTTCCCAATCTATAATGAAGGATAATATATAGTTAGATTTTCTATTTTCAATGTCAACTCTAAACCATTTTAACAAGAGATTTCCTATGATCATGAACATAGAAATATCCAAATAGGGAAAATGTTCTTTGATGGGGCTTCTTCTAAGGAAGGCACTGGTGTAGGCATAGTCTTTATTCCACCCAAAAAGGAAAATCAACTCTCCTATAAGTTGGAAGTTGAAACCACCAACAAAATCACAAAATATGAAGCTTTGTTACTAGGATTAGAAGTGTTCATGAGTTTAAAATTGTAAAATATTTATGTATATGACTATTTAGAGCTAATCATAAATCATGTAAGGAATAAATGCCAAAATAAATACACTCGGATGTGAGCCCATAAGAATCAAGTTTGGGACCTTATAAACAATTTATTTTTATCTACAAATTTCATCTTTATTCCAAGGAATCAAAATCAACTAGCTGAATCCTTAGTTGTTTCTACTTCCCTTTTTGAACCTCCCAATACTTTTTCTTTAGCATACGGAACTCAAGTATGTTATAGGCCACATATCCCTTATAACATAAAACACCAACAAGTTATTTAAGGATAATTTAGAAATCAATAGTTTTATGGAATCATTGAATGAATTTTCAAATTCATTTATAAACAAGGAACCAAAAGATGATACTGATCTATCAAAAGGTGTAAATACATAAACTTGTTTAGAATATAGTTCACCCAAAAAGCAATCTATTTTTGTAAGTACTATAAAAAAACACAAAGTAATCCAATTAAGAACTAATAATATTCCAAGAGGAATGGTATCTCTTGAGATTTTTTTGACCGTGATGTTTAGCCAAAAATCCCATATAAATCCAGTAGAAGACGATATTGAAGAATTAAACATTGGTACAAATCAAAATCCTAGAGTGGTGAAACTATCCAAAACCTTCCCCCTATGATATCAAGATAAACATATACATTTATTCCAACGATATAGAGATGTATTTGCCTGGATTTATGATGAACCCAAGGCCTACAATACTCAAATCATCAAACATAAGGTACCTTTCAAAGGGGTAAAATCATTGTTGGTGGAATTATATGTATTATAATTCTAATATTTATTTATCAAATCCGGGACTGTAAGACTTCGAGATGCAAGCACAAGATATGCATGATTAGAGCATATTCTAACGTATGCTAACAAATAATGCTAGAAATAATTATCCACTAACGATTATAACTTGTCACTAGATTGTGGAACTCTACTGCTTATCGAGTTCCAAACCACAAATTTTCATAATTATCAATAAACAATGTTCATGTGGTTTTATTTATGTAGCTTATTAGGTATTCAAAATTCAGTGGTTCTAATCTTATAGTGTTGCATATATAAATTTATTAAACATGTTGTTGAAAAATAAATTGTAGAAAAGTAAATGCTGACAACTATAAGCAAAAGTGTGTGAGGAAAATAAAGAAAACAAGGCAATAAACTACAAGAAATGCATTAATAAAATATCAAAAATAAATGCTAAGTAGGCTTAGAGATATATTGTAGGTTCTTATTTGTTGTAGGAATATTTTACCAAGTAAATGCAAAGCTCCAATCAATTAAAGAATCCTAAACTGCAAATTACATATTTTTTAATACCTTGTTCTAGTACATAATCTAGTACCGAATTAAGTAAATTAAGTATGGAAATTGAAATTTTGAATATTAATACTGAATTAAGTAAAAAAATTATGTAGAGTAAAATTATGGGTATGAAAACATATTAAGAAACCAATTAAATTTTTCTTAACTCTTAATGGTACAAAGAACAAAAAAATAAAACACCATATCTTTTATTAGATCAAATAACTCACCAAACTTGGCTTTCCAAACAAATTACATGGCTATTTATTTTGATGGAAGAAATATCTCGAATTTCTCAAGAGAAACTTCTTCCTAGATATTTGGAGGAAGTTGAGAGTAATCCTCTCAATTTTAGGAATCTATCCTAACTACCTAATCTCTAACAAATTCTACAATTATTCATAAAATCTATAACTTTCTATTTTCTCCTAATTAAACAAATACATAAGTTTAAAACATGAGATGCTCCTGCATCACTTAAGCATCATACTACCGAAGAGGAAAAGATACATTCATATGTTTTTCTTATGAAGTTCTTCAATACTGATACCATATTTTGAAATCTCTGTTGTTGTCATCCAAGTAGCATCTTCAACTGGTTGATTCTTTCATTTAACCAAGTATTGAAAATACTCTTTATTCCTGGTCCTTTTAGCCACCCTTTTATCAATGATTGATTCAATATGCTTTGCTGGTGCTGAAGGTTATTGTTTCTCTCACTGAACTTTATCACTAACAGGTGCATATGTAGGATCATTCATTGGTTCCTTAAAGGGGTATATATATAAAACATTAAATATTGGTGAGATACCAAAGCCTTTGGGTAGTTCTATTTCATAAGAATTCGAGGATAATTAACTAAAAATTTTGCATGGTCCAATATTTTTCAGTTTTAACTTATTATATTCTCCTTTAGGAAATATTTCTTTTTGAAGATGTGCCCTAACCAAGTCTCCAACATCAAAATCTAGTTGTCTTGTTTTGGAATCTACTCTTCATTTATACTTGTTGTTGCTTGACTCTGTCCTGTATTTCCTGCGTACTGGCTGCAAAATCTTCACGATCTACACTTCTAAATTGTTGTTTTCCAAGGTTCCTTAACTCATAAATTCCTCTTGGATGCACTCCATGGACTATTTGGAATGGACTTAATCATGTTCTTCTATTAGGTGAGTCAGTATATGAAAATTTTACTTGAGCAAGTACCTGATCCCATTGTTTGGGATGTACACGTACCAAACTTCTCAAGATATTTCCAAGGATTTTGTTTACCGCCTCTATTTGACCATCAGTCTGGGGATGATATGCTAACCTAAAACTGAGATCGGTTCCTAACTTTTTCCATATAGTTCTCCAAAAATGACCCACAAAATTGGTGTCTTTGTCAGAAACAATACTTGTAGGTAATCCATGTAATCTAACTATTTCTTTGAAGAACAAGTTTGTTATGTTAGTTGCATCATTTGTCTTTTTACAAGCTATAAAGTGTGCCATTTTTTAGAATCTGTCAACAACAACAAATATTGAGTCACTTCCTCTTTGTGTTTTGGGAAATCCTAGTACAAAATCCATGCTTATAGAGTCCCATGGTTGATTTGGTATTGGTGAGGGTTGATATAGTCCAGTGTTCTAACTTCTTCCTTTTTCATATTGACATATCTTGCATCTTTCAACAAATATTCTTACATCTGCTTGCATGCGAGGCCAATAATAAAATGCTTGTAACTATGCTAGAGTTTTATCTTGCCCAAAATGACTTGCTAAACCTCCACTATGTTTTTCTCTTAGAAAATTTTCCCTCATTTAACATATTGGAATGCATAATTGTCTTCCTTTGAACAAAAGCCCCTCATGTATCATGTAATCTAACCATGGAGTTTTATCTCTACTTACAGGATTTTCACAAGCTGCATAAGCTTCTTTGAAATCTGGATCATCTTTATACATATCTTTCAACTCATCAAATCCTAAGACATTTACTTGGAATTCTTGCAAAATTAAATTCATCCTGCTTAATGCATCTTCTACTTTATTTGACTGCCCACTTTTATGTTTGATAACAAATGTAAAATTTTGTAAGAATTCCATCCATTTAACACGTCTTTGACTCAATTTTGTTTGACTATTGATGTATTGTAAAGCATGATTATCTGTGTAGAGGATGAACTCTTTTGGCATAAGATAATGTCTCCATTTTTTAATTTTGTATGATGGCATAAAATTATTTACCATAAGAAGAGTATTTTTTCTTAGCTTTATTGAGTTTTCCACTGTAGTAAGCGACTAGTTTTCCCTCTTGACTTAGAACAACTTCTATTGCAGTTCCACTGCCATCAGTCTCAACTTGAAACAACTTATTGAAATTTGGAAATGCTAAAATAGGTTGTTCTATAATCTTTTTCTTTCATAATTTGAAGCTTTTATTAGCTTCTTCTACCCAATGGAATCGTTGATTTCTTTCTTTAATACTTTCTACAATTGGAGCACATATGCCACTGAATTTTTTGATATTTTTTTCGTAGAAACTTGCCAATCCATGAAAACTTCTTACCTCTGAAATGCTTCTTGGAGTTTGCCAATTGATTATGGCCTTTACTTTCTCCCGATCCATCTTTAAACCTTCCTTTGAAATCAAAAAACCAAGTAAAATAATTATGTTTTCATGAAACTACACTTCTTTAAACTGATTAGCAATTTCTCTTGTTGTAACTTCTTCAAAACCATCTTAAGATTTCTTAGGTTCTCTTCTTTTGATTGACTATAAATTAGGATATCATCAAGATAAACTACAACAAATTTTAAAATGAATTCTTTTAAGACCTCTTTCATTAACCTCATAAAGGTATTGGGATCATTAGTAAGTCTGAAGGGAATTACCAACCATTCATATAAACCATTATTAGTTTTGAATGTTGTTTTCCATTCATCACGTCTGATTTTGATTTGATGACATCCACTTTTTAAATCTATTTTAGAAAAATATGCATCACCACTTAGACAATATATAAGATCATCAATATAAGGTAATGGAAACCTATACCTAATCGTGATTTTGTTGATTGCTTGAGAATATGTACATATTCTCCATCCACAATCCTTCTTTGGAGTTAACACTATTGGAACAACACACAAACTTAAAATTTCTTGGATGAGACCCTTATCCAAAAATTCCTACACTTGATTTTTAATCTCTTCATTCTCCATTGGATTCATTCTATAGGTTGCTTTGTTTGGAAGGCTGGCACTTGGAATGAGATCAATATGGTGGCTAATAATTCTAATGGGAGGCAAATCATATGGCAAGTCATCCACTACAATATCAATGAGTTCATCCAACATATTTTTAATTTCTTCACGAAGATCATTCAAATTTGTGCTTGTGAGGACTACTTTTGGCTTACCAATCAAGGCAAAATTTATTTCCTCATGCTTGATTTCTTGAAGAAAATCTTTTCCACTAAGTAACATTACCTTGGATTGGTATTCTTTTGGTGCTTTTTCATTCTTCAAAGGAAAAATTACATGCTTTTCTCCATCCTTTTCAAAAGTATAGGTGTTACTCCTTCCATCATGTATTGCTTTCTTGTCATATTGCAATGGTCTTCCAAGCATAATATGGCACACATCCAAGGAATAACATCACTAAGAACTTTATCTTTATAGCATCCTATTGAAACTCCCCTTCACATTGTTCATTAACTAATATCTGATGTCCCTTTTGTAGCCACGAGACTTTGTAGGGAGTATGTTGTTTAGTTTTCTTTAAATTCAACTTTTCTACCAGTTCTGTGGATACTAGATTATCAGTACTCCCACTATCAATAATGACCTTACAACATTTTCCTGCTGATTTATAGACAATTTTGAAAAATATTTTTCTTTGTGTAGGTTACTTTACTTCATAAGTTATTTTCATCATCAAAGATTCACCAGTTTCAGGTGCATTTTCATGTGTAGAGGATTGTACACTTTCTGTATCAGTTTGTGCTATATGTGTGCTACCTTGACTAGAAAATATTTCTGGACATTCATTAGATTTATGACCAACTTTGTTACATGTATAACATCTTACCACAAAAGATCGACCTCTACCTCTTTGATATGGTCTTCGTCCTCTAAAATATCCTCTTGATGATTCTACCTGATGTGAACTATTGCCTTCTTATTTTTGAATGGGAAATCTTCCACTAGAAAATCCTCTTCTTGATTGTCCTCTACTTGATGATCCTCTGCTTCTTATTGTGCTTTGTCCTCTTCCTTTTTGACTCTGCTTCCTTGCCAATTTTTCTTCTATCTTGAGAGCTATTTGATAAGCTTCTTCAACAGTTTTCAGAGACAAAATATCCAATTCATATTGTATTTTGAATCTTAAGCCATTAATATATCTAGTTATTTTTCATCATCTGCTTCCACATGACAAGATCTTATACTTAATATATAAAATAATTTTATATATTCTTTTACAAACATAATTTTTTGCTTGAGATTTTGAATCTATCAGAAAAGATTTAACTCGTAATCTTGAGGGAGAAATTTACCTTTGAGCTTGGCTACCATCTGATACCAACTAGTGATCTTCCCTTTGTTTTTATTTCTTCGTTCGGCTTGCACACTATCCCACCATAGTGCAACATGTCCTTTTAATCTGGTCACTGCGAACTTAACTTTCTTCTCATCAACTACATTTTCATAGTCGAAATATTTATCCATGGTGCTAGTCCAGTCGATCTATTCTTTAGGATTTAGATTTCCTTCATACATAGGCACATTCAATGTTAGCTTGGTACTTATTCTTGCAATCATCTTGATCATTTTCTCTTCTGGAGATTCTTCTTTAGCTTATTCTTTTGATCTTTCTTCTGTTTCACTAATATCACCAATGTTGACATCTTTTCTGTGTATTGTCTCCAATGCCTCTAATCTCATTCAAATATGTATCACTTCATCAAGTAAGACTTGATTGGCAGTTTTTCTTCCTCGACCAATTCCAGCTCCTCTGGCTCCTCTAACTCTATGGACCATCTTAATTGAGAATAAAATATAATAATCCTTACAAATTCTTCTCTTAAAGCCTCCTTTAATAAATGACCAAAACACCTTATTTTTGAATATGGAATTAAAATAAAATGGCTTTATAATCCATATATATGCAATACATAATTAAAATTTTAAATATGAAATACCACCATATATATATATATATATATATATATATATATATATATATAGATATATATATATATAAAGCACTACTTTCATCTACTTATTCTCTCCATGAGAATTTCATTTAAGCCTTCACATAATTATGCTCACGTAATCTACCAACATACCAAAGTAAAAATTAATTCACCTTCACTTGAATGTTGTCTATGCTGTCTGAAATAAGGCAAACACCAGAATTTATGCACTCCATGTTGTCTCCATATCTCACACAAGTTTTCAATCATGCCTCTCTAAAACATACAATAAAATTTATGAACTTCAACATTTTGACTCTTACTGTACAATATTCTTAGAGGTGAAATGACAACATACTCAAAGTTATTGGATCGTAGATTCAAGCAAAGAGTGCAACGATGCATGAAACTCTCCAATACACAAGCTTCATAATAGTTCCACGATTATATGCAACGTTTAACGAGAAACATTCAACTTGTTCCTCCACGATCTCAACTCTTTTCCACTTGTGACCCTCACACCAATCGAATCTTCTTGGCAGCACACAAATTACAACAAAGTATCCAATAGATTCAACTTTTCGACAATGCAGCTTAGTCAAAGTATCCAAAAGGTTCAACTTTTCAATAATGCAACACATTCATCACTTGTCAATGCCATAGGCAGGTTACATAGATCACTTCTCCAAATTAATGCTACACACAACCCTATATATAGATCAGCTCTTCAGGTCTTACATGTAGATTGAAACCATTCATGCTCTGATACCAAAAATTTGGTGCATAGAACAAAACAAGAAAACATCATATATTTTATTAAATCAAATAACTCACCAAACTTGGATTTCCAAACAAATTACATGGCTATTTATTTTGATGGAAGAAATATCTCAAATTTCTCAAGAGAAACTTCTTCCTAGATATTTGGAGGAAGTTGAGAGTAATCCTCTCAATTTTAGGAATCTATCCTAACTAGCTAATCTCTAACAAATTCTAGAATTATTCATAAAATTCAGAACTTTCTAGCTTCTCCTAATTAAACAAATACACAATTTTAAAACATGAGATGCTCCTGCATCACTTAAGACTAAGAAAATTAATTCTAATATGATCATAATGCCTTTTACTTAACAAAGTTGAAGGTAGAACAATAAATCTAAGAATGTGTGAAATACAAATCTACTAAAAAATACCATCAAATAAAATCTGCAATTAAAAAAAAAGAAAAAGAAAACTAAAACTGAATATTAACCTACTCTACAAATAAAAACCAGGGTGTTACCTAAGTCGAGGGGCCCTTCCTGACATGGGAATGTTCTCAGAACCTAATTCAAACTAGTACGATGCTCAAATTTCAATAATTAAATATTCATTGCCAAAAACTTCAACTTCTATTTACAAATGAAACTTCAAATTTGATTAAAAAACCAACTGAAAAAAAATGATCCCAGAATTCCTCTTTGCGTCCTCCTCTTCTTTGATGTCGTGCAGATCAGTTTATTTTATATTATAATGGAGAAGAAGTGATGGTACAAAGGATCATATAAACTTCCATAAAAAGCTAACTCCCATACTATAATTAATATTTAAAAATGGTCTTGTTATGATTTGGGAATGTATTAGATTATTGCTGGAGATGGAAACGATGCCACTTGGCATTAGTTTGAATTTCCTCCAAATCTAGATGTGACTAGCCATAATTGCTTCCGAACTATTAAATTGGTACTGAACTAAGTACCGAATTTTTGGAAAATGCCAAACTGGTACCGAATTATGTACTGAATTTATGTAGATGGAATTTAGGTTTGACTGTAACTTTGAATAACGTTTTGAACTTCACATGTGAGCTAGGTGTGATCATAAGTCCATCCATAAACATGTAGTTGCAACCCATGTCATCTTGAGAAGTGCCAATGCATTAACCTTTACTTAGTACTGAATTGTCAAATTCCAATACTAGAACTTTTGTTTGGGCACATAAACATATTAGTAAATCATCATTGGAAAACCATGTCAAAAACTTATTTAATGATTAAAAATACAAGAAATCATTAATAATTAACCACAAGGTAAAATAAATGAATTTAGTGAAAATTGGTAATATAATAGTTACGAAAAATGTTATAAAGGTATGAATATGGCTTGTAAATGAAAGGTTTGGATAGCCAATACGATAACATATCTAGGGTCCAACATCCCCCCATGCCTAAGACTTTGCATGCCCTCATGCAAACAAAATATGGACTAGGAAGGGATGATGGATGATATAAGGTGATAATGAAGATAATGGCTAAATAAATATGGACTTGGAAACTTGTAAGACCATTACTTATTTTGTGGTTGTTTTCTCAAATAAGAAACAATGACTTCATCTTCTGATTGAGAGAATTTAGATGATGATTTTGTGAATTCTTTATGATGTACAAGGAGAATACACTATAGAAATTCATGTACCACAATCATTCTTACTGTCTTAATAGAATATGCATTAATGAATTTGGAAATGGGCATTTAATTGTGGTTTAAGAAAGGTGAAGAAATAGGAAGTGGTTAATCATCAAGATTCCTTAAATTTTAATGAGCTAAAGGGCCTTTAAATATATTTAACCTCAAGTATATGTTTCGAATTTTGATTTGTACCACACTGCAATGGAAGTTGTATGAAGATGAAGATGAGGCAAAGTAAGGCTGAGAGTCTTGAATGATCTGGAAGGGTTGGATTTGATGAGTGCCAATCTGATATGTTGAAGGAAGCTGAAGAGAATGAACTGAAGATGTTGAAAAGGTCTCAACAACCAATCCCCCATGCCTAAGTTCTTACATGTCTTCATGCAAACAAGGTGAGGTACTGAAGAAATGATAAGGGCTGTTGAGATGGCTCTAACACAAAAGAACCTAAAAAATGAAACAATGGATATAATGAAATGAAAACTGAACAAAAATAAGTCATCTCAGATTTATTAAAATGATGTAAAACTAACACTAATCATAAAAGAAATTCCAAATCACTCATTACATATGATTTCATCAATCATTAATAGTTGTATGCTCAAGAAAAATAAATCTTTTATAAATTTAAGGGGCTCTCCTTTTTTGTAGGTAGGATTCTTTTTTATGATCACAACAAATGATGAACCAATGAAAAATTAGTTATTACTAACCAAATCCCAAAGTCTTATAGTTATCCAAGTATTATGGATAAGATTTATAGTTGAGTTTTAGTAATTATCTGTGATCATTGGTCCCACTTCTAAGATAATTAAATCTTAGATGTAGTATGAAAGAACTCGAGGTTACCTTGAGGATATTATTTAGCAACAAATTTATGGAGTTCATTTTTCCCTTGACTTCATCCACACATGCTTTATTTTGATTGTAACACTATAAAGTAACCATCATACATTTAGATAAAAAAGCTTGGTTTGGTTGACACTTCTTTAGGCATAATACCCCATTTTCCATGAGTGTCCATAGCCTTGATGGGTTGTCTAGTGATATCACAGGTGAGTACCCGCTTCCAGCAGATGTCCATAGCCTCGATGGATTAACCTCTTAAACCTATTTTACACTGAAGCTTCTAGTCCCATGTTTCCTACCATTTTAGTTTTATATTATGGATATTTCTTTTGCAATTGGTAGATGGGGGAGCGACTTCAAAAAGCCCCTTAAAGGCATAGGATGATATATTTTAGAGTGAATTTGATTACCTACATAATGTCTTAGATGCATAAGGTACTTATAGGTACTCAAAGGACATAGCATGAATGGGCCATTTTAATGTAAGATGGATGAGGCTAACCAAAGAATAAAAAAGAGACACCTAAATTCTTAGCAATCATAGTTTTCATGTATTCTTTTTCTTTTAAAGTCGTGTCCCGCTATGAGTAGATACTTCAATAACTCTTCTGCAAGTCTTAATAAATATGCTTGAATATCATGCTTTGGTGTTATGGTTATAGTATTCAAGTTTATTTTTCATTGGTATCATTGTATGGACCTGTTAACTTTGTTATAATCCCCTTAGTATGTTTTGGTAACTATATTTTGAGCAAATGTTTTGTATTGATAATCAAAAATCTATATGAAAGAGAAATCAAATTCTAGAGAAGAAAAGTTATATCAGCTATGAATAATTTGGAATTATCATTCAATTAAACTTTTATGAAAAGGATTGCTTATTCAATCATCTTTGTGAAATAACGCTCTTAAAACATATAAGTAATGATAAAGCATGAATGCATAATTTTTAACAACTTAAGGAAGAAGGAAATATATCATCAAATACTCCCTTAAGTGTTCCATTCCATTGATGAAGATGTCTTTTCCGCTTTAGAAAATATTCTAGTATTTAAGCATTCCAAAGAACAATATCCTTGAATCCTGCTTTGTCTTGCAAAATAACAAATTGGCACCAAAATTATGGGTACTGATTAGTTGAAACAAGGTACGAGAAAATTGCTATGCAATACTAGATGATGTTGCAATGCAATAATTTCCAACTTCACATAAGATTCTAAACATAATGGTCATAACTTACTTTATTGAAAAGAAAAAGTAGAAATAAATCTAACTATCATAAATAAATAATAAGTGGGTAAGAAAATTAATAGTTGAACCATGTTGTAGTTGGAAATAAGACTAAGTGGAAATCTTCATTAAAACAATATGCAGCTAAAAGAGACTCCAACAGAAATATGCAATAGGAACATAGATCTCCCATTTTCAACTAATTACTTTTTAGTCGTTAACATCCCCACTTATCCAAAACAAATGAGAAATATGTTGTACTATATTTTATAAATGAACTAACTAATACATGCAACATTTATTTATTTACTATCCTACTCTACCTAAGAAAAATAAATTCCTCTCCTCAAGTATAGGAGTATTTCCAATGTAACCATGTGCATAAAAAATATAAAAAAGCATTCATACTCAAGTTTAGAATATAATCTTCAATACATACCTGAGTATGAAGAACCCATTAATTTAATGATGATGTTAGGAAGTAAGGAAGAATGGAGCGATATGGTCTTATAGTTGCTTGAAACCAACTTTTAACATAATTAAAATGCTCTTAGTTTACCTCTTTATTTGGCTCATTTAGCATATCCTCCTTTACCATGCCATGCGAATCTTCTATTATGAGAGGATTATCCTCTTGTGTGCTTGGAGGATCCACAGATAGGCATGTCCAAAATTCTTTAATCTTAGGTTCTAATGGTTGTTGTCCATTGGATGTGGTCCATGATTCTTTAGTTTCTTCGACAATATTTTAAGGGTGGGGATATTCCTATGGATGTGGTTCATGGATTTGTTGTTCTTCTATCACTTATGGAGAGATAGATAAGTTCTTAACTGCTGTAAATATTTTTTTTTCCTGAGAAGAAGAGATCCCAACTGTTGCTAGGATTAGAGAGAGTTCTCCCAAAATCTTGATCATCCTTGATTACTACTTTTCCGATTGCTAATCCTTGTCCTGCACATGGATTAGTGTGTGGAGTTATTAAAGTACAAAAAATTCTAAAAGTCCTAAAGAAATGAAAAGGAAACACACTTAAAACAAATGCAAGCAAACCAATCATGTACTCGAAGAGCCACCATGTTATTAAGACCTTGTTGTCACCAAGTTATTGATTCACACAAGTTAGGATTCTCTTCTTTTCATGAATTAACCCTAATTTAAAACACACTTGCAAAGAAAAAGAACTAAACAACAAGGCTTTGGAGAAACCCCATCAAAGTCGATGCATAGGTTCGTACCTCTCGTCTTACCGTTTTATCTCTGCCCCCAAGTTGTAATGTAACTAAAATAATGCAAAAAAATTGTAAAAACAACTATGCTCTAATCCCTTTAGCACCTCCCCAACAACGAAGCCAAAAATGTTAGTGGAATTATATGTATTCTAATTCAAACATTTAATTATCAAACATAGGATCGTAATACTTAGAGATTCAAGCACAAGAAATGCAGGATTAGAGCTTATTCTAACCTATGTTAACAACTAATACTAGAAAGAATTAACCACTAAGGATTATAACTTGTCACTAGATTGTGGGACTCTAATGCTTATTGGGTTCCAAACCACAAATTTTCATAATTACCGACAAACAATGTTCATGTGGTTTATTTATGTAGATTATTAGGTCTTGAGACTTCAATGGTTCTAATACTATAGTGTTGCATACAAAAATTCATTAAACATGTTGTAGAAAAGTAAATTGCAGAAAATTAAATGCTGACAACTATAATCAAAAGTGTGTGAGGCAAATAAAGAAAACAAGGCAATAAACTACAAGAAATGCATTGATATAATAGCAAAAATAAATGCTAAGCAGGCTTAGAGATATATTGTAGGTTCTTATTTGCTGTAGGAATATTTTACCAAGTAGCTACAAATTTCCAATCAATTAAAGAATCCTAAACTGCAAATTACATATTTTTTAATACCCTGTTCTAGTACAGAACCTAGTACCGAATTAAGTATAGAAAATCTAGAAATTGAAATTCTGAATATTAGTATCGGATTAAGTACAAAAATTTTGTAGATTAAAATTATGGGAATGAAAACATATTAAGAAATCAATTCAAATTTCTTAACTCCTAAGCCTGAGAAAATTAATTCTAATCTTATCATAATGCCTTTTACTTAACGTATTAGAAGGTAGAAAAATAAATCTAAGAATGTGTGAAATACAAATATACTAAAAAAAACCATCAAATAAAATCTGCATTCGAAAAAAAAAAAAACATTGAATATTAACCTACTCTACAAATAAGAATGAGGGTGTTACCTGAGTCAAGGGGCCCTTCCCGACTTGGCAACATTTTCAACAACTAATTCAAACCAATACGATGCTCAAATTTCAATAACTAAATCTTCATTGCTAAAAACTTCAACTTCTGTTCACAAGTCAAACTTCAAATTTGATTACAAAAACCAATTCAAAAAAATGATCCCATAATTCCTCTCTTTGTCCTCCTCTTCTTTGTTTTCATGTAGATCTATTTGTTTTATATTAGACTGGAGAGGAAGTGATGTTCCAAGGATCATATCAACTTCCATAAAAATCTAGCTCCCATACTATAATTAATATTTAAAAATGGTCTTGTCATGATTTGGGAATGTATTAGATTATTGTTGGAGATGGAAATGATGCCACATGGCATCAGTTTGAATTTCCTCCAAATCTAGATGTAACTTCCCATAGCTATTGCCGAACTGTTAAACTAGTACTGAACTAAGTACTGAATTTCTGGAAAATGCCAAACTGGTATTGAATTAAGTACCAAATTTCTATAGGTGGAATTTATTTTGATTGTAACTTTGAATAATTTCTTGAGCTTCACATGTGATGTGAACATAAATCCATCCATAAACATGTAGTTGCAACCCATGTCATCTAAGAAGTGCCAATGTGTTAGCCTTTACTTAGTACCAAAACTGATATAAGTACCAAATTATCAAATTCTAGTACTATAACTTGTTGTTTGGGCACATAAACACATTGGTAAACCTTCATTCGAAGACTATGTTAAAAACTCATTTAATCATTAAAAATACAAGAAATCATTAATAATTAACCACGAGGTAAAATGAATGCATTTAGTGAAAAGTGGTAATATAAAAGTTACAGAATATGCTATAAAGGTATGAATATGGATTGTAAATGAAAGGTTTGGATAGCCAATATGATAACATATCTAGGGTCCAACAGTCATTCAAACAAAAAATAAGGTTGTTCAATCGCATGCTACTACCCCACATTAATGAGATAAAATTCCTTCTAGATGCTAAAATTATTCTTCTGATTTGCTACTAAAAGTAGGCAACAAACCTAGTTCCCATCTGGAAGGAAACAAGAGAAATACAATTGTGTGTAGATTTTAGATATTTAAATAGGGCTTCTTTAAAAGGTAATTACCTATTACCCAAAATGGATCATCTCCTTCAATAAGTAGTGATTTCAATAGGGATTTCCATGTTGGATGGTTCCTCTAGATATAGTCAAATCTCTTATCATACTAGTGATAGGTACAAAATGATGTTCACTACCCCATGGGGCACTTTCATGTATGAGAGGATGCATTTTGGTTTATTGAACACCAGTGCTACCTTTCAGCGAGCCATGGACATTGGGTTCCTACAAAAAAAGGACAAATTTATGGTTATTTACTTGGATTATTTGAATGTTTATTCAAAGAGTGAGGACAGCCATATAAAACATTTAGAACGAGTATTCAAAAAAATGTAGAATGTATGCTCTATCCCTAAAACCCCAAAAGTCATATTTTGTTGTGACTAAAAGAAAACTCCTTTTAAGGTCATGTCATTTCAAAATAGGGAATACATATTGACCGTAATAGAATCCAAGCTATTGAAAGCATTACTTTACCAAGACATGAAAATAATATTTAATACTTATTAGAGAAGGTCAACTTTCCGAGAAGATTTATCCCCAATTTTGTAGAATTAGTAAAGGACATAACTAATGTTGAAAAAGGGATCTGAGGACAAATGGTATGAGTCATCCAAAAAATATTTTAGTCAAATCAAATATGCCCTAGGCGAAGCTCTAGTATTGGTAAGCCCTGATTTCAATAAGGAATTTATAATATTTTCTTTTGCATTTGATCACACCATTGCAAACATTTTTTTGCAAAATAATAACCAAGGTTTTGAAAAGCCTATAGCATTTTTCAGCAAGACCTTGAGATATTCTTAACTAAACTATTAGATAATGGAGAAACAAGATTTTATTGTAGTAAAGCTCTTAAGGCTTTCCAAATTTACATAATCCATTCTAAGATAATTGCCTATGTACCCCATTCCATCATTAAGGAGATATTGACAAAACAAA
This sequence comes from Pinus tabuliformis, assembly GCA_031772625.1. NCBI lineage: Eukaryota > Viridiplantae > Streptophyta > Pinopsida > Pinales > Pinaceae > Pinus > Pinus tabuliformis. The sequence continues at coordinate 868,197,464 of CM062820.1, read as the reverse complement.
GACTATGAGGACATCAAGGAAAAATGGATTGCTAAAATCCAAGAGTATGACTTGCATATCAAACCAATTAATGATTGGTGAAAGGATGAGGTCAAAGGTGTAGGAATTAACATGTTTCAAGATAATCTACATTTTGTGTTCTGCCACTTAAACCAATCTTGCGATAACCAATATAAGACTAGTCAAAATGAAAGTAAGATCCCCATCCTTACCAAAGTCATTGAATCACCCTGGTATTCAAACATTTTTTATTGCCTTCAAAATATCCAAGCCCTTGGTAACTTAAATAAAATCTAAGCATGAACCTTGAAAATCAAAGCCCTAAAATACTGTATTATAAGTGAAAAATTATGCTGGAAGGACCCTCTTGGCATTCTACTTAATTTCCTAATGCAATAAGAAACTAACATAACACATTGTATGGTGGCCATTTCACATGAAAATCCATAATTATAAAATCTTGAGAAGTGGTTTTTACTAACCTTCTTTGTTTTCTCAAGTAAATTCAAAGGTTATAGCTTGTGTTCCCTATCAAATGTTTGTTTGGAAGCAAAAATTTCCTAACCTTCCCCTCAAACCAATTAGAATCAATGGACCTTTTCAAAATAAAATGAAACAAAACTTTGATAAAAATGTTAATGCTAAAACTTTTGAAGTTGGGGACTTGGTATTAAATTGGGACAAGAAAAAGGTTGAACCATGGAAACATAAAAAGTATGATAACTTATGTTTAGGCCTCTTTAAGATCAAAACTAGAGAAGGGGAGAATGCCTTTATTTTGCATAAATTGGAAGGATAAATTTTTGGGAACCTTGTTCATGGGTGTTCCATAAACATTTATTTAGTTAAAACTCAAATTTAACCACTACATTGTAAATATCTGTCCCAATAGTCTCGTTATATAATAAATGTTTAAATGACCCTTGATGTAGTTAATTCAAACCCCCAGTTCATCCAAGATAGTATTCGTTATAATTCAAGGTATAATAATGCAACTACGATGAAATCAATTGTTTTGAGAAAAAAGGCTTACATTGGTTCTCACTAGGAAGATAAGATGTTGTGGCCTAGGATTATACTATAACCATGGTGTCTATTACTATATTGGTACTAGATATCACCCTTAGGCATTTGAGGCTCTTCATACATTTCCAATATAAAGTTCCTTCATTAGTAGGAAATTCTCCCCTCCTTCGCACCTGAAAAAAAAGATATTTTTCTTACAGGGAAATGTTGCCAGCTTGGATGACTCCAACAAGGTTATGGATGCTCATGGGTATTGGTGCAACATCTGAAGAAAACCCCTTGGAAAAAAAGTCACTTATACTCATAAAGGCCTCCACAATTTAGCCTCAAAATGGGATTTTTGAATATCTTAAGTAACGAATGATCACTTTAAAGGCTCAAGCTACATATATCTATTTCTAAATTTCGAATCAAATAAATAAAATTTTATTTAAAAAAGGAACAACTGATATAATTTATAATTATGTCATGCACTATTTCTTTAAATTTTATGTTTTTATTTCTCATCCATTAATACCCTTTCTTTTCTCAACTAAGTTGAAGTGCAATTAAACATTTATTATGTACAAGTCACCATTTGTAGTTAAAATTTCTTATATTTTAAAAGAATATATGTGATTGTGTGTAAGATATGGTATAAAATGATCAAAGATGTATAAAAATTATGCTCTCCAACTAATAGGGTAGCATTAATAAGAGTATATTCAAATCAATTATCAGCCCATACAATTTGGTCTTATAATACACAAAATATTTCAAAATGCTTTCTTATTAAAGCTTAACTTTAGTTTACAAAATTGGTATTACATGTCATTATCCCCAATCATACTCCTTCATAAAGAAAAAGGAGGAAATTCTTCATCAAACTCCATACAGAGACTACTCATCGACGTCCCAATACAATGTTTCTATCAAAAATGTAGGTTTCAACCTAACTCAAGAAGAGTCATTACTAACAACCATTATATCCATTGAGGATGTGGCTTCAACCTTTCTCAAGTGATGTCTAGAACATGCACAACATAGTACATGCAAATTGCCTTGATCTTAGTCAAGTCAAACAAGATCTAATCAAGTTTCAATTTTATCTTTGCATAATTATTTAGGCTACAAGTTGGTGAACTCGACACTTATACCTTTTTCGATGCCTAAGCCTTTGTTCAAACTTTTCGATGACTAAGCCTTCGTTCAAACTTTAGGAGCACTTTTTATAGCTCAACTAGGAATGCTCAACCAAAAAAACACAACTTTGATAGAAGAAAATAAGCTCAGTAGTTCCTCGTGTTCAAAGCCTATGGCCCGATGGCCCCTCGTGAGAAATTCCTTTGTCACCTTACCAACAATTTTCTACCATTTGTTTCTTTCCTTCATCCTTTATTTTTTTAATAAATATTCGGGCATATCAACATGAAGGGATCACATCCTGTCAGCTTATTAGCCAAGCCTAACTCTGAGGGCACTGAGGAGAATTGACCCTATGACCTCCCATTCACGAGGTGCTTTAGCAATGAGATTTCAACCAATTAATCTAACCCATAGGGCTTGCTTTCTTCCATCCTCTATACTATAACTTAAAAATTAAAGCTAATAAAATGTTCATTATATTCATATTATATAATGAAACAATATGACATGATACGTCATGTCGTAATATCTCATAACCTGATAGTTTACAAAACTTTAATAAGAAAATATGTTGTGGATTTGAGGCTTCTGCGATCTTCATTTTGTATAGTGTTATTTTTCGGAGTCATCACATTCATGATTTTATTGTATCAACGTTTCGAACCAACCTTTGTGGTTCATCATCAGGATCAGATGTGTGAAATAGTCAGTGAATAATGGATCAATAAATAGAGGATAGGGTAGGGAAGATAATGAATGGAGCCGACAAGTTTGCTATTGCTCATAAATAAATTTATTTTACTTACTTAATTAATTATTATTATTTTTTAGGGAAACTAAAGCTTGTATAAATTAAAATTATTTGAATGTAGTTTTGATAAATAAAATTATTTAAATGTAAATTTGTTTATTTATTTATTTATTATTTTTTTAATGTTATTTATTTAAACATTATTTGGTGTAATAGTTATGATGGTATAATATTTCAAATATTATAATGTTTATTATATTAATAATGTTTTTTAGTGCTTGATTTGGTTAATTAGGTTTGAAAAAACTAATTAAATTAAATTATTAGTTATAATGATTTTATGGATAGGTGAACCATTAAGAGATAAAGGGGCCAGGGGTACCTAGGGGGTAGTAGAATCCCTCGTTAGTGTAGGAATCCAATTGTCACTAATTTTCTAACCGTCATCACAGTTGAGGTTATTGGGGTGTTTTCCTATTTCTATAGCTTCTCTAAATTTTCTATGGTGATAATGATCGATTTTGGCCAAAACACTGGAGTTTTCAATGCAAATGTGATGATTGGTTTTACTAGAGTGCTCGGCCAAGGCTGAGGTTTTGGAGCAGTTATGTTTGATGTCAACGGCATGTTCTTGAATCCTAGTTAATATCGAACGACCCGTCTCACCAATGTAGGTTTTTCCACATGAACACAGAACCAAATAAACCCCTTTGTGGTGCCTAGGATCAATGGGATCTTTTACAGATTTCAGACATTTGTTAATTGTATTCAAGGGTTTGAAAGTGGTTTTTATATTATTCTTTTTTAAAATGTGTGAGATCTTATCAGTGGTGCCTTGAATGTAGGGAAGGTGAACTTTGCCTTCACAGTCATCCAATGGTTGTTTCTTTTTAGGATTCTCTGCTTTTTTTAAAGCTTTGATTCCTTGGTGTTTTCCATATCCATTCTTTACAAAAACATCTAAGAGGTGGTTCTTCTCTTGATCAAAATGATCATGATCCGAAATACGAACCACCCTAGTAACTAGAGTGTTGAGTACCCCGAGTTTCTGAGAAGGGTGATGCATAAATAAATAAATAAACTCAGGGTACTCAACCCCGAGTTTTCAATATACTAATCTCCATATTTAAAATAATAATTCATATGAAGGTGGAATTTGCATTCTTCAGGTATCCAAGGGGGAAGATGGCCATAATTCAAATAGCAAGTAGTAAACATGAACATATTAATAAACATTTGATATCCATGAGTCCATTCAAATGGTAGGTTTTCTTCTCCCAATTGGCACTTTTTTTTATAGTGCTAGAGATTCAAAATGTGATAGTTTTTCGACCAATATGAGGTCAACCAAGTAGGATTGGTACGTAAACAACCTTTCATCATGTAATTGAATTCATTGTTCATGAATATTTCTTGCTAAGTAGGATGCATAATTAAACTTCGTAAAATGTAACAACATATGTATAAACCCTAAAATGACAACATCAACATAATATCATCATCATAGCCAAGAAGAATGACTTTATATAGTTTTGGGTTATACAACTTTGCAAAAACCCTAGATCATAGTCATGGCTCCTATCGTCAATGCACAATGCAAACTTTGCAGACTTCCTTTCTTGTTTTGTTGTGATGGCATATCACTCTAAGGTGAGTTTTGGGCTTCGGTCATTCCATACGAAGTGATGAACAAATATTTGATAATCTTGGATATTAAGGTGAAGAGAAATGCTGGGGTATTCTTTGCATGCATTCTTTTGACACTTATCGCCAATGCAAACTAGAAGATAAAGTTTTCACAAGAATAATGTAAACTTTGAAACGGGAACTATAAACTCAAAACGAGAACTCTGCCCAAAAAACCCCAAAAAACATGAAAAACAGTGCTAAAAATGAAAAGTGTGTATACTAGAACAATGATTTTTTTTTTAGGGTCAATTTTGAACATGTTTTAAAAATGGCAGTGAGAACGAATTTTTTGTGCAAAAATTGTGCAAAAACCAGCCTAAAAATGAAAAGTGCTAATAATGGAACTATGGATTTTTTTTTAGGGTTAATTTTCAACATTTTAAAAAAATCCTAGTAAAACCGAATTTTTATGTGCAAAAATTGTGCAAAAAACACCATAAAAAAGAAAAGTGTTGATGCTCGAATAACACTTTTTTTTTTTGGTAAATTTTCAACATTTTGAAATAATGGTGTAAAATATTTTGCTATGACTCCGAAAAACATTAAATTTCAAAAAAATAATGAAAACTTAAAATTAAAAAAAAAAAAAAAATGAAAAAAAAACAAAAAAAAAAATTAAAAAAAATACCAAAATGCAAATAAAAATATATATTAAAAAAAAAATCAATCATAAAAATATAAAAAAAAAACCAAAATTAACCTATAAAATATAAGAATTAAAAAATTAAAGAAATAAATAATAAGAAAAACATATTTTCAAAAAAATAACATTTTTTTAATGTGGTAAACCATAAAAAAAATTGGAAAAAAAAAAATCAAAATAAAATAAACTATAAAATTAAGTAAAAATAGGAAATTTTAAAAAAGCATTAAAAAAAAAAAAAAAAAAAAAAAAAACTAGATTAAAAAAATAGAAAAATAACAAAAAAACGAAAAAAAAAAAAATTAAAAAACTAAAAAAATTAAGATTAAAAACATTTTCAAAAAACCCTAAAAAACAAAAATACGCTAAAATTAAAAATAAAATAAAAACCCAAAAAAAATTAAAATTTAAAAAAAATACATATTTTCAAATTAAACATCATTTTCAAAAAAACATTAAAATTGAAAAAAGCTAAATATATTTTTGATATTTTTTAAAATAACATTTAAAATATATATATTTTACAAATATATATAAAATTAAAAAAACATTTAATATATATATATATATATATATATATATATATATATATAAACATATTTAACAAAATTTATATTTTATTTTAAAAACCAATTTTATCGGTCACCGCCCCCACGAGTGGTCGGATGGTGACCACTTCCGGCCATCCCCACGGGCGATTGAGTAGCCACCACTCAGCCACCTATGGGGGTGGTCGGGTGGTGGTTATCTGATTCTCAGAATCGGATAGCCACCGCTCGGCCGCCTGTGGGGGCGGCCGAGCGATGGCTATCCGATTCTCAGAATCGGATATCCACCTCAAGGGCGGTCAGGGGGTGGTTATCTGATTCCGAGAATGGGGGCGGCCGAGGCGGCCGAGCGGTGGCTATCCGATTCTCAGAATCGGATATCCACCTCAAGGGCGGTCAGGGGGTGGTTATCCGATTCCGAGAATGGGGGCGGCCGAGCGATGGCTATCCGATTCTGAGAATCGGATATCCACCTCAAGGGCGGTCAGGGGGTGGTTATCCGATTCCGAGAATCGAATAGCCACTGCTTGACCATCGGTGGGGGTGGTTATTTGATTCTCAGAATCGAATAGCCATTGCTCGACCACCCGTGGGGGTGGCTATCCGATTCTCGGAATTGAATAGCCATCGCCCAGATGGCCGTGGGGGTGGCTATCCAATTCTCAGAATCGAATAGCCATCACCCGGTTGCCCATGGGGGTGGCTATCCGATTCTCGGAATCGGATAGCCACTGCCCAGCCACCCATGGGGGTGGCCGGGCGGTGGCTATCCGATTCTCAGAATCGGATAGCCACCGCCGGATAGCCACCGCCTGGCCACCCCCACGGGTGGCTGGGTGGTGGCTATCTGATTCTTAGAATCGGATAACCACTCGTGGGGGTGGCCAGGCGGTGGCTATCTGATTTCGAGAATCGGATAGCCACCCCCATGAGTAGTCGGGCGGTGGTTATTCGATTCCGATTACGGGAATTGATAATGTTGTGCATTCAATATCTGTAATATGTGATTTTCACATTAATTTTTAAGTTAAACATTATTTTTTGAAGAAAAAAAGTGATTATTATTATTTTTTGACATGAAATTGATAAAAAAAAAAAAAAAAAAAAAAAAAAAAAAAACAACAACAACAACAATAATAATTATTTAACCATTTTTAGTTAAATTTTCTGTATAAAATTGTGATTTTGACAAGTCAATTCTAGCAAAAAATTATCAAAATGTGTAGTTTTATAGTTATATTTATGTTTAAAATGGTTATTTTTATGTCCATTGTTGAAAAATATTGTTTTTTAGAAACAATTATTTCATGTGGATTGAAAAATTAATTAAGGATGCATAAATACATAGAATATCGAAAATTCAAAATATCGACCTTCTAATTTAAAAATGCAAAATAATAAAAATCCCACTACAAAAAAATTAAAATTAAAATAAAAACAAGAAAATATGAAGAAAACGACCACTTCAAAAATTATTAAATTTACAAAATGATTATTTACATTTCATACATTAGAAAATTTAAAGTCAAAAAATAGGTCTTTTAAAAAAAGGGTCTGATGCAGAATTACCACTTTTTAAAATCAGCATGAAAATCACTACCATTCTAAAACGTAATGTACATAAAAGAAAATAAAATGCCAAAAACTATGCTCTAAAAAAACATGTGTGTTCTGCATCACCCATTTTCAAAATCAGGTCACTTTTTTGCTATCTCTACTAAACGAGTAACAGTATCAGTTCCCGTTTCAAAGTTTACATTGTTCAAGAAGGAAAACACATACATAGAAACATAAAACCCTATCTTCAACTTGGAGATGATAGATGGGAGGTCAACAACCATCTTTTGAGGAACACATGAATGTGGGAAGTAGATAATCCACGGTTTCCATGCAGGAACGTTGTTTCAACTAGCGAGTTTCTCCTATGCGCGAGATGCAAGGTATATCAAAGATCTACGACAACGCCCTTGTGGTAGATCTAGGGTTTATAGTTTTGAATCAATCAATGTATAAGTGGGATATTCCCTTTAATGGTTCCCATGCAGGAGATACCACAGATATTGATAATGTAAACTATTTCAAGGGAATTCGACTTTATCTTCCCTAGATCGAAAGACCTCAGAATTCACAACTAGGTCTAGAGGAAGTTTTTGGATTTTTGTTAAAACCTTAAGTGGAAAATCAATCCTTTTAGGGGTTTGATGCTTGGATTAGTGGAAAACATAAATCAAACCATACATAATAACCTTGGTATACCAGTGCTTTTACAAAGTTTGGATTTTTAGGGGAAATTGTCGCAAGATGCCATTCGGATGAATGTTTATGGCATCGAAAGGAGCACCACCATAATATTAAATTTGAGATTGAGGGGTGGAGATTTAGGTTTCAGAAACCCCAGTGAAACTTCCTTATTCAAGGATGCAATGAAAGGGAAGGTTGTAGCTCTTGTGGACCAAATCCAAAATATATTATGGCCTTACATTGTCGAACAAGTAGAAAATGCACCAACCATGGACATTAAACCCACATAGGTAAAATAGATTTTTACTAATATACAATCTATGGAATTAACATGTGGATTTAATAGCTTCTAGCTGAGAACTCAAGATTTACATCAATGGGTATTTCTTATGTGCCACCCAGTTGTGAACATTACTTATGTTCCAAGGATTTTTCATAGTTCAATTTGACACACAAAAATATAGGGATCAAGTCCTAAATGATGGACCATGGTTTTGGGGTAGAGTTGGACTTTTTGTTACCCCATGGTTCCTGAATTTGATGATATAAGCATGGTGGTCACTACAATGCCGACCTAGGTGACATTATCTAATCGCCCTCCCTTTTTGGCGCCATCAAGTCCTAGAACATATTGGGAATATTCTTGGAAAATTTTAAAAAATGGACACTAACAAAACAGATAAAGGTTTCTTTACATTTTCTAGAATGTGTGTGGAGATAGCCTTAGTAAATGTATACCTTATCATATCCATTTAAAACATGAAAACTTTCACTAGACCTATGTTCTAGATTATGAGAATATGACATTTAGATGTTGAATCTACTTTCAAACATGACACTTGTAGAACACATGCCCATGGGAAAAAAAGATCCCACTAAAAGAAAAAGAGGTAGGATCATAAGCCAAAAGGATGGCAGCTACTTAATCATTTTGAGGATTAAGAAGAAGATCCCATGGAAAATCCTCCAAACATGGATGCTCAAGCACAATATGGTAGTCAGGTAGACGAAGGAGTTGGGCACTAGTTAGGAATCATTACCCTTATCTACAAGGGTACAAGTTAGCAGAAATCAAAGCACCAAAGAAACAGAAAGAGGATGCACTCATTGAAAATGGATTGGGGGCATAAAGATAACCCATGTACTTGAGAGTTAGGTTTTAGACAAAGAATTCCCTATGCAGGAAGATCGATATCAATTGGAAATAGTAACAATTGATCCCAACCATGGAGTTTAGCAAAAAATTTCAGGAAAAGGAAGGAAAAATGGAAGTTAAGTGATTATTATCACACTTAGCCCGTAGTAAAATTGTGTATTATTTTACAATTTTTTATTTATTTATGTATTATTTACCAAAACATTATCAATCATTCATGTTTCTACTCATCATTATCCTCTCCCTTTAGAAATTCTATCACAAGATAAGTCACTTTGACAAACGATAAACGATGAGGACATGTTTTTAAGCCCTAATAAAGAGGCTTGAGAATAAGGAAAACAAATGTTTTAACATCAATTAGTATAGGAAGATCCAACCCCCTCTAGATTGTTTTCTTAAGTTGATTACAAATTTGGATAATTGCAGATGGTAGTATTATAACCAAAGGCTGACAAATCGACTTATTAGTTGAAGTCGAATGATTATGAAAAAACTCAGTCCATGGTGAATCTTGATAGTTTTCCCCCTCAGGAAAACATCAAATGGCACATAATACAAGTGATGTTGTGGCAGGGGACCTGATTCAGGATTTAATAAATGTGTAGAAATTGAAACTACAACTCCACATAGCATAAGAACAAATAGGATTGGAAAAACTAGGTAATCAACCTGTAACAACCCTGGGTTAAAAATCCATGTAATAAAGCTAATAAAGGAAAAATAAGACCAAGGTCATGAAACACTTATTCCAAGCTAAATGTTTGGAAAAACATCCTAGTGGGTGTTCATTTGGATTATTATGACTAAGGGAAATTGGGAAAGGCAATGGCAAAGGATTTGAAAAGGAAAGAGGCATTAATTGGAATTTTAGTTATGAAAATAAAGGAAATTAGGAGAAAAGGAAGGTGAAAGGTCATAGGTTTCATGTGAGGAGAAAAATTAATCAAAAATAATGGAAATTGAATAAAATAAGGACCTCATTAATAAAAAGGCTTCTGATGACAAGCTCACAACCTTTTGTCAGTTCAGTTTTGGAGATCTCTCTCTCTCTCTCTCTCTCTCTCTCTCTCTCACACACTCATACTCTTGGAAACTTAGAACATTCATGGAGCACTCTAGCATTGGAGGAAGAAAATACAAGGGAGGACAAAGAAAGAAAATAGAAGCATAAATCAAGCAAGGAAGAGCAGGATCTAGCAGCTACAAAGAGATTACTTGCAGGTATTGAGTTGCATGTATGATTTCCTTGCTAGTTTTAGCATGCATGTGTGTTTTTGGTTCTCTTGCTATCATTGGCATGGGTTTTTCCAAGTGTGACAGTGGTTTTCAGCCTTGCCTTGACATTTCTAGATAACCATGGTGTGATGGGGTTTTTCTTATTTGGTTGAGTTGGATTACCGGATGGTTTCAAAATTGAGTGGGGTGGTCTCAAGGGAGAAACACAAGGCCTAGGAATCCCTAGAATGGGGAAGGTGGGATTGCAGTAAAGCTTGATTGTAAATGCCCTCGATATGCCTAGGAATCCTTGATCAGTGAATGACGGGATATAGAGTAAAGCCTAGAAGGTGGAGCCTCGTTGGCCTATGAATCCTTGACCGGTGAATGGAGAGATATATTGTAAAGCCTAGTGGTGGAGAAAGAAAAATTCCTCATGGTTTAGGTTGAGATATCCAGAGGCATTGATGCTTGTATGAGTCTAGTGATCCTTGGCCTGGTATATGGTGGGATTTCATAAAGCCTGGTAGTGTATGTTTCTTTTTTGGGCCTAGGAATCCCTTGGTGGATTTCGGTAAAGCTTGAGGAAGCCCTCGTTGTTTTGTTGTAAGTCCCACATTATTGCTTGGAATATAGCATGGGGGTGATTGGCTGAAAGAAAGATTTGGGTCAACCCAATCTATGGTCGGGAGGTACATGGAAGTCCCTATCTTGGTTGGTTTTTTCATATGTTAATAAGAGCTCCTTTCTTCTTGTGTTCTATTTGTAAATATACTTGTCAATATGTGGTTTTAATGGTTGTTCTATCATTGTTATTATCTTGGTTTTATACTGGTTATAAGCACGATTTATGATAGAATTGAGTTATGGCTCTCATCATATTTTGATTAGTAAATGAATGAAAAAATAATTTATGACCTAATAGATGATATTGCATCTATTCTAAGAGGGCAACAAACCTTCTTGACAAATTCCAAATAAGTATGAAGTCCCTAAGTTCATATGTGTTTATATGACATGTAGATTACCTGTTCATGATGTGTTTGACATAATGTATGTCATGGCTATGCCTTGTCAGGTCAGGTCCTTGTTAAAGTTTTTATTTATAGGCCTTGTGATCTGATTATTTTTCATTTCTGGAAGTTTCATGAAGTCCTGGGTAGAGTCCTGAGTCCTAGCCCTAAAAAAGTGGCTCAAAATCCAGGGTCGCTGACACAAAAAAACCTGAAAAAGGCCATAGTTGCATGGAGGCCATGTTGTGGGAGTGACTGGAGGGCTTGTCATGGGAGCTACGGGGGGTCTAGTTAGTCAAGAAGCAAGTTCTCTTAGGGGTTGGACACCTAGCGGGGTTGGTTGGCTCCTAGAGGTTCTAAAGCTTATGAGGAAGGTCAGTTTGGTTTTGGTTTGCGGATTCCACTTCCTTAAATGTACTTGGGGAGTTGAATCATATCATAGTAACTCTTCGTGACATGTTTACCCCAATGGACCAATTAGCTTGGGTAAAAGTGGGAGGAGGGTGTTCAAAGTGGTATTAGAGCATGGTTCACCCCTGGACTAGATGGGTGAAATGTGCTTGTCATCCTTACATGTCGGTTGCATATGTGTTATTTATGTTTGTGGTTTATGTGCTTGTTGCAGCATGGTGGCGGTCATTGTTGCAATGGTGTCACTATGTGGAAGATGATGGTGATTTTTGTTGAATGTGGTCATTATGAGTGCATCCATTTGTTATACATGTCAGTGTCCATATGTCATTATGCATGCATTGTCATGGTGATGGTATAGTCATGCATGGTAACTGGATAATGGTTGAAATGATGTCTATATACTGATATGATTATGTTTATACATGTATTGTGTTAGTATGATTGATATTGTAGATGATATATCCTCCCCTAAACTATATTGTGGTATGTTGATTATGTTTATATTTTGGTTTAGGTGACATGGTATACTTGCAGGATGATCTAGAATGGATTTTGTAAGTCAAGTCAAAATATAACCATATGTTGATGACCAAGATGGTCCTAGGTGGAGAAGTTATTCTTGACTTGTGCAGAGTTTGATTGTCTCAATTGATTGTGAAAAATAGTGCTAGGAAGAAGGTTCGACGCACTGATTCTGACGATGTCTCCGGATTTTCGTTTGGCCTCCCGTTGATGGAGAAATCATCTGTCGAAGAAGGCTTTGTTGACTGTGTGCCTTGTCGCAGTTTATAAGGCACAAAATTAATTCCCAGGTTCCTGCAAAAGAATTATGGTAAGAAACAAATGTCGATTAATGTTTTGGCACATTTATATTTGGAAAGTTACAAGGGTCAGATTATGTTCAATGATGTCAAAATACTACATTAAAGTGTATTCTATCCTGATGCTATGGTGGCCATAGTAATATGTTGAATTCCTAATAGTGCATGGTTGCATTACATTATGGCGCATTTTCTAAACCTATGGTGGATGCATTATTAAAATGCCAAAGCGTGTGAAGCTAAGGTAAGGTAAGCAAAAAATTATGTTCATAAACCATAGCATAAAGTTTGAAATCAGAATTATTTCATACCTTAGTGCAAAGGTGGCAATGGTTATGAGCGCATATTAAATCCGAGTCAAATGGTGGATTTTTAATGTTGGAAAACATTACAAAGAGGTGCATTAACTATATATGTCGTATGCCTTGACGTAATGTTCTATTGTTACGTCAATTGTCAAGTCATCGCAAAGTCCATTTTCAAAGGCGTAAATGTATATGACATATTTTTATCAATGTATTCCGATGCATTATGAAAATGCAAGTCATGGTGACAAAGCCGGGTCAACATCAATGAGTAGGCATAAATGGTTGTGAAAATATGTTGACTACCAAAATGGTGGGTCAACTTGTCCATAAAGCACCCACATCCAAATCCATTGCAGATCTGGTCAATGCCGGGGATTGAGAACAACTCATGCCATGACAGGGTAATTACCTTGCAATAGAGGTATAGCCAAGTCAGTAGTTTATCCAGGCACGGATTCAGCACATGGAGACAAGGTGGCTACGTCAGCAAACAGGTGGATTCAGTGCAACGAGGCTACGTGAATCATCCAAAGTCCTATCATCGGCATGGAATTGGAAAACAGAGTTATAATAAGGTTCTGATCCAAACTATGATGCATGTGGATAATTTAACCAACAATGTGGCTTCAATCATTAATGCATTTCAAACATCAAGGTATTATTTTCCATTCGAAATATTTTGAAGCTAAGTTCTAAAAGCATAAAGTTTAGATAAATTTAATGCATTTCGAAATTCATGGTATTATTTTCCATTCATAATAATTTTGAAGTGAAGGTTTAAAACGATAGGAGATAGTTTTGCGCTATATTGATATTTATGATAAAGTTTGTTGAAACTAAAATCATAATGTATAAGCACCAAGATTACTAATTGGACCACAAATAATTTGTTAACAAACTCCAAAGTTAGCTTTGGATTTTCATATAAAAGGAGGTGAAAGTCCATCCTTTATACAAGCGAATTCAAGGAATCTAATTCAAGGAAATAGAGTTCTTTGAAGATAGGCTTTCAAAGCCTTTGGAGGAGGCAGAGATTTGTGTGGAAGGAAAATCCAAGAATTCTCATTTGTGAAGTGGAGTTCACATTTTTAGTGTGAGATAACTTTTTGAAGCCTTGGCAAGAAGAGAAGAGAGGCGTTTCAGAATTCCATCAAGTCTCTTCCATTTCTAGAGGCAAAACCTTTCAAGAAGGAGGTTGTGCTTTAGTTTTCAAGCGATAGTTCAGTGAAAGAAGCTTCAGAGTCAGAGTTTCAACATTTGTCTGTAGAAGCTCTTTTGAGCATTTTCCTGGCAATCCTTGGGCTGACTCAGGAATGGAGATAGGCATTGGAAAGCTATTACAGACAAATTTCTTTCTACAGTGTCTAGTAGTGCCTGCGAGCAAAGATCAGTTGGAAAATCACATGTAAAGAAACTCTTGAAGCATGTCTAATAGAACGATTGCTCATTTTGAAGCAGATCCGAAGACATAGTCCAGGAGGGATGAACTTCGTCATCAAATTATTTTTGAGTTAGCGCCTTTTAATTTGTTGGTTATGTGTCATTTAATTTTGATGTTTTAAAGCATAAAGACAACTTAATATTCCGCTTACATTCCTCATTTATGAAATTCATGGTTCAATGCTTCATTTGAAAGACAATCGCCCATCAATTTAATCTTGCACTTTTAGAGAGGATGATCTAATTTCCGCATTTCAGATCATTTTTGGTATCAGAGTAGTTGACTCTCTTTTAAGTGCAAGAATGGAAAAGAGTTCTAGGCAGCTCAAGCGGGAGATTGATGCTTTGTGGTGGATGGTGAAATCTATAGAGGAAGACAAGCAAAGACTCCAGACATAGATTGAAGTTTTGTAAAAGAGTCGAAGGATAAAAAGTCCATCACTTCACAATGCATCCACTGAGAGGAAGAATGAGGTCTCCCCTCTTCATCTGGAAGATGAAGATGGTTCATCATTATCCAAGACTCCAAAAGCTCAGTCGGTAAAAGAAGCTATTGAAAGCTTTTCCTCACCTTATAAAGAAACTTCTTATGCACTAGCCTCACCAAGAAAATACTTGGAGAAGAACAAGTCTTCCAACAATCAGGAGATTGGAGCATTTGAAAAGCATACTAAAAGAATGGGTATGAAGCTAATGCAGAAGATGGGTTACCAGGAAGGACAAGGTCTTGGAAAACAAAGCCAAGGCAGAATCCAGCTGATCTAAGTACAGGAAAGGCCGAAATATGAAGGCTTGGGTTATGACCAAACAATATGTGACTACAGCAGGAAGAGAGGTCACATTGCAGATCAATGTTGGTCCCTACATCTCGACTTGATGCCAAAGAAGTTGAAAGACCGAAAAGGTAAAAAGACATATCACTCAGACAGTGATTCAGAAGGTGAGTCCTCAAGTCAAAACTTAATGTTAAAAGTTATCAAGAGGATTTATCCATGTACCTTTTGTGGTAGTAATTCACATTGTGTAGAAGAATGTTGGAAGTAGAAATTTTTCAGCAAGAAAGTAGGTGTTATCAAAAGTCAGCCACAAAAAGATGATGTAGCACTGCAAGTAAAGAAGCGTCCCAGGAAGATCTTACTTCAGTCAGACAAGGACTCTGGAACATCCAAACAAAGTACGAGAAAGTCCAATAAAAAGGAAGCTAGCACAAACTCTAGAGAACGAGTTTGTCGAAATTGCACGCTGAAAGGGCATTCGAAGAGAAAATGTTTGATGCTACCCCGAGAGACAACATCAACATCAACAAAGTAAGAGACATCAAAAAATCACTTGTAGTCGAGGAACGTAAGTATATAGATTGGAACTGGGCAAATTACATGCCATATTTATAAACTGTGAGTTTGTAAATTGTTGATAGTGGGCCTAGTCAAAGTTTGTAACTAGAGTCTAGATGGTTTTTACATTAACTCATGTTTGTAATAAAGTTCCTATTTGTAATAAAAGTTTTGGATGTCCAAAAGTTCTTTCTATTGGGAGGTGTGATCCAGAATGGATTTTGTAAGTCAAGTTATAATATTACCATATGTTGATGACCAAGATGGTCCTAGGTGGCAAAGTTGTTCTTGACTTGTGTAGAGTTTGATTGTCTCAATTGACTACGAAAACTAGTGCCAAGATGAAGGGTTTGACACACTGATTCCAGCGATGTCTCTAGATTTCCTTTTGGCCTCCCGGTGAAGGAGAAATCTTCCGTTGAAGTTGAAGTGTCAAAGAAGGCCTTGTTGACTATGTGCTTTGTCACAGTTACATCAGGCACAAAATTAATTCCTAGGTTCATGCAAAAGAATGATGGTAAACAAATGTCGATTAATGTTTTGGCACATTTATATTTGGAAAGTTACAAGGGTCAGATTATGTACAATGATGTCAAAATATTACATTAAAGTGTATTCTATCCTAATGCTATGGTTGCCATAGTAATATGTTGAATTCCTAATAGTGCATGGTTGGATTACACTATGGAGAATTTGCTAAACCTAAGGTGGGCACATTATTAAAATTCCAAAGCGTGTGGAGCTAAGGCAAGGTGAGCGAAAAATTATGTTCATAAACCATATCATAAAGTTTGAAATCATAATTATTTCATACCTTAGTGCAAAGGTGGAAATGGTTATGAGCGCATATTAAATCCGAGTCAAATGGTGGATTTTTAATGTTGGAAAACATTACAAATGGGCGCATTAACTATATATGTCGTATTCCTTGATGAAATTTTATATTGTTACATCAATTTCCACGTCATGGCAGAGTCCATTTTCAAAGGCGCAAATGTATATGACATATTGTTATCAATGTATTCTGATGCATTACGAAATTACAAGTCATGGTGACAAACATAGCCAATTCAACATCGATGAGTAGGCATAAATGGTTTTTCAAATCCATTGACCACTGAATGGTGGGCCGACCTATCCACAAATCACCCACATGCAAATCCATTGCAAATCTGGTCAGTGTCAGGGATTCATGCCACGACAAGGTAGTTACCATGCAATAGAGGTATAGCCAAGTCAATAGTTTATCAAGGCACGGATTCAACACATGGAGCCAAGGTGGCTACGTCAACAAATAGGCGGATTCAGTGCAACGAGGCTACTGCATCATCCAAAGTCCTGTCCTCGGCACAAAACTCGAAAACAGAGTTATACTAAGGTTATGATCTGAACTATGATGCATGTGGATAAGTCAACCAACAATGTGGCTTCAATCATTAATGCATTTCGAAAGTCATGGTATTATTTGCCATTCAGAATAATTTTGAAGTTAAGGTTTAAAACTATAGGTGATTGTTTTGCACTATATTGATATTTATGATAAGGTTTGTTGAAACTAAATTCATAATGTATCAACACCGAGATTTCTAATTGGACCACAAAGAATTTGTTAACAAACTCCAAAGTTAGCTTTGGATTTTCATATAAAAGGAGGTGAAAGTCCATCCTTTATACAAGCGAATTCAAGGAAGCTAATTCAAGGAAACAGAGTTCTTTGAAGATAGGCTTTTGAAGCCTTTGGAGGAGGCAGAGATTTGTGTGGAAGGAAAATCCAAGGATTCACATTTGTGAAGTGGAGATCACATTTTTAGTGTGAGATCACTTTTTGAATCCTTGGCAAGAAGAGAAGAGAGGTGTTTCAACAGTCCATTAGGTGTCTTCCACTTCCAGAGGTGAAACCCTTCAAGAAGGAGGTTTCACTTCAGTTTTCAAATGAAAGTTCAGCGAAAGAAGCTTCAGGGTCAGAGTTTGACATTTGTCTGTAGAATCTCTTTTGAGCGTTTTCTGGACAATCCTTGGGCTGACTAAGGAACAAAGATACGCATTGGAAAGCTATTATAGACAAATTTCTTTCTACAGTGTACAACAATGCCTACAAGCACAGATTAGCTGGAAAAATCACATGTAAAGAAAATATTGAAGCACTTCTAATAAAACGGTAGCTATTTTTGAAGCGGACCTAGATATGTAGTCCAAGAGGGACGAACTCCTTCATCAAATTATTTCTGAGTTAGCATCTTTTAATTTGTTTCTTATTAATTTAATTCTGATGTTTTAAAGAATAAAGACAACTTAATATTCTGCTTGCATTCCTCATTTATGCAATTCATGGTTCAATGCTTCGTTTGAAAGACAATCGCCCATCAGTTTAATCTTCCACTTTTAGAGAGGACGATCTAATTTTTTCATTTCAGATCACAGGAAGAAGATCACAGATGACTAGCAATATGGTATACTATAGTTCATGAGACTCTCTTTATAAATTAGATGAGTAACATTGTGATGAGAACTCTCCTAACATAGCAGACACATTGACTCAAGTTGAAGGAATAAATAAGAAGTTAAAAAATAGACAATGACATGATCATTCAGGCACAGGAGAAACAAGAAGAGGTTCATGTAGCTATCCTTAAGATCTTATCAAATTTTCAGAGACATAGACTACTTAGTATCAACCATGGGTAGGAGAATAGGACTAATGGATCATATGGAAGTAGGTCTCATGGTGGACACATGTCATATAAAGATGACATGATTAGAGATGGCAGGTTCTTAGACACAACTGATAAGGGAGGTGATGGACACAAGTTCTATTCTAGTTTTGGTTTTGACAAGTTTGATGGTCATCACTGTTATCATCCTTATAGGAGGAGTGACAGGGGATATTTTCCAAATGAGTTCAAGAAATCCAAGCTCCCTACCTTTGATGGAGACTTGAAGAAACCAGAAGATGCAGAGGCATGGTTACCTCGGATGAAGAAGTTATTTAAGCTACATTATTACACAGAGAATATGAAAGCCATAATAGCTATCTTCAACCTCAAAGGGAAAGCAAGCATTTGGTGGGAAGATGTGAAGTAAGTTAGAGACATTAAGATAGAAGAGTTGATTTGGCATGAATTCAAGAGACTTTTCAGGAAGAAATATTTGTTAGATAGGTGCTTTGACAGTAAAGCTAAGGATTTCTATGAGCTAAAGATGGGATCGATGATAGATGAGGAGTATATGACCAAGTTCTTGCTGTGGTTGAGGTATTTACCGTATGTTAAGGATGAGAAAGCCAAAGTTCAGAGATTTTTTAGTGGATTACCATTAGCATTTAGAGATCAGATTGAATATGATGAGCCTCGGTCACTTGAAGAAGTCATTGGTAAGTTGAAGCATTGTTATGAGAAATCAAAGCATAAGACAGAGTCTCAACAAGGTTGGAAAGGGAAAGACAAGGCTAAAGGTAAATGGAAGCCAAAGTGAAAAAGATCCCAGGATGTAGGTGAGAAAGAAAATGTTGCACCTTACAAGAATTTTATTGGAACTCAGTCTAGAGAACAACCTAATAAAGGTGATGGTAAGGGTAAGTTTCAGTGTTAGACATGTGGTAAGGAGCATCTCAAGAGAGATTGTCTGTAGAATCAAGGTGGTATAACTTAGATCTAAAGTGCATAGGAAGCACAAACTACTAGGTATGTTGGGAAGACAATTCATTGTATCTATGCAACATTGGATAGCAGATAGGTAGATCACCAAGCATCTATTATTGAAATGGACGGTAAGCTTTGTGATCAAGTTGTTTCTATTTTGATTGATCCTAGATCTAATTATAGTTATGTTAATCCTGACCTTGTGGATAAGTGTTGTTTGAATAAATAAGTGCATGAAAAATTTTGGTTAGTGCAGTTGGCTACATGTACAAAGAAAATAGTTCATCATTGGTGATGAGCCTCATCATTGGGCAATTATATGGGCCTTAATTCACCTCCTAGATTATTCAAACCAAATTTTCTCACAACTTATTACATGTTTTTTTATTATATTTTGTTTATGAGATGAGTTAGAGTTGGATATTATGCCTAGTGGACTAATATGCATTGAATGTAGGATTGAAGGAGAAAATCAAGGAATTTTTGCAAATACTAAGGTTAAAACTCGAATGGGACAAGGGCGAGGATTGTAGAAGGTAAATCCTCCTCATTTACTTATCCCCCATTCAAATATTCCTCCATCCATCACACCAGCTCGGAGTGCAAGTAGCCAAGCCATGATGATTGGAAGGCAGTCGAGAAAGTGAGAGACAAAGTGCTAGTTTATCTTGAGTTTAGGAGCCAAGCCTCCCTAATTTTAAGTAATTCATTAGGGACTTTAGTTGTATAAGTAGATATTCCTAGAGCCTCATTAGGATTCAAATTTTTATTGTAAAAATCTAAGTTATTTTCGAGCTCCAGACTTGTGAAAGTTCTATAGATGTAATTTGTTGTTTTGGTAATAAGAATGAGCTTTGTTTTGAGCCAACATTGATTCAACTCAGAGGGCTGAAGCTCTTGGGTTATGGCCCAACCCTAGCACCAAGGATCCTCTTTCTTGTATATGTATGTTTAGTGTAGTTTCATAGCTTCATTGTTAATTTTATTTTTAGATGCATTTCCATTACAAGTAGTGTAGATTAGATTGGTTGTTTATTAGTTTGCTTCCATTTGTGCCTTACTTCAGTAGTAGGTTAGCAGGGATAAAAGGATCACCATAAGGTTGTTAGCAGGTGTCTCGGCCTCACTTCCTCCCTCTGGGATCATGACTTGAGGAAGGGACCCTTAAGCAGCCCCAAAAACACAGATTTCTAGTTCTTTTATGAGATTTGGAGTTTGTTGTCTTTAAATTAGTATTTGGTTAGTTTTGAAAGGTAGGATTCCATTGTCATATTTTTCATCTTCATTTCTGCAGTAGATATCATCCATGCTTTCATTCCTTTCAGCAACTTTCCTCATGCATAATGTAGGCAGTTAATTCATTAATTATGCTTTTCTAGTTTATGAAAATGTTTCTTGTTTGCATAGCTTTTTGGAAGATATACATGTTTTATGTAGAGTAGGTGCTTTAAGAGAAGACTAATACTTCATATCCATCAGCCACCTTCCACTCCATCCACCTTAGCCATCCCTTGTTTTCACCATCACCTTCAATAGTTTTCATAATTTTTCATAGAAATTCTTGCAAGCACATTGAGCGAATCTAGCCATCTACTATCTTTGATGTTGACTTCTGAGTGATCCTATAAAATTCCCACTCCATTCTACCCATCACACACCTTTCCTAGGCCTTCCATCACCTCCAACACCTCACATTTTGCTCTCGGTTGTATCCTGTAGGTTTTCCTTAAATGGCCTGTTTTGAGGCTGAATTGATGGAAAACCTCTAGGAACTAAACAAAAGCCTCCCAAGGGTCTTCCACACCATCCAACCATCTCATAACCCTTCCATCCATCCTCAAACATCCTTAATTCACCTGCCACATCAACAAAAGCAATTAGTTTGCATACTTGATTTTGCATAAAAAGACAAAAAGGCAAAAACAGATTTAGTTCAGTCTCTTTACTTGCACATTAGTGATGTTTGATGCTTCTTACTTCTATAACTTAGATAGTAGCATTTGGTTCATGTTGATTTAGCATTTCTACAAAGCATAGTTTCTTAGCAGTTAATTAGGAAATGGTGTGATTTAGCATTACATGTCGACCTTCTCCATTATTGCAGTAGAGTAGCTCTCTCTTAGAGTAGATTTACCTTTCTTCCATCAAAGAATCAAGCATCTTCTAACTCCATAATAGTCTGGCTTGAAACCCAAATGGTCTCTCACCAACTGAATAGTAACAATAGGTAGAACCATCACTTTTACTTGTGTATACAACACTGTCACCTCCAAGTTTGTATGAACCCTGGGTTGATAAAGTAAATCTGGTAGCTCAGGAGTTGCAGCATCCTTTCTGCAATATTGGTGCTCATCACTTTGGCATTGTTGTCGGGGAGGTGTCTGAGTAAAATGTGATTACTACTTTCTTTTCTTCTATTTCTTGTCTTCAATATTCTGCCATTAGTTTATTTCTACAAAAGTAATCTAGTTGTTTCCTTTCTTCCATTTTGCATTTTCTTCTTTCCTTTCCATTTTGCAAGTAATATTTCAATTCAGCAAGTAGCTTTTTCATTCAGTTAGTAGTTTTCATTCAATCAACAATTGCAATTATGCAAAGTACTTTTCAATTTTGAAAATATACAAAACCAAAGCAAAAACATTTCCTTTCATGCCTCATAGGAATAGGGACAACTTAGGGAAATTTTTTCCAAATACCCCCACAGCATCAAACAGCCAACCTTCCCTCTTCTTCAGTGGTTGTGAACTAGAGAAACCCTTAGGTGAGCAACCTGAGATATCTAAAGAACCTACAGGGGAAGAAGAAGAAGAACCTATTCCTACTGAACTAATGGCTAAAAACATAAATGACAGAGGGAATAGAGAGAGAGTTGAGGGTTCCTTCCCCACCAGGGAAACCAATGGGGACACTAAGATGAAAAATATAAGCTCCTCTACCCTACGTCATTTCCATGGCTTGACCATAGAGGAACCCGACACTTTCCTATTTGATTTTGTTGTCATATGTTGAACCTATGACTATACAGATGATGAGTAGAAGTTAAAACTATTTACATCTACCCTCAAGGATGCAACATTGCGCTGGTTCATGGGTTTACTTGGGGATAAAATCACAACTTGGGCTCAGATGCAGCAAACCTTTAACAACAAATATTGGGACTATTGTTGGTTAAAGGATACTAAAGAGGAAATTTTCATGATGACCATAGGCAATGATGAATCCCTAGAGGATTACGAAGAAAGATTCCAGCTTAGTTACAAAAGGGCCAAGTGCACACTTGACCCTGAGTCACTAAAGTTGGTCCTGCTTAGGGGAGTAATGGAAGATATTTTGGATACCCTACATTTGTTAGCAGGAGGCGATATCTACCAATTACCCTATGAGCATATTAAGACTATCTTTAGAAACCATTATAGGGCAGCTAGGAAAAAGGGTAGGGGTAGTCAACCTATGGTCAGTACATCCTCTTCCAACTCATCCATCAAGGGTGAAATTGGAAACATGCTCGAAGATTTCAAAAGTGAGATGTTGCAAACCCTTACCTTGCAAATGGACACCATGCACATTAAGAGAGAGCAGGAGGAAGCAGAGAGAGCCTTAGCCATTTTTTGTCCTAGATGCACCAGGAGGCATCGTAGAAATGAATGTCCATTGAATTCTATTGAGATTTACTCATTCTGTGAAGAAAACCACTCCACAGGCAAGTGCCCTTCTTTTTCTGGACTCAAAGTTGTATATGAAGGAGGTGAAGGGGTCACTGAGCAGCTCTACTACATAAACTAAAGGAGACCTCATGGGCCTAGACCATACCACCAGGGCATGGAAAGGGTCATCCCATGCGTACTACAACCCCAACCAAACCACAACCATGCCTTCTTAGGGACCCCCTGCTCATCCTTCCTGGTCTACACTCTCTCCTTGGTCCTTTGCATCTCAGTATCACTCCCAGCCAGCCAGCCAGTCATTTCAACCTTATACTCTCCCACAACCTCAGTGGAATGCACCGCCCCAGGGGTGGAGGCCCTAATACAATAATTCTCTAGATCTATTGCCTCCACCACCTCCCCAACCATATCTGCTACACTTTTCTCCACCCAAGCAACCCCAGATGCCTACCCAGCCAAATCCGAACCTGAACAATAGGCAGGCTCAACAAGTATACAATGGAGAGACATCATATCCAGCTTATGCTGTAGAAATCCAGGTGATTAACCTGAGATCTGGGATAGTTATCCCATTTAACCAACCTCCACTTCCACCTAGGGAAGTTGAGGAAGAAAGAGAGGAAAACAATCTTAAAGTGAATCCACCCTTTCTTGAGAGATTAACCTAACCACTCCATTCTATCCCAGAAGAGACTAAACTTCTGGGAGAATTGAAAAATATATGTGTAAATATTCCACATCTCCAAGTGATAAAAGATGTTCCTATTTACAATAATTTGATTAAGGATAAGTGCTTCAAGTATCTAGGGAGGCGAAGAAGGGATGCCCCTACCATTAATGTCATTAGACAATTGCCCGACTTAATGTTGGGGTAGGTAACCTGTCCAAAATGTTTGGACCCCAGAAGCCCTGTAGTAGATGTGCACATCAATGGCACCATTGTCCCACACACTTTGATCGATCTTGGGGCTTCCATTAATGTGATGACTAAGGGTGCCATGCTCAAGCTCAACCTCCAAGGTCCATTGAGGAAGACCACAACAGTTCTGCAACTTGCAGACCACTCCATAGTAACCCTTGAGGGGATTGTGGAGGATGTGATGGTCTCCATTGACTCTTGGGAGTACCCTGCAGATTTCCTAGTTCTCTAGCCTAAGGCTAAGCTTACTAGTTACCCTCTCATCCTTGGGAGACCATGGTTGGCCACTGCCGATGCTTACATTAGTTGCAGAGCTGGGAATATGACCATCAAGAATGGGCATATGTCTAAGAAATTAGTTCTATACCCTCGTACGCAACCTTATATAAAGCATGATTTGCCTTTATAGTTGGAGGAGGAGGAAGAAGATGAAGTTCATTCTACCCAACGTTATACTTTAGAAACAACCATGGGAGGAGGATAGTAGGATGAGGATGGTTTGATTGAACACCTACTCCAAAGTCCAACTCCCAGTTCATTGCCCTTAGAATATGTAGTAAAGGAAACCTAGAACAATCATCCAATTGAATTATGCTTGGACGACTCCAACCCACTCCATGTCAAAACCATAGAATTTGGCCCAGAGAGAACCTTGAAAATCAATCCATCTCTTTCTACTCTCCAAGAAGAGAAGTTATGCAACGTGCTAAAGGAAAATCTAGAAGCTTTCACTTGGAGTTACAAAGAAATGAAGGGAGTACACCCCTCAGTGTTTACTAACCACATATACATCAAAGAAGGTTGCAATCCAGTCTGGAAACCCCAAAGGAGGATGAATCCAGCTCTTAAAGATATAGTCAAAGAAGAACTGCAAAAACTGCTAGATGCAGGATTCATTTACCCTATCTCTGATAGTGAGTGGGTCTCTCCTTTGGTGTTAGTTCCAAAGAAAAATGGTAAGTGCATAATTTGTGTTGATTACAAGGAGTTGAACAAAGCCACAAATAAGGACCATTTCCCTCTACCCTTCATTGTCCAAGTGCTAGATGGCCTAGCAGGGAAAATATTTTTCTCTTTCCTAGATGGGTTCAGTGGGTACAACCAAATACATATCAGCCTGAAAGACCAGGATAAAACCACATTCACTTGTCCTTGGGGTAATTTTTCCTATAGGGTGCTTCCTTCTGACCTATGCAATGCTCCTGCCACTTTCCAGAGAGCAGTCCTAAGTATTTTCGCCGAATTAGTCCATGATGCGGTGGAAATTTATATTGATGATTTTACACCTTATGGCTCTGATTTTCAAGAAGCTTTGTCTAACCTAGGAAAAGTACTGCACACATGCATTGAAATGAACTTGTCTCTTAGTCCTGAAATATGTGAATTCTTGATGACTATAGGGACCGTGCTAGGTCATTCAATATCTCAGCAAGGACTGTAGGTGGACCCAAACAAAATAGCTATCATCCAAAGGGTCCCACCTCCTCAAAAGTAGAGAGATGTCAGAAGTTTTATAGGGCTAGCTAGATACTACTGAAGTTTCATAAAGGACTTTAGCAAGTTGTCCTCTCCTTTATTTAGTTTATTGGCCAAGGACTCTAAGTTTATGTGGTCAAAAATATGTCAAGAGGCCTTAGACATCCTAAAGGACAAGTTAACCACTGCACTGATTCTTTGGGGCCCAAATTGGGCCCTCTCCTTTCATATTCATGTTGATGCCTCAAACAAATCCATAGGAGCAGCCCTAGGTTAGATAGATGAAAAAATGCCTTATGTTATTTATTTTATCAGTAAGAATTTGTCAAAGGCTTAACTAAATTACATAGTGACCAAAAAGGAACTCTTGGCTGTTTTGCATTCATTGAATAAATTCAGGCATTATATTATAGGCTATCAAACATTTGTGCATACTAGCCATGCTGCAATAAAATATTTAATGAATAAACCAGATGTGAATGCTCAGATTATAAGATGGTTACTTTTATTACAGTAGTTTGATCTAACTATTGTTGATAAGTCTGGTAAGGAAAATGTTGTTGCAGACTTTTTGTCCAAAGTAAATTTGCCTGCAGGTGAAGAAGCAATGGTTCATGACTAGTTACTGGATGAGCACTTATTTTCTATTTCAGTTCTCTCTCCATGGTTTGTTGATATAGAAAACTATTTGGTATTAGAACAACTCCCACCGAACTTGTCTTCCAAAGAAAAGAGCAAGATAGTAAGGAAGAGTTCCCCCTTCACTTGGATTGGGGGCAATCTCTTTGAACTTGGCCTAGATCAAATCTTGAAAAGGAGTGTTAGGGCGGAGGAAGTCTTTGACATCCTTCTGAGCTGTCATGATGGGCCTTGTGGAGGTCACTTTGTAGCAAAGAGGACAATATTCAAAGTATTACAAGTATGCTATTATTGGCCCACTCTTCATCAGGATGTGAAAAGATATACTAGTCAGTGTGATCGGTGCCAAAGGATGGGAAGGCCTACTCCAAGAGACGAAATGCCTCTGCAGCCTCAAGTGAATTTCGAGCCATTTGAAAAGTGAGGCATGGACTTCATTGGGCCTATTGACCCTCCTTCCATGCAAAAACAGTACATCGTTGTGTGCACTAACTATTTGAGTAAGTGGGCTGAAACCAAGGCAATTAAGGCAACAACTAAGGAGAATGTGGCTGAGTTCCTAAGGGAGAATGTACTCTACAAATTTGGGTACCCTAGAGAGTTGGTCACAGACCAAGGTAGCCAGTTTACCTCCAACATGATTGAGGACTTGCTCAACCAACACAAGATCAAGCATAGAAACTCCACTCCCTATCATCCACAAGCTAATGGGCAAGTGGAGGTGACCAACAGAGTGTTGGAGGGCATCTTGACCAAAGTGGTAAGTAGAAACAGGAAGGATTGGGCAGATATAATAGTTGAGGCCACCTAGGCCTATAATACCACATGGAAGACCACCACCGGATTCACACCTATGAGCTGGTCTATGGGAAATAAGCCCTGTTGTCCATTGAATTTGAGTATAACACATTAAGGTTGGTAGCCCAACTAGATCTAGATCTCAGTAGTGCATAAAAGGATGGATTGCTTCAGTTGAATGGTTTGGATGAGTTTAGAATGCAATCCCTCCTACATACAGAGATAGTTCAACTTTAGAGGAAGATATGGAATGATAAAAACATCAAGGAGAAGCAATTTTAGGAAGGAGATTGGGTGTTGTTATATGATTCCATGTATAAAGACTTCAAGGGAAAGTTAAGGACGAGATGGCTAAGACCTTATGTTGTGGAAAGATGCCATGATAATGGTCCAGTGCAAATTAGAACCATAGATGAAGATGTCATTCCTTTACTTGTTAATGGACACCGATTGAAAATTTATAAGAAACCTTTATCAAAAAAAGAGTTCATTGATGATATCAATAAAACAATGATGATAGTGGAGCAAGTTTCAGCTCCAGCCTCATCAAATCATTGATAAAAGAAAAAATAAAAATAAGGACTCAGGTGAAAACCTCTATGAGGCACCTGAGTCCCACCATTGGGTTGAAAACCTCTTGGGGCGGTCCAATGGTTTAAAAAAAAAGGGGAAAAGAAAAGAATAAAGAAAGATCCCTAGGTGAAAACCTCTCTTGAGGCACCCAGGGCAAAAAAATAGGGTGAAAACCTCTCAGAGGCAGCCTAGTTGTTTTCAAAAAATAAAAAATAAAATAGAATAAGAGAAAAAAAAACATGAAATTTCCATTCGCAGGTCAGTAAGAAGGACGGTCAAAGAGCAAAGGAGGGTCACAAAGTGACCCCTATCACTCACATTTTTATTTTACCACTCATTACCATTCATTCTTCCACCATTTCTGTCATTTTTTCCACTCCTTTAATTCAGTTTACAAAGGGTTTTTGTTTTCTACAAGATCCCTTGTAAACCTATAGGATCCCATGAAAACCTACAAGATGATCCTGTAGGAATTACAGTGACCCAGAAATCCTATAGGAGGCAGTCCTAAGGCAAATAAATGACTTTCTATGCCAATAAAGTGCACCCCCTTCATCAGCATTCCATCACCATACCTTACTCACCATCATTCCATCGCCCCTGCATTCACCCTTAAGAAGAACAAAATCAGTTTCAAAAATTTACTTTTTTTTAGTCTACAAAAAGAAGGGAAAAAAGGAGGAATAGAGAGCATCACCTGAGTGTTCCTTGTTCTCCACACTCCTAGTCTTTCTCTCCATCCATGTCACCATCTCAGGAAAGTGTATGGTTAAGATTTCTAAGGGAGAAATAGCTACAGGACATACTATAGGAAATCCTATAGTAGCCTATCCCACAAAATACAAATCATAACAACAACAAGCCTCCAACATGATGATCCAAGAGCAGAAGGAGATCCAAAGTAGCAACAACACCACCATATTCAACCATAGTTACCTACACAAACAAAGGAGTCATCATAAAACAACAAGAAAGGGAAGAAGAATAGCAAGCAACCATACACACAGTAAGAACCTCTAGTCTTCAACAACTGCAACAAGGTATTGGCACTGCAAGTAAGTATCCCGCTCATTCTCTCACATGCATTATGTAGTAAAAAAATGTAAAAGTTACGAGTAATTTGGTTTATAAGCGAAAAGGTGGCCAGTTAACTTGGCCACCTTCGCTTAGTCAACAAAGACAAAATAGGATTTTCTCTCACACGTGGTAGTAATAAACTCAAAAACAGAGAAGGAGAAGCATAAAAGCAATTAAAGCTACGGATGCATAATGTGGGAGTTGATTACGAGGAGTGGGGAGTGATGAGGTGGTAGTAGGGATCATCGGTCCAAAAATGGAAATGTACCTCTGCTGCCAGCACACCACCTCACCCTGAATGATCATAAGAGGAAATAATCATCATCCCCATGCATTTACGTATTCACTTCCTCGAAGCTTGCTCTCACAGGTCACTCTCATACCCAGGAAACCTACCGAAAGAAAAACTCCATCATTTTACTTCACAGGAATTCCTACAAGATTGCAGACGAATTCCTACAGGATCATACATAGGAATTCCTACAGGATACATAGAGACTGTCTACAAGATTGGCCGAGAGGACTTTCAGAGGTAAAAACACGAGAGCTGGCCACTGCAAACACTATGAAGAGGTAGGCTTTGTAATTCCATCCCTCTTTATAAGTAATTGAACCATAAATCCCCTAAGTTTGAGTGAATTTAGAAGCTGTGTAAGGGAATTACACACGCAGTCATTTTAGTTTTGGTTCTACATTAGAAAATTGTGTCAACCATCTCATCTCCTCAAAACCTCACCAACCAAGATGACAGGAGGTTTTAATAAGAGGGAGCCCGCAAACACTGTGAGAATCCTACAAGACCCTCAGGTACTAGAAATATTCACCAAGATAATTGGATGGGATTTTTCGAAAAATTTAGAGGGTATGATGATGAGGTGGCCCAAGATTTTTCTCTCTCCCTCATTCCACTCACCAAAATCCATGCCATTGTTGTGGTAAGAGGCCTCTCCATAGAAATCACTCCTGAGCTCATTAGCAGAGTCACCACACTTCCCCTAGGAATAACATGGAGGAAAGAACAAAAAGGAGATAACCAGGTTGCCAAAAGGAAATTCTTTTTAGAAGGTGAGGAACCCACTGAGGACAAAAATGGAGTAAGGAGAGCAAGTCTTCCATATCCCTGGAATGAGTTAAGATACCAACTAATCAAATACATTTCATGTGAGGGTAGTTATAGCGTGGTCTATGGATATCATTTTAGGCCTCTTGAAGAATTGAGATTTGGGGCAGAAACACTCCCTCACCAAAGGCTCAACATACCATACTTCCTGCTGCAATCACTAATAGAATCAAGCGTCAAAGTGCAAGAGGGAAATTCCCAACAGTTAGCGCACCATGGGTTAATTAGGATCCTTATAGAAGATGCCCTCCAAAACCTCAAAATTCCTATAACATGGTCAGTTTTTAGAGACATGCAGGCAGAGGAAGACATCAAATCTCTCACATATGATGTTAGTCCTACTGTCAGTGAAGAGGAAGAGGAAGAGACTGAAGCAGAGGAAGAATAAGTAGAGTAGGAAGAGGAAGAAATAGAAGGAGATGAATATGAGATGGATGAAGAAGGAGATGAAATAGAAGAAAATGAGGAAGATGAAGAAGAAGAGGAGAAAGAGAAGGAGGATGATGAAGAAACAGAGGAGGATGTTAAGGAGGAAACTGATAAAGATGTTGAAGATATACAAGAGGAAGCAAAAAATAAGGACATAGTTGAAGAAGGAAATGGAAAAGAGGGGACAAAAAACAAGGAGGAGTCACCTAGGGTGTCTCCATAACCCATTGAGAGAGAGGCAGCAATTGCCCTCACTGCACTTAGCACCCCCATCAAGAAATAAGGAAAAAGACAAAGGCAGACCCCCTTAGACTTTAGGACAAGGAAAACCACAAGAATAAGACAGGGAAAACCCCAAACACGAACCAGAATTCCTACTGTGATTGAAGAATCCCCTAAAAAGAAGGAGAAAATGTCTTCCTCTAAGTATCCTATCACCTAAGTGAGAAGGCCTATGACTAGATCAACCTCCTTCAAGGGAAAGGCGATCCTATAGGATACACAACAGAATCTACAGGAAGCAGAAGCTATCCTACAGGATACTCTACTGAGCCTACAGGAGGCACAAAAATTGGAATGGGAGGTAGGGGAGAAGTAAGAAACTAACGAAGAGGACCTAGAGATAAAAGAACCCAGCCCCCAACCTAACCTGGACTCTTACTATAGGTTTATTGAAGGAGGCAGGGTCATACCTCAAAATTTTTCTATCCCACTGTTCTTCGAGCTTGATAAGGAGAGGGCCAAAACACACCTGTTTCAGGGAAAACTAGTGTCGATTCAAACTGCTAGTCCTACTAAGATGGGTAGCTATATTAGAAACAAACAATCAAAGCAATTCAAGATTTCCTTTAGGTGTAATAGATAAGAGGGAAGAAAAGAGGACCAACCTAGATCTTTCGCTTTTATCCTTGCTTGATTTCTCTTTCCCTTGACAGAATTTGCCACTCTTCTCCTACTTGTCCCGCTTCAAAGAGTACCTATACATTCAAAGTAACATAAAACCATCAAAGCATCTCTATCTAAAACATCATAAACAATGTAGAATCAGAAACACATTGACCATACAATTGCATTCATAAACAATAAGATTCACAAATACACGATTATATGGATGAAAACTCAAAGAACTTTATTAATAGTAGAAGAGAGGATTACAACCCAACTATTTGATCTAGCATCATCCTCCCAGCATAGAAGCCCTCTTTGCCTCATGAAAAGCAAGATCCCCCAACAATACAGTGTCTCTTCTCACAGATAAACCAACAACACTTCCTTGCAAATTACAAAATTCTAGCCTCTAGATCTCTCAGATGAGGGATCCATTTATAGATGTCTTGCAAGGGTGTGAGACAGCTCTGGGTTTTTTATTAGTGTCATTACACTGATAGTTCTTGGTTCCACTTGGAGATTTCATTGATCTCTTACTCATCCCTGGGCAAATTCAGAGAGGCAAGTGTCACAGGAGAAGTTTCTGGAAGATTCCATGATCATCCACTTAGCAAACTATCTCTGCCAATTGTCTATTCTCACTCATCACACCCTACAGAAGGCCATTTCAGTATGCATCGCACCTGGCTAGTGTGGCAACTAGTATGCATTGCACCTTGACCATGGAACAATCAATATGGTCTAGTTTTGGCTAGTTCTGAGTGGTTTTTCAGGTGGAACTTCTGGGAAATGATGTAATCAGTTGACCATGACCCTTTAGGGCATGAAACAACACTTTTAGGGACTAAAAAGCCCTTGTTTATGGACATATGAGTTTGGGGTTGCAATTCCCAAATATGTCTATAACAACACTGATGGACGTAGATCGCCAAATCAAAGGGGGTTTAAGACATTAGGCACATGGAGGAGAAATTCAAGGAG
This sequence comes from Pinus tabuliformis, assembly GCA_031772625.1. NCBI lineage: Eukaryota > Viridiplantae > Streptophyta > Pinopsida > Pinales > Pinaceae > Pinus > Pinus tabuliformis. The sequence continues at coordinate 868,165,534 of CM062820.1, read as the reverse complement.
ATGGGCAGAGAGCTAAGTGGCTTGAGAGACAGAGAGGTCATAATGAAAAATAATCTAGAGAAAGAAAATGCATGGTTGAGAGGACAACTGCAGTAAGGAGAGAATCAATTGGCATGTATGGCCAATCTCTCTTTGGAAGCAATCCAATGTAGGATGCCAGCTAAATCCTATGCCCTATACCTCAAGGAACAATGGTTGTAGTTTCAGATCAAGACCCTAGCACAAAGAGGCACCATGCCATTTCAAGACTATAGGCAGTTCATGTTGGCATTATGTTTCAGGAATGGCTATATATGTTACAGATGTTGTACTTGATGGCAACTCCCATGACAAGGCTCTCTCTTTTTATTGAAAAATAAGAAGGACGCAGGAAATCAGTTCAGAAGGTGCGTACCCGCAGGTACACCTTGCAGGGATCGCGTCCAGAGACGCAGGCCAGCCATTCAGGAGGTGCGTCCACCCAGTGCACACATTTCAAGGCAGAGAAAAGCTCACGTGGGGGTTTCTTGTGTTTTACTCTTGGTATCTAGCCGACGGTATTGTGTTATTATGGTGTCGGCTCGTGGTATTGTTCCATGTTTTGAGGAGGAGCTTGCCTATATAAAGCAAAGGAGATCATTTGGATTTGGCATGTCTTTGGTTGAATATCTTATGAGGTGAGATCTGGTCTAGATCTAAAAGGCGAATCTACTGAAGGACTGAGATCTCTTTGGCGCAAGATCAGATCTGTAGATCTGACTGTTTGGGTTACACTTAAAGTCTTGAAATCATTCATACCCGAAAGGATGCAGGTACAGTGAAAGGAAAGTGCGCTGGGACGCAGTGCAGTAGGAGGATACCTGCGTGGAGACGCAAGGTAGACGAAGTTCAGGTGCGTCCGGGACGCAGTTCAGTATCTGGAGATTTGCGTGGGGACGCAGGGCGATCAAGGTTCAGGTGCGTCCCTGAAGCAACAGGACGCGGCGCGATAGTGTCTTCGGGTGCGTCCCTGAAGCAACAGGACGCGGCGCGATAGTGTTTTTGGGTGCGTCCCTGAAGCAACAGGACGCAGAGCAGTTGAGGGAATAGTGCGTAGGCACGCAGCGCAGCAGAAGGATCTATGTGGGTGGTCGCAGGAAAGCAGAAGGTGAACTGCGTCTATACGCAGGTCACAGAAGGGAAAGTTGCGTCTCTGTATTAAGATGTTCTGTTGATTGAATTTCTCTATTGATAAGGTGTTCTGGGTTAGTTCTGTTATTGCTGATCTGATAACTGTAGTGGACTGTAACTGATATGTACTTGGTGACCATTTGATGCTTTATGAAAAGAAGTAGGGGGTTGTAGCTCCCTTCCAGGAGAGACTGAAAACGAGAGAGAGAGTTGTAGCTCTCTGCAGGTTGCAGCCTGCGTACTGGTAAAGGACTGCACCAGTACAAAATCATTGTAAAAGGAGTATCTAATTTGAAAGAAGATAGAGACATATTGCAGCAGGTGGTTTTCACCCACATTGGTTTTCAACCTTACATCTTGTGTTCTTCAGTGTGACTATCTGTTTTCTTTGTTCATGCTCATTATTTTATGGTACTGACATGCAAAAATAATTCAAAGATCAAATAAGGAAGATTTATTAATTGCTAGATAATACTGATTCACCCCCCCCCCTCTCAGTATTATTTCCAACAATTGGTATCAGAGCAGGTCCTTCAGAGAAGCTTGATCGCTTGAAGGTAGATCGTTCATCATGAGCAACTACGAGAGAGAAGCATCAATCAGGCCACCGGTTTTTGATGGGACAAACTTCAATTATTGGAAGGTAAGAGTTACTGCATATCTTCAATCTCTTGGTACTGAAGTTTGGGACATTGTAGAAACAGGCTACGCTTTTCCTTCAGCTACTCCTACAGATGCAGCTGAGAAGAAGAAGTATGAAACAAATGCGAAAGCTGTCAGTACTCTATTAGGATGTATATCCCAAACGGAATTCATGAAGGTAATGCACTACAAATCCGCAAAAGAGATATGGGACAAAATTGTCACGAGCTATGAAGGAGATGAACAGGTAAAGCGTGCTAAACTTCAAACTCTCAGGATTCAGTATGAGACTCTCAAGATGTATAATGATGAAAGTGTGGCTAATTATTTTCTTCGGGTAGATGAGATTGTTAATTGTATGAAAAATTTGGGTGAAGAAATAAAAGAGGCTATAGTGGTTGAAAAGGTTCTAAGGTCATTATCCCCCAAGTTTGAATCTAAAGTATCTGCAATAGAAGAAAAAGAAAATCTACGAATTCTCACTATGTCTCAGCTACATGGAATTCTAACGGCTTATGAAATGAGAAAGGGAGGTCCATCAGACAGAAGAGAAGCTGCTTTCAAGGCATCAGGTAAAGAAGATTATTATGAAGCAAGCCACGTCCCAGAAGAAGAGGAAGAAGAATCAAATTTTGTCAGAAAACTTCAAAGAGGTTCTGGAAGGTTCAGAGGTAAGTTACCTTTTAAATGCTTTGCTTGTGGAAGAGTGGGTCATTATGCTGCAAAATGTCCTTATAAGGATAAAGGAAAGGAATCTGCTAGATGGAACAAGAAACAAAGTGCAAATAAGAAAAGCTACTACACCCATGAAGATAGTGATGGTCTATCGAACAGTGATGAAGATGAACGAGGTAATGAATATAAGTTGTTAATGGCATTTGAAGATGATGATTATATGGATGCTATAGATGTGGATAACCTTTATGATGAAATTACTAGACTCAAGAGATGTATAGAAGAAAAGAATGTGATCATTGATACTCTACAATTTCAAATTGATGAAAAGGAAAAACATCTTGAAAAACTAGAAGGAGAAATTGTTGGTCTTAGAAAAGAGATTGAGAAAACAAAAGCTATTAATCTTAAATTTGTCAAAGGATCTAAAACTTTGGATAAGATTATCAATGTGCAGCGGTCTCCTCTAAACAAGACAGGTCTGGGCTACAATGTAGTAACCTCTCAAGCATCCACCTCAAAGAGTTACCTTGATGCAGCAAGAAGAAATGAGCAAAATAACAATGAAGATCATCAGGTAAAGCAGGGACGAATTACAAACAGAAACTATCAGGGGCAATCCATCTTAAGGGTGAACCAACCACAGGTAAAATCTTCTCAATTTGGTTCAAGAATAGAAGAAAATAGAAATTACAATCAGTTGGCTGGTAGATTCGATAACCGTGGAAGTTTCTTCAATGGACAATGCTTTTCTTGTCATAACTTTGGTCACAAAGCAGCTCAATGTGTTGCATATAAAACAATCATGACTAGGGAAGCTCAAAAACAAAGAAGTATGACAGGGATTACAAAAAGGACCTATAACAACTTTTCGGTTCTTGAAAATGAAGTCGAATGTTCTATTTGCAATAACTTTGGTCATGAAGAATCTGAATGCAGGAGCAGGTTTCAGCAGAAAAAGGAGCAAGCCTCAAGCACCAAAACATGGAGAATAAAGGAACCTCAAACAGAAAGATGTGGGATCGCATTTTATGCAGAGTGACAGGAAAATCTATGGTACATTGACAGTGGATGTTCAAAGCATATGACAGGTGATAAAGAAAAACTTGAATCTTATTCTGCTCTAGAAAAGGGAAAGAAAGTCTCTTTTGGAAATGATACTCCTGCAACTATAAAAGGAAAAGGCATTGCTCAGTTAAAAGAAAAGGTCAACGCTGGAAATGTTTTGTATGTTGATGGATTGAAGCATAATCTTCTAAGTGTCAGCCAGATGTGTGATCAAAGAACCGAGGTTATATTCAGATCAAATGGATGTCTTGTTCGTGATCTTGATACAGGTAAAACAGTGATCAAAGGCAAAAGAACTCCAAATAATCTGTACATATTTGAAGAAGGACAACAACAATGCTATCTGAGCAAGGATGAAGAGCACTGGTTATGGCATCGAAGGTTGGGACATCTAAGCTTCTCACAAATAAGGAAAGCATGCAAATATCAGGCAGTTCGCGATCTTCCAGATATCAAAATTCCTGACAACACCATATGCAAATCATGTCAGTTTGGAAAACAAACCAGAACTAACTTTCCAGAGAAAGAAGGATCAGCTAGCATGCCTCTTGAGCTAGTACATACAGATACATGCGGTCCTTTCAGAAAAAGAACACCTCGAGGAGAAGAATACTTGATATTATTCATTGACGATTTCTCCAGGTTTGTCTGGTTAGGACTTATGAAGCACAAAGATGAAGCATTCGAAAAATTCAAATCCTTCAAAGCCTTGGTGGAAAATGAATCAGGTCACAAAATTAAGTGCCTCAGATCCGACAGAGGTGGGGAATTTACTTCAAATGAATTTTTCGATTTCTGTGAAGAACATGGGATAAGAAGAGAATTCTCTACAGCAAGAACTCCCCAGCAAAATGGAGTTGTGGAAAGAATGAACAGAACAATCCAACAAATGGCTCGTGCTATGGTTGATGAATCAGGAACTCCCGCTACTTTCTGGGGTGAAGCTGCACATGCTGCGGTTGTTATTCTCAACAAAACGAATGTCCGGGTGAACAGCACTCAAACTCCTCATGAGCTTTGGAATGGTAGGACTCCTTCGGTAAAGCACTTCAAAATCTTTGGGAGCAAATGCTATATCAAGAATACTGATGAGCACCTTGGCAAACTTGAACCTAGGGCAGATGAAGGCATTCTTCTTGGTTATTCTCCATATAGCAAAGCATACAAATGCTACAATAAAAGACTTGGCAGAATTGTTGACAGCGTTGATGTAGTGGTTGATGAGAAGGGATACATTCCTAGGCAAGTACATCGTGAAGACATCGAAGAAGATGAAGGCTACCCTCAAAGACAGAATGATGAAGAAGAAGAATCTCAAGAAGAACCAGAGGAGCAGACAAGAATAGAAGAGAAAACCCCATCCAGATATGTTCAGAAGAATCATCCAGAATCTCAGATTGTGGGGCAGAAAGAAGCAGGTGTACAAACTAGAAGAACAGTTGCAGAAGCCTCAAGCTATTTGGCATTACTCTCCTCCACCGAACCACAAAATGTGAAAGAGGCATGCAAAGATGAATGTTGGGTGAAAGCAATGGATGAAGAACTTGAGCAAATCGAAAAGAACAACACTTGGGAGCTGGTTCCTAGACCAAAGGATAAGAATGTTATCGGAACAAAATGGGTCTTCAAAAATAAATTAAATGAAAATGGAGAAGTAATTAGAAACAAAGCCAGACTTGTTTGTAAAGGATATGCACAGCAAGAAGGAATAGACTTTGAAGAAACCTTTGCTCCTGTTGCAAGACTTGAGGCCATCCGAATGTTCCTTGCTCTCTCAAGTTTTCAAAACTTCAAAGTATTTCAAATGGACGTGAAATCAGCCTTTCTGAATGGAGACTTGGAAGAAGAAGTATACATTGAACAGCCAGATGGGTTCATTCTTGGAAATGATCCAAACCTTGTATGCAGATTGAAAAAGGCCCTCTATGGTCTCAAACAAGCTCCAAGGGCTTGGTACTACCGCTTGGACAAATATCTTCATCAACAAGGTTTTTCAAAAGGTTCAGCAGATAGCAATCTTTATATAAAAGTTGAAAATGACAAATTGCTAATACTTGTTGTGTATGTAGATGACATTATTTTTGGCAGCAATGAAGAAGCTATGAGTCAAAGCTTTGCCTCGGTCATGCAAAAAGAATTTGAAATGTCTTTGCTAGGAGAACTGACATATTTCCTTAGATTGCAAATCCAACAAAAGGAAGGAGGAATCTTTTTGTCTCAAACCAAGTATCTCAAACAGATTTTGAAGAAATATGGCATGGAAGATGCAAAACCAGTATGTACACCCATGGTCACAGGATGTAGTCTCAGTGCAAATGATGAATCTGCAGCAGTACATCAACCAACCTACAGATCTATGATTGGAAGTTTACTTTATTTGACAGGAACCCGACCGGATATCATGCATGCAGTTGGAATAGTTGGAAGATTTCAGGCAAATCCGAAGGAGACTCATCTTCAGGCAGTGAAGAGAATTTTCAAATATCTTCAAGGGACTCAAAATTATGGCTTATGGTATCCTAGAGATACAGATCTTACACTTCATGCTTATACAGATGCAGATTGGGCCGGAAGCATGGATGATAGGAAAAGCACAAGTGGTGGTGCGTTCTTTATGGGTTCCAGACTGGTATCTTGGTTCAGCAAGAAACAGAGTTCGATTGCCTTGTCTACAGCTGAAGCGGAATATGTTGCTGCTGCATCTTGTTGCACCCAACTTCTTTGGATGATGCAGACTTTGCAGGATTTTCAAATCACTTGTACACCACCTATCCCCATCTTATGTGATAACACAAGTGCAATCAGCATCTCAAAGAATCCGGTTATGCATTCAAAAACCAAGCACATACCAATCAAGTATCATTTTCTCCGGGAACAAGTGCTTGAATAGAAGGTCAAGTTGGAGTATGTTCCTTCTAAGGAACAAGTTGCTGATATTCTCACAAAACCATTGCCCAGGGACACCTTTGAATACCTCAGGAAAAAGCTGGTGGTTGTTGATGCATCATCTTATTGTTGAATCTTTTCTGATTGATGGTACAGGTTCAGGGGTAGCATATAATGTATTGTTGGCATTATGGAGGATGGTCAGAAGGAGATCTTGGAAATAGCTACAATATGTCTCTATCTCTTTCATGGAGGATTATGGTTCTTTGTTGCAGATCTGGTTCAGGGGGAGCATGATCTTAGGGGGAGCATACCCTTTGCCCTTGATGTCAAAGGGGGAGAATGAAGCAAAGTTTGTGAGGTGGCCATCAAGTCCAAAGGGGGAGATTGTTGGCATTATGTTTCAGGAATGGCTATATATGTTACAGATGTTGTACTTGATGGCAACTCCCATGACAAGGCTCTCTCTTTTTATTGAAAAATAAGAAGGACGCAGGAAATCAATTCAGAAGGTGCGTACCCGTAGGTACACCTTGCAGGGACCACGTCCAGAGACGCAGGCCAGCCATTCAGGAGGTGCGTCCACCCAGTGCACACATTTCAAGGCAGAGAAAAGCTCACGTGGGGGTTTCTTGTGTTTTACTCTTGGTATCTAGCCGACGGTATTGTGTTATTATGGTGTCGGCTCGTGGTATTGTTCCATGTTTTGAGGAGGAGCTTGCCTATATAAAGCAAAGGAGATCATTTGGATTTGGCATGTCTTTGGTTGAATATCTTATGAGGTGAGATCTGGTCTAGATCTAAAAGGCGAATCTACTGAAGGACTGAGATCTCTTTGGCGCAAGATCAGATCTGTAGATCTGACTGTTTGGGTTACACTTAAAGTCTTGAAATCATTCATACCCGAAAGGACGCAGGTACAGTGAAAGGAAAGTGCGCCGGGATGCAGTGCAGTAGGAGGATACCTGCGTGGAGACGCAGGGTAGACGAAGTTCAGGTGCGTCCGGGACACAGTTCAGTATCTGGAGATCTGCGTGGGGACGCAGGGCGATCAAGGTTCAGGTGCGTCCCTGAAGCAACAGGACGCGGCGTGATAGTGTCTTCGGGTGCGTCCCTGAAGCAACAGGACGCGGCGCGATAGTGTTTTTGGGTGCGTCCCTGAAGCAACAGGACGCAGAGCAGTTGAGGGAACAGTGCGTAGGCATGCAGCGCAGCAGAAGGATCTCTGCGGGTGGTCGCAGGAAAGCAGAAGGTGAACTGCGTCTATACGCAGGTCACAGAAGGGCAAGTTGTGTCTCTGTATTAAGATGTTCTGTTGATTGAATTTCTCTGTTGATAAGGTGTTCTGGGTTAGTTCTGTTATTGCTGATTTGATAACTATAGTGGACTGTAACTGATATGTACTTGGTGACCATTTGATGCTTTATGAAAAGAAGTAGGGGGTTGTAGCTCCTTTCCAGGAGAGACTGAAAACAAGAGAGAGAGTTGTAGCTCTCTGCAGGTTGCAGCCTGCGTACTGGTAAAGGACTGCACCAGTACAAAATCATTGTAAAAGGAGTATCTAATTTGAAAGAAGATAGAGACATATTGCAGCAGGTGGTTTTCACCCACATTGGGTTTCCACCTTACATCTTGTGTTCTTTGGTGTGACTATCTATTTTCTTTGTTCATGCTCATTATTTTATGGTACTGACATGCAAAAATAATTCAAAGATCAAATAAGGAAGATTTATTAATTTCTAGATAATACTGATTCACCCCCCCCTCTCAGTATTATTTCCAACAGTTCATTGATCTTTGTGATCATAGCACACTAGAAGATAGGGCCAAGATGGCTGACTTTTATTTGCACAACATGGCCCTAACAAACATGAAAGTATGGGACCCTAATGCAAAGTAGGAGATTTACAATTGATGGCTTTGGTATCATGGGTGAATCATGAGGATTCAAGGGTTGCAGAGATGAAGAATATATTGGCAAGAGAGCAAACTAAACCTCTTATGATCAAAGATGAATAATTAGATCCCATGGCCCTCACCAGTACCCATGATTTGATTGCAAATGATCCTCAGCTTGCACCTAGATATCTTGCTGCCCAAGAGCAAGCAATTTCACATTTTGAGGACATGTTTAGGCTATGAGGGGATGATAGCATAAATACTTGCCTAAGGATATGGAACACATTTCCATACAGATTAAAGATAAGAGAGTACCACTCTCCACAAAGATTAAGAGAAGCACTAAATAGGAAACCCATGTACAAGAAATCTATGCAAAGGTTGAAAGTCAATTGGATTGGCCTGAAACTTAGTTCATCACTACTCTTAGGAATGTTATAAGGAAGGAAGGAAGAAGAAGAAAGGAGGAATTGAGAGGAGGTAGAAATTAAAGCAGGCTTCTATGAACAAGAAGAGCAGACCACAATAGAGGCATGGGATGTCAGGGAGGCCACTAGAGCTATGAAGGATATGGATATTGATTGAGTTGCTCAGAGGATGAGCAACACTTTCAATAGGTGGTTGATGATGAGCCTCATTATTGGGTAATTATATGGGCCTTAATTCACCTCCTATGTTAGTCAAACCAACTTTTCTCACAACTCATTACATTTTTTTTATTATATTTTGTTTATGAGATGAGTTAGAGTTGGATATTATGCCTAGTGGACTAATATGCATTGAATGCGGGACTAAAGGAGAAAATCAAGGAATTTTTGAAAATACTAAGGTTAAAAATTAAATGGGACAAGGGAGAGGGATTGTATGAAGTAAATCCTCCTCATTTACTTATCCCCCATTTGAATATTCCTCCATCCATCACACCAGCTCGGAGTGCAAGCAACCAAGCCATGAGGATTAGAAGGCAGCCGAGTAAGTGAGAGAGAAATAGCTAGTTTATCTTGAGTTCAGGAGCCAAGCCTCACTGATTTTAAGTCACTGGGGACTTCAATTGTATAAGTAAAGAGGCCTAGAGCCTCATTAGGATTCGTATTTTTATTGTAAAACTCTAACTATTTTCAAGCTCCAGACTTGTGAAAGTTCTATTAATGTAATTTGTTGTTTTGGTAATGAGAATGAGTTTTGTTTTGAGCCAACACTGAGTCAGCTCAGAGGGCTGAAGCTCTTGTGTTAGGTCCCAACCCTAGCAGCCAAGGCTCCTCTTTATTGTATATGTATGTTTAGTGTAGTTTCATAACTTCATTGCTAATTTGCTTTTTAGATGCATTTTCATTACAAGTAGTGTAGATTAGATTGGTTGTTTATTAGTTTTCTTCCATTTGTGCCTTACTTTAGTAGTAGGTTAGCAGGGATAAAAGGATCACCATAACATTGTCAGCAGGTGTCTCAGCCTCACTTCCTCCCTCTAGGATCATGACTTGAGGAAGGGACACTTAAGCAGCCCCAAAAACACAGATTTCTAGTTCTTTTATGAGCTTTGGAGTTTGTTGTCTTTAAATTAGTATTTGGTTAGTTTTTCAAGGTAGGATTCCATTATCATATTTTTCATCTTCATTTCTACAGTAGATCTCATCCATGCTTTCATTCCTTTTAGCAACTTTCCTCATGCATAATGTAGGCAATTAATTCATTAATTCTACTTTTATAGTTTATGAAAATGTTTCTTGTTTACATAGCTTTTTGGAAGACATACATGTTTTATGCAGAGCGGGTGCTTTAGGAGGAGACTAAGACTTCATAGCAAGCATCCACCTTCCACTCCATCAACCTTAGCTATCCATTGTTTTCACCATCACCTTCACTAGTTTTCATCATTTTTCATAGAAATTCTTCCAAGCACATTGAGCGAATCCAGCCATCTACTATATTTGATGTTGACTTCTGAGTGATCCTAGACCTTCTCCCACTCCATTCCACCCATAATACATCTTTCCTAGGCCTTCCATCACCCCCAACACCTCACATTTTTCTCTCAGCTGTATCATGTAGGTTTCTAGTACATCCTGTAGGTTTTCCTGAAATGGCCTGTTTTGAGGCCGAATTGATGGAAAACCTCTAGGAAGTAAGCAAAAGCCTCCCAAGGATCTTCCACACCATCCAACCATCTCATAAACCTTCTAGCTATCCTCAAATATTCTTAATTTCACCTTCCACATCAACAGAAGCAATTAGCTTGCATACTTGATTTTGCATAAAAAGACAAAAAGGCAAAAACAGATTTAGTTCAGTCTCGTTACTTGCACATTAGTGATGTTTGATGCTTCTTACTTCTATAACTTAGATAGTAGCATTTAGTTCATGTTGATTTAGCATTTCTACAAAGCATAGTTTCTTAGCGGTTAATTAGGAAATGGTGTGGTTTAGCATTACATGTCGACCTTCTCCATTATTGCAGTAGAGTAGCCCTCTCTTAGAGTAGATTAACCTTTCTTCCATCAAAGAATCAAGCTTCTTTTGACTCCATAGAAGTCTCTCTTGAAACCTTAGTGGTCTCTTGCCAGCTGAACAGTGACAACAGGAAGAACCATCACTTTTACTTGTGTATACAACATTGTCACCTTGAAGTTTGTACAAACCTCAGGTTGATAAAGTAAAGCTAGTAGCCCAGGAGTTGCAGCATCCGTACTACAATACTGGCACTCATCAATTGGGTAAGAGCGTGTATATTTGAGTTGAATGGTATGCCTACATCAACGCATTTGAATGTGCTTCTGTTGGGATCATATAATATGTTGTTGGGTATGGACTGATTGTATCTTAATAGGACCAAAGTGGATTGTTATGACAAGGCTATTAAGTGCTTGGATGAGAAGGGAGAATAGAGGATATTGCAGGGTAAGAAGAAGGCAACATTAGTTAGGGTGGTTAGAGCTATGTAGGTGAAGAAAAGTTGCAAGAAAAGGTGTGTATTATTTGCAGTGCATACTGTTATAGACATATTTTGGCACTGCAAACCCAATCACATATCTCCATAAACCAAGGGCTTCTAAACCCCTAAAAGTGTTGTTTCAAACCCTAAAGGATCAAGGTCAACTGATTACATCATTTCCTGGAATTTATCCCTGAAAAACTGCTCAGAACTAGTCAAAACTGGACCATACAGACTGCTCCATGCTGAGGGTGTGATGCATCTCACCTGCTACACACAAAGGGTGCGATGCATACTAAAAATCCCTTCTGTAGGGTGTGATGAGTGAGAGAAGACAAATGATAGAAGCAGTTTTCTAGGTGGAAACTCAAAGAATCTTCTAGAAACTGCTCATATGACACTTGCCTCTTTGAATTCACCCAGGGATGAGTAAGAGATCATGAAATATCCAAGTGGAACCAAGAACTATCAATGAAATGGCACTAATAAAAATCTCAGAAGCTGACTCACTCTCCTGTAAACATCTATATATGGATCCCTCATCCTAGAGATCCAGAGGCTGGAATTTTGTAATTTGTAAGGAAGTGCTATTGGTTTCTCTTTGAGACATTGTATTATTGGGTGATCTTGCTTTTTATGAGGTGAAGAGGGCTTTCATACTGGAAGGATGATGATGGATCAGATAGCTTGGTTGTAATCCTCTCTTCTACTACTTCTATCAATAAAGTTATTTGAGTTTTCTTCCATATACTTGTGTATCTCTGAATCTTGTATTTACATATGCATTTGTATGGTTAATGTACATCTTATACTATATTGTTTATGGTTATAGATATCTATGCTTTTATGGTATTTTTCTGCTTTGACTCTATAGGTGTTCTTTTAAGTGGTACAAGTGAGAAAGGAGTGGCGAAAGCTCTATCAAGGGAGAGAGGAAACAAGCAAGGAGACTAGCGAAAGACTGAGGTTGGTACTCTCTACTTCTCTCTCATCTATCTCCCATAAATGAAAACACAAGTAACTTTGGTTTGTTTTTTTCTAAGATAGCTACCCGTCTTATTGGGACTAGTAGCTCTGAATGGACACTAGTTTTCCTGATAACAAAATGGCGACTCCACTGGGGAGCGAAAAGTTTGTTTGTTTTGTTACTGTTGTTTGCTTTATAAACTACAAATGGAGCCTGAAGTTAAGCTAGCTAGCCTTCGAACTGCTATTGCTATGCAAATGCAAAGTAGATCAATGCTGCTTCAGTCAATCTCCGGGTTGGTTTACAAACTAAACATCTAACTTGCAAACATCCTAAGTGCCTTGGTGGTAGCTCAAATAACCTCATTAGATCAACCCCTATACTTTGTGTTTACTGTCTATCATTAGCTCAGCCTAAATCCCTGAACTTAGCTACAAACTGTGAGTGAAAACCAAGCTCAGTCTCATCCCTGGACCATCGCACTGTCTCTCATTGGCAACCTAGATGCATCGCACCTCCCATGTGTTGCAGGTGAGATGCATCCCTGTTTCCCTATGTTACAGGTGCGATGATTGAGTGAGACTATTTCTGTCTCCAGATTTTGGTTTTTTCTTCATTGTCTTCAGATTTATTCAGTAGTTTTGTTGTCTATGATCAGTATATCATTGTTGAAACCTTCTTCCTTTGCATTATTCAGCCTCCATTGATAAATAATTGTGAATGTTTTTTTAATGTATTTTCATCATTTACAGTTCTCCTTTGCAAATAGTAGCTTAATCGAACTGTCGTCTTTTGATTTGAAAGTGTCGCAATTGTCGTTTTCAATCAAGAAAAAGAGTGTCGTAAAGTATTCCTCTTTTAGATAGTCGATTACACTTTTTCCATTGTACTTGATTTTGAAATTATTAGTATTTCAAGTGTAGAAAGCAGTTTTAAATTCAAAATCGCAAAGTGTCGTCTTAGTCTTCCTTTCGTTTCGAAAAAAGAAAATTGTTAGTATTGTTGCTTTGAAAGAAAATAGTTCAGATCTATACATAGTTTTCTTTTTGTCATTCTCACATTAAAGGAAATGAAAAACAAATACATGCATGTGCATTTGCATTTAGACTGCATGTGGAAATTGATTTAGGAAAAGTGCATCTAGTGTGTGCTCTCTGCTCTATGTTGAAAGAATTTTATTTCTCTTTCCTTAGTAGCTAGGATTTTCATTGCCAAAAGAAAGTAAATGACTGCTTATCATTTTAGATTGCATATTTAGGAATTGTATATCTACATCATGCGGTGAACCTTAAAGGAAAACTTCTTAAGAAAGATCAACTGTAAAATAAACCTTAATGAACATAAAAACACTTTGGAACCTAATGCACAACATCTAGAAGTCTAGGCTAGAGACGTATTTCGGCATCATAAAGCCTGGGAACTATCATTTTCATCGTAGGTTGGGTGATTCCTCCTCTTTGATACGACAAGTGCTAGTACGGACTTGTGCTCCCATGTACCATCAAGTTTATATTAGGAGACCATAATAGGATATATCCTTTATCCTTAGGAAGCCATGCCTACCACCCTATCAATCGCAATGCATTGAACACAACATTTGGGAAGATTGATTGTCATACCTTAAAAAGTATTCTTCAGTTTTGTGATTGGTTTGGCAATCCCTCTGTCTAGATTTATAGAGTAGTCACTTTCGTTCCTTTTCAGACTCCTTAAAAGAAAAGGTCCATCTGAGCACTTGTCACTTCAGGCTCATTAAAAATCAAAGGCGACTAGAGTCATCTTTAGCTTTTTCTCGACTCTTAAAAATTGAAAAAGCAAGTTATGTCAAAGCGTCATAAAATTTATTTTAATCGGAATAAAATCATTGTTCCCACATTAGTCTTAGGTTGAGAAAAATGGAGCCCACCAATCAAGGATTTCCCCTTGGGGGGAATCCTAGTCCTTTCTCTTCTTGGGGAGATGTTGGTGCTCCACACATGGCTACATTGTCCCTTCCAGGACTCACAATTGGCCTGCCAGTATGGCTTTTTCGACCTATGTTGTTCAAAACACCACAATTCCTCAGCAATCAAACCAACAACTAAATGATCCTGAAGTCGCTCCCCCACCTTCTACTTTGTTTCTTTCTCCCTCTCCTTCTTCCTCTTCCCTTGGTGAAACTAGTAACACTAAAAACCAAGTAACTAAGAAGAAGAAGAAAGGGAAGGAGAAGAAGAAGAAGAAGCCAATGACAAAAGGGGGCAACCATGCATTTTCTGGTGAAAATCCACACACACCACCTTTCAAACCTAAATCTCCATGTGTCATTTGCAAGGGAGACCACTATCATCGAGATTGTCCTTGCATCCTGCGGATCTTAAGAGACTGGTCTCCCCGCTTGCACAATCCGGTGTCTTCAACCTCTGACGATCATGTTGAGAGCACACCATAAACTAGTGAAAACGAAATCAATGGACATAAAGGAAGATATAAACTTCCTTGTGCACTGTGTGAAGGTAATCATGCCCTCCACTGTTGTCCTTTCCTGGACAAAGCTAAAATAGTCTTGGATAACCATCATGCTTCACCGCATCGACTTCGTCCTAGATAAAAGAAACTCTTGCTGAGTCCATTGCTAGTTAAAAATCCGACTGACACACCTTTGTTGTCAGTCAAAGCACCTATCATTGAAGATAAACCCTTTGAGTCCACACTGGACCAAAGTCAACAAGTCGAGACAGCAGTCGACCTAGTCTTGTCTTCAGAAGGTCCACCTTCAGATGATACAGTCACCAAAGAGAATGAGAACGACACCGTTCAAATTCTTTTTGTTAACACAGAATCCGATGAACATGGGAGCAATCTACCTGTTCCTTTATCGCAGGAAGGAAGTTTGTCAGAGGTTCATCAGGCCGTTTATTCGATCCCTCCTCCAAGCAATCTAATCGTTTCCTTCGATTGGAATCTACTAGGGAGACCCCGCATACCGTCTAATGTACCATTCTGAATCATAGTACAAGCTTACAGAATGATCATTGCCGGTACTATCATAGATGAAGGGGCTTTTGTGATTATCCTTTCCTCACCTGCTTGGAAAGCGCTTGGTTCACCATCGCTTCTGCCTAAGATTCGAAATCTGTCAGGTTTCAACAAAGGAACCAGTGGACCGTTAGGGATCCTTCCAAATTTGCCTATAACTTTGAGAAGGAAAACAGTTCATCTAAACGTGATGGTAGTCCAAGGGCCTCTATATTACAATCTACTCCTTGGGCATGACTACATTTACAGCATGGGAGCTATTGTTTCCTCACTCTTTCAAGTGATGTGTTTTCTGTATGAAGGCAGAATGGTCCAGCTTGTTGAATAGCTTTCATTCCCTGGTTCAAACATAGCTACTATTCAAATATCATCCCTAACTGGTATTTTTGCACAAGGAATGTCTCATCAATCTCCAGTCCATCCACCTGATGAGCGCGAGTGATTCGGTGAATGTGACTAAACCTAGGAGGCATGCACCTTGTTTTGCTTCGGCAGGAAAACCCCAGATATAAGATGTGTTTTCGCATAGGATATATGACTAGTCTGACACCCGTCTATTTAGGAAAATGGGATTATACTGGAAAAGGATTTCCCTGTCAAAGGTTATGTGATTGGAAATTCCCACCATTCACCTTTGTCTATTTCGGACAGAGCCAAGGAAGTGTTTTGTCTGAAAATGTGGACAAAACAATCTTGCTAATGCAAGAACTTCTGTAGGGTAACCTGGAAACTTTACTCTTCTTTATACCTGGGGGCATGCAAACCTTTTTTATGTAAGTAAAAAGTGACCAGTGTAACTCTAACCCAGTATTTTTTTACTAACTTCAACTGCTTAAACTAGGTGACTGGTCTGATCAACCATTCACCTTTGCAAGGTCCAAATGGAACCAACAAAGTAAAGGAGATTGTTTGCCACCGAGAAACTATCCTACCTAACCTTAGTAGTTCTTTGACCCCTAGGACAGTAGTTGGTCATTCCTAGCTTGCATACAAAAGGCTTTGGAGCAAAGTTTCGCATGGGGCAAGCTCCCTAAATAATGAACCTGCCAATGAGAGACAACCTTATTATACGACTAGCACGAGTAGGTTTATGCGAAGTTCAAGCTCGTTAAAAAATAAACCTAGCAATGAGCATATGTTCCCCCAGAGTTCAAGCTCATTAAAAAATGAACCCACCTTTGGTAAATAACGTTTGCGATTGCATAGCTATCAGCTTTTGAACCTTGTTCGTGTTCTTACCATCACCTCCACTCTTTTTTATCCGATCATACGCCTCCATTTGATTGTTTACCCTTTTGAGGAACAACTGCGACGAGTGATTCTATTAGCCACCTTCTTTACATTGTCGTGATTGAAAAGTTCCAAACCTTACTTGGAACCAGTTGCTATCCAAAAAACATCACTCATCCTCAAAATCGAGTCTCCTTTAAGCTCTTTTTAGACTCGTAAAATATGAAAAGATTGCCATGCAATTGGCCTATCCAGCTCGTTAAAGTGATTGGAAGTGCCATCCCTCCTCTATATTTTAATCTTTTTGAACCTGCGGTATCATTACATAAAAATATTGAGCGTTTTTCTTGTTCGGCTCGTTAAAAACTATCAAAAAGTCATCCCTTTCGTATTACTTTATACTTTTTCAGACTTAAGGGATTGTATTACGAAAAAGGACTACTAGAGTTTCCTTTCCGTCTCTTTTTAGACTCTCTAAAATTGAAAAGGACCGAGTTATCTTTGTTGTTAAACTCGTTAAAACAATAGCGACAAACTTGCCCATGCAGACAAGAACGAGTTTCATTGTCGCTAGGTTTGCTAAAACATAGCGACAGGTTTGCCCGAAGGGAAAATTATAGAACAAGCATATGTTATCCTCCTCAAGCTTGACAAAAATCAAGAGGTACTAGTCAGCAATGACTGGGGAAAGGGGAAGAAAACTTGAAGAACTTCATTGGTAGCAGGTCACTCTTGAACATGACACTTTCACTCCATCACCATGATTGAGTCGGGTTGGGTTATTCCGTTCACCGGTCATATCACCGTTGGTCCTCCATACCATTCCTCTTGGGATTAACACTACCAATCCATTTTAGTGTCACCGATATTTTCAATACAAGTTGCTCAGAGAATTCACCAACCCAGCTAACGTCTCATCCACTACAATACCTTAACGCTCCATTCTTTCATGACCACCACCCTGAACCTTGTATCATCAAATTGTTTTCACCTCCACAAAATCATTTTCTTTGTTCCGTGTCGTAGATGTGGGATTCATTAAGGCGCTCCTACAATGGGTCACTTCTTGTCGACATCAGGTCATTATCTAAGAAGTTGACTTAGGAACAATCCTTTCAGTACTTTGAAGCTTGCATGCCTCAATGGCAAGTTTCTCACTTCCGACAATAGGTTTACATCAATGGCCTTCGACCGAAAGATTTTGCGTGGTGTTCAACATCGACTCATGTATTCACACCACATGAATTGTAATTTAGTATCTTGAGGGTCATTATCATTATCGGTGATTCCTATCGCGCCTGTTAACAACTTACATCATTGGCTGGTAATCAAGTGATGTCTTTCCATGTTCGACATTAGAACATCTTTTCACATGGATCGACTTATACTTCGGGCGAAGATTGAACGATTTTGAAGACCCTGGATCTAGTTTCATCCATCCGGGTTACGATATATTCAAGAAAATAAAGACATCAAATGTACATCATAGCTGCATAGATAATCATCCAAGCTAAGGGATGATGGCTCTACCATAATCATCAGTCAGCCACACAGACAATTGTCTGTCCTATGTACATGAAAATGAATTTATAAAGCTGAGCATGGGAAGGCCTGCCTCAGCTAGATCATGAAAATATTATGAAGATAATGTATTGTATTGTATCTTATTACAGGTCACCTTCCAGTTTGAAAAACCTCGGATCCTAATGATAAAGCATTCCACCCGACATCAAAAGATTTACGACCTCATGTTTTAGGGGGCAACTGTTATAGACATATTTGGGCACTGCAACCCCAATCACATATGTCCATAAACCAAGGGCTTCTAAACCCCTAAAAGTGTTGTTTCAAACCCTAAAGGATCAAGGTCAACTGATTACATCATTTCCTAGAAGTTCTCCTTGAAAAACTGCTCAAAACTGGTCAAAACTGGACCATACAGACTGCTCCATGCTGAGGGTGTGATGCATCTCACCTGCTACACACAAAGGGTGTGATGCATACTGAAAATCCATTCTGTAGGGTGTGATGAGCGAGAGCAGACAAATGGCAGAAGCATTTTGCTAGGTGGAAACTCAAAGAATCTTCTAGAAACTACTCATATGACACTTGCCTCTCTGAATTCGCCCAGGGATGATCATGAATTCTCCAAGTGGAACCAAGAACTATCAGTGAAATGATACTAATCAAAATCCCAGAAGATGACTCACTCTCCTGAAAACATCTATATATGGATCCCTCATCCTAAAGATCCAGAGGCTGGAATTTTGTAATTTGTAAGGAAGTGTTGTTGGTTTCTCTTTGAGACATTGTATTGTTGGGTGATCTTGCTTTTTATGAGGTGAAGAGGGCTTTCATGTTGGGAGGATGATGCTGGATCAAATAACTTGGTTGTAATCCTCTCTTCTACTACTTCTATCAATAAAGCTATTTGAGTTTTCCTCCATATACTTGTGTATCTCTGAATCTTGTATTTACATATGCATTTGTATGGTTAATGTACATATTATCCTATATTATTTATGGTTATATATCTCTATGATTTGATGGTATTTTTCTAGTTTGACTCTACAGGTGTTCTTTGAAGCGTGACAAGTGAGAAAGGAGTGGCGAAAGCTCTAACAAGGGAGAGAGGAAACAAGCAAGGAGACTAGCGAAAGACTGAGGTTGGTACTCTCTACTTCTCTCTCATCCATCTCCCATAAAGGAAAACACAAGTAACATTGGTTTGTTTGTTTCTAATATAGCTACCCGTCTTAGTGGGACTAGCAGCTCTAAATGGACACTAGTTTTCTCGATAACACATACTTCTAGTGATAAAGGTAAGGATGTTGAGGATGTAGAGGTATTGAGCAGGTACTCACTTTTACAACAGTTTTAGGATGTGTTTCCTGCAGATATTTCAGAGTTGTCCCCTCACAAGGAAGTGGATTTCTTCATTGAGTTGGTACCATGTGAAGCACCAGAATCAAAGGAACCATACCGGATGAGCACACCTAAGTTACTAGAGTTGAAGTTGCATTTGAAGGAAATGCTTGACAAGGGATACATTAGGCCAAGTGTATCATCTTGGGGTGCACCACTATTGTTTGTGAAGAAGAAGGATGGTACTCTTAGGGTATGAATTGAGTATAGGTAGTTGAACAAGGTAACCATCAATAACATGTATCCATTGCCAAAGATTGATGACTTATTTTATGAGTTGAAGGGAGTAGTAGTGTTCTCAAAGATTGATATGAGATCAGGATATCATTAGGTATGCATCAAAGAAGAGGATATTTACAAGACTTCTTTCAGGACTAAGTATGGACATTATGAGTTTGTTGTAGTTCCATTAGGTTTGACTAATGCTCGAGCTACTTTTATGTATTTGATGAATAGTTTGTTGCATCCTTATCTGGACAAGTTTTTTATTGTGTTCATCGATGCTATATTGATATATTCTAAGAATGAGGAAGAACATGATGAACATTTAGTGACAATGTTGATATTTCTAAGAGAGCATCAGTTGTATGCCAAGATTAGAAAATGCATTTTCTTTCAGACAGAGGTACATTACTTGGGACATGTTGTTTCCAAGGAAGGAATAATAGTGGATCCGAAAAAGATAAGAGCTATTATGGAATGGGACTCCTAGAAATGTGGATGACTTAAGGTCATTTATGGGGTTAACAAGTTACTAAAAGAGGTTCATTAGGAAATTATCTCTCATTGAATATCCTATTACATCATTATAAGGAAAAGGTAAGAAGTTTGAATGGAAAGAGGAATGTGTAGCTATTTTTGAGTAGTTGAAGTAGTTGTTGACAAATGCTCCAATTCTAAAGATTGCATATCTGGACAAAGAGTTTGTGGCATATAAAGATGCATGCAAGAGAGGACTTGGTGGAATCTTGATGCAGGAGGGATAGGTGGTATGTTATGAATCAAGGAAATTGAATGAGAATGAGAATAATTATGTTACATATGATCCTTAGCTTCCCCCCCACAAAAATCGTCTTTGATGCCTCAAAATGCTCCTAAAAGGTTTCAGACCCCATTTTGCCAAACTGGGTCCCCCTGGTAAAAATGGTCTTGTGAGATAATTCCTCCACTTTTTCCACTCTAATTGCATTGATATGTATGAAAAACAATATAACGATCCAATCCGGTTCACACCTCCCCATTTTGAGAGGCTTTTTGTCCCCAAAAGCTTCTACTAAATGAGGTGAGGAATTTTTTCTCCACCTTCTCTTTGGTGTACCATTTAGCTTTTCCTAGAAGTTGCCCCTTCAACCCAATCTTCCAAAGGTTATGCTACCCCTATCTTGTAGTTCTAGACCTCTTCTACAAAAATGAATCTTCTGTCAACTCTTCCCGAGAATCTGGTACCAAATCCTCCATAGAAGATAGGACTCATTCCTCTTCCTTCTCTAGCATGGAAGGCTCATAGAGTTTCAAATTATCTACATTCACAACTAAGTAAATGTGCATATATGGTGGTAAACCAAGTTGATAGGAATTATCACCCACCTTTTCTAGTATCTCAAAGGGACCATACCTCAGAGCCTTGATTTTCTTACCAGGCACTTGCAGCCTCTCCTTGTTCAATTGTAACCATACTTTGCATCCCACCTCGAATGACTTTTTTGTTCTGTGTTGATCATGCCTAACCTTATACTTCTCCTGCAACTTCTGTAGTGTTTCTTGTACCTGTAGATGTATCTTCCTGATCTTATCTATAACTTTCAGCCTTGAAAGCATATCTTGTAAGATCTTCCCTCACTCCTCCTTGCTGCCCATTTGAAATATCCAAAGGTGGAGGTGGAAAATATCCAAAACAAGTCTCAAATGGGGGAATTTCCTATAGAAGTGTGGACAACTCTATTGCAATATTGTTGTATATATACCAGATTTTCATCCCAGGTCTTCGGATGCTTTTGGTTGTATCCCCTATGAAGTTGCACCAAAGTCCTATTGAATACTTCTGTCTGTGGATGGAATGCTATAGATCTCTTCAACTTTGGGTCCATATTCTCCCAAAATGTAGTCCAGAATTCATTGAGAAATCTTGTATCCCTATATGAAATGATGGTCCTTGGTATCCCAAAGTGCACCTAGACCTGTCCAAAGAAAAAGTTTGTTGCTTCTTGCACATTGATGGTCTTTTTACAAGGCATCCGAACACACATCTTGTTGAACTTGTCAACTACCACAAACAAGTAGTCATGTCCCTTTTTGGTTGTCAGTAAACCTCCCACAAAGTCCATGGAAATGCTTTCCCAAGGATGAGTATGTATAGTTAAGGGATGATATAGACCATATTTCCTATTGCTAGGCTTGCTGGTACAACCAAACATGCATCCTCTTATGAACCTAACTACCCGCTCTTGCATCTTGGGAAAATACACATACCTCTGTAAGTTGGCCATGGCCTTCCCTACACTAAAGTGCCCTGCAACCTTCGAGTTGTGAGCCTCTCTAATCAGCTGCAATCACTCACCTTTAGGAACACATGGCTTATCCAGCCTATAAAGCAACCCATCCTGGAGATGGTAGTCAATCATTCTATCACCATCGTGCACATGAATTTGACTCTGCAACTGCTGATAAAATTCGTTGAAGTCCCCATCTTCTGAATATGCTTATTTGTATGCATCATGGGTGAATGGCTCAATGTGCATAAGAGTCCCCAAAGTTGTAATCTTTGATGTGGGTGGAATTTAAAGCATGTCAACCAACTTTCTTGTGCTTCCCTTATTATACTTGATCACCAAATGAAACTGCTATAAAAACCCCATCCACTTGTAATGCATGGTCACTATAGCTTATTCTGGGACTGCAAGTATGGTAATGAATGGTGATCTTTGTGGGTTACTGTCTCCTTTCCCATCAAATAGTGCTTCCACTTCTTCACATCTTTAACCATGGCATAAAGCTCCTTGTTGTAGGTAGGGAAGTTAAGAATTGCCCCATGAAAAACTTTATAATGGTAGCATACAAACCTTCCTCCCTACATCAAGACAACTCCCATAATATATCCACTCACATCTGTCTCCACTTCAAAGGGTCACTGCAAGTTTGGTAATGCCAGAACTGGTGCTTGATTTATCTTCTTCTTTATCTCTTTGAAATCTCTTTGCTGATCTTTTCCCCACTGGAAACTCTTGCCTCTTGTTGTTATGGCATGGAGTGGTGTTGCTACCACTGAAAATGAGGCTATGAAATTCCTCAAATACTGTGTTGCCCCAATGAAAATCCTAGCCTCATAAACATTAGTAGGCACCGACCATTTCATGATGACCTCGATCATGGAAGGATCTATCTTAAGTTATCCTCCACCAATCACATACCCCATATACACCAAAGACCGTTTTGAAAACTCACACTTCATGAGATTTTCTAGCAGTTGGTGCTTCTTCAATGTTTCTAGCACTTGCATAAAATGTGACATATGCTCCTCCCATGTAGCATTATATACCAATATATCATCCAAATAGAAAATAACAAATGAATCTATAAAAGGGTGCACTACATAATTCATTAATCTAAAAATGTACCTGGTGCATTACATAGGCCAAATGGCATGACTAACCACTCAGACAAACCTTGTTTGGTTTTGAAGGCGATTTTCCAAGTATCTTCTTCTTTGAATTGAACCTAGTAATATACAAACTTCAAGTACAACTTTGTGAAGTAATTTTTTTGCTACAATTGATCTAGCAGATCATCTATCTTTGGTAGGGGGTATATGTTCTTGAGCGTGATCTTGTTCAATTCCCTGTAATCTATATAGATCTGCTAAGTCCCATCCTTCTTCGGCACAATGATGATGGGTGACCCAAATGGTGATGTACTCGGTTGAATGACACCCTGTTCCAGCAGCTATGCACCTGTTTCTTCACCTCACTTGCTTCTATAAAAGACTACCTGTACGATGCAATATTTGGAAATGGGGAGTCTGGAAATAGTTAGATCTCATGCTCCATTTCTCTCCTAGGTGGTAACCATTTAGGATCTTGCAAAACATCCTTGTATGCTTGTAATAACTCCTCCAATTGTTATTTATGTTTCTTATTACACACCTCTAGGGATGGCTTTCCTCTTATTGACTCCCCTATAGACCGACTTTCTCTTAAAAAAAATAAAACATACTTCTTGCAGGAACTGATTAATTTCTTGGCTTGGTTAGCACTTACCAATGAAATTTTCGAGTTTCCTTTGTGTGCGTTGATGATGAACGATTTTCCATCCTTGATGAGTTGATACCAGTTGTATCTCCTCATGAATATTTCATCACGCATATGCATGTATGGAATCCCAAAAAAGACTCCACATACACCAAGGGGAATCATATCTAGATATACTTCATCAATAAAATAAACATTGATAGAAAATCTAATTTTACACTATTTTGTTACCTTCAACTCTGAATCCTTATTTACCCATCCCAATGGATATGGGTTTGGATGATCATGAAATTCCAACCCCAACTTCTTAACCAACTCTTCTGCAATGAGATTTGTCTTCTTGACCAATATCTTTATATGGAGGAGCTTGGTCATACCTCTCTCCCTGTTGTTGAAGGCTACTCAGATTCACCTCATTCTGCATTGATGTAGATATGGTATTATCATCCATGTCTGAGTTGCTTTCAACTTTGTTGCTCGAATCAGTGGCTATGAGATTCTTCTTCTTATTATCTTTCTTCTTTTTCATTGGGTTTAGCTCTGGATACAACTTCCAACACTTCACCTCTATATGGACATTAATGTTGCAGTGGTTGCTGGGATCTTTACATTGGTGCATTGTGGCTACCATAATTTTATATTTCCCCCTTTTGTATTTTTCTTCCCTTCCTTAGAGGCATCCTATTGCTCCTTCTGCTTCGGTCCACTTGATTGCGCTCTCTTTAGGCCTATATTTTCCAAGTATTTCTCTTGTACACACACCTCGTCCACTGATTTGGGCTTGAATAACATTACTTGTTCATGCAGATGGCGGTGCTAGCCCCTCAAATACTTGAGGAGTGCATCTTGGTTCTTTGGAGAGATACCCAACATTATAGCCATCTTCCCGAATTCCGTGGTGTACTCCTGCACTCTTTGGCCTAACTTTTGCCTAAGTAATGCCACTAGATCCACTAGTCCTCCACATACCCAATGGGATTAAACTATGACTTAATGATGGTTTTGAAACCTTCCCACTTAGTCACTAGAGGTTATCCCTCCAACCTCATGGTTTCGTGTGGCTCTCCCACCAAGTCAGTGTATGGCCCTCTAACTTCATTCACACGAATGAGATATTTTTCCCTTCCTCGATATGATGGACATTGAAATAAACTTCGAGTTGTTGCAACTAGTGGCTTAGCTTCAGAGTGTTGATCTCACCGTGGTAGGGGTTGATATTGACTTTTGCTTCCATTTTAAATATGGATTGGTTCACAACACTTGAACTAGATTGATATTTTCGAGGTTCTTTTTTTGGCTTGTTCTTCGTGTCTTGTTGATCTCCCAATCCCCTTTCTGATTTTTCCTCTACATTCGAACCCCCATATTCTCTAAATATCCCAAAATTATTGCATAGGGCTGCCATGAGGAGGTTTACATTGTAGTTTATATCTGTGACTTGTTGTTCGAGCCGCTAGAAACTCACCTTTGTAGGATCACGAGGTTCATTTACAGATCCGTCGATGATGATTAGGGTTTTACAATTTTCAGCCCCGTCGATCTAGATCCCTGCAATCTCCACAAAATAACCAAAGAAACATACTCTGATACCAAATGATCAGTAAAATGTTGTGAATATTCCATTGGACAATTCATCACAACAGATCTGATAATATTATATTCAAAATTTAAGATTCTACACTATTACAATTTTATTTAATTTCTAGATTTGTAGATTTGACTATAATTAGTGCATGCAAGTGAATGGAAATTATGCAAAAAATTAGAGAACGAAAAAATAATCTCACACACATATAAGACAAAAATATTCTCTCTAGGAAACCCTTTCAGGAGAAAACCTAGCTGGAAGGTGAGACTGCTTCGCTCTCCTTCTCTGTTTGGAAAATATGGATGTAGGTACAAGGAAGTAATGGTTGTAACATGTGGGCTGCTACATTGCACATATCCTCTTTATGTGCTCTACCTCGTATCTCTCCTGGCTATCTTTTCTCAACTATGGAACAAAATTCTCTCGAAAGAATGGAATTCCTCTTCCTCCTTGTGGCTCGGTTATAGCACAACTTGATAGCCTACTAGTGGTTAATTTTGACTACATCAAATATTAACTAGAGTTACAATATAGACTTTTCTAGAGTATTTTACGTCAATAATCACGTGGCTAACCCTTTTTCCATGAATAATGGGGGCTCATGTGACATCCTCCTAAACTATAGGTGTGAAAACAAGAAGGTCAACTTCTGGGTGGCATAACCTTTTCATATAGATTCTGATTGACACGATTCTTGCGTCGTTGGAACGATCTTTGTGTGTAGAAAAACATGAAGTGATGTGGTGCTAAAGAGATAAAATTTTACACCAAAAAAAATCATTTATGCCTTAAAATTATCCCAAAAGGTTTCAGACCTCGTTTTGCCAAATTGGGTCATGCTGGTAAAAATGGTCCCGTGAGCTGATTCCTCCACTTTTTCCACTCCGAGTGCATCGAGATCGATGAAAAACAATATAATGATCCAATCCAGATTAGGAGTTGATCATACGTGCATTTTCACCTCAGCCTCCATTAGGTAGAATAGTTTCTACTTCCCAAGATTCATCTACTAAGTTCCCTATGATTCTTGAATCATTCATTAATGCAACTAATATAAATTCTAGATCTACTTTCCCCCCTTTTCTTTTAACTTTTGATATTTTTAATTATAATTTCCATAATTTCCTAGTTGATTCTAGTGTATCTGCGAATTTCATGCCTTTATCTGTTGCAAAAATGATCGATGCTGAATGGGAAAATACTGGCACCAGAATCATACAATTGGATAGATATTTAGTACATGAAATTGGTGAGTTGAGCAATGCTATTATTCGTTTATCATCTGATCATAGAGTTCACCAATATATGAATATCGTCATTGTAGACATTCTGGAAGCATATGGCTTGCTTTTAAGTAGAGATTGGTCTAACAAATTTCAAGGATACTTTGATATTGATTGGTTGCATTTGTGACTTCCTTATAAGGGAAAGAATAACTAGATTCGAGTTGAGATTGAACCTTTCATGAAACATAATGTCATAGTGCTTGAAGCCCCTAATGAACCTTTTTGTTATGCACAAGTAATTTTCAAAAATGGTTTCTTAGAACTCGATGATGGATTTTATCTTACGTAGACACCCCCTGTACCACTAGATACATAGTTGGAACTCCTTCCATACAGTCCAACTAGTGTTAATGACTTGTTTAATATGGATGTAAATAGTACTAGTGTACGAACCATGGGAGCTTCACTAGGGGAGCAATACCATATCATGTGGGTTCATATTAGGGGATATATATTGAGGAAAAAATGACATAATATATTGGGGGATATATAGGGGGTAAAGGGTTTTTATATTCACAGTTATGAAAAATGGAGCTCAAAGTTAATGATAAAACATAAAGGTGTATAAAAAATGTTAATGAAAAAATGGATACCTACAATATCTAGTAAAAGTAGGGGCCTTTTAAATTGGGAAGGTGTATCGAGTTTGTTGGCTTGAGGATGCCTGAGTAAGGTTCAACGTTAATTAGTCAAACAAATCCCTACACTACTAGCCCTTTCGGCATCACCCCGCGAAGCGCGGACTGAAGTCTCACCCGAAGCAGTATGGGGAGATGCTAGAACCAAGTTTTTGCACCCTAAGATGGTCATGATGTTGTTTAATTCCCTCTATCCCTGCCTTCACGTAGGTTACTTCGCTCTAGGGTTTGCAAGACAAACCCTGTGTTTTGTTCTTCAATACCTCCGCGAAAGGATACGATTGTCCTTTGCGCAACCTGAGCCTGCTGCTCATGTACTTTCGCATTGTTATGGTAGCGTGTTGTACAAATTCCCCAATTAATCTAAGTGTCTTGCTTATCTTATCAAACAATTATAGTTATCCCTGCGTAAACAGATATTCGTATATGCGCTCAGTTATTCAATGTAATTGCATTGATTCGTGCACCATATAAGAATAATAAAGAAAATTCATAAATAACATATCAAGATGCATCAACAAAACAAATACACTAAAATTTCATAATATCTCTCTTTATTAATATCCTCCAGGTGGTTACAAACTCAGCCCGCCCTATGCACAGAGCTGTAGGGGTCCACCTACTCAGCTATGGACTTCTACCCTAGGCCTCTGCACACTCAGTTGCAGAGCCTTTACCTACGCTACAACCCAAGACTTAGACTTCTTGCTCTAAAGCTATGACTCTCTTACACCTTCCATCATTGTCTGTCTCTTTCCAAGCTACTTAGAGCTTAGCTCTTTTTATACAATCCCATGGCCCACGAACCATGGGTAGTTCTCTTACAACCGACTTTACTTTTACAAAACTAAGGGTGGACTACCCTTTATGACACATAACACCTTCGTGCTCCACGACCACAAATTGCGAAGTCTTTACAATAATATTACAAAAATTGACTTAAACCTGGGCTTTTAGCCCCAAAACTACCCTTGGGTGATCCCTCTCCCAATAGGCCCCCAACACAAACATCGTGACTCGCCCTTGAGTCACTCGGTAGGCACGAAGATCTTTGCACGAAGCCCATCCAGCTCGACCTTGATGATTGCAACTTCAGCTGTGCATTGAGCTGCTGCCTGCTTTGCATCTTTGATTGTCTTCTCAATTACTACCCCTAGGCTGTTAGCTTGAAGTTGTTGTTGTGTCACTTGCAGAGTCGCAAGATTGCCTTCAATGTTTCCTGTGACTGCATTAGATTCCTCCAGCCAGGACTTTAGTCGCGCCTTCAACACTACTTCCTTGTGCGGCGTTGCGTCCACCTATTCCTTTAGCTTCTTAGCTTCCTGCAGCTTGGCTAACCTTTGTGTCAGTGTGATGGTTCATGCTATGCCCTTAACTTCATCATAGCGTTGTTGGAGTTCACACGCTTCCGTTTCTAGCCTCTTGATGTTCGGATCCCCCTGCAAGCTGGTTAGGAGCTCAAACGATTGTTTGAACAACTGTGTGCAGTCTGCTACTACACTCTCTACTGTTGCAACTGCTTCTGTAATAGCGGTCGCTCATTGTTCCTTTACCTCTGGTGGTGTTGAAGGCTGAGCCCTCAACTGGAGCTTTGTAGTTTATAGGTTCAGCTCCAATTGAACCCGCGCCATCTCTATCCGAGTGTCACACACCCCTGTGGCCAATTTACGGATGTGGACCTTGACTGTCTCCTCCTCTGGAATAGCCAATTTCGGGACCATTCTACAGGCCTCCTCCACTACCAATCTACAGGCCTTCACTAGGTAGTCACTTGTACTTTATAAGGCAATTTGAATTCAAATCCGACCATTCCCCCCAAAATTGGTTCATTAATGTCATATTGCCAACAGATTTTCAAGGATCTAAGCCATAAATTTCAGTTTAAATGTCGGCCGCCCGATCCATTTGGCCTCACTTCTTTTGTCTTTTCATGAATAGTGACTTTAACGGTCACTTTCCAGCCAACTTGCGTGATTTCTCCCTAGGTAGCGTAGCTCCCTTTGCGCTGTCGCAAGGTAGCGTAGCTCCCTCTGTGCTTTCGCAGACCCAGTGACATGTCCTCACTCTGCACCATCTTCCAATCACACAGCTCTCCAACCCGAGTAGTGTATTTTATAGTTCTGCGCCTCCTTTCAGCTACTTGGAGTGGTAAGACTGTGCTACTTTCATTTAGTCACATGGCCTTATCACTGGTGTATGCCTTCAAGCAACTGTTATTCACCTTTCCTGGGAAGGATTCTCCATTTAACTTGACCAGCTGTACTGCTTCTCCATCAGTGATCTCCTTAACAACATAAGGCCCTAACCAGTGCATCTTGAATTTCCCTGGAAATTTATCAGACTTACTATCATATAACAAAACCATGTCATTTACCTTAAATGTTCGCATTCTTGATGTGTCGATCATGCCATGCCTTTTCACACTGATTTTGGACCTGCTGGTGAAATCCAGCCAAAAATATTTCTTCTTTGAGCTCACCAGTTGCGAGAGCCTCTCCTCCAGGGCTCCGTGATCCATCATACCTATGAGCATTGCTATGCGCAGACTAGGTATGATGTATTCCATAGGCATTATCGCTTCCACACCATAGAAAGCCCAAAAGGGGTTTTTCTAGTCAACTTCTTGCATGTCGTTTGATAAGCCCACGGTACTGCAGGTATGCAAAGGTCCCAATCACTTTGTTGAGCATTGAAAACCTTGGTTAGTGAGTTTTCAAGCACTTTATTGAACACCTCCACTTTTCCATTAGCCTGTGGGTGATAAGGTGTGCTCTTCTGGTGATATACCTGAAATTCCTCTATTAGTGCGCTGATCATCTCATTCAGGAAGTGCGTACCACGATCACTCATCAAGATCCTTAGACATCCAAATCATGTTAGTACATGCTCAAGTAGGAACTTCGTGGCCGTTGCGCCCATGCAATCCTTCACCAGCTGCATTTCTACCCAACGAGTCAAATACTTCGTCGCAGTGATAACGTATCTTGCTCTCGTCTTTCCTTGTGGCTGAATGGGTCCTACAAAATCGATTGCCCACTTCTTGAAGGGTTGCAATGTCATTTGTGGATTCAAAGGAATTTCATCCCTTCGCAATGGCCTGCCCGTTCTTTAACATACATCACACGCCTTGCAATATGCTTTTGAATTCTGATGAAGGGTTGGCCACCGCAACCCTGTGCGTAGAATCTTCTACGTGGTTGCTCTCCCTACTTAATGTCCTCCCACAATGCCGATGAGTGTCCTGAAGGATGTTGCTTCTCACAAACTCAAGCACATATCATCGCAGTATCTCATCAGTACCCATTTTGTACAGATGCCTAGCAATGACAGAAAAATTTGTCGTGTCCACCACTAATTCCTTCTTTTGTTGTATATAGTATCCTTATGGTGTTGTTCATGTTGTTAAGAATTGTATTATATCCTAAAAATTACCATTCGTGACATGCACTGCAAATAGCTACGCGTCAGGCAATCCTTCTTCCAGGTTAGTAGGTTCCTCCCCTATTTGGATGTGCGACATATGGTCTGGTCCCGCATTCAATCGTCTAGGCTTCACAACAACTTCAAAATCGTACTCCTAGAATAATAAGAGACATCTTCATATTCGCCCCCTCAACACAGGTTTATTGACCAGGTACTTCAGTGTGAAGTGATTCGTATACATCTTAAAATGGCCTCCTAGCAAGTAGTGCCTATACCTCCGGAGCACATACACCATAGCTAGCCCCTTGCGCTCAGTGGTAGAATAGTTCTTCCTTGCTTTGGATAATCTGCAGATTGCGAATGCGATAGGATGGTCCAAGCCTTCTCCACCAGCGTGTATTAGTACTACTCATAGCGCTATACATGGCGCGTCGACATGTACATGAAACTCTTTCTTCCAATTCGGGAAGACTAGAATTGGCACGGTAACCATCTTTTCTTTCAATATATCCAAGATCTTCTTATAGTCATCATTCCAGCAAAACGTGACATCCTTCTTTAACAATTTTTCCATAGGCACGGTGATCTGGGCATAGCTTTTGTTAAACTTTTTGTAATATCCCATATGTCCCAGAGTAGCACACAGTTGTTTCACACTCCTCGACACTTCCAAGTTCAGTATCATGCGATCTTCACGGGGTATACCATCAGTCCTTATCTGCAAACCACATTCCCTAATAAGTTCCCAAAAGGAATGCAAAACAGACACTTCTAGAGATTGAACTTGATCTGGTATCTTCGACAGGTATCCAGCATTAGGCGCAAGCTTGCTACATGGCGCTTAACCAGCCCAAACATAGTCCAGTCATCAAAATATACCTCCAGGAACTTATGAATAAATTCCTTGAATGCTGCAACAACCACGCGCGAAATTATTGTAGCCGCATTATTCAATCCAAACGACATTACAGTGCATTGAAAACAACCCCACTCGGTTGTGAATGTTTTCTTGCTCCTATCCTCTGGCGCGATTTTGATTTGGTGGTACTCGAAGAACCCATCAGTGAAGGAATATGCTTCCTGGCCGCCTACATTGTCCAACACTTCATCTATGAATGGAGTCGGGAGAGGATCATGCACACATGGGTCATTCAATTTTCTGAGATCCACGCATATCCTTATCTCATCCTTCTGCTTCTTCTACTGCACCACCATTGGGCTTACCCAATCAGATTCTTCCACAAGCTCAATGATGCCTACCGCAAGCATCTTTTCTAGCTCTAATTGGACCTTCTCCTTATATTTCAGATTGGGACGGTAAGGACTTTGCTTAAATGGCTTTGCATCGGGCTTTAATGTGATCTTCATCATTCCTAAGTCCCCAATTATTCCTTTTAGATTCGTAAATTTGGTAGGGAATAAGTCCTGGTATTCGCGGAGCAATTCGGTGACCTTATCCACTGTCGTGTCATCACAATAGTCTCCAATCTCTGCGATTTTGGGTTCTGCCTCCGTACCAATGTTCACTTGTTTTGTTCTCAATGGCATGGTTATATTAGGGTTCTCAATCTATGGTCCTTGAACCTCAGGTGGAATTATGTTTCTGGAATGTTAATCTTTCATGGATCCTCATCCTCTTCTTCAGTAGTTACATTATAACATTTGAGTGTGAGACTCAACTGAGTAGCCCATTCAGCCTGAATCAGGTCTAAAGGATCCTACGGTATCCTAAAGATAGTTGCTTTCACCTCTTGTAGCACTTCATCAACACTGTGAAACCCATCCTCAAAACTGAATGTTATCATGAATCCTTCATAGGATATCCCATTCACCTATCCCATGGCAGAGCTCTATTTCTAAATAGCAATTCATTGGGATAACATCCAGGGTATGACAAAACAGGTGCACCCACTCAGGTTGGGGCTTTTCTCCATAAGCCTGCATCAATTTGGCCAGATGTGCACACAGATCATTCTGCCCATCATACTTGTCTGTCAATCATAGCTTTGGCTTCCCAAATCATGTTCTCATCATCCTCCTACATTCACACCAATCATTAAAGGTTCCCTTGTGCGTACCCCACCATCTTGCGGGCATAGCGTGCAACGCCCAGTCCAAGGCCTAGAAGCGTTGCTTTTTTGGTACCTCCCTTTCAAATGCATCCAAAAATATATCTACCTCATTCATACCATCATAAGTAGGAATATTTCTTACCTCTGATGACACACAGCGTAGCGACCAAGTCATCATGTTGCAATTTAGCGTAGTTACTTCATGTAACCGATTCTGCCAACGTTCTATTTCTTCGTTGGAGTCTAAAGTGCAGGAACTCTCACAATCCCATGTAATCCGTCCATCTATGGTGGGATTCACCCAATCTTGGTCTCGTGCTATTATCTTATAGATACAATCCAAGTCGTCATCACTCTCATAATCGCGAACAGGCTCAGTGTAGCGCGATCCTTTAGTAGGATTGAGGGGTAGTATTACACGTAGCGGTTTCTTCTCAAAGATCATCTTTTGCTTCTTCATATTGATTACCCCATTCATATCAGTAGCCCAGTCAATTACTAGGAGCACAGGATAGGGATTGTTGTCATCTAGTATCTCTATTACTTCAAAGTCAACCAGTGCACTCACTCCCTCAATATCCATGGTCACCCGCTGCAACCACCCCATAGGGATGATTTTCTGTTGATTCACCATCCTTAGCTGAATCAGAGACCATTACAGCACAGGTCTCCGGATTTGCTCCCAAGTCTGTTTTGGTAGGACATTCACATCTAACCCCAGGTCCAAAATGACCTGATCCATTTCATAATCTCCTATCTCCGCAGTCAGTCTCATCTCCTGTCCCGTCCTTGTTTTATGCTTGCCAATCTTTCGTACTATGTGCAGCTCCCCTGGCATGGTTCCAATGCATCTATTGATGAGTTCCTGTAATCCTTTCATAGACTTACTGTCGCGCAACAACTTCATACAGGTTTCTAAGAAAGTTGTGAGCATAGAGGGGTCCATCTCTTGCTCAAGCTTATCCTTGCTTCCAAAGGTGGAGGCCTAAGTGAAGCTCTTCTTAGCTTCCATGAAGGATTCATGAACGTGCTCCAAATCAAACTCAACCTCTTTTTTCGGGGCTTTGAGAACCCATGTAATGTCTTCTGGTTGTTTCCCCTTGTCATATCCTATCGCGATTGCACTTCTGAGCACTATATTTACATTTGGATCTTCCTCGCGTGGCTCAGACCTCATCATCTGTAGGTTCTGAGTCAGCAAAGGTGGTAGCGCCCCTTTGTCACGTATCCTAGCTATCAGCGTAGGACAGTATTCTGTTTCATGATAAAATAACATGCAATACGCGCACGATGGACGCGTTGGATTAATGCATTTGCAGGCATAGCATCCTGTTCCTTTGTAATTATATCAAATTAACTGTCCTCGACCTCTTCCAGGTCCTCCTCCACCTCTGCCTCGTCCGTGCCCCTGAAATCCTGTCTGTGCCATTCCTACATTCTAGTTAACGGGTCGCATTTCGGCCTGAACCTTATAGGTTGGAGTTCTATCCATCATCAATTCATAGCTCCTACAAGTATGCTCATCATGTCCTACCAACCTACAAAATTTGCATAACAGTTGTTGTGGGTGATTTTACATACTTCTATAGCAATTGATAGTTATCTGTGGCATGTTTTACAACTACCTGATAGATAACGCACCATAATGCAGGCCTCGCACTAGGTCCTGCTTGAGCTTCTAGCCTTAAAGGCATCGGTCCTCCTCCTGCAATGTAGTTTGCAAAGACTATGAAATGGTCTTTGTCATGACCCTGACTCTTGCATTTCAAGCACCATACCTCCTCGCGTACCTCTGGTCGGACCGTCCTGTCCTACTTCAGACTTTGCATCTCAAGGCACAAATTCTTCAGTTGTGCATGGATCTGCTGAACTCCTAGATTAGGACCTTGCATCAGAGTCTCATATAGTCTCATGGCAATCTCCAAGGCCTCTACCTGAGTTTTTATCTTCTTCTGTGACAACGCATTCCTTAAGTGTGGTAGTAACGAAGCGACAAACCACTCGTGATGTTGTCCAGTGGTCAAATTCATTTTGGCTTCACGGATTATGCATTTCAGCCTCTGATCTAGTTCCCAAGGCATCTCACCTGGTTGCATCGTGGTCTCTTTGAATCCCACAATCAACTGCACCTCAGATATAGGCCTACTAAATTCCCTATTTAGTGCTTCCTAGATGTCTGCTACTCCATCACTCGGGTTATCGTAAGAGTACTTAATATACAAGGTTAGTGCGCGATCTTGCAGAGCACTAAACAGTGTCACCTTTTTTATATGATCATCTGTAACACCTTGAGCTTCCCATACAGCCCTCACAACAAACCAGAATTGGTCCGGGTACTCATTTCCCAAGCCTTTGAAAAAAGGAAACTTCACTGTATTTTCCATATTGAACCGCACTGGAGGTGGAGGTGGTGCGGGAAAAGTTGGAGGTGAGGATGGTGAAGTTGGAGGTGGTATGGGTGGAGGCGGTATTCGTGGGAATCCTTGTATTATTAACTGAATATAATTTCGTGGAGAAACCTTCACTGTTCCTTATTTGTCACTTCGTGGAGGTGAAATCAAAGGGCTATACTCCGAATCCTTTTTCCCTTCATTCCTATAATTTTTTCCACTTCGCGTAGTTCCAAACATCAAGGTAGCTGCATAACCCATTTTTTGCACAACAACATTTTAATCCAAGTATTCAAAGATTTTACGTACTTACCTCGCGGTCCTTTGAAAAATCATCGCTCTACCTCTCTATAGCTAACTGGGGTGTCAACCGCGAATTCAGTCACAAATCCTCCTATGATGCAATCGATCCAGTGATCAACAACACAGGTGATATTATCCTCTGATGCTTCCAACCTTCGCACTAGTTCCTGGGTCCACACAATAGGACCATCAAGTTTTTACCTTCCTTAGCTATCTACTAGCTTCACAATCCACTCGTATAGCTCGATAGGAAACAAGCAGAAAAAGATCTCGTGGATATCTATATACAGGTATCCGTCCAACCACTGTTCCTTTGATAGTCGTGGATTTCTGTTCCCTTGCACTGCGAATTCGTGGATCTTTTTATCCAACCAGTCTCCAATCTCCTTCTTTATTGGATTCCAATGATATGACATCACACATTTCTCATGCAGATTCTAGTCCCAGCAATAGAACCATTTGTTGGCTTGAGGGGGCCTAACCCAAGTTTAGCATTAATTGGCCAAACAAATCCCTACACTACTGGCCCTTTCGGCATCAGCCCACGGAGTGCAGACTGAAGTCTCACCCAAAGCAGTATGGGGGGATGCTGGAACCAAGTTTTTGTACCCTGAGATGATTTTGATGTTGTTTAATTCCCTCTATCCCTGCCTTCACGTAAGTTGCTTCACTCAAGGGCTTGCAAGACAAACCCTGTGTTTTTTTCTTCAATACCTCCGCGAAAGGATACAATCGTCCTTCATGCAGCCCGAGCCTGCTGCTCATGTACTTTTGCGTTGTTATGGTAGTGTGTCGTACAAATTCCCCAATTAACCTAAGTGGCTTGCTTATCTTATCAAACAATTATAGTTATCCCTGCGTAAACAGATATTCGTATATGCGCTCAGTTATTCAATGTAATTGCATTCATTCATGCACCATATAAGCATAAGAAAGAAAATTCATACATAACATATCAAGATGCATCAACAAAAAAAATACACTGAAATTGCAAAATATCTCTCTTTATTAATATCCTCCTGGTGGTTACAAACTCTGCCTGCCCTGCGCACAGAGCTGCAGGGGTCCGCGTACTTAGCTATGGACTTCTACCCTAGGCCTCTGCACACTCAGCTACAAAGCCTTTACCTATGCTACAACCGAAGACTTAGACTTCTTGCTCTAAAGCTATGAATCTCTTACATCTTCCATCATTGTCTGTCTCTTTTCAAGCTACTTAGAGCTTAGCTCTTTTTATACAATCCCATGGTCCGCGAACCATGGGTAGTTCTCTTACAACCGGCTTTACTTTTACAAAACTAAGGGCAGACTACCCTTTATGACACATAACACCTTCGCACTCCGCGACCACAAATTGTGGAGTCTTTACAATAATATTACAAAAATTGATTTAAACCTAGGCTTTTAGCCCCAAAACTTCCCTTGGGGGATCCAGCTCCCAACAGGGTTTGTATTGCTAGGGGGTTAAATAATGTGATTTTTAAAGGTATTTTCCAACATGTAGTCAAATTAAGTGTATTTTTTAATATGCTATGAACAAATGTGATATGTTAGAGGTTCATTATGTGAAGCACCCGCAATAGGAACTAAGCTTGATGATACTAACATTTGGACTTTATATTTTGATGGTTCGAAAACACGGGAGATTTCTGGAGTTGGTTGTATTTTGACCGAAGCGCAAAAGAACACGTATCTAATCTCATGTCAATTAGAATTTTAGTGCAGAACCAACATTACAGAATACAAGGTACTCATTCTGGGATTAAATAAAGCCATAGACCTCAAGGTGGAAGCATTAAAGCTAATAGGTGGCTCATAGATTGTCACATGTCAAGTACGAAATACTCATTGTGTGTCACCTAATATGAAAAACTACTAGCAAGATGTATGGCGTATTATTTCATTATTTTGAGATTTTAATAACAATTATGTTCCTAATGTTCATAATGCAGTTGCAGACACATTAGCTAATATTGTCGCTAGGTTATCACCACTTAGAGATGGTTTTCCCATTTAGATTAGTTATAAGCCATATGTACCTAATAATGTTACTAATTTTCGTGTTTTCAATGATGACCAAAAAATAATGGATTTCATGGCTAATGCTCACGTGTTTAAATATGCGATGATAGATGAAGATGAGCATGAAAAGGCTTTACAAGAATCAATGTGGAATCAATTCAGACACACAAAGGGAGTCTCATGCCTAAGGGCGTGGTATCTTTAGAGAAGCTTTATGACATATAGAACAATTTTAAGGAACCTACCAATGCTAAGACTCATAGTTCTACATTGTCGCACAAACAAGTCAATTTAGGTTCCAAAGAAGATCCGAAAAATGTGAGTCTCGGTACATGTTGTTTTCCCTAGGAGCGATAATATTTTTTTCCATATTTCAAACAATACCAGGATGTGTTCATATGGACATATGATGATCTGAAGACCTATGATACATGAATCATCCAACATGTGATACCTATTAAGGAGGGGGTAATCTGATTTCAACAAAAGTTAAGAGAAGTTTGCCCGACACTTGAACCCCTCATTCAGAAAGAACTGAGAAAACTATTGGATTCTTGGATCACATTCAAGGTTCATCATTCTCCCTGGGTCTCAAATTTGGTTCTTGTTAGAAAGATGTCCAAGGAGGTACACTTATGCGTTGATTTTTGCAACCTAAAATGGGCTTCAAATAAAGATAATTACCCTGTGCTATCTAGAAAACATATACTCCAAACAATATATGGGTCAGAGATGTTCTCACTATTAGATGAATTCTATATATACAACCAAGTTCTAGTCGTGCAACACGATAGGTTAAAATCTACATTCAGGACCAAATGGAGTACATTCACATTTCAATAAATGCCATTTTGACTCATAAATACTAGAGCTATCTTTCAATAGGATATGGACATTGCATTATGTGGTTTTATTGGAAAAAGTATGGTTGTGTACTTGGATTATGTTACAATATTTTCGAAGGAAAGATCTGATCACTTTCATCGTCTAAGGAAAATATTTGAGCGATGAAGAAAATATGGTATAACTTTAAGTCCAAAGAAGAGCATCTTCAGAGTGTCTGAGGGAAACCTCTTAGGACACATTTAGCTAAGAGAAAAATTGAAGTGGACCAGAAATGGGTTAGGACTATTGCTTAGATTCCCTTTCCCGTGAGTGAGAAGGCTATGCAATACTTCTTGGGGAAAATCAAATTCCTTCAGAAATTAATCTTGGATTATTTATAGATTTTAAAGCCGTTATGAGAGAAGATCAAGAAGGATGAAGTGTATAAGTGGGACCAAATGGAGAAATATTCCTTTGCAAGATTAAATAAGTGATTATTGATGCCCCAACATTATATAGCCTTGATTTTAATAAGGATTTCTTATTGTATACTTTTGCTTCTGACACATCTTTAGCAGTCGTTCTTACTCATAACGAAAATCAAGGAAATGATTGGCCCATATCATTTATGAGTGCTAGATTATAGGGATCCAAATTGAATTATCCCACCATAAATAAGAAAACTTATGCAATATACAAGGCGATGAAGCACTTTAGGCCTTACCTCTTGAAAATCCACATTATCATCTTTGTACCTCACCCAATGATTAGATCACTTTTTTTGCAACAAGAGTTGGGTGAGAGGAGGGTGAAATTAATGACAAGCCTTCAGGAATATGATTTATAATTCAAGTCAGTTCATACAATTAAAGGGCAAGGTCTCTGTCGGCTTGCAACAAAAGCAGTTAATTCACTAGAAGAGGATTTTCCAAATGGGAACAGTAAATCGAAATGTATAATATTGAGAAAGCTACCCAACAAGCACAACCATGTCTTAGTACACTAATTTGTGTTAATATCTAGAGCATGACGCCTTTCCCTCACACTTATTAGTGAAACAAAGTAGGGCTATTCAAATTAAAGCTCTATATTATCAACTTGTACTTGATGTGTTTTTTCAAAATCACCACAATGGTGTCCTGCTCAGATGCCTGGAAGCACAAGACTTAGAAAGGGTATTGAAAGACCTTCATGACATGCCAACTGGTGGGAACTATGTAGGTTACACTACTTCTCATAAAGGCATGTGGGCTGGTTATTATTGGCCCACACTATTTAAGGATGCACACACCTACACCCATAAGTGTCCCATATGTTAAATATGTGTTGTTCGAGATAAGAAGTCATCTGCCTCGTTGCATCCCATTGTTGTCGAAGAGCATTTTCAACAATGGGGATTGGATGTTATTGGTGAAAATTTTGCACCTTCATTAAAGTAACACTGGTATATCTTAATTGCTATATATTACTTTACTTAGTGGGTTGAAGTAGTTCCATTGAAAAAAGTGAATGAGCAGGAAGTCATCCACTTCCTTAAGCAAAATATTATTAACAGTTTTGATGTTCCTACATCACTTGTTTTCAATAATGTAACTTACTTTTCATCACTAAAAATTTATGATTTTTCATTAGAGAATGGTATTGTTTTAAAGCACTCATCTAATTACTACCCGGAGGTAAACAATTTAGCTGAGTCTACTAATAAGAATATAATTCACATCATCAAGAAAAATGTTTACTCTGAGCAAAGGAAATGGCATAATGCATTGTTGATTGCTTTGCGAGCTAACTGTGTCACACCAAAACCCTATCTGAAGACTTCTCCTTACTTCCTTGTGTATGTAAAAGAGGTTATCTTTACTATGAAAATATACCTCTCGACCCCTCAACTTTCTCAATAATCTCGAGGTAAACCATGTCTAGTTGTTCAAAGTAGGATAAAAAACCTTCTTAAGTTAGAGGAAGAAAGGCAGAAAACAAAAGAAAATGTTTCCATGCATAAGAACTGTATCAAGTACTGGTTTGACAAGAAATCTACAAGGAACAAGGAGTTCAATGTGGGAGACCTAGAATTGAAATGGGATAAAGCCCATGAAGAGAAAGGTAAACACTCTAAATTTCAATCCCTATAGATCAAACCCTTTGTTGTTTATGAAAATCTTGGCCACCATACTTATCGTCTCCAATCCTTAGAAGGGAATATGGACTCTCTTCCTATTAATGGCCAAGATCTGAAACACTATTTTCAATAGAAGCCTCAGACTGTGTTTCTACCTATGTAAGAATTTATTTCCTTGTTTGTCTTGTTTGTTTTGTTTCCTTAATGTCATGTCATTTTTTTTTGTTATCCTATGTAAATAAGACCTCATGTGGGAGTGTCTCATCTGATTCTCACCTATGTGGTGAAAGCTTTAAAGGGCTTTGTGACATCCATCAACATCTAGTTAACTTTCAATCCCTTTTCTTTGCTTGGGTTTGATATCTTTAAGGTCAATGATGTACGAATGGAAAATATGATCCATTTGAATAGAAAGATTTAAGCATAACCATGATTCCCGTATTTATTTTAGGATATTCATTCCTTGACTTGGTATTATAATTTAATGGTGTTTTATATGTCGATCCAATAGAGTTGAGAGGGGAAAGAAGGAAAATTAAAGACAAACATATCAATTTCAGAGGTATATAACAATATTTAAAGGAACAACCCCTCTTTCTCTCAATAATTTTGGATCCCTCTTCAGCCCCAACAATATAAATGTCGATAAAATGTGAATGATAATGTTGAAAATAAAAGAAGGGGTGAAAGAAGAGAAAGGATTCCTGTGTAGAGAGGTGAAGCAAGAAATTTTGTCGGCGCACTGAATAGGCTTGCTGGAAGTGAAGCAATGTGATCTGAAATTGACAAGACCAAAAAATCTATGGAGCTTTGTTAGAGTGGTAGGGGTTGGCCAATCCTGAATGACTTGTATCATGGCTGGGTCCACATGCACACCCTGCTCATCAATGATGTACCCCAAATATTGAACCAAGGTCAGGCCAAAAGTGCATTTCTCCATGTTAGCACACAACTTGTGTTGTCGCAAGGTTTGAATGACCTGTCAAATTTGGTGGATGTGCTCTTCCCAATTCTGGCTGAAGATCGAGATGCCATATAAATACACCACCATGAATGCATTGGTAAAGGGCCGCAATATGTCGTCCATCAATCTCATGAAGGTTGCATGATCATTTGTCAATACAAACGACATGACCAACCATTCAAAAAGGCCCTCCTTGGATTTGAAGGAAGTATTCCACACATCATAGGATTCGATAGGCTCCTGGTGATAACCTGACTTCAAGTCAATCTTGTTGAAATATTTTCTCCCCTTGAGCTGGTCCAGGAGGTCATCAATCCGCGGGATTGGGTACTTATTCCAGACAATGATCTTGTTCAACACTCTATAGTCAATATAGACTCTCTAGGTCCCATCCATCTTCTGTACTAATATAATTGGGCTCCCACAAGGTGATGAAATTTGCCTAATGTGCCCTTTATGCAATAGTTCTTGAATCTGCCTTTTTATCTCATCGTTCTCCAGAACATGGCGTCAATAGATTGGTCCATTGGGAAGTGATGCTCCTGGAGTTATATCAATCGAGTACTTGACCTAACAGTGCAGATTTACCCCTGTAAGTGAGGCAAAAATGTCCTTGTACTCCTCCACGACCTTGTCCATCTGTTTTTGCTATGCAGAGGAGCCCTGCCTAGAAGCCGTGGCCACAACCTTCTTCTTTCCCTAAGGGAGAATCATAAGGAAAAGATATTTCCTGGTCTGGGAAATGATCTTACTGCATTGCTTTGCAGTGATCAAAGAGATGGCAGTAGGTGGGGCTACCTCCGGTATCCTGTACAACTTATTGGCCAAAGTAATAATCACATAGCAAGGTCTAGACTCATATACAACATGTCACTTCCACAAGTATGATTGTCCTAATAATACATCACAAACTTCAAGAGGACCAGCATCACACAATACCTCATCTGTGAAGGGCTTGATGTTGTAGGGAAGATGACACTACTAGCTGACGCATAGATCTCATCCTTGGTGAAGCCACCCAATGGTGTACGGCTGTGGATGTGCTATGTGCTATAGTCTTTATGCCAAGCCACTTCACGACCTCTGTTGTAATGAGGTTCTTTTTGCTCCCATTGTCGACAATGAACTGCAGCGGAGAACCCTTCACCCACATCTGTGAGTGGAAGAGGCATTCCCCCTCCTCTAGATCTTCATGCCCAATCTTCTGGATCTTGGTGGTGGCCATGGTGGAAATGGGCTCTGCATCAATGATCTTCTTCCCTTTGTAATTCCCCTTATTGGGTCCATAATCAGAGTCAAAACATGTGTCTGATTCAGAGGCCTTCAACTCGACCACTAGTGACTACTTGGCCCAACACTCACATGTGTTGTGAGTGGAGCTCTTATGGCACTCACACCATTTTCCTATGTCCTTCTTTGTCTTTATTTTGTTTTTCTTTGCTTGTGGCTAAGGCGAGTTGTCTTGGGTAGCCCTGCCTTGGCTCTTTCCTTTGATCTATGGTTTGGGGGCACCTTTCCCTTGCTTTGGATTCACAGATCCAAAGTCCCACTTCTTCTGTTTAAACTTTTGCTCAATCTTGACAGCATATCGGTACGCCGTGCTGAGCGAGAAAATGTCCAAGAACTCCATCTCGTCCTGGATGTACTTGTGTAAATAGTCGCGGTACTTGAGTACAAAATGCGCTCAAAATCCTTGATACCCAGCTTCGTGCGAAGGGTATGGAAAACATTTGTGAAACCTGGCACATCTTGATCCCTTCCCTGTCGTAGTGTGGTCCACTTTATGTATTCATCTTCATAGCTCCCGACATGGTAATATTGTTCCTTGATGGTGTCTTGGAAAGAATCCGAAGTGGGTGTGGCTGAAAACATCGAGGGTTCACTCTTGTCCTTTTATTCACAGTAGGTTTCCCACCAGTCCTTGATGTGTGGTGTGGCTTTGAGAAGTGCAAAAGTAATCTTTTCCCTATTGGAAAACTCATGAAATGAAAAATATCCTTCCAATGAATTTAACCATTTATCTATGGTGTCTGCATCTATATAGCCCTCAAATATGTGAATATCGAAGTTAACTTGTACCTTAAAAGGAGTGGTGCCTCCAGAGTTGCTGTTGGATGAAAATCATCGAAGGATCTGGGTAAATTTATCCATCATCGCATTCCTCTATCGCTCGAGGGCTTCCTTGAGAAACATTTTGAAAGGATCTCCTGCCCCTCATCTTTGTTTTATTCTACCATGGGAGACCGTTGGGGTTTGTGAGGCTGATCTTGCAACAGTTCAACTAGATCGAGCCCTAACTCCTTATACCCTGACCTCATTGGGGACATGCAAAGAAAAACAGAGAAAGAGAAGACTGCTTTGATACCACTGATCCAAACTTAAATAGGAACTCAACAAATTACAGATACAATCATAAGTACAAAGATGCAGCACAAAAACCCTTCATTTCATTAATAGAAAAATATTGAACTATGCTTACAAACATAATGGAAATAAACTAGATCGGGCAATGGTATCTTATCTCTAAGAAGAGATGTGGTGACTACATGCCTCTAAACTATGTTACAATGAGCTTCCAAGGCCTATTTATTATTTAGAAACAATGGAAAACCCTAAACATCCAGAAACCTAACCAGAGGAGATGAAGCACCAAAAATGTGGGCTCTGTTTGGGTAAGTTGGTACATCAATTTTCCAGAGTCGTAACTTTGGCATGCGATCTCCTTTTGGCTATCATAATACCTAGTTTCAAAGATCTCAAAGAGTAGGCCGAAAGCAAACTAGGAACCACATGTAAGTGTATATTGTTGTCTCTGTTTTCCCTAAAAACGTCGTTTAGGGCCTCAAAACTGCTCCAGAAGTTCAGGGCCCGAAAAACTACCAAAAATAGTAAACTGTGCTATAATTAAGGAAATTGAAAAAATGAAACAGACAGTGTTGGGGGTCCAAGTGGAATAGGACGGTAGCCACCAATATCCACCTAGATCACAATGCTTGTGTTCTTGTAGTGACTCTGCCGAGATATTGAACAAGCATGCTAGAAATGGAGCAACACTAGAGATGGAAATAAAACTTTGATCATTTTAAACTCGCGAACATATACTACCATTTT
This sequence comes from Pinus tabuliformis, assembly GCA_031772625.1. Lineage (NCBI taxonomy): Eukaryota > Viridiplantae > Streptophyta > Pinopsida > Pinales > Pinaceae > Pinus > Pinus tabuliformis. The sequence goes on along the minus strand of CM062820.1, from coordinate 868,121,161 downwards.
CCTAGACCAAAACAATTGTGATATGGTAAGCTTTGTAATTGAGCTTAGCCAAGAAAGGGAATATGGGTGACTATTTTTATAACCGGGATAAATGGGAAAGCTAAAGTAATCTACGTAATGAATCAATACTTCCTAAAAGGCTAGACCCCATGCATAAAGCTATACCTTAATAGAGAAGACAAGGTTCTTCCAATGAATCACCAAGTGTTGTCACTGCTACAAAACCCTCCAAACTTTGTCCTATTCAAATTTTGGAGCCTCCCTTTGATCATGTGAACTATCATTTCTACTTATTCGAGTTATCCCATGCTTTCTTTCTAAGTTTCCAAGTCCCTTTTTGAAGAAATTCCAAGTGTCATTTTTTGTTAAGGGAAGTGTCGTTCTTTGGGAAACGCAGCCATGGCACATCTTTAAGAGGCATTTTTAGTGCTTTATTTCACTTTAATGGATTCTATATATCATAGGTACATGCATTGGACTCATTCTCAAGGTATTGCACACTTTCTTTTTACTGTCAACACTTGTGTCGAAAGGTTTATCTTAAGTGTCGCACTTTGAGGTAAATATCATTTTGTTGTCTTTTCAATGGATGCATGTTGGTTTTGGGTGCTAAGTATTTCATTGTTAGGCGATTTGTCATTTATAAGTGTGTGATCATGTTCAAGTCTTGTTAAATTTTTCGGTCTCATCTTTTTGTCTTATTGATCTCACAATTAGTCAATTTTGGAGTTTTCTTTCCTTTGCAACTAACCCAACCAAGCACTTACCCTTATGCCCCTTGAACTGTGTAGTATGTAGTAAGGAGCCCCAGTCAATCATCCTCTGCCTCCCAAAATTGCGCACTTCGAGTCATAGAGGCCTGCCTCCATCAATTGTGCATTGTACTCTCCTAATTCTTAGTCATTGTTGGTTGCTCTTGCAAACTATGCAGGCCTTGCCCAGTCTTAACTCCACTACACACTGCACACTTTCAGTCAACAGTAAATTCAAGCCTTAGTTCCTGCAATGTGCAACTGCAAAGTACATTAACCCTCCCTTCCAAAACTATGCACTACACAGTCACAATGAGCAAGCCTGCCTTCCCTGCCTCTATGACTCCCTCAACTATGCAGTCAAGCCTCTTTTTCTCTTAGCCAATGCACATTTCACATTCATAGAGCCTAGGCCCTCACTCCTTGCCTCCTTCTCCTACACATTAAACAATCCTACACCTCCTCCTCATCCTACACACTATCTCAACCCAATCAATATGTTGCATCAAAATCAGGATATACTAGGAGATTTTGGGACTGATGTCATCTTGTCATGAGTGAACTCTATTTCCAAATTTTATTATCTTGAAATTAAATGATTATTCTCAAGGAGTATATCTAGGAGATGATGCAAGAAGACACTTGTGAATTTGAGAACACAAAGATATCATCAAGGGAAGAGATAAAGGGATACTAGATCATGATAGGAGAATGAAGTTCAAGATCACATGGAAGTCTCCACATCCTAATCAACCTCTTGGAGGATGAATATGAAGTACATGCAAGACCTATCATGACTATGTGAAGGTAGCAAGAAGGAGAAAATCTTAGCATTGATACTCTGCAATGAACTTCCATGTCACCGTTGCCAAGTCATGGCTTCTCAAAGTGTTACCATGAGATTCTAATGTGTCATTTGCATATTTCCACTAATCTGAGGAAAAGTAATATTGTATTTTTGAAAAATGAGAAAATGTAAATGTGTGGAAGCCCAAAAGTCACACATAGAATGTGAAAAGTCATGTAGAATCTCAAAGGTCTCGTAGGAATTCAAAAAGTCACATGGAGACTCAAGAGTCACAAGGGATGTGGAGAGTCACCTCATTTGTTATATCTACACCCTCATAGCTCAAGCAAAACATTTTTTACCTTGGGTTCTCAAGCTAGGAATAGGAGATAAGATTCGTATTTTGAGAAACAAGTAGTTGCTTACAGTTCCACTATTGGAACTAGTGTTGTATCATTGTAATGGTGTATCTTGAGACTTTCACTCAAAAATTTGAAGTTCTTGGATCCGATACACTTTCTTGCATATGTCATGAATGATTGTAAGACTATTATTTCATTGTTCATGGTGTATGTTTATGTTTCACATACTAATGAAAATGAACTATTGTGTTGGCTTTAGTATGCATCTTTGAAATGACGTGTCTTTTCTTTCATGATCATTATTTCTTTGTGAGCTATCTCATGAGATAATTAACGATTCTTTCAAATATGTGTGTGTCTTTACTAGGATAGTACTATTACTCTTCTCTTAAAGACCCACTTTCTTTTCATTTTTATGAAAGAACCATTTTACACTTCGTAATTGAATACATCACAAGGCTAACTTATTTATCTTGAAAGTATATGGATGTTCTCTTGTGTTGTTTATTGTAACCAAGGCAAATAATTAAGAATATGGTAGTCAGGTTTATTTATTGTATGGGACTCCTATTCCAAATGGTGTGTGGTCTATTTGGGACTTCATATTGAGGAGACACCCTAACTATTGGTGGCATCCAACACTGTCAACAGGGAGACCATGTTGCCATTTGCAAGTAACTGCAATCCTAGTTGTTGGCCATTTGGAGGAAGGAATATATTGTCTTGCCTACCGCATATGAAGTAGTAGAAAATATGGTTGAGAAGAACATGAGATTGTTCAAAAGACAGATGACCAAAGAGGAACTAATGAGGATGTGAGTTTTTTCATTTGATCACATCAATGGTGTTAAGGCTCAAATGAGTAATGAGAATGAATTAAGGAGGAAAAATATTTTTTTTAGCTGGAAGGGACTTTAGGATCCTAATCACTCATGCTTGGGAAAAATAGTATAAGTGATAGGGGTAGACCAAGAGGAGATTATTTTTTATCATTATGGTTAGAATGAAACGGGTTCTTCTACTATAGTTGAGTCTATTGATTCTCATACGAACACCCTTGAAGATTACGAGCAATCATGTGGAGATGTTGACAACATTTCACCTATGAATCCATGTTTTCTGGTTGAAAATGGTGACCAATAGATTATTCCCATATGTGAAGAAGGCCAAGGAGAAGATCACTTAGAGGTGCATGGACATGATGAGGAGCATGGAATACATAGTGTACATGGTGAGTCATCTTTGGAGAACTAGTTGAAGGCTCAAGTTGTAGTCATGGTTGATGGAGTTGAGCATCCATTTTTGGGGCTGACCATTGATGAGGTGCAAGTAGATGTAGAGGCATCTAATAGGGATACACAAATTCCATATGATATCCTCTAGGAGAAGATTGAACATATCATGACAGTTCTTATGGTGATGAAGAAAAGACCCAGACACTCTGAGGTACCATCCTACAACATATCGGTAAACTTGAGTAGCTTGGAGTTATGTGTGTCAAGTTAGTGATCAAGCTGTTTAAAGTTGGGGAACAACTAACATCCCTAACTGGACAACCATGGGAACACATTTTGGAGTCTCAGAGAAACCCTCTTCAAGATTACATAGACATGGCTTGTGGTACTATTAGGCCACCTCTACATAGTGGGAAGGATTTTTAATATAGGGAAGAAGGCACAAAGCCTTCCAGATGGGTTTTACATGTTGGCCAAGACTGAGGGATAGGACAAAAATTTAGGAGCATACCAATTAAAATCAGAATGGAATAATGGAAGCATGGTGGGATTTCTTCTTATGTAGATGCTTACACATAAGATATGTGTCAACAGATGGATTTGAGAGAAGTGATGATTTGGTATCCTAATGAGTGGAATAGAGCAACATACATAACTAGGGGACAAGTATAGTTGGAGCCATGGGACATGGGCGATGATGGATGGCCAAAGTGACATTAGGATCTAGGTGGATTTACTGGTGGTAGGATGAGATAGATATTGCTTTGGGATTTAGGTATTGAAGGATCCATTCATGTTTGGGTGGCACAAAGGCATGATGAGACACAATGGTTCATATGGGATCCTAATATTAGTGTATATATGCCTTTACAATTAGAAGATGTGGATTACTTGAGGGAAAGCAATATTAGGGCAGATGGATTTGTAATGTTCCCATTTTTGGTTTCCCTTATGATATGATTAGGATGGATTTCTAGGGTTTGTAACAACCAGGTCATAGGAGCAAGATTACATCACTGGTGGGCCCAAAGGGTTTTTAAGGATTTTTTGGGGTTTGATGGGGTTAACTCACTATATTTCATCATCGGGGTTAGTTCCACATAGTTCATTCTTGGTTTTGTCACATTCTGATGATTCTTGTAAAATAGGGATACTATCAACATATTTTAAATGAATAAACTAAAGGTGTCATTTGGGAAGGATTATTTGGAGAAACACCTTAATGTAATAGCTCATTAGAAATGGAATAAAGATATCTTTAAGATGGGATGATGAAATGTGACTTTCAATTTCCGGAGTGACCATAGAGGAAAATTTACCATTTTCTGTGATTAAAAGTGACTAAAATAATAAAAATAAAAGTTCTTTTAGAAGGTTGGAGAGGAATCCCCCGAGTATTTAAAAGAGGGGAAAGCAAGTCATTTGGGAATATTGGATTTGATATTTTTTCTTGGAGAGTTCTATTGAGAACTTCGGTTGCAGCTTTAGATAGCCCTAGGATGAAAACCCTTGGGTTTATTGTGTGTGTGTGGGTTAGATGAAATCCCAACTCACTATTGTGGATATTTCATTCATAAATCTCATTGAGATTCACTGAAATTAGTTGGAGAGAAAATCGGGATCAAATATGTGTATTGGAAGAGGGGATCACACAAATCTCCAATTTGAGATTCAGTTCCAACTATAGATTTGGGAGGCGAGTTGTAGCATATACTTTGGGAGGTTGTATTTCTTATTTTGGAGAAAGTTTTCAACTATTGTTATCCATTCAACCATTTACTAGTGTTCGTAACAGGCTCTTGGAACCCTATCAATATAGTAAATCTAAATTTTGTTGAGATTTATCATGTTCATTTTGAGTTGTACCTAATATATAGGTTTGTTTGCAAATTTAATTAAGTTGTTGGAAATATCTGTCATTTCAAATTATGTTCATTTTATGGTATATTTTGGAATGAAAATGCATGATTTAATTTTCCAAAGCAAATGCTATATTAATTCCAATTAAAATTAAAACAGTATATTGCATCATCATTGTGACAAAGAAGGACGTGAATAGCTATTGTGTATTAACTATATGTTGTTAAACAAAATTATGCTCAAGAATGGGCACCTCCTACCCAGGATAGATTATCTATTGGTTCAATTGCAGGAAACCAAATACTTCACCAATATGGACTTAAAGTCAAAATCTCACCATGTTTGAGTCAGAGAAGAAGACACTTGGAAGGTTGCCTTCAAAACCAAGAAAGGGTTGTATGAGTGGTTTGTCATGCTATTTGGCCTATGCAATGCACTAACTTCATTTATGAGGTTAATGAATGATATATTGCGCCCTTTTATAGATTCATTTATTATTATTTATTTGGATGATATATTGGTATACATCGCTACTTGGGAGGAGCACATCTCACATTTGTTCCAAGTGCTACAGACAGTAAAGAAGCACTCATTTCTGAAAAATCCCAAGTGTGAGTTTACACAAGAATATATGGTGTATCTGGGATCTGGGTTATGTGATAGGTGGAGGGGAGCTAAAATTGGTTTCTTCCAAGATGGAGGCCATCATGTCAAGTGGATATCACCTATTAATCAATCGAAGGTAAAGAGTTTCATTGGGGTGGCATAATACCTGAGGAAATTCATAGCCTAATTTTTAGTAGTAATAGCACTACTCCATGCCATAACAATGACTGACAAGAGTTTCCACTAGGTAAATGGTTAGTAGATGGCCTTTGCAGAGTTAAAGAAGAAGATCCGTCACACATCAATGATGCAAGTTCATGTGCTATGGGAGTGGTTTTGATGCAAGGAGGAAGGCTTATATGATATCATTATGAATTATTTCATGGGGAGGTTCTCAACTACCCTACCTATGACAAGGAGCTTTATGCCTTGGTTCCATCCGTGAAGAAGTTGAAATACTATTTTATTGGAAAGGAGATAGTAATATACTCAAAACGACAACCACTAAAATACCTACAGGCCCAAAGTAAGCTACAATAGACCAAACATTCTAAGTGGATGGACTTTCTAGAATAGTTTCATTTAGTGATCAAGTATAATAAGGGCAACAAAAATAAGTTGGTTGGAATTATTTCAAGACCACCCACATCAACGATCATAAGTTCAGGAACTCTTATACACATGGAGCCTTTCACTCAAGAATACAAAGATGCATACATGGAGGATGAGGACTTCAAGGAGGTGTTTCAACAGTTGCAAATCTAGATTCATGTCCATGATTGTGACATCAAATTTGACTACCATCTCTAGAATGGGTTACTCTACACATGAGATAAGTTATGTGTTCCTAAAGGTAAAAAAAAGTAGCTAATTATAGAACGACATACCTCTAATGTTGTATGGAATTTTAGTGTAGGGAAGATAATGGCCATCTTGCATAGATATGTGTATTGGGCCAAGATGTAAGAAGAAGTATCTAGGTTCATCCGATGATGCATGCGTTGTTGTATCAACAAGCCTTGTAATAAGAAACATGGTCTATAACATCCATTACTTGCACCCACTTATCCTTGGAAAATAATTTTCATGGACTTTGTGGGAGTTTTAACAACATCCAGGAAGGGACATGAATACTTATTTGTGTTAGTTGGTAGGTTCAACAATTTTTGTATTCCAATTCCCTATAAAAAGAGCATCATCTAACAAGAAGCAACAAACTTGTTAGTTGAACATGTTTGGGTGCACCTTGGGATACCAAGGAGCATCATTTAAAACATGGACATAACGTTTATATATGAATTTTGGACTACAGTGTGGGATAATATGTACATGAAGTGAAAGAGATTTACAACATTCCATCCATAGATAGATGGGAAACCATATGTAGTCAATCGGATTTTGGTGCAATTTTTAAGGGGTTACAATTATAAACATCCAGAGACTTGGGATGAAAATATGGTATATATGCAACACTCTTGTAACAAATCAATCCACACTTCTATTAGTGAGTCCCCATTCAAAACTTGTTTCGAATATTTTCCACCTTCACCTTTGGATATTGCGTATGGGAAGCAAGGAGGATCAAGAGAGGATCTTATAGGGGATTCCTTAAAGGAAAAAACATTTGTTGAGAAGATAATGAAAATCCATTTATAGGTATAGAAGACAGTGCAATAGTTACAAGAAAAATACAAGGCCATGCATGATCAACATAAAACAAATAAGTCATTCAAGGTGGGGGACAAAGTGTTGGAAATAATACTGAGAGGGGCGGTGAATCAGTATTATCAAGTCAAATATTCCTTTTTCAAAATCAAATGATATACGCTACTTCAGTTAATTAAACCCACGTATATACGCAACTATGCAGAAGGAAACCCGCGTATACAATGCAAACTTTTAAATGACTTTATCTTTCTCATGATGAATATTAATCTGTGTTTGAGAATCAAATAACCAATAACCAGAAACAGTAAAAATAGAGCAGAAAGACAATCGCACACAAGAACACAAGATATAAGGTGGAACCCAATTTGGGTGAAAACCACCTGCAGCAATTCCTCTCTATATTCTCTTTAATTAGAAACTTCTTTTTACAATTGTACTGGTGCAGTCCTTTACCAGTACGCAGGCTGCAACCTGCAGAGAGCTACAACCCTCTCTCGTTTTCCAGCTTCTCCTGGAAGGGAGCTACAACCCCCTTAGCTCTTGCACTAGCCAAGATACTAGTACGTAGGTGCTGGCCTACAGAAGGCTACAACCTTCTCTTTCTTTCAGGGACCACGTTTCATGAATTTTCAGACTGGATCCACAAATAACATCAATCAAACATCAAGAATTTCTGCATCAACCAATCACCTTTTCACCAATCAAAACTGAATCAAAATAAACACTTCTCTGACGACTGTACCCAGATCACAGTAATAGTAACCACACACCAAAACTGAACCCAGAACACTGCAGCAATAAACAGAAGCAGCAAGATCACAACTCAAAATATATACGCTATTTTAATAGCCTGAAACCTTCGTGCATACGCTTCTGCGTATGGAACAACCTACGCATACGATGTTTTACTTCATTGAGCCAGCGTGTATACGCGCCTTCGCTTCACTGAACCTGCGTACAGATCTATAAAGGATAATTCGCTCTTTCAGATGTTCAAACACTAATTAACCCAGATTATCAGTTTTATAGAACAAGCAAGCGCCACATATAACAGATCAAAATCATACAAAGATACTATCATTCAAGCTTAAGGATTATGATCCATCAATAGAACATTTCCATCTCTTTGCACTAAGGTTCCTCCTTTATTCAAATCCAAATCTGCACCATAACCCAATTACCAGTATTCCAGATCTAGCACTTTCTCAGATATTCAATAACGATTCAGATAATACCTTGCCACCTGATCTCCTTCCTCTTTTATATTTTTAGGCCTTCCACAATACCATGGTCCAAAACCATAATAAACCAATACCACGGACCCAATACTACGTCTGATGAGGTACCATGGTCCAAAACCATAGGTTCAAATACCAAGGACTAACTACCACGGACCAAAGGTAAGTTCTCCAACATATACACACTTTTCCTTGCATGAAAGTGCATGTATTTGCACACGCACCTTTGAAACGACTAACCCGCCTGTATACGCGTCTTCATCTAGATTAACCTACGTATATGTCTTTCCCTTCATTCTGAAAGCCTGAACTGAGATCTGTTACCAAAGAGAGTTTCGATCAAGGACAACACCTGTGCCATAGCTCCAAACCTGTGCCATAATGCCAACAATCTCCCCCTTTAGACTTGATGGCAACCCCACAATCCTCAAAGTCAATCTCCCCCTTTGTCATCAAGGGCAAAGGGTTGTGCTCCCCCTAAGTACATGCTAAAATCTCTGCCCTGTTGTGCTGACCATGCTCCCCCTGACTGTAGGCAAGATCTGCAAAAGATGTTCTTCAAGAAGAACCATGACTTATACATCATAAAAGACCTTCCTATCACCAAAAGACTCAATACATACATCCATCTCCCAACCAAGTGGGGATACATCAAAAATTTACATATGACAACCAAGTTCATTACATATTCATCCCAGGCATAGTGGGGAAGCCAAAATAGGTCGTTACATGACCTTGACACCATAAAAGAGATATCACAAAAGAGATACATGACATAGAGACGAAATATCTAGAACAAGACTTATGACAGTCACCAATAACTGATAGCAACAACATCTGTCAATCACCATTCAGATTAGCAACCAAGATGTCCTTATGTTCTTCCTCTGTCTCTGGTCCACCTAAAACCAATAACAGTTGTGAACTAGAACCAAGAGCTTCTAAGATAATGCCAACAATGCATTATTAGAAGATTATCTGCTCCCCCTGAACCTGTGCCAGATGGTCTCTGTCATACCCATATCAGAATATCTTCAACCAGAGCCTGTCCCTACTGATATCCATCAAACCTTCATATACGCGACTGTCTCTGCACAAACCAGCATATGTACGTGGATCCTCTTGAGGCAACACGCGTACACCCATTTTTCTCTGAACCAGACAAGTTTTAACAGCAAGATGATGCATCAACTACTCCCAGCATCTGTTTGAGGTATTCAAATGTCTCCCTGGGCAGTGGTTTGGTGAGAATATCAGCAACTTGTTCCTTAGAAGGAACATACTCCAATTTGACCTTTTGTTCCAACACTTGTTCCCGGATAAAGTGATACTTGATCGGTATGTGCTTGGTCTTTGAATGCATGACTGGGTTCTTTGAAATGTTGATTGCACTGGTATTATCACATAAGATGGAGATAGGTGGTGTACAAATGATTTGAAAGTCCTGCAAGGTTTGCATCATCCAAAGAAGTTGAGTGCAACAAGATGCAGCAGCCACATATTCCGCTTCAGCTGTAGATAAAGCAATCGAACTCTGTTTCTTGCTAAACCAAGATACTAATCTGGAACCCATAAAGAATGCACCACCACTTGTGCTCTTCCTGTCATCCACACTTCCAACCCAATCTGCATCTGTATAAGCATGAAGAGTGAGATCTGTATCTCTAGGATACCATAAGCCATAGTTTTGAGTTCCTTGAAGATACTTGAAGATTCTCTTCACTGCCTGAAGATGAGTTTCCTTTGGATTTTCCTAAAATCTCCCAACTATTCCCACTGCATGCATGATGTCTGGTCAGGTACCTGTCAAATAAAGTAGACTTCCAATCATAGATCTATAGGTTGGTTGATGCACTGCTGTTGATTCATCATTCACACTGAGGTTGCATCCTGTGACCATGGGGGTACATACTTGTTTTGCATTTTCCATGCCATATTTCTTCAAAATCTGCTTGAGATACTTGTTTTGAGACAAGAAGATCCCTCCTTCATTTTGTTGGATTTGCAATCCAAGGAAATATGTCAGTTCTCCAAGCAAAGACATTTCGAATTCTTTCTGCATCACCAATGCAAAGCTTTGATTCATAGATTCTTCATTGCTGCCAAAGATAATATCATCTACATACACAACAAGTATTAGAAATTTGTCATTTTCAATTTTTATATAAAGATTGTTATCTGCTGATCCCTTTGAAAAACCTTGTTGATGAAGATATTTGTCCAAACGGTAGTACCAAGCCCTTAGAGCCTGTTTAAGACCATAGAGAGCCTTTTTTAGTCTGCATACAAGATTTGGATCATTCCCAAGGATGAAACCATCTGGTTGCTCAATGTACACTTCTTCTTCTAAGTCTCCATTCAGAAAGGCTAATTTCACGTCCATTTGAAATACATTGAACTTCTGAAAACTTGAGAAAGCAAGGAACATTCGGATGGCCTCAAGTCTAGCAACGGGAGCAAAAGTTTCTTCAAAGTCTATTCCTTCTTGTTGAGCATACCCTTTACACACAAGTCTGGCCTTGTTTCTGATTACTTCTCCATTTTCATTCAACTTATTTTTAAAGATCCATTTTGTCCCTATGACATTCTTATCTTTTGGTCTAGGAACCAACTCCCAAGTATTGTTCTTTTCGATCTACTCAAGTTCTTCATCCATTTCCTTGACCCAGCATTCATCTTTACATGCCTCTTTTAAATTTTGTGGCTCAATGGAGGAGAGCAATGCCAAATAGCTTGAGGCTTCTGCAATTGTTCTTATTGTTTGTACACCTGCCTCTTTCTGCCCCAAAATCTGAGATTCTGGATGATTCTTCTGAACGTACCTAGATGGAGTCTTCTCTTATATCCTTATCTGTTTCTCTGGTGCCTCTTGGGGTTCTTCTTCATCATAAGTCTGATTTGGAGAGTAGTCTTCATCCACTTCGATATTTTCATAATTTACTTGCCTAGGAATATATCCTTTTTCATCAACCGCTACATCAATGTTGTCAACAATTCTTCCAAGTCTTTTATTGTAACACTTATATGCCTTGCTATGGGGAGAATAACCAAGGAGAATGCCTTCATCTGCTCTAGGTTCAAGTTTTCCAAGTTGTTCATCATTGTTCTTAATATAGCATTTGCTTCTAAAAATCTTGAAATGTTTTACCGAAGGAGTCTCACCATATTAGAGCTCATGAGGAGTTTGAGTGCTGTTCACTCAAACATTTGTTTTGTTAAGAATAACAACGGCAGCAAATGCATCTTCACCCCAGAAGTTTGCGGGAGTTCCAGATTCATCAAGCATAGCACGAGCTGTTTGCTGGACCGTTCTGTTCATCCTTTCCACCACTCCATTTTTCTAAGGAGTCCTAGCTGTAGAGAATTCCCTTCTTATTCCATGTTCTTCACAGAAATCGAAAAATTCATTTGAGGTAAATTCCCCACCTCTGTCGGACCTGAGGCACTTAATTTTGTGATCTAATTCGTTTTCAGCCAAGACTTTGAAGGATTTGAATTTTTTGAAAGCTTCGTCTTTGTGCTTCATAAGTCCTAACCAAAACATCCTGGAGAAATCGTCAATGAATAATATAAAGTATTCTTCTCCTTGAGGTGACCTTGTCCTAAATGGACCACATACATCTGTATGGACTAGCTCAAGAGGCATGCTAGCTGATCCTTCCTTCTCAAGGAAGTTAGTTCTGGTTTGCTTACCAAACTGACATGATTTGCATATTGTGTTATCTGGAATTTTGATATCTGGAAGACCACAAACTGCCTGGTATTTGCATGCTTTCCTTATTTGTGAAAAGCTTAGATGCCCCAACCTCCGGTGCCATAACCAGTGTTCATCATCCTTTCTCAAATAGCATTGTTGTTGTCCTTCTTCAAATATGTATAGATTATTTGGAGTTCTTCTGCCTTTGATCACTGTTTTTCCTGTATCAAGATCATGAACACTACATCCATTTGATCGAAATATTACCTCGGTTCCTTGATCGCACATCTGACTGACACTCAGTAGATTATGCTTCAAGCCATCAACATACAAAACATTTCCAACTTTGACCTTTTCTTTCAACTGAGCAGTGCCTTTTCCTTTTATGGCTGCAAGAGTATCATTTCCAAAAGAAACTTTCTTTCCCTTTTCTAAAGCAGTATATGATTCAAGTTTTTCTTTATCACCTGTCATATGCTTCGAACATCCACTGTCAATGTACCATAGATTTTCCTGTCCTTCTGCATAAAAAGCTATCCCACATCTTTCTGGTTGCGGTTCCTTTATTCTCCATGTTCTGGCACTTGAGGTTTGTTCCTTCTGAGTTGTCTTCCAAAACCTGCTCTTGCATTCAGAATCTTCATGACCGAAGTTATTACAAATAGAACATTCAATTTCATTTTCAAGGGCGGAAAGTTTGTTATAAGTCCTTTTTGTGATTCCAGTCATACTTCTTTGTTTTTGAGCTTCTCTAGTCATGATTGTCTTATAGGAAACACATTGAGCTGCTTTGTGACCAAAGTTATGGCAAGAGAAACATTGGCCATTGAAGAAACTTCTGTGATTATCAAATCTACCAGCCAAACTATTATAGTTTCGATTGTCATCCATTCTTGAAGCAAATTGAGAAGTTTTTACCGGTGGCTGGTTGTAGCTTTTGTTCACCCTTAAGATGGATTGCCCCTGATTTACTTGGTGGTCTTTGTTTATTCTTGATGTAATTCGTCCTTGTTTTACCTGGTGATCTCCATTGGGCTTTTGCTCATTCCTCCTTGCTGCATCAAGATAACTCTTTGAGGTGGATGCTTGAGATGCTTCTTCATTATACCCTAGACCTGTCTTGATTAGTGGAGAATGTTGTACATTGATAATCTCATCCAGAGTTCTAGATCCTTTAACAAATTTAAGATTTAGAGCCTTTGTTTTCTCAATTTCTTTTCTAAGGCCAACAATTTCACATTCTAACTTCTCAAGAAATTTTTCTTTTTCATCAAGTTGGAATTGCAGAGTATCAATGATCATATTCTTTTCTTCTAAACATGTTTTGAGTCTAGAAATCTCTTCATAAAAACCATCTACATCTATAGCATCCATATAATCATCATCTTCAAAAGCCATTAAAAGTTTATAATCATTACCTCGTTCATCTTCGTCACTATTTGATAGGCCATCACTGTCTTCATGAGTGTAGTAACTTTTCTTAGTTGCACTTTGTTTCTTGTTCCATATAACAGGTTCCTTTCCTTTATTAACCTTATCCTTATGAGGACATTTGGCAGCATAGTGACCAACTCTTCCACAAGCAAAGCATTTGAAAGGTAACTTACCCTGGAACCGTCCAGTACCCCGTTGAAGATTTCTAACAAAATTTGATTCTTCTTCTTCTGACACATGTCCTGACTCATAGTACTCTCCTTTGCTTGAAGCCTTGATGGCATCTTCTCTCTTGTCTGATGGACCTCCTTTCCTCATTTCATAAGCAGTTAGAATTCCGTGCAGCTGTGACATTTTAAGGTTTTGTAGATTCTCTTTTTCTTCTATTGCAGAAACTTTAGATTCAAACCTAGGGGACAAAGATCTTAGAACTTTTTCAACCACAACAGCCTCTTTTATTTCTTCACCCAAATTTTTCATACAATTAACAATCTCATCTACACGAAGAAAATAGTTAGCACACTTTCATCATTATACATCCTGAGATTTTCATACTGAATCCTGAGGATTTGAAGTTTTGCTCGTTTTACCTGATCATCTCCTTCATAGCTCAGAACAATCTTGTCCCATATCTCTTTTGCGGTTTTGAACTGCATTACCTTGATAAATTCTGATTGAGATAGGCATCCTAATAGAGTATTGACTGCCTTTGCATTTGTTTCATATTTCTTCTTCTCAGCCGGATCTGTAGGAGTTGCTGATGGAAAAGTATACCCTGTTTCTATGATATCCCAGACTTCTGTACCAAGAGATTGAAGATAGGCAATAACTCTTACCTTCCAATAAACGAAGTTTGTCCCATCAAAAATCGGTGGCCTGATTGATGCTTCCCTCTCGTAGTTGCTCATGATGAAAGATCTTTCTTCAAGCGATCAAGCTTCTTCTGAAGAACCTGCTCTGATTCCAATTGTTGGAAATAATACTGGGGGGGGTGAATCAGTATTATCAAGTCAAATATTCCTTTTTCAAAATCAAATGATATACGCTACTTCAGTTAATTAAACCTGCGTATAACGCAACTATGTAGAAGGAAACCCGCGTATACAATGCAAACTTTTAAATGACTTTATCTTTCTGATGATGAATATTAATCTATGTTTGAGAATCAAATAACCAGTAACCAGAAACAGTAAAAACAGAGCAGAAAGACAACCACACACAAGAACACAAGATATAAGGTGGAAGCCCAATGTGGGTGAAAACCACCTGCTGCAATTCGTCTCTATCTTCTCTTTAATTACAAACTTCTTTTTAGAATTGTACTGGTGCAATCCTTTACCAGTACGCAGGCTGCAACCTCCAGAGAGCTACAACCCTCTCTCATTTTCCAGCTTCTCCTGGAAGGGAGCTACAACCCCCTTAGCTCTTGGACTAGCGAAGATACTAATACATAGGTGCTGGCCTATAGAAGGCTACAACCTTCTCTTTCTTTTAGGGACCACGTTTCATGAATTTTCAGACTGGATCCACAAATAACATCAATCAAACATCAAGAATTTCTGCATCAACCAATCACATTTTCACCAATCAAAACTGAATCAAAATAAACACTTCTCTGACGGCTGTACCCAGATCACAGTAACAGTAACCACACACCAAATCTGAACCCAGAACACTGCAGCAATAAACAGAAGCAGTAAGATCACAACTCAAAATATATATGCTATTTTAATAGCCTGAAACCTGCGTGCATACGCTTCTGTGTATGGAACAACCTGTGTATACGTTGTTTTACTTCACTAAGCCAGCGTGTATACGTGCCTTCGCTTCACAGAACCTGCGTACAGATCTATAAAGGACAATTCGCTCTTTCAGATGTTCAAACACTAACTAACCCAGATTATCAGTTTTATAGAACAAGCAAGCGCCACATATAACAGATCAAAATCATACAAAGATACTATCATTCAAGCTTAAGGATTATGATCCATCAATAGAACTTATCCATATCTTTGCGCTAAGGTTCCTCCTTTATTCAGATCCAGATCCACACCATAACCCAATTACCAGTATTCTAGATCTAGCACTTTATCAGATATTCAATAACAATTCAGATAATACCTTGCCACATGATCTCCTTCCTCTTTTATAGTTTTAGGCCTTCCATAATACCATGGTCCAAAACCATAATAAACCAATACCACGGACCCAATACTACGTCTGACGAGGTACCATGGTCCAAAACCATAGGTTCAAATACCAAGGACTAACTACCACGAACCAAGGGTAAGTTCTCCAACATATACGCGCTTTTCCTTGCATGAAAGTGTGTGTATACGCATGCGCGCCTTTGAAATGACTAACCCACGTGTATACGCGTCTTTGTCTATATTAACCTGTGTATATGTCTTTCCCTTCATTCTGAAAGCTTGAACTGAGATCTGTTACCAAAGAGAGTTGCCATCAAGGACAACACCTATGCCATAGCTCCAAACCTGTGCCATAATGCCAACACAAAGTATGGTTATCGTTGAACAAGGAGAGGCTAAAAGGTCCTGGTAAGAAAATCAAGGTTCTGTCATATGATTACTTTGAAACACTGGAGAAGGTGGGAGATAACACCTATAGACTCATTATACCCCCATACATGTGCATTTACTCAGTGGCGAATGTAGAGAATTTGAAACTCTATGTGCTTTCAATGCTAGATCAGGAGAGGAATAGGTCTTGCCTTCTGTACAAGATTTGCCACTATACACTTAGGTAGAGTTGACAGAGGATATTGTTTTTAAAAATAGGTATTGAACTACTATATAGGAGATGAATGACCTTTGGAAGATTAGGTTGAAAGGACCACTTCCAGGCAAGGATAATGGTACACCTGAGAGAAGGCAAAGGATATATCTTCTTGATTCATTCAATAGATGATTTTGGGGACCAAACTCCTCCAAAAATGGTTAAGTGTGATATGGGTATGATAAATATATTATCTTTCATCCATCATGATACTTTCAGAGTAGAAAAATTGAGGAATCAACTAATAGGACCATTTTTATAGGTGGATCTCACTTTGGTGAATTAGGGTTTGAAACCTTGTAAAAGTAGTTAAAGGCATCAAATAGTATTTTTTGGGGGGTAATTTATTTTAGATTAAGCATCACACCCCCTATAAATATTATACATAGAGATACCTTTCCAATTGCGCAAGAATTTTGATCAGTGATTGTCATTGATGTCAACCCAAGCAACACCTAGGGCTACCCCGATCATGCATGGAAATTTTCCCTTGAAAAATCATAATTATGAGTCAAGGATATTTTATATGTATTCTACTCATCGAGATGTTTCCATTGATATATGGAACGCCACGTAGTTCTTCACGGTTTGAGAATTATTTGTGTTTGATGTTAATAACCCGAGTTAGTGGGCTAAAACCCCATGGGGTTGTGGCATGGCACTCATCATTGGTTGTGGTAATTTAATATTCAATAATTAATAATTTTTAAAGCTCCTAAAATCCCTCCAACATTCACTTGTTAAAGACAATCTCAACTTAAGCATTTCTAGAAATTTTGACCCTCATATCCTCCTCATACAAGCACTTTTCAACGAATTATCTTGTTAGAAGACCTCTGTAATTTTTCGGCCCTCATGAGCTTATAACACGAGATCTGTTGTAGTGAGTTTAAGGTTTTGTTGAGGTCTAGTTAGGGCACAAAATTATGATCAAGTTTGAAGGTTTGTTTTGAAGCAAGTTTAGAGCCTTGGATTATACGATTTCACTGCTTCAAACAGGTCATAGTCGTATTGTCGCTATAAATGTTTTTCTACAAAGCTTCAGAAGCTAAAATCCCATTTGAGACAAAATCTTGATGCACCTAGTGACTAGATTTTAGATATTGTTTTGCTGTATATTCAGAGATATGATCTGAGGAAATTAGGGTTTTTGCAGGCTCCCGAATTCTATGTCAAACAGGTGACCTCGGGAAAATCATCATAACTTTCTAAGAATTGGATTTAAATTTCATAAATAGTGACAAAAAGAGAATGGAATTAAGTTTGTTGGGCAATTTTTTAAGGGTCGAAGGTTGAACAATGACATGTGGCGCTTCGTACAAGTTCTCTATACTGAATAAGTCTATAATCAGGTCATTGTGGGAGATTGGGCATAACTCTTTCTTGAAGAATCCAATCTTGATCTGACCTATGGGGTTGGAAAGAGAATTCAGAGGGATACCATAGGATGAAATTTTATATCTTGGAGATTCGAAATTACATAGATACAACAGATTCAATATCAAGCTCCTAGAAGGAAAGAAAAGGTATGCATTCAAGGATCACTGCAGTAAGGACCTGTTGAAGCCTCAAAAATCGGGCCTACAACAAGGGGGATACCCGCCCGGTCCAGAACTTGGTTGGCAGCTCCTTTTCCATTTGGCATAGCGGGTCCGACTGGGGATATGGGACCAGTTTCCCAATTTAAGTGTGTGTGTGAGAAAGATTTATATTTCTGATCTAACAGTTTCTAAATGGAATACTTCTACTATAATTCTAATCTAATAATAAGGAAATTATATTCTAATAAGCAGAAATATCTAAATCTACACTAACCCAAGGTGTAACCTTTTGTTTATGCGATCTAAAATGATTTCAAACAACAACTGGTAATAAAGATCATTTAGCTGTTATGAGAAAAGAATCCAATAAAGATGAACCACTTCATATAAAAAGTTAGACGAAACAGTTGTGAAAAGCATATCGTATAATAAGCTATTCATACACTAAGCATAAATAAATAGCTATCACCGTACAAAAGTGCCAAATGATAACTCAGGCATTCATACATCAATATATAAATAACTGAACATGAAAATCACTTTAACACACAAGAAAAAATAGTTAAGAGATAGAAATACCATTTATAACTAGCCCTACTCATGAGCTTCAAGTGATAACGATTTATCTCTTCTTGATCTAACATCCACTAAGAGTACAAAAGTGCAACATCAGTAGCAGATATCAAATGCAAATATCAATAAATCATGTTCCATTCATTCATCAAAACCTCCTCAGAGGGTACAGAAGTGCATGTTCTAGGGATAAGTTTTTGATAAATTTCAGGACCCTTCTCTAAATGCATGAGAAGGGTTTAAATACTACTAACTAAATCTAAAAATAAATTATTACAAAAATGTAGGATGCGGTTTAAATGACCGCCCTCTTTTCAGGAAAATAAAGCAAAATTAAAACTAAAATTGAACCTAAAATTAAGCTACTTCTGTATTTGGTCCTTGAAATCGCATGCATGCAGCATCTGTTTGAGAAGAGTCGGCTGGCTGACTTCCAATTTTAGCTGAGCTGAGAAAACAGAATCGACAATAGTTGGCGCCATCTTTTCGGTCGAATTGATGATACACTTAAGATTCATCCACTGGCTATGTGGCTTTACCAAGTATGCTGAGTAATAATCCCAATGCAACTTGGTTAACCCTTGGATTGCTTCTGCCGTTTCTTTTGCCTTCTGCTTCCAATCTATCTGTATCATTACTTTCTTTGCAATTTTCAGGGCTTGCAGGTGATTGGGCAATTAGCAGCTTTCCTTTTCGAGAAATTTTTCTCAGCGATGCTGCTAATCGCACATCGAAAACTGCCTTCATTTCTTGATCCGAGTTTCCTTGATGCGTTTTTCGCCTTTTGCGCTTTTTTCTTCTAGCGGATATAAATTTCAACATTTGTAAAAATAATAATTCCATAAGCTCTTGACCCTGAGTTTTAAACTGTCTATTACTGATGTCAACGTTGTCTAGTATCAACTTGACCATGTCCGTGTATGGGAGAATTTTGGGTCTTGCTGCTATCCGGTGCAAGAATTAGCAAGCTAGCTCTGTGATAGATGCCTCTGAAGAACTATTTGAGCCCGCGGTACCAGCAACTTCCATTACTCTGGGATTCTCCTCTTCGAGCAGATTATACATGCCTTCCCATGTAGCAATTTCCGCGTCTCTGTTACAGGCCGTGTCTATATACAAGGGCGCCATTTCTTTTTCTTTGGAACTCGGAGCTTTGCTTTTCTTTCCCATTTTATCCTGCGTATTGCTTTGTATTGTCCTCTGTTCTCTGTTCCTACAATTCACAAGTGAAGTGAAAATGAATGACAAGGAAGGGTGATGGGAAAGTTTTAAATGTTGCAGACACATCAAGTATACCACCTTACGTGAGATGATTCTTCGATAAGCACAAACCCATATTCCATTAATAACTGGCAACTAACTCATTTATTAGTATTAAAGCGCATAACCAGGTGTCAATTTATGGAAAATACTTTCCTTGAATAACGAGCCTGAAAGATTTGCGATGAAGCGATTTTGCGATTTTCTTCGCAACATCGCAAAATCACAATGTCACAGAACCATAACATCGCATTATCGCATTGTCACTGTATCGCGAAATCGGAATATCACAATATCGCAATATCGCAGAAAAGTTACACATTAAAATCTTTGTTATCCTGTTTTCTGCAAAATGCGATTTGCGATCGGTGTCATCGCATATCGAAAAATTAAAGTTTTTCAATGTAAGTTATGCTAAATGCGATGCGATATTTGTTTATTATCGCATATCGCGATCTCGCAATATTGGAATTCAGCTTATAGGGTGGTATGCTGTCATTTTTTTGCGATGCGATTTTCCTAAGGAAAGATTTTATCTTACCTTATCATAAAACTTGGATTTTTTAGATTTTGCAAGGGGGTTTCCTAAGCTTATGATGGTAATTTTATTTGAAAAGGAAATTTAAGCACTATTTTGATTTTTTAAATTTTTTAACTAAGGGTCCCCACTTATTTAGTATTAGGAATAACACTAAATAAGAAGGGGGGTTGTTGCTGGCCACAACAATTGGCGATTCACTTGGAAGAACCAGTTATCTCTGCTACTTTTTGAATTTTCAAAACTTCCAAAACAGAAAATTTTCCAGAAAGTTAAACTTTATTATAGAAAGATAAAGTACATTATACTTTAACCTGTCAATGACATTTTGTTTCAACTATTTTCAACTTTGATTATTTGCTGCCTCAAGCTAGTCCTTGTATTTACATCAGTCATTACTTGGCTTGTAAAGATAAAACAAAGTCTTCTCTGTAAACCAGTTTTAAATATGCTCATTTGTCATAGGTAGAGCCTCTGCTGCCAGCAGGCATTTATAGCCTCGACAGGGTTACCTGTTACCCAGCAATGATCTTGTATCCTACTTAAAGAAACCTACAATTCCCAAAGAATAATCCACATCCACACTTATTGCTTTGGTTTTCTTTTACTCTTAAAGAACAATGCGTTGGTTTGATAGCCAATTTATGACACAGTCATTCACTTGATTTATAACTTCGTTGAACAAGATGGCTCATGATGAGACCCCTTTCCTTTTGATTGCAACAATCTTGAGTCGTTGCCTTGTTGTGGTATGCAGTATTGGCAAAGTCAGCAAGTTATAATATATGTGATTATGATAAGTCGGATCGTGATGAGACCTCTCACTCTTTAAGATAAAGTGTATCCTTGGATTGTTCCTTTGAAAGTTGTGATTTCCTTAGTAGGAAGTCATTGTTTCCTTAAGACAGCTCTGGACGACAATGATAGAGTTTTTGGAAATAGCTATTCTACAGAGAATCTTTATTTTGTTATTGATACCTTTCATTGCACTGATATAAAACAATTTCTCACTAAAGGTTGTTTTCATCAAATTTTATGAAGTTGAAACTAGTATCATATCTAGGCTAGAGTTTTTAACTGTATCTTTCAATAAGAAAGATCAATTTTCCAAAAGATTTGTTATTTATACAAGCGAAAGATCAAAATTTGAAAGAGAATTGGTGTCTTTTTCGTAAATGCCTATTGCAACCATTCACAACAGGTTTTATTATGAAAAGAAAAACAACTACTCTACAAAAATAGAAGAATGATCTTCTATGGAAAATATTTCTTAAGAATCTGACCATTAACAGGTAGAGAATCTCTTTTCCCTATTAAATCTTGTAACATGAAGGTAGACAGACCTATGACTTCTATGATTTGAAAAGGACCAAGCCACATTCTTTGAAATTTTGTATGTTTTCCCTTTTCCTCATGAGCCTTGTCCCATTTTAAAACTAGATCCCCCATTTGAAAATCTTTTATGGATATCATATTGGAATCAAAAGAGGATTTCACTAATGCTTGACAATGAGCATGAGTTGTCTTAGCCCGTTCTCATTGTTCTTCTAATTTAACTAATTCCAGCTGCCTAAGTTGTAGAGAAGAAGTTGGTGTTTCATTAATATATTGAACCAAGGCTAAAGAGGGAATTGCCAGATGTGTTGGAAGAACCACTTCTTTCCCATAAACTAAATTAAAGGGAGAAGTGCCAATAGAGGCTTTTTGAATTATTCAATCTGCCCATAAAGCATATATTAAAGACTTATGCCAATTATTATGATTTTGGTCAATGGTTCGCTTGATAATCTTGATTAGGTTTTTATTTGTAGATTCAGCTAACCCATTCCCTTGTGGATAATAATTGGCCAAGTATTTAAGCTTGAAACCCCTTTTGAGTGCAAATTCAGTCATTGCATTACCAGAAAAATATGATGCATTATCAAACATTAAAGTAGAAGGCAATCCAAACCTGGTGATTATGAACTGATCTATGAATTCAATGATATTTTCAGCATTAGCTGTCTTGAGTGGAACTGCTTCTACCCATTTGGTAAAGTAATCTGTTGCTGTAAGGATATATCTATGTTGTTTAGAAGAGTGAGGAACAATCTCACTTATTACGTCCAATCCCCACTCATCGAAAGGTTGTTCAATGGTAACTGGTTGCAGTGGCAAGGCTGGTTTCTTTTGTCTCCCAGTATCGGCTTTACAGACTTGGCATTTCCTTATGTAGTTATGTGTATCTTTGAATAATGTGGGCCAGTAATAGCCTGTGCGTAAAATTTTGTGGGCAGTTGCATCTCCAGCATAGTGTCCGCCTGCTGGCCCATTATGGAGTTCCTGCAAGACTTTTTCAGCTTCATCTTTCTCAAGACATCTAAGTAGAACAGAATCATAATTTAATCTAAAAAGAATGTCATTCACGAGTTGATATTGTTTAGCTTTTAATCTCAAGGCTCTTTTCTTGGTATGATCGAGGTTTGGAGGAGCATATCCATTCTTTAGATAATAAATAATATCAGCGTATAGTGACTCAACATCGTTTAGGCTTACCTCGTACACTTGTACCTCTACAGATGGATTTCCGGACATTAGCGATGCTCCTGCCAGCATTTTGGAAAAGCCTTGAACTTTTACAATATTTTCCGGTTTGATTTCTACATCGTATTCCTGTAAGGTAGTAACCCAGTTGGCCCTTTTCTCACCCACATCCTTCTGTACTAGAAGATTTCTTACCGCTGGAAACGGTACTATGATCTTGGTATGTGTTTTGAGTAAAAAAGGTCTGAAATATTTAATTTCTTTAAAAACAGCATAAGCTTGTTTCTCCACATCTGAATAATTCAATTCAACACCTTGTAAATTGGAACTGAAAAAAGAAATTGGGGTTTCCGCCTTTTCTTGATTTGCTTGAGTGAGTATCGCAGCATATGATTTATCCGAGGCAAATGTATACAATATAAAAGGATCGGAAAAATTTGGAGTTGCTAAAGATGGAGCATTGATAATTGCTTGTTTGATCAGATTGAATGCCTCATGTTCATCTTGGACCCATTTAAATTTTGCGTTCTTTTTAATCATGGCTTGTAAAGGAGACACAATTCTTGAAAAGTCTGGAACAAATCCCTTTACAAAGTTAATTTGGCCAAGGAAATATTGCATGGCTTTCTTGTTGTCAGGTAGGGGTACTGCGGGAATTTCCTTAATTCTGTCAGGATCAATGTGAATTCCAGATTTTGACACTATGAATCCTAGAAGTTTTCCTTCACTCAATGCGAAAAAGGATTTTTTCGAGTTAAGCGAAATCCCATACCTTAGGCAACGTTGGAAGATTTGTTTTAAATCTCTGAGATGGTTGTTTTGTTTCTTGGAATAAACAGTTATATCATCCAAATAGATTACCACTGATTTATTAACTAATCCTTTGAATGCAATGTCCATGGCTCTCTGAAATGTGGCACCTGCGTTTATCAAACCAAATGGCATCTTCTGATATGTGTATGTACCCCATTTAGTTCTGAATGTCGTTTTTAATTGATTGTCGGTGTTATCACTTAAGAATTCTAATTTCGAAACCGCTCACATTAGTTTGATGGTAAAAAAAAAAAAAAAAACTTCGGTGCTAGTCTAGGTTTGAGTTTTTGTTTGCCTTAGAGTCTGAGTCTTAGGAGTCCACTGTGCATCCTCATTCACCACTGGTCTCATAATTCACACAATTTCCATGTGTCAGCTTTGTTCAAAGGTTATTATGTGCTACAAAGCTCCTTAAGTGATTTCGTAGCGCATAAGTCAGTTTTAGGTGTTTTCGCAGCGCAACATGTTTCATGTGATTTCGTAGCGCAGAAACTCGGTCTAGGTGATTTTGTGCTGATCCATAGCAAATCTCACCCAGCTGTCATACTTATCAGAATCCGCTGTGTTTTAGGTAGTTAGGTGTCTTGGTATTGGCACATGTTGCAGTCGTTGCTGAGAAGGAGACAAAGGGTTCTGTTTACGATCTGAATGCATTTAATGGAAAGTTGCTTGCTGGCATCAATCAAAAGATTCAGTTATACAAATGGGAGCTCCGTGATGATGGTTCAAGAGAATTGCAGTCTAAATGTGGCCGTCATGGGTACACCGCAGCAGCAGAGGCCATAATATTATTAATGTTAACAATACCCGAATTGGACCGCCTGGGAAAGGGCCTAAATGCGGTGGGATTTGACTGTACTCCACATGCCTCTCACTTAAAAGGCACAAAGCAACACCTTCAATGAGATTTAACGCGACAAAAACTCTATTCGAAGATAAACCCTTGCTCTGACGCTGTATTCTGTTAAGCGTGTTTGCTACTTTGGTCTTTGTTCTGCTCTGATTTACTCCCAGCATCAAAGATGTCGAAGTCTAAGCGCAACAAAATGGTGACTCTTTCTAAAACCAAAAAGAAGGGAAGGGAGCATAAGGAATCAATAGTGAATCAAGTGAGGCAAGCTGTGGAGGATTACATCTTAGTATATGTTTTCTCATTTGAGAATATGCGGAATGTGAAGTTCAAAGATCTCAGAGACCGATTAAAGGGTAGCAGCAGGTTCTTTCCAGGATCAAACAAAGTATTACAGATTGCATTGGGTCGCACAGCTGCTGATGAAGTCAAGGACGGTATTCATAAAGCTAGTGAGATGTTACATGGTGAATGTGGTCTATTCTTTACCAATCTACCAAAAGAAGAGGTTATGAGAATTTTTGAAACTTTTGAAGAGCGTGATTTTGCAAAGACTGGATCACTTGCAACAGAAACGGTTGAGTTGAATGAAGGTCCTTTGGAACAATTCACGCATGAGATGGAACCATTTCTGCGGAAGCAGGGGATGCCAGTTCGATTAAATAAAGGTGTGATAGAATTAGTAGCAGATCATGTAGTTTGCTGAGAAGGAGAGCCAATATCACCCGAAGCATCTCGCATACTACATTTAATGGGTGTTCAAATGGCTACATTCCACCTCAACCTTGTATGCCGGTGGAGTCCTGATGAGTTTGAGATTTACAGAGATCATGGTGTGGCAAATCCTTCAGATGGTTCGTAGTGCATGCATTAAGCATCAAATTCTTTTACAAGTTTTTTGGTTCACGGTATTATTTTAATGTAATACCTCAAGTTCCTTTTGGCATAAAATATTGGCTTATGAATGGGAGAACTTCTGAGAATAGTTTTCTCATTCTAGTGTTACTAGAGTTATTGGTTTGTAATATAGGTAACAAGCTCATGTTGGTGTAGCTCTTTTAAATGCAATCGCACCTGCCCAATCATCCCAAAACTCTACGTTGGCACAATCGTAAAATTCTGGGCAGGTAAACCCACGAAATCAAGGAGATCCAAGGGTGGAGCACCTGATTCAGTTGGTCATTCTGGAAATGCTATTGCAACTGATGAAGGGCAAACAGGAAATGAATCCATTAATCAACCAGTGAGGTACCAGCCAGCTGCATACAGTTATATTTGGAACAGTCAATGGTGTTATTGATGTCATTGCATCTTTTCCTCAGGAGAAATATCTGTTTCTTGAAAAGTTGCAAGCAAATCTTTTCAAAACGATCAAGGGAGTAAGGTGCTTAATCCATGAACATTGGCGATCATTTAGCTATGAAAGGAAGACTGTGTTTTTGAAATTACACAGCAGTTTCGTAGCGCGCTACGAAACTGCTGTAGCTGCATGTTACAATTCAGTTGATCAATTATGATTGACAAATCAGCAAATCTTTTTGAAAGGTTTTGTCATCACACAGGTACATGGGAAAAAGCTTCCAATGCATCAAGGACGTGGCAGTCTTCTACATTTTGGGTAATTAAAGGATAAAGACATGCTTCTTTGCATTCGAATATTTTGAGGAAAACTAAAACCGAGAAGCAAGGATAGTCTCCTATATTTCTGGGCAGTTAAGAAGATTCAGCATTCAAGGTCAACATAGAGCATTAAACATCCATCACAGCCACCGCCAGAAGGGAACCAGATGTCAGAGAATGAAATCATCTTAATTAAAGCCATCATGCATGTAATATGGAGTTAGAGTCATAGTTGATTTAGATCTCTTAAAAAAATCCAGTCAGCACTTTGTTGTATTTATTAGTTAGTTAAATGGTTGATAGGTGTCATTAGAAGTAGTTTTCGAATTCCCCTCATGCTGGAGGAGGAATATCGATCAGTAGAATAAGAGCTCTATATATAGCTGAAACAGCAAGGTAATCAGGGTTGGAAAATTTTATGACACAACTTGTATTTGGCTTATGTAAAGACTCATTTCAGTAATATAATTTTGATTTTACTTCTCAGGATTCATGAAGGATTTCTTATATTCAGAATGGGTGATGCTGTCCTTTCCTTAGTTTTGTTTACAGTGGTATGGATGTATAATCACTCAGAATTCACTGAATGTGCTCTGATTTCCTGTATGCATCTATAAACTGTGTGGTTCTATATGAGTGTATGTTCTGAATATTCAAATGCTGAATGCCCTGACTTCCATGTAAGGTCAAGATATTTGTTATGTTGAGGTGTTGTTGACTCCATAGGCCCAATGGATAGTTGTTTAGTATGTTTCCAGCATTCATATTTGTTACAGTTGTTTCACAAGAGTTAGCCATCTTATCTTAATCAAAATCATTAACCCATCTAGAAAGAGCCCTCTCAGGTTGAGGAGGCTAAGCCTCAGCCTAAAGTAGGTTTGAAATAGTTACTTAGAGTCAACCTGACCAGCAGCCTATCAGGGTCTGATTTTGAGATAACAGTCGGGATGTACCAGCACCTGGTTGTATCCTGAGAATCCATCCAAGAATGACATTAATTCTGAGCCGTAACTGCCTGAAGCATTTGTTCCATGAGAGGTAAAGGAAAATTATCCTTTTGGCAGGCCTTGTTAAAGTTTTGAAAGTCAATGCGGATTCTAATATCTCCATTTTTCTTTGTAACAGGTACCATATTGGAGACCCATTTAGAATATCTAACGAGAAAGATTATTTTGGCTTTCAATAACTTATTGAGTTCAGTTTTGATCTGATTTCCTAAATTTAGATGGATCTTTCTCAACTTTTGTTGGACAAGTTTTTCATTATCAATCATTAGGATAGTATGTTGTATGATGGAGGTGTCATATGTTTTAAGTTCATCGTAATTCCAAGCAAAGACACTTTTGAATTGTTTCAAGAGACGAATATATGCTAATTTTCCTTCAGGATCTAGGCCAAGACCTAGGTTGATATTCTACGGTTTGGCATCAGTTCCTAGATTCACTAATTCATAATTCAAAGTTGAACTTTGGAGTTTTGAATTGGTAGATCTTTTGAATCGATCTTTCAAATCATAAAGGTCTTCTAATTTGACTACTGATTTCGGTATAGAATTGTTAGTACTATCATGTTGCAATTGTTGGTCATGTTGGTCTTCGTCAATTATTTTATTGGTGTAGGATCCTTCAAATGTGAGAAAACTCACGATATCAGGATCGTCGTTGAAAATCCTCCAATTTTTAATGTTATCTGGAATAGATGGTCTAAAAATTAACTCAATTGAAAATCGGTCAGGGCTAAAATCTTCTAAAGGAATGAGCTTGGAAGCTATGTTGGCTAAGAGGTCTGCGCTAGCATTCTGGAGTCTGGGAATTGATGAAATATTAAATGCTATAAAATGTTCAGTCAGATCTTGAACTAAAGATTGGTAATGCTTTAAATGACCTTATAAATAGTGTATAGTACTATGTACCTGTCTAATTACAATTTCAGAATCTCCGAAAACTTGCAGGTATTTGACCTTTAATCTGATCGCTTTGTATAACCCTTGGACTAGAGCCTCGTATTCTGCAATATTGTTGGTGCACTTGAATTCGAGTCTAAAAGTTAGCATGGTTTTATCTCCCTCTGGGCTTACTAACACGCATCCTGCTCCTGCTCCTTCGTTAGACTTAGAACCATCAAAAAATAGTTTCCAAAACAAAGATTTATTTACAGAACTATCTATAAAATTAATGCATTTAGAACTATATGTTTGAGAAAAAATTTCTACTTGAGATAAAACAGAATTTTCTAAGTAAGGTGAAGTATGAGCATAAAATTTCCTAGGAAAGAATCTATTGAATAGTTGCCAATGATGTTAGAATTATATGCTACTGGTTCGTTTTCTCCCTCAAGTTCTGTTACTATGTATTTCTGGTGTCGTTTGCACTCAACTTTTATTTGATTTGGTTTACCATTGTAAGGGAGACACATGTGAGACCAGTCAGTTGCAAAGTATCCGTGAAGTTTTTCTGACCAATCTCTGCTAAGAATTAAGCCATAAAATCCAGGAATATCAGCAACTAAAATGTCGATAACTTGACATACCTTTGGGTTGGATGACAGCCTTATGGTAACCTGATTTAACTCGCCAATCACTTCGACTTGTGATCGATCTAATTGGACTATGCGTACAGTGGATTTTTATGGTTGAATGTTCAATTTTGCACAAATTTATCTTGGAAAAATACTCGATGAAGCTCCAGAATCGACTAAGCAATTATGCACGTTTTTATTGAAAATTTCATAAGTAAGGAGAAATGGGGGAGTATGCGATCTCGATCTTCCTCCAATTAATGCGACATCATTTGGATCAACTTTATTCATCGTACTAGTTGGAGGTCTTCCCATATCATGAGAAGCTTGAGAGATTATAGCGGTTGGTAAAGGTGCAACTGGTACAACATGTAATTCTTTCAAAAGTACTTTCTGCTAGTGTTTTAACTTGCTCAATTCAAAAAGAGTAATATTGGCCCTAGTCTTTTTCATGTCTTCTACGATATTATACTCCATTTCATCCGAAACGACTAACGTTTTTGATGGAGTAGATGTGTCTATTTGGACTGGGTTGGTTTGAGTCGCTTTAGGTGATGTTTTCTTGGCTGTGACTTTATCCTTAGTCATCGAGCTTGCACTCTTTGGCTTAGGTGTAGGTTGAGGAGGATCAAGTTGATTTCTGCTGCGAGTACTAACCAGGAATTCCTCTTGATCCTCTTCATCTGGGAGGATGAAATCCCACATACCTTGTAACTCTACAACTTCTTCTTTATCGGTATGTTCTTCAGTAGCGTTTTCCTCTTCTTCTTCTTCTGACTCAACATTTGAAATAACGTTAGGGGGTTTGGAATGAAGGATTTCTTTTAAAGGCCTGTATGGATTTTTAGAAGAAGTTTTTGCCACTTGTTTCTTGATTTCGATCATTTCGTTAGACATGGTCTTCAAAATTTTTTCTAATCCTTCTAAATCAAATGGATCTTTTGGTTGTTTTTTCTTGGGATCTTCTTTGAAAAAAACCTTCTTAGATTTTCATTCTTCTATCGTGTTTTTATTTTCTAGGGCCATAATACGTTTCTCTACTGCTATTGCTTCTTTCATGTTTTCCACTAAGGTTGTTTTGTTAGCCCTATCAACAAAGATTGCTAAGTTTGATGGTAAAGCAGTAATGTACCATTCACTTCGCACTTCTTCGCTACGCTGAGAAGTAGTAGGAATTTTGTTTAAGATTTTATTGAAACGTAAATTGAATCTTTGATAGGTTCTCTTGACTCAGCCCTAAGGTTAGACAAGTTATTAATCAGTTTCGCTGTAGACTTGTCATCACCAAACTTGGTTAGGAATTGTTCTTGGAAGATGTCCCAACTCGTAATAGATCCAGAAGGTAACGAGAAATACCATGATCCGTCTGTTCCTTGCAGAGTATAAGGAAAAATTCAAACAACAGCATCCTCATTAACAACTCCATTGAGATTTATAGATAACATAAAGTTATTTATATGCTCTTTCACTAGCATGCATGCCTCAGGGTTAAACTTAGGTAGCCATTTTTCAGGATGGGTCGGTAACTGACTCAAGGGCGCATGCATTAAGACTGCACCTAGGTTATTCCATGGAGTTTGGGCCATCGCTGAACTACTAACAGAGGAAAGTGCAGAAGATGATCCTTGTGGTTGAGAAGATGAGGTTATTATGACTCCGGATGGTTGAGAAGGAGTTGAGGAAGTTGAAATAGACTGATGGACGATGATCTGCAGTGGAGGAGTGGATAGTTGACTTCGTGGTGAAGAGGTTGAGATGGATGATGATGATGAAAGAGTCTCACTTCGGATCCTTTAGGAGACTTCCTTGCTCTCTTCCTAGTAGGTAGAGGTAATTCGATTGGTTGAACACCAAACTTTTCGCTCTTTAATCTGGTAAGAGGATGAGCAAGATTATATTGCGAAGTCACGCTGCCTTGAGATTTATTAGATTTCTGAGGATATATATAAAATCATTGAAGTTTGTGAATCAATGATTCAACTTCAGGAGGTTCAATAGTAGATTGTTCTAAAAAGTCAGGGTTTGTAGCAGTGGCTGTTGCTCCAGCGACTTTTGGCTCTGGGTTTAAAGATAATGGAGAAGTCGGGGGAGATGGTGAGGGCGATTTACTCTCAGAATGGTATTTAGATTTAGATTTTCTTGCCATTCACAGTTCGAGGCCCTCCGTCTAGCGCCAAATATGTTGAAGCCCCGAAAATTGGGTCTACAACAAGGGGGATACCCGCCCGGTCTGGATCTTGGTTGGCAGCTCCTTTTCCGTTTGGTATAGTGGGTCCGACTGGGGATATGGGACCAGTTTCCCAATTAAGTGTGTGTGTGAGAAAGATTGATATTTCTAATCTAACAGTTTCTAAATGGAATACTTCTACTCTAATTCTAATCTAATAATAAGGAAATTATATTCTAATAAGCAGAAATATCTAAATCTACACTAACCCGGGGTGTAACCTTTTGTTTATGCGATCTAAAATGATTTCAAACAACAACTGGTAATAAGGATCATTCAGCTGTTATGAGAAAAGAATTCAATAAAGATGAACCACTTCATATAAAAATTTAGACGAAACAGTTGTGAAAATCATATCGCATAATAAGCTATTCATACACTAAGCATAAATAAATAGCTATCACCATACAAAAGTGCCAAATGATAACTCGGGCATTCATACATCAATATATAAATAACTGAACATGAAAATCACTTTAACACACAGGCAGAAATAGTTAAGAGATAGAAATACCATTTATAACTAGTCCTACTCATGAGCTTCAAGCGATAACGATTTATCTCTTCCTGATCTAACATCCACTAAGAGTACAAAAGTGCAACATCAGTAACAGATATCAAATGCAAATATTAATAAATCTTGTTCCATTCATTCATCAAAAGCTCCTCAGAGGGTACAGAAGTGCATGTTCTGGGGATAAGTTTTTGATAAATTTCAGGACCCTTCTCTAAATGCATGAGAAGGGTTTAAATACTACTAACTAAATCTAAAAATAAATTATTACAAAAATGTAGGATGCGGTTTAAATGACCATCCTCTTTTCAGGAAAATAAAACTAAATTAAAACTAAAATTGAACCTAAAATTAAACTACTTCTGTATTTGGTCCTTGAAATCGCATGCATGTAGCATTTGTTTGAGAAGAGTCGGCTGGCCGACTTCCGATTTTAGCTGAGCTGAGAAAACAGAATCGACAAGAGCCGGCACCATCTTTTTGGCCGAATTGATGATACACTTAAGAGTCATCCACTGGCTATGTGGATTTACCAAGTATGCCTAGTAATAATCCCAGTTCAACTTGGTTAACCCTTGGATTGCTTCTTCCTTTTCTTTTGCCTTCTGCTTCCAATCTGTCTGTATCGTTACTTTCTTGCAATTTTCGGGGCTTGTAGGTGACTGGGCAATTAGCAGCTTTCCTTTTCGAGAAATTTTTCTCAACGATGCGCGATCGGAAACTGCCTCCGTTTCTTGATCTGGGTTTCCTTGATGCATTTTTCGCCTTTTGCTCTTTTTTCTTCTAGCGGATATAAAGTTCAACATTTGTAAAAATAATAATTCCGTAAGCTCTTGAACCTAAGTTTTAAACTGTCTATTTCTAATGTCAATGTTGTCCAATATCAACTTGACCATGTCCGTGTATGGGTGAATTTTGGGTCTTGCTGCTATCCGATGCAAGAATGAGCAAGCTAGCTCTGTGATAGATGCCTCTGAAGAACCATTTGAGCCCACGGTAGCAGCAACTTCCATTACTCTGGGATTCTCCTCTTCGAGCAGATTATACATGCCTTCCCACGTAGCAATTCCCACGTCTCTGTTACAGGCCGTGTCTGTATACAAGGGTGCCATTTCTTTTTCTTCGGAGCTCGGAGCTTTTCTTTCCTTTCCCATTTTATCCTGCGTATTGCTTTGTATTGTTCTCTGTTCTCCGTTCTTGCAATTCACAAGTGAAGTGAACATGAATGACAAGGAAGGGTCATGGGAAAGTTTTAAATTCCGCAGACACATCAAGTATACAACCTTATGTGAGATGATTCCTCAGTAAGCACGAACCCATATTCCATTAATAACTGGCAACTAACTCATTTATTAGTATTAAAGTGCATAACCAGGTGTCAGTTTATGGAAAATACTTTTCTTGAATAACGAGCCCGAAAGATCTGCGATGAAGCGATTTTGCGATTTGCTTCGCAACATCGCAGATCGCAATATCGCAGAATCACAACATCACAGAACCGTAACATCACATTATCGCATTATCGTTGTATTGTGAAATCGCAATATCGCAATATCGCAATATCGCAGAAAAGTTACACATTACAATCTTTGTTATCCTGTTTTCTGCGAAATGCGATTTGCGATCGGCGTCATCGCATATCGGCAAATTAAAGTTTTTCAATGTAAGTTATGCTGAATGCGATGCGATATTTGTTTATTATCACATATCATGATCTCGCAATATTGGAATTTGGCTTATAGGGTGGTATCTTGTCATTTTTTTGGGATGCGGTTTTCCTAAGGAAAGATTTTATCTTACCTTATCATAAAACTTGGATTTTTTAGATTTTGCAATGGGGTTTCCTAAGCTTATGATAGTGATTTTATTTGAAAAGGAAATTTAAGCACTATTTTGATTTTTTATTTGAATTCGGCTTATAGGGTGGTATGTTGTCATTTTTTTGCGATGCGATTTTCCTAAGGAAAGATTTTATCTTACCTTATCATAAAACTTCGATTTTTTAGATTTTGCAAGGGGGTTTCCTAAGCTTATGATGGTGATTTTATTTGAAAAGGAAATTTAAGCACTATTTTGATTTTTTAAAATTTTTAATTAATGGTCCCCACTTATTTAGTATTAGGAATAACACTAAATAAGAAGGGGGGTTGTTGCTGGCCACAACAGGACCACACATCAACAATCAAGGATAAGTATGCTACAGAAAGGTATATATGATTAGTGTTTGCATTTGAATTTTAAGTATCATCTCTGACATATGTTTTTTCAAGAGAACGTAAGTATATTGTTTTGTATTTGTTTGGGCCTTGCTTGTTAATGCATGTGCAGGAAGGACAACACTTTAGAACAACTGAGACACATATTAGGAGGACATGCAATGCCAAAGTACCATTACTTGAAGCAAGCATAAAAGTAACTCAGCAGCTGCAAGTGATCCAAGAATCAATTTCGCGTTAAGTGTCAGGTCTTGTCAAAAAGCCAATGTTGTAAAAGAGTCATCATTGCAAATTTATAAAAGTGTCATCGTTGAAAGAGCCATTATTGTAAAAGAGTCAATCTTCCTAAAGTTGAAGAGGCATTGTTGGGAGGTATAGGATTCAATGCTGGGATGATGTCATGGTTGGGTTGCAGGTCATAATGTGATTGGGTGTTCGGTCGAGTACAAGAAAATCATTGTAAATCATTTTGTATCGTGGATCATTGTCCTTGGTACGAGATTCCACACTCTTGTCTCACTTATGATCATTATAGGGTGGAAGGGAGGTGCTAGGCTAGTGCATGAAGTCACCTACAGGTTGGAGCCTGTGAACACTTCAGGGTGGTAGGTAGGTCTAAGATGTTGGGGCATCCATTAAGTTGACTACTGAAGAAACCAGGGGGTTGGGGCGTCCTTCTAGTGGGAGCTAGAGAAAAATGTTTTTCTAGAATCCTAGGAAGTTGTAACATTCATTTCAGTTTGGGCTAAAGATTAGAATAATTCATTAGAAAAGCGTTTGGTGGTTTTTGACTCAGAGGGAGTTTTCCACCTAAAATTCTTGTGCCTATTGTGTTTTATTGTTTACTATTGTTACTGGATAAACATTAATAATAATTGAAGATTAACTAATGCTCTGAAAAGATTTAAAAGTGCTAATTGCTAAGGAATACTTATTCACCCCCCCCCCTAGTGTTTCCAACAATTGGTATCAGAGCTTGGTTCCTTCAATAGAAGTCTAACAACTAGAAGGAGATCATGGAGTATACTAAGAATATAGTTCCTTTGTTCAATGGAAATAACTATGCACTTTGGAGTGGAAGATTGTAGGTTCATTTGATGGTGCAAAGATACGACGTATGAGAAATCATTAACAAAGGCTCCACACCGACCCAGGATGAACAAGGTAAGAAAAATATGGTGTATGAGTTGTAAAACGGCTAAAGAGGTATGGGGCAAGCTTGAAAATATATATGTAGGTGACTAAAATGTGAAAGAAGCAAAGATTCAAATTTAAAGGGAAAAATTTGAGCAACTCAAAATGAAGGAAGATGAAAATATTGTTGCATACTTTTAGCTTGTTGATAAAACAAAAAATATATTGGAAGGTTTGGGAGAACCTGTCAACACGAAAATTGTTGTCCGAAATATCTTCATAACCTTGCCAGCAAGATTCAACCCAAAGGTATCTGTCTTGGAAGATAGATTGGATCTAACCAATCTCGTCATAGACGAATTGCATGGAATTCTTACAACATATGAAATGAGAATTGAAGAAGAGGGTGGCACATCTCACTTAGAAATAGAATTTTCCACATCCAAGAAAACTGGTAAGGTCAAGAAGACTCAAAAAGCCAAAACTGTAAAGATGAAGATAAGGAAGAAGATGAAGAAGAATTTTCAGATAAATAATTTTCCTACTTCACACGAAATATCAAAACCAGTATGAGAAAATTCAAAGGTAAACTTCCATTGATATGTTTTGATTATGGTGAGATTGGGCATTTTACAGCCAAGTTTCCTCATAAAAATGAGGCTATTATTAAAAGAAATAAAGGCCCTAGGAAGTTCAAGAAGAAAGGCAAGAAGAAATGGTTTATGAATTTTTTTTAATCTAAAGAAGGTAGCTCCTCATCCGATGAAGATAGTGATAACAAAGAAGAAATCAACAGAAGAGTTATTTTTATGGACAAGCACAATAAACAAGAGGAATCTGATGAAGATGGAGACAAAGAAGGAGATGAAGAAGAAGAGATGACTGAGGTTGAATTTCAAAATGAAGTGACTAGGGTTATCAAAGAGCTCAAGGCCAAGAAGAAGCATGTCAATACTCTTGAAGACAGATTACAGACAGAAAGGGAACGGATCCTAAATATTAAAATCAAGGTTGAAGAATACAAACGAATTGAAGAATCACTCAAGAAAGAATCAAAGGAAAGCAACAAGGAAAGAGAGGCATTGGAAGCTGAAATAGTCTCTCTATGAAAGGAAGTAAAAGATGGAAAAACTCTTGAAAACTACGCCAACATCTCAAAGGCATTGCAAGAACTCATCAACAATAAATGATCATGCAGTGACAAGAGTGGTCTTGGTTACAAAGAAAAATCCGAAGAGGATTCAAGTCCTTCTATGACAAAAAAAGAAGATGGATATGAAAAATATACCAAGCAGGTAGATCTCTCAGCTAAATCAAGAGATCAAGACTCGCAGGAAGAACCATGGAAAACAATACCTAGAAGAAGATTTCCTCCCTAGTATCAAAATATCTTTTATGGTCATTGTTATTTATGTGGAAGGTTTGGACATAGAGCTGTAGAATGTCGCATGTATGTTTGGAATGAATATAGTTCTAGGAGCTCTTTCAAAAATGGATATTCCAGAACTTAGCAGATATCAATAGATTTGATCATTTGAGAGATGATGTTGAATGTTACAAATGTAACAATTTTGGACATTTGGCTAAAGATTGAAAAATTGGAAGCTCTTCAAAGGAATTATCGCAAAATCAAAATGAACAAGTATGAAAAAAGAAGACTGAAAAATGTGCTATCACTCTCAAGGCTCAAAGCAACATAAACGTTTGGTATGTTGACTGTGGTTGCTCAATGTATATGATTGGATATAAAAATAAGCTCATATCCTTGAAGGAAAAGAAGGATGGAACAATGTCTTTTGGAAATGACAGGTCTTCAAACATCATAGGAGCAAGTACGGTAACACTTGGAAGCAAGGATGCATTAGCGAAGGATGTGTTGTTGGTTGAAAATATGAATCACAATATTCTAAGTGTTGAACAGATGTGTGATGAAGGACACACAATGTTATTCAACTCTAAGAAATGTGAAATTAGGAAAGGAAAATTTGGAAAAATTGTGGCTAGAGCAAGAAGAGCTCCAAATGACATATACATTTTGGATGAAACACCTAAAGGGTGATTTTTGGAAAACAAAGATGAAAGTTGGTTATGGTGCAAATGAATGTGACATATAAATTTCAACAATTTTGTCAAGATCAACAAAAAGGAAGTAGTAAGGTAAATGCCTAAAATTTCAAAACCTACCAATATGATATGTGAATCTTGTCAGCACAGAAAACAGACAAAATTTGAGTTCAATACAAAGGAACACTTTGCGTCACGTCCATTGGAATTAATACATACTGATCTATGTGGTCCTATGAGAACAAAAGGTTTAGATGGTGAATTATACTTTGTGCTAATGATAAATGATTACACCAGAATGACAACCATTAGCTTCTTAAAGAAAAAATCTGAGGCATTCAAATGTTTCAAAATCTACAAGGAATTAGTCAAAAATGAAACTGATTTGAAGATCAAATATTTGAGATCAGATAATGGCAGAGAATTCAGATCCAAAGAATTTCAACAATACTGTGACAAAAATGAAATAAAAAGGCAATTATCAATAGCGAGAACACCACAACAGAATGGAGTTGTTGAAAGAAAAAACAGAACCATGCAAGAAATGGCTAGAACAATGTTAAATGTCTCAAAATTAGATGATAAATTATGGGTTCAAGAAATTGATACAATTGTATTCATTATAAACAGAGGTTTGCTCAGGAACAATTGTAACATGACTCCATATGAACTATGGAAGCGAAGACCAACTAACATCAAATACTTCAAAATATTTGGAAGTAAATGCTACATCAAAAGAGAAGACCAAAAATTAGGAAAGTTCGATTATCGTGTTGATGAAGGTATTTACATTGGTTATTCATGAAACAAAAAGGCTTATAGATGCTACAATTTGAGGCGAAAATAAATAGTTGAAAGCATACATGTTACTTTTGACAAACACTGTGGTCTAAAGGATAACAATGAGATCGTCTCTGAGGGGATTGAGGTATAATTTGTGAAGGATGAAGAATAGGCTCTAGAACAAGACCAATCAAATAAGGAAACAATAGTCAACCAAGAGGAAATAAGAAATGATCAACATGATGTATAAGAAGATTCTCCAAAATTTTTAAAAGAATGGTGTTAAAAGAATCATCCATCAAATCAAATCATCGACAACATAAATGAAGGAATTATAACCAGAAGAATTCAATAGCTTCGTTCATCACAACAAGCCCACCTTGCTCTTTTTGCAACTTTTGAGCCTAGCAATTTTGAGAAAGCTAGTCAAGATTAACAATGGGTAGCAACTATGAATGAATAATTGGATCAAATGGAGAAGAACGACACTTGGGAATTGGTTCCACAACCAAAGGATACAAAATTTATTGGAACTAAATGGGTCTTCATAAGCAAATTGAATGAGGACGGACATGTTACCAAGAATAAGGCAAGATTAGTTTGCAAAGGATATGCACAAGTAGAAGGAATTGATTTTGAAGAAACATTTTCTCCCATTTCCAAAATGGAAGATATCAGGATGTTTCTCGCTTATGCATACTCGAGAAAAGTCAAGGTGTACTAAATGGATGTTAAGTCAGCCTTTCTAAATGGTGAATTGGAAGAAGAAGTTTACATTGAACAACTCAAAGGTTTTCTACTCTCTAACAAGGAAGACTATGTCTGTAGATTAAAGAAGGAACTATATTGTCTCAAACAAGCTCCTAGAGCTTGGTATGCTCATCTTGATGGATATCTACATCAACATGGATTCAAGAGAGGAAGCACCAACAACAATATATATGTGAAAGTAGATCAAGATATCCTAACAATTATCGAGGTGTATGTGGACGATATAATCTTTGGAAGCAAGGATGACAGCTTAAGTAAAAAAAATTCCACAAAGATGCAAAGTGAGTTTGAAATGTTTCTACTTGGAGAGCTGACATACTTTTTAGGGCTTCAGATATCTCAACAGGATAAAGGAATATTTACACATCAAACCAAGTACATCAAGGAAATGATGAATAAATTCAAGATGGAAGATTGCAAGCCTATCCTTACATCAATGGAAACAAGTTCTAATTTAAGTTTAGAATATTTGTTAAAGGATGTGGACCAGAGGTTGTATAAATCTATGATTGGTAGTCTTCTATATGTGACAACTTCTTGACCAGATGTAATGCAGGCAGTTGGACAAGTAGAAATATTCCAAGCAGCACCAAAAGAATCTCATATTATTGTCGTCAAAATAATTCTTTGATATCTTAAGGGCACAACAGAATATGGTTTATGGTATCCCAAAGGAAATGATCTAGCTATCCAAGCTTATACAAATGCAGATTGGGTAAGAAGTGTTGATGAACGAAAGAGTACCAGGGGAGAAACATTTTATCTAGGTGGTTGCCTTATTTCATCGTTAAGTAAAAAGCAGTCTTAAATCTCATTATCCACAACGAAAGCAGAATATATCGCGCCAGAAGCTTTTTGTACTCAAGTTCTCTGGATGAAGCAGAATTTGCAAGATCTTCAAGTCAAGTTTGATGAGCCTATTCCCATCTTTTGTGATAACACCAGTGCCATCAGTATCTCCAAGAATCCTGTAATGCATTCCAAAAAAAATTACATTCCAACCAAATATCATTTCATTAGAGAGTAGGTCACCGAAAACAATATCAAGATTGAATATGTTGGAACAAAGGAACAAATTTATTACATCTTTACCAAACCATTACAGTGTGAAGCATTTGAGTATATTTGCCGAAAGCTTGGGATTCTCCCAAGTTCTCATTACACTCTTTCTCTTATCTAACTAAGTAGAAAGGGGAAGTGAAGGTGTGTATAGGTCTACAGGATGACAATTTGTCAGGGGGAGTTACCATTTTCCATTGACGACAAAGGGGGAGATAAGGTAGTAGGGAGAGGTGTCATGATTGCAAGGGGAGTACTTGTGTTGCTATCAATGCCAAAGGGGGAGATTCTTGATCAGTGGTTGTCATTGATGTCAACCCAAGAACCACCTTGGGCTACCCCAATCTTGCATGAGCATTTTGACTTGACAACTCATCCTATTCTGAGTCAAGGATCTCCTAGATGGATTCTACTTTTCGATATGTTTCTGTTGATATATGGCACACCACATAGTTCTTCACGGTTTGAGAGTTATTCATGTTTGAAGTTAGTAACCCCAGTTAGTGGGCTAAAAACCCATGGGGCTGTGGCATGGAACTCATCATTGGCTGTGGTAATTTTATAGTGAATAATGAATAATTTTTTAAGCTCCTAAAATCCCTCCATTGTTCACTTGTTGAAGACCATCTCAACCTAATCATTTCTATAAATTGTGACCCTCATATATTCTTAATGCAAACACTTTTCAACAAACTATCCTGTGAGAGGACCTATGTAATTCTTCAGCCCTCATGAGCTTCTAACGTAGGATCTATTGTAGGCAGTTTAAGGTTTCATTGAGGTCTAGTTAGGGCACAAAATTATGATCAAGTTTGAAGGTATGTTTTGAAGAAAGTTTAGAGCCTTTGATTTTACGATTTCGTTGCTTCAAATAGGTCATCGTTGAATTTTCACTATAATTTTTATTTTATTTTTTCTGTGAAGCTTCAGAAGATGAAATTCAAACCCATTTGAGATGAAATATTGATGCACTTTGTGACTGAATTTCAGGTATTTTTTCGTTATATATTTAGAGATATGATCTGAGGACATTAGGGTTTTTGCAAGCTCCCAAATTCTATGTCAAACATGTGACCTCGGGAAAATCATCATAACTTTCTCTCTAAGCATTGGATTTAAATTTCATAATTAGTGACAGAAATATAATGGAATTCAGTTTGTTGGGTATTGTTTTAAGGGCCGAAGGTCGAACAATGACATGTGGCGCTTCGTACAAGTTCGCTCTATTGAACTAGTCTATAATCAGTTCATCGTGGGAGATTGGGCATAACTCTTTCTTGAAGAATCCAATCTCAATTAGACCTGTGGGGTTGAAAAGAAGACTCATATGGCTACCACATGCTGAAATTTCAGACCTTGGAGATTCGATATTACATAAATACAACAGATTTAAATTGAGCTCCTAAGAAGGAAAGAAAAAATATGCATTCAAGGATCACTACAATAAGGACCACACACCAACAGTCAGGGGTAAGTTTGATACAACAAGATATGTATGATTAGTGTTTTCATTTGAATTTTGAGTATCATCTCTGACATATGTTTTTGTAGGACAATGTAAGTGTATTGTTTTTGTATTTGTTTGGGCCTTTCTTGTTAGTGCACGTGAAGGAAGGATGTCACATTAGAATGACTCTGACACATACTAAAATGACATGCAATGCCAAAGTACCATTAATTGAAGCAAGCACAACAATACCTTAACAGTTGCAAGTGATGCAAGAAGTAATGCCGAGCCAAGTGTTAGGTCTTGTCAAAAAGCTAGTGATGTAAAAGAGTCATCATTGTAAATTTGTAAAAGATTCATTGTTTAGTAAATTTAGTGTCCTAATTTTCTTTGCATAAATTATCAATCGAGACTTATAAGCTGATGAAGTGTAGTGCACTGTCTGTGCTAGTTAATCCTTCTTACTTCGTTGTTTTGTATTTTATATTGTTTTTGGGGTTTATGTTCTTTGATTCCTAATGATGTACAATTCAAACTATGAGAAACTAAATCTAAATTTTCTAAAGGTGAACCAAGAGCTTAAAACTAGTCAAAATCTAAGTTAAGAGAAGGAAAAACAGAGCATCTATCCTATCTTTCATCTAATCCTAATAATTCTTAAAACTAGAAGGTAAAGTTGTAAGTCATGTTGGAAAAAATACAGAGAATGAAATTAACTGAAGTACTTCTAGTTACTCTAACCTTCAATTTTGAAAGATAACCTCCTTGAGATGGAATTCAAGCAACTTCATGATCTAGTAAAAACTAAATAAAAACATGCAGAAGGTAACTGATTGGTTTCAACCCTTATGTAGAGTGAATGCTCAACCATTTAGTTTA
The DNA here is from genome assembly GCA_031772625.1 of Pinus tabuliformis. Taxonomy (NCBI): domain Eukaryota; kingdom Viridiplantae; phylum Streptophyta; class Pinopsida; order Pinales; family Pinaceae; genus Pinus; species Pinus tabuliformis. Next base: position 868,079,397 of record CM062820.1, on the reverse strand, counting down.
GGTTGGATATCAGCTTGAAATGATGACCAAAAACATTCATTAATACAATGCATTGACAAATTGAACTAAGAAATAAATAACAAAAATAGTGAGTAAGCTAATCAATAGTGCATCATCATTACTTTCAATCTTACTTTGTTTAGAAACAAAGTTGTTTCCTTTATGAAATGGGCTGTGGAAACAAAACTGCACAATTGAATTCTAACATTATGTTATTGATTAAAACTAAAAGAAATCAAACTACAAGACATCAACCTAAGTTATAAACACTTCTAAAAGTAAATGAGCAATTTAAAATTGAACAGAAATAAGAAAACAAATGAAAAGAAAACCTCCTTCAGCGCAGGGGCCCTCTGCAACTGACCAGGTTGAGATTCTAACTTAATTCAAAATTCTCCTTCAAATGATCATCATTCAGCACGCAACTTTGTATTATAAAACAGGAACAAAAGTCCAAAATTACAGTGCTGATAAGTTTAAACTTAATACATCAAAAACTTTGAACTCCCTCTGGTTTTGTTCAACTGGTATTTAAAAGAAAATATTCATAACTGTCTTTTGAGGAAAATTAGCTACATGTGGTCTACATGTATTACAACCAGTCTGCATAAATGTTTGATTAGCTACAGGTGACTTAAATTCAAACAAGGTGGTTGCACATAATCGTTGACACAGGTGGCTGATCCGAGTTAATGCTTCAACAGATCTGTTGGATTTATTAATTAACCATGAAAGGGTAAACAAAGAGTCCTATTGCTTCCAGGTTTCATACGTTTGACTCCACCTTTGACTGTGGTCTTGAGCTGGCTTTTTCATCGATCTGGGCTAGGTGACTAGGATAGGATCCATGTCAAGACGATTCCATAGATGCCCATGTGGTCGGTTTCTTTGTTTGACACCTATAACATGTTCAACCATCGAAGTAGCTACGAAACACACAGTTAGCTACAGAATAGGTTGTGTTCCGTAGCTAATTTGCAAAAACTTATTTCAAATAGAAAAAACATAAAAGTATAATCATGTCAATCATTTAATGTTCTCCTTGAGACAAAATCTATCATTTGTCAGTGATGGGGATCTGTCTTTTATGGAATGTAGGTTTTAACTCTGTACAGAAGTTACTTGCATCTAAATTCTAAAACACATAAAATAAACAATGTGAGAGCATAACACATAAAACACATATACACAAAGATTTCCCCCTGGATCCCAAAACCGGGACTACCAGTTTGATTTTTTCATTATATTCCTTTCAATGTTATAATACATATTTATACATGTCGAAGCATCCAATACCATGGACCAAAAACCATCGCATCCAAAACCATGGACCAAAAACCATCGCGTCCAAAAACATGTGCAAAAGTCATGCACAAACCATAGGTGAGTCCACCCAACCTAACATAGGGTCCAAAACCAAATTTTTCCCGGGCCAGCTTAAAGTGGGGTTACAGGTACACCTCAAACTCCCTGTGATATCCCCCCCTCTAACTCCCAGTTAAATATGTGGGCTAGTCATGGAAAGAATATAACACAACCCAACATTCTCCCACTTGTTGTTTTCTTTCCATAGGGGGCCACAAGAGAGCTTAGTCATTTTTCTAGCTGTGAAACGCCCATTGTCTCTCTACACCAAGAGAACTTCTAAGAGCTCATAGATTTTTTCAATGCATTTGCAGTATTCTTCAAAGTGTCCACCTTTACCAGCAACACCTTTTTGTCTTCTATCATATCCCTCACAAAGTGATACTGAACATCAATGTGCTTTGTCTTTGAATGATATGCGGGTTTCTTTGCCAAGAAAATTGCACTTTGGCTATCACAGTCTATCCTTATAGCTCTCTATACTAACCCCCATACTTGAACACAATCTCTGCAACCAAACTGCTTCCTTGCTTGCATGAGTGGCTACCATGTATTCTGCCTCTGTAGTTGATAATGCCACTACAGATTGTTTCTTACTCATCCAACTGACTGCACCTCCAAATAGGTTAAACACATACCCACTTGTAGATCTTCTCTGATCCAGATCTCCAGCCCAGTCTGCATCAACAAAGCCATGAATATCCAACACTTTGTCCAATCCTAGTCTTCCTTGGTAGCATAAACCATAATCACTAGTGCCACGCAAATACCTGAAAACCCGCTTCACTGTTGTCCAATGCTCCTTTCCTGGTTTTGAAATAAACCTACTCAATACTCCCACTGCATGTGCAATGTTTGGTCTAGTACAGACCATTGCATACATCAGGCTACCGACTGCACTTGCATATGGAACACGGGACATTTCCTCTTCCTCTTCTTGTGTCTTGGGACACTGTTCACCAGATAACCTCACACCTACAGGAATAGGAACCTTCACCAGTTTACTATCCTGCATATTAAACCTCTACAGTATTGTCTCGACATACTTCCTCTAGTTTAACCAGAGCTTCCTCTTTGCATGATCTCTTTTGATTTCCATGCCCAAAATATAGTTTGCGGCACCAAGATCTTTCATGTCGAATTTGGCAGACAATTGGGTCTTCAAATCTTGCATAATTTCTTTGTCATTTCCAACTAGCAACATATCATCCACATACAAGACCAGATAAATAACACAGTCACCAATTAATTTAAAATACACACAGTGATCTGCTTTGCTTCTGGTGAAGCCAAGTCCCTGTATAAATGTATCAAATTTCTGATACCACATCCTTGGTGACTATTTTAACCCATACAGAGACTTCTTTAACTTGCATACCAGTTCTTTCTTACCCTTCAACGCAAAACCTTCAGGTTGCTTCATGTATATTTCCTCTTCCAAATCCCCGTGAAGAAATGTTGTCTTCACATCCATCTGTTCTACCTCAAAATCAAAAGCAACATCAACAGCTAAAAGTAATCTAATAGAATTTACCTTGGCAACAGGAGAAAAAATATCACCAAAATCAATTCTTGGCACCTGGGAATAACCTTTTTCTACCAACCGAGCTTTGTATTTCTCCACCTTTCCTTTTGCATTTGTCTTCTTCTTGAACACCCATTTGATGCCAATGGGTTTCCTTCCAGCTGACAACTCCACCAAATCCCAAGCCTCATTTTTGTGCAAATATGCCATTTCATCAACCATGGCCTCTTTCCAGAGTTTTCCATCCTCTGAACCTACTACTTCCTTCATAGTTCTAGGATCATCGTCAGTAATAGATAAAGAAAAATTTGAACAGAAAGCAGATGGACTATACCTTTTTGGTTTCCTTCTTTCTCAAACTGATCTTCTCACACCCGAAGTTTGTGGCTCTTCATCTTCTGATTCCTCTTTTGCTGTAGAGTCTGATTCTTCCTCCTTTAGCTCAAACCCTATATTCTCAGGTTCCTTTGGTTGGACTTCATGTTTAATAATATCTTTCACCTCTTTGAACACCACATCTCAGCTATACACAACCTTCCTTGTTACTGGGTTCCAAAGCTTATAACCCTTTAAACCATCCTTATACCCAATAAAGATGCACTTTTCAGATTTACTATCCAACTTGGTTCTTTTCTCTTTTGGAACATGTACATATGCATCACATCCAAATACCCTTATATGTGAAAGAGAGGGTTTCTTACCAGTACATACCTCTTGTGGAGTCTTATCCTCCAACGTTGATGAAGGTGACCTGTTGACCAGGTAACATGCAGTATCCACCGCCTCTGCCCAGAATTCCTGTCCTAACCCAGCACCACTGAGCATGCTTCTGTCCCTTTCCATCAATGTCTTATTCATTCTTTCTGCAACTCCATTTTTCTAAGGTGTATATGGAGTAGTATTCTGTCGTGCTATACCACACTTCTTACAAAACTATTCAAATTCCTTGCTGCAAAACTCTCCACCATTATCTGTCCTCAGCACCTTTATCTTCTTCTCTGTCTGATTTTCCATGAGAGCCTTAAATTCTTTAGACCTGTCAAAGGCTTCAGATTTCTTCTTAAGGAAATATATCCATGTATTCCTTGAGAAGTCATTTATAAATGATACATAGTACACAGACTTACCCAGTGATGGAACCTTCATAGGTCCAAACACATCACTGTGCACAAGTTCTAATATCTGTTTTTCCCTTATACTAACAAAGGGAAAACTCACCCGATTCTGCTTCCCATATACACAATTTTCACATAAATCAAAATCCAAAGAGCTATTACTCATACATTCTACCATACCTTTACCATGAAGTATTCGAAGGCCCTTCTCTTAAATATGTCCAAGCCTTTGATGCCACAACATCGTCTTCTCTCCAGAGACCACTAGATTTTCTGCTCCATTTTCAGGAACCATAGAACTGTTGCACCCATCAATAACAGTGCTACCTTGCAGCTTGTATAGAGTTCCAATTCGACGACCCCGCATCAATACCAGTGCTCCCTGAACCATTTTGTAGGTATCCTTCTCGAACACTGTTTTTACACCTGCATCATCCAGCTTGCTTACAGAAATCAGATTTCTGGCCAATGCAGGAATATGCAAAACACTCGGAAGTGTTCTAACCCTTCCACCTTGCAACTTCAACTTTACTTTTCCGTGACCAATGATTCTAACCTTCCTATCATCCCCTAAGAAGACATCACCACCATCATATTTCTCATACTCACAGAACCACTCTCTATGGGGAGTGAAGTGAAAGGATGCACCTGAGTCAATCAACCATGACTCATGATCTACATGTGTACTTGAAGAAGCCAAGTACACATCACCACCTTCATCTGAGGTGGTTTTCGCCTCTGCAGAAGGAGCCTCATCAGATCCCTTTCCTTTGTCAGGAGCTTTAGATTTATAATCTCTTTTGAAGTAGCCTTCCTTTCTGCATTTCCAGCACACCACCTTTACAGGTTTTCCTGGAGATTTAGATCTCCCTCTAGATTTAGATCTCCCACTCGATGACTTATTTTTGTTTCTGTTTTGGGACCATCCTCGTACAGACAAGGCATCACCATTCTGGCTCTCCATATTTTTCTGTCTCATCTCTTCTATTAGAAAGGCTAAGACTATTTCATCTAAATGCAAGGCAGTTGCATTGTTACCTATTGCAATAACTAGACTATCCCACGAATCTGGTAGAGAACACAACATACTGATGCACTTATCTTCATCTGAAATTTTAATATCAACAGATGCTAATTGACTTACCATATTATTAAATTCATTCAGATGCTTTGTCATCGAGTCTCCATCTTTCATCCTCATGTTATACAACTTTTTTTGCAGGAACAGTTTATTCACCAGAGACTTAGATTGGTACAAAGTCCCTAACTTGTCCCACAAAACCTTTGTCGTAGCTTCCCCTGATACATTCAGCAATACTAAATCTGGGACACACAATCGTATTTTGCTCTTTGCCTTCCGATCCAACTTCTTCCATTCTTCATCGAACACTCCCGTTGGTTTCGTACCTAGATCTATCGCGATCCACTGATCTTTATCCACCAACAGATCCTCCATCTTGAGTTTCCACAACTCAAAACTCTGACCATTAAATTTCTCGATCTCTATCTTTCCATTGCTCGCCATCTTCTTTCACCACCACAATCGATCTCACAGATCTCCCACTAAACAGGGTCTACCACAGGCCCGAGCGGAACCTCTCAGCAACAAAGGCATCCCCTTGAAGCCAAAATTGCTCTAATACCAAATGTAGGTTTTAACCCTGTACAGAAATTACCTGGATATGAATTCTAAAACACATAAAATAAACAATGCAAGAGCATAACACATAAAACACATATACACAAAGATTTTCCCCTGGATCCCAAAATCGGGACTACCAGCTTGATTTTTCATTATATTCATTTCAATGTTATAATACATATTTATACATGTCGAAGCATCCAATACCATGGACCGAAAACCATCACATCCAAAACCATGGACCGAAAACCATCATGTCCAAAAACATGTGCGAAAATCATGCACAAAACCATAGGTGGGTCTGCCCAACCTAACATAGGGTCCAAAACCAAAATTTTCTGGGGCACTACCCTGGACCCCATAAAGTGGGGTTACGGGTACACCTCAAACCCCCTGTGACCTCCCCCCCAAAACCCCAGTTAACTACGTGGGCTAGTCGTGGAAAAAATATAACACATCCTAACATGGAAAACAAGACAAAGAAGTGAGAAAACTTATCAAGGAGAGATTAATTCTGAGGTCCAACAGTCATTATTATAAAAGAGTCAATCTGCCTAGAGTCGAAGAGGCATTGTTGGGAGGTATAGGAGTCACTATTGAGATGTTGTCATGGTTGGGTTGTATGTCATAGTGTGATTGGGTGTTTGAACGAGTACAAGAAAATCATTTTAATTCATATTATATTGTGGATCATTGTCCCGTATGGGAGTCCACACTCTTGTCTCATTTCTGATCATTATAGGGTGGCAGGGAGGTGCTAGGTTGGTGCATGAAGTCACCTACAACTTGGAGTCTATGAACACTTCAGGGTGGTAGGTTGGTCTAGGATGTTGGGGCATCCGTTCAGTTGACTACTGAAGAAACCAAGGTGTTGGGGCATCCTTCCAGTGGCATCTGGAGAAGATTGATTTTCTAACTTTCATTTTAGTTGGGGCTGAATATTAAAAGAATTTATTAGAAAATCATTTGGCGTTTTTGACCCGTGGGGGATTTTCCACCTAAAATTCTTGTGCCTATTGTGTTTTATTGTTTACTGTTGTTACTGAATAAGCATTAATAATAATTAAAGATTAACTAATGCTCTGGAAAGATTTAAAAGTGATAATTGCTAAGGAACACTGGTTCACCCCACCTCTTAGTATTTCCAGTAAAGAATTGTCTCAATCAGATTCCACATGCAAAAAATATGCCTCTTGGATGTTAACCTTCTTGTTTTTGACGACATGATTTGAGAGGTTTCCATGTCAGCCCCCATTATTCATGGAAAAGGGGATAGTAACATGATTATTTTGAATAATACTCCATAGTAGTTTATATTATAGCTCTAGTTAAGAGTTGGAGTCAAACATAACCACTAGTAGGCTATTGGGCTATGTTATAACCCAACCGCTAGGAGGAAAAGGGGTTCGATTCCATTCAATTTCATTTCATTCCAAAAATGAGAAAATAAGTTGAGAGTGGATATGAAGATAGAAAATAGAGAGGGTTTGTATATTGTAGTAGCCCATGGGACATAAGTCTCATTATGTACTTGCATCCATTTCTATTCAGATAAAGAGACAGTAGAGCAACACCACCTTTCAACGAGGTTTTCTCCTGAAAGGGCTTAATAAGTTATATTGTGTTATTTTGGTTTGTGAGTGGATGTTATATTTTTTCTCTATTTTCTACATGATTATAATTTACATGCATATGTAATAAACAATAATTAATAAACCTAGAGTGTAAGGAGAAATAAACTCTCATAGTGTAAATTTCAGATTTTCTAATATATTTTAGTAGATCTGTTGTGACAAACTATCCAGTGGAATGTCCGTGACATTTTATGGATCAATTTTAGAACCTTGATGCAAGCCTATAACCTATAGTGCTAATACTCAAGATCAAGTGACAAATGTTGTTCTTTGAACCCCCTATCACTAATAGTATTTGAATGTAAAGAGAGTTAGCAAGCCCCAAACCTCATAGGAGGGCATATGGTTTCACAATATTATTTGAGATAATTCCAAAGCTTCAAGCACATGTATGTCCAACTTCCCCTCCTTGGTTAATGAGAATCCCACCGACACCTACCACTTTTTTTTGTGGAAATAATTTACCATATAAATGAGAAGGAAATTTTCATTGAACACACTTAATTGCAACTATATAGCACAATGGAGGAGTATTTTATGATATGCATGTACTTAGTACTCATATTAAAGACTTATTTATGAGTTTCTGCTACAAATTTTTATATTAGGGTTAAAGAAAAATATAAAAAATGAACTCAAATTACTAGATATCACTGATGTAGGGTAAGCCACAACAAGAAGACAAACTTGTTAAAGAGAAATTGATGTCCTATTAGCAACCCACTTGTCCCAAATTTGAAAAATTAAGTTCCAAATATATTCCTCCTTAAAAAAGATTTCACGATCAACTTTAATCTTCCTTGTATTTTATGGTTAAATCACTTATGCATCTGACATAAAAATTGATAATGAATAACCTAGTAGTAAAAGTATCATTTCAACGCTCTATGTTACCAACATGATAGGTATTTCTCAAGCACATACTCTTAAATTTGTTGGCTATCTAAAGAAAATGAAAGTAACCTAAGTGCTCAAGTTCACATAACTTCATAGATACAAGAATAGAAAAAACAATTGAATATGTTTGTTCACCCCACTCCAACTTGTATCTTACAATATTGGGAGACAAACTACATGCAATGAGGAGTTCCACAAGGTAGAATTGTCTATTAAATATTACACATTAAAATATTCAATGTATGCCATGGTTATCAAGGGATTATATGTTGCCTACGATCCTAATGGTTGACCATTGTTAGTAGTATAGGGTTAAACCTAAAATGAAAATTTGCAAAATTTTATGAAAATGGAAAAAAATTCAAGTTTCATGTAATTAGAATCCCACCCCCTGAAATTGTCTCATCCAATAGTCTCATCCAATAGAATGTATAAAATGATTAATAAAAGGTTCCAAGCCCATTTTTAGCATTACTACTCAATGGAGATAGCTCCATATCAAAATTGAGAATCCAAAAGAATTAGATGAGATTCTTGGGGGATATATTAGCATTTTCCAAGACTTGCATCATGGGCTACTTCTAGAATGATCCAAATATCATATCATAGAACTATTTGATATATTAGGCCCAATTAGGGAAAAATATTACAAGTATTTTCATAGACAAAAAATGAAAATTGAATTCCTTGTTCAAGAATTATTAGAATATATCATAGTAACCCAACAAAAAATTCCATATTTGGCTCTAGTCATACCCATAAGGTAAAATCATGGTTCATATGAAGTACATATCAATTATTGATCATTATACAAAATTACCATTAGAGATAAATTTCCCATTCCATTTGTGGATGAATGATCTTCACAATGCTACATATTTCTCCAATATTGACATGAAATTAGGCTATTACCAAATAAGAGTACATGAAGAGGATATTCCCAAAATTTATTTTTATGCCCATGAAGGCTTGTATTAATTTTGTGTCATGCCCTTTGGACTATCAAATGCCCCAGATACCTTCCAAGCACTGAGGAATGACTTATTTTGTCCACATCTATGGAATTTGTATATGTATTCTTTGATGATATATTAGTCTACAACAAAAATTGGAGCTTCCCTCTCAAACATGTAGAGACATTGTTGAAATTTTTACTAAACAAACCAAAATATAGTTTTGGAAGGGAAGAAATAGAGTTTATGGGCCACATGGTTTTAGCTAAAATGAATCAAGGTAGACCCAAAGAATATTACGTTGATTATAGATTTGCATATTCCCAAAAACTATCAAATCATTACAAGGATTCCTAGGCTTATGAGTTATAACAAAATATTTGTAAAGAACTAGAAAATATTGTAGCCTTGCTTTCAACACTATTGAAGGACCTGTTTAGGTTGGATGATTTAAGAAAATATTGTTTAAGAAAATGAAGATTTTAATGGTGTTCACTCCTATTTTGGCTACCCTATACTTCACAAAATAAATTGTCCTTAAATTTTATGCTTCAAGGGAAAGAGTAGTTGCTATATCTATGTAGGAAAAACATCCTATTACCTTTGAAAGTTGAAGATTAAAACCAAGAGAGCAAGCAAAATTAACATCTTGAAAAGAAATGTTGGTAATCATCCACAACTTGCTAAAGTGGAAAATATACTTGTTAAGTGAAAAATTATTGGTCAAAACTATTCAAAATAACTTTAGATATATCCTAAAATAGAAGAGGTTATCATTATAACAACAAAAATAGATAAGCAAAATATAATTTTTTACTTTGAGACTCTCTATAAGAAGGGCAAGGAAAATCAAGTTGTATATAACTTATCAAGGAAAGAAGAGGGATATGTGACACTACTCAATGTCAATTGTAATCCTTGCATGGATTTCAAAAGTTCAAGTAATGTGAAAAGTCCAAAAAACAAGAACAAAATTGAGGAGGTTGCAAGCAATGGTGCATCAAACTCAAGATTTGTTAGGGAATCCAATTCTTATTAAAGAGAATCATGGTTCCTTGATTGCAGACCAAATTGAAATTTTCAAAACATACTACAATATCCAACAATCTTCTTTTGGAAGGGAATGAAAGTTGATATTCATAAATATGTGGCTAGATGTGATACTTGTTAGCACCTAAAGTTTGAATTTGTTGCATGTATGATGCAGGAGCATCGAACTTAGCCAGTAATGTGGAAACTTGTTCACATGTTGTGGCTAAACAGGGTGAAATTCATCAAGTGTTGGGTCAAAATTAGTTTTTACTGAGAGGGTTGGACCTCTCTAATAGTTTTTTATAATTTATTATTGTAATAAGTGAGAGACTATATTATTTTAGATTTAGAGATAGAGTTGTTAGCATAGGTGTGAGGAAGAGATAAGAAATAGAGGATTTGTTGTTAGATCTCTTAAGAATAGTAGATTGTTGTTAGATATTATTAGAGGAATTGTTTGAGTAATAAAAGGATGAAAATGTAATAAGTGAGAGGATAGGAGAGGTTTGGAGTGGAGCGAGAGCTCAGAGAGGTGTGTGGACTGTATTTGGTGAAAACAGACGTCATTTTCCTGTGTAATCTGGCCTAAGGCCGAGACTCTGTTCTTATATATATTATGAATGAAATTAGTGTTGCATGAATAATCATGTGAAGAGCCATGGAGGTTTGAGTGTTTGCTTTTCCATGTTTTCGATTGAAATGGTAGTGGCCCTATGTTTTTATTCTTAACAGTAAAGAATTCCCGTGAATAAGGCCAAACTGGTATAGCTTGGGTCTACAATAGGAAAGCCCACTAACACAGAGAACTGGTGCAAAAACAACTATCGGAACCATTGAGTGGACTTGAAATAATTTCCAGTTTTATTTTGGGACTTATCGGGTCCGTGTAACCCTATCGCAATCGGGCCTTTATATTTTCCACAGTGCATCGGAAAAATCATTATAAAGGGAGATCGTGTTAAACACTTAGCAGATTTCCTAAGGCGGATTTGAGAGTTATATAATCGAGCATTAAGTGTTATCGGGTCCGGCGGAGCTATTGCATCGGTTAGATGGAGCGACCAACCCTTGCGATTGCGATCACTGATTGTGTCACATCGGCATATCGGGAGTGGACTGATATATATATTAAAACGACCTTTGGAAATCGTTGATTGTGATAGCGATATCGCATCGGAACTGTGGAAAGTGCCGATAGTTGGAAACCTGCACTGTCGACCATCGATACTGTAATTGGATCCTGACCATCCGATCGATCAGATCCGGATCTGCAAATATAACCCCATATATGTGTTAAAAGGCATTCAACCACTATTTTTCAATAATTTTGAATGTTTTGGGTCCCGAAAGGGATTAAAGCGCTGATTTTCGATTTTGAAGGATTTTTTAGTCCTGATAAGGGAAAAAGCATTATTTTAATAAGGAATTGATCCCGAAGAGGGGAGGGGTGATTGTGGGCGTAAAGATCCATTATGGGTTATATTAATTCATTGTTTCTGCTGCACCATTTTTGGTATCAGAGCATAAGAAAGAGGTGTTTGTAGCAAAGATTCCACCGAGGAGAGGAATTGGTCGAGGAAGACCATAACCAAATGCAATTTTGTTGGAAGATATGCGGAGTTTGCATGCACGAATGGAGACAATAGAGACAGCCCAAAGAAGAGAACCTGATGATGGAGCTGAGAGTTCTTCAGAAGAATCTGTTGCAGATGTGGGAGAAGTAGAGGAAGAAAATGAAACTGCCAAAGTCCTCAAGATGTTGGCAAAGTAGGAAGCAAACCCAAGATGGAGATCCCTATGTATGAAGAGAGTCTAAATGCAGAGGAGCTTATGGATTGGATTAGATCCATAGACCAGTACTTTGACTATGAAGAGGTTGAGGAGAATAAGATGGTGAATTTTGCAGTCACCAGGTTGAAGGGTCATGCAGCCATCTGGTGGGACAAGGTACAGACATCAAGAATGAGGAAAGGGAAATCTAAAATCAAGCAATGGGATAAAATGGTAAGTAAACTGAAAGCCAAGTTTTTGCCTAAAGACTATCATTTGAATCTCTTTACGCAATTGCAAAATTTGAAATAGAAAGGAATGTCCATTAAGGAGTACACAGATGAATTCTATTGATTAAGTATTAGAGCAGGGCATGTAGAAGATGATGTGGAAAAGATAGCTAGATATATAAATGGGTTAAGGTATGAGATACAAGATGAGATTAGCTTGTTAAGTTTGAAAAATGTTGAGGATGCTTATCAAGAAAGTCTAAAGGCAAAGGGAAAAAAATCCTGAGGAAACAGAGTCAAAGAAATAGAGGAAAAAGCTCAGTGAGAGGAAGAGGAGCTGCCAGATCCAGAGGAACGCAGCATCAGCATGAATCAGGGAGCTCAAGTGGTAGATCACCACAGAGGGGTGAATCTAGTAGAGGAAGATTCACACCCAGAGGAAGAGGGCGAGGAAGATATGTTAGGTGTTATACCTGTGGAGAATGGGTACACATGTCGTGGGACTGTCCTCATAAAAAATCAGCAAGCCAGAGGGGTGCAAATGTGGCAGAGGAAAAATGAGAGCCACTTCAACTTGTGGAGAAAGAAGAACCCCCTAAAGAAGATGTATCACTGCTATTTAGAAGAACTTTTCTTAGAGCATAAAAGGATACTGGAGAACCTGCACAAAGGAAGAACTTGTTCAGAACCACGTGTAAATCAAAGGGTAAATGTTGTAAGGTCATAATTGACAGTGGGAGTACTGACAATCTTGTGTCCACAGAGATGGTGGAAAAGCTTGGGTTAGCAAGGACAGCACATCCTGCACCCTACATAGTGTCTTGGTTATAGAAGGGCCATCAAGTCATTGTAACTGAGCAATGTAATGTGGAAATGTAGATCGGCACATACAAAGACGTGATCCTATGTGACATAATGCTCATGGATGTATGTCATATATTATTGGGGAGACCATGGCAATTTGACCGAAAAGCGATTCATGATGGGAGAAGAAACATGTATACCATAGAGAAGGACGGAAACAAGCACATGTTATTTCCAGTGAAGAATGATGTTGATAAAGGACTGCCCGAAAACAGTATTATGTTGATAAGTGGTAAAGAATTTCTACACGAGGTCGACAAAAGCAAGGAGTTGCACTTTGTTATCGTAGGGAGGCCCAAGGGAATCTTAACCTCTATGAATTTAAATGATTTGCCTAAAGAAATTGAAGTTGTGTTAGATAGTGTTATGGATATCATTATGGATGAATTACCGAATGAATTACCACTAGTTAGAAGTGTTAGCCACCATATTGACTTAATACCAGGAGCAAGTCTACCCAATTAAATTGCATATAGACTAACTCCTCAGGAAAATGCAGAGGTTGCAAGGCAAGTATAGGAACTGATGGACAAGGGGCTGATCAGAGAGAGTCTAAGCCTGTGTGCTGTGCCCACAGTACTTAGTCCAAAGAAGGGAGGAGAATGGTGCATGTGCACAGATTCCAGAGCTATCAACAAGATAACAATCAGGTACATGTTTCCTTTACCCAGAATGGATGATTTGATGGACTGTTTAAGTGGATCTAGATACTTTACTAAGATAGATTTGAAAATCGGTTATCATCAGATCAGGATTCGGGAAGGCGATGAATGGAAAATGGCCTTCAAAACAAATAGTGATGCCTTTTGGGCTCACTAATGCACCCAATACATTCATGAGACTAATGAATGAGGTATTGAAGGAGTATGTAGGTAAATTTGTCATTGTTTACCTTGATGATATTCTAGTTTTTAGCAAAATTAGAGAGGAGCATTTGGAACATCTTAAGTTGGTCCTGAAAATTCTACAGAAGGAGAAGCTACTAATCAATTTGAAGAAGTCTAGTTTCATGAAGGAGGAGCTGGTGTACTTGGGATTTGTAGTTTCCAAAGAGGGCTTGAAGATGGATTCGGAGAAGGTACAAGCAATTAGGAACTAGCTTACTCCCAAAAGTGTATTTGAGGTAAGAAGTTTCCATGGACTCACTAGTTTTTACAGAAAGTTTATAAGATGGTTTAGTCAAGTGTGTGCACCAATCCTTGAGACCATCAAGGAGGTCAATCAGCCATTTCGAAGGACAGAAGTAGCAGACAGAAGCTTTAATCTGCTGAAGAAGAAGATAATAGAAGAGCCAATTCTAGCATTGCCTAATTTTGAGAAAGTCTTTCAAGTAGAAATAGATGCAAGTGGAGTAGCAATTGGTGCAGTATTGAGTCAAGAGCAAAGACTGATAGCATATTTTAGTGAGAAACTAAATGATGCCAAGAAGAAATATTCTTCTTATGGCAAGGAGTTTGATGTTATTGTGTAGGCATTGAAAAAGTGGAGGCATTACTTACTGCCAAAGGAATTCATCTTGTATTCAGACAATCACGCTTTACAGTTTATTAGTAACCAACCAAAGCTAAATCAGAAGCATGCCAAATGGGTGGAATTTCTGCAAATTTTCACTTTTGTAATAAAGCATAAGAGTGGTAAGTCTAATGAAGTAGTAGATGCATTGAGCAGGGTAAGTTTCTTTTGCAAGAGTTTAAAGTTGGTGTTGTAGGTTTTGAGGAAATGATAGAAATGTATAAGGATGATGAGGATTTTAGAGACATTTACATAATAGTTCAGAATCCAATGAGCCATAACAGAAGTCAGTGGATGGACTACCTCATTCAAGGAGGCCTCTTATTTAAAAGCAACAAGTTATGTATCCCCAAATGTTCCATGAGGGAGAACATAATCAAGGAGAAGCATAGTGGAGGGTTATTTGGTCATTTTGGACAAGATAAAACCTTTTCTCATGTGAATGCTTTTTATTACTGGCGAAAAATGCAAACTGATGTTAAGAATTTTCTTGAGAAATGCATGGTATGTCAGTATGCGAAAGGAAGGAGTCATAATATAGGACTATATCAGTCACTACCCATACCAGATCGACCATGGGATGTAGTTAGTATGGACTTTGTTCTGGGTTTACCAAAAACTCATAGAGGAAACGATTCTATTTATGTTGTAGTAGATAGGTTTTATAAAATGACACATTTTATTGCTTGTAGGAAAACTAGTGATGCAACACACATAGCTAATTTATTCTTTTCAAAGATTGTAAGATTGCATGGTTTACCTATAAGCATTGTATCAGATCGAGATACCAAATTTGTAGGGAATTTATGGAGGACACTTTGGAAGAAACTGGGAACTAACCTCAGTTTTAGTTAAGCATACCATCCTCAGACAAATGGACAAACTGAAGTAGTGAATAGGAGCTTGGGGTATATATTAAGGAGTTTAGTATATCAGAATCCCAAACAGTGGGATTTGGCATTAACTCAAGCTGAATTCGCTTACAATGATACACCAAATCGAAGCACTAGAATGATTCCATTTCAAATTGTCTTTGGAATGCATCCGAGATAAGTCTATGAGCTTAGGGATTTGGGAAAACAGGAAGCCAAGAGTGCAAGTGCTGAAGATTTTGCAGAACAAATGCAGAGGTTACAGGAAGAAGTTAAAGGTAAATTGCAGGAAAGAAGCAGTAGATACAAGCAGAGAGCAGACCTAAAAAGAAGAGAAAAAGAGTTCCAAGTGGGAGACTTAGTGATGGTGCATTTGAGGAAAGAGAGATTTCCTACAAAAACTTATAACAAACTGAAAATGAAGAAGATAGGACCTTTTAAAATTAAAAGGAAATTTTCAACCAATGCATATGAGATCGAGTTGCCAGAAGGGATTGGCATATCCCCCATTTTTAATGTTGTAGACTTATATCCATTCAGAGAGGTAGAGACAGAGTTGCAGAATGAAGCTATAGGTGATGAAGTTCAAACCGTGGATTGGGAGGAACAGGTACCAAAATCAATCAAGAAAGAAGTTGAAGCTATCTTGGATCAAAGAATATTCAAGAAAACCAGAGGGTAGACATATTTCCAGTATCTAGTTAAGTGGAAGAAGCAGCCAATGGAAGATTCCAATTGGTTGATAGCAACTGAACTATAGAAATATGGAGTAAGTCCTGACAGCTTGAAGGACAAGTCTTTTATTCCTCGGGAGTTTGATGCAAGAGCACCGGAACTTAGCCAGCAATGTGGAAACTTGTTCACATGTTGTGGCTAAACAAGGTGAAATTCATTGAGTGTTGGGTCAAAATCAGTTTTTACTGAGAGCGTTGGACCTCCCTAATAGTTTGTTATAATTTATTATTGTAATAAGTGAGAGACTATCTTATTTTAGGTTTAGAGATAGAGTTGTTAGCATAGGTGTGAGGAAGAGCTAAGAAATAGAGGATTTGCTATTAGATCTCTTAAGAATAGTAGATTGTTGTTAGATATTGTTAGAGGAATTATTTGAATAATAAAAGGATGAAAATGTAATGAGCGAGAGGATAGGAGAGGTTTGGAGTGGAGCGAGAGCTCAAAGAGGTGTGTGGACTGTATTTGGTGAAACAAAGGTCATTTTCCTGTGTAATCTGGATTAAGGCCGAGACTATGTTCTTATGTACATTATGAATGAAATCAGTGTTGCGTGAATAATCGTGTGAAGAGCCGTGGAGGTTTGAGTGTTTGCTTTTCTATGTTTTCGATTGAAATGGTAGTGGCCCTATGTTTTTATTCTTAATAGTAAAGAATTCTCATGAATATGGCCAAACTGGTATAGCTTGGGTCCGTGAGTGGAAAGCCCACTAACACAGAGAACTGGGGCAAAAACAACTATCGAAACCATTGAGTGGACTTGAAATAATTTCCAGTTTGATTTTGGGACTTATCAGGTCCGTGTAACCCCATCGCAATCAGGCCTTTATATTTTCCACAATGCATCGGCAAAATCATTATAAAGGGAAATCATGCTAAACACTTAGCGGATTTCATAAGGCGGATTTGAAAGTTATACAATTGAGCGTTAAGTGTTATCGGGTTTGGCGGAGCTATCGCAACGGTTAGGTGGAGTGACCAACCCTTGCGATTACGATCGTCGATTGTGTCACATTGGCATATTGGGGGTGGAGTGATATATATATTAAAGCGACCTTTGAAAATCGCCAATTGTGATAGCGATATCACATCGGAACTGTGGAAAGCGTCGATATTTGGAAACCCGCACTGCCAACCACCGATATTGAGATTGGATCCTAACCATCTAATCGGTCATATCCGGATCTACATATATAACCCCATATATGTGTTAAAAGGCATTCAACTGTTGTTTTTCAACAGTTTTGAAGGTTTTGGGTCCCGAAAGGGATTAAAGCGCCGATTTGCCTTTTGAAGGATTTTTCAGTCCCGATAAGGGAAGGAGCATTGTTTTGATAAGGAATTGGTCCCGAAGAGGGGAGGGGTGATTGTGGGTGTAAAGATCCATTGTGGGTTATATCAATTCATTATTTTTGTTGCACCAACTTACTAGTCTACTTCAACCCTTTCCTATTCTAAATTAGTATAAATTGAAGTATCCATGGCTTTTATCATGGATATTCCTACCTAAAAGGGGAAATATAACATATTCATAATTATAGATATATTAACCAATTATGCTCACTTCATTGGCATATCATCAAAAATCCAAAGCCAATCATAACTATGTGAAAAATATCTATGGACTCCATGGATTCCCAAAGTGATTGTTAGTAATAAGGAGCCAAATTTACCAACAAATTTTAGGATGAATTGCTTTACCAAGTGGGCATCACATTAATCATGGTCATTTCATCCCATCCTAAAGAATAAGCTCTAGATTAACACAATGAAATTAGAGGAACTCAAAAAATATATTCAATATAAATATGGTTCATCAATCTAATAACATTTTCCTATTTTATAGAGGTTGCAAATGATTATTAGATCTAACTACTTCTTGTTCAAGAGGAAGTTTTTGAGTGATTATCTCAACTATTTATCAAACAAACCCTATTAATAAATTAATTCCTAATATGATTATCACACACATAAGCCTTATACCTTGACATCGCGTCTTAAGGCTTACACTACCAAAAAACTAAAAAATAGAACCAAACATTCTTCAAAGGATTTTTCTTTGAAAACAATATTTGGATGAGTAAGAATTCGTTAAGTCTCTTCTTGTTCCACCAAAATACATAGCCTCCTAGTTGTGACTCAAATTTCCTAGCACCATTGGACACCATTAGCACTTGAAATGTCATATAGCCCTTGTAAAGGTATGATGCCAAAATTCCAGATCTTGGATCTACTCTGAACTATTGGATTTCAATCCCCACACGCATTTCTCCTAAGCCCAATGAAGTATAATTTCTCTAATCCTCCAACATCTCAAATTATTTGAATAGTTATTTCTTCCACTACATCCCTCACAATCTTCAATGTGTGGCCCTCCTTAAAACAAAAATTCTTCAAAAAAAAATTCTCCATTTTTTGTATTTGATGGATTTATAGTGAGAGTTATATTTGTCGATTCTCTAAGCTTCCCTTTGAGAATATCATTGGCATAAATTTGGCAATTCATTTCCATATGACTCATTTTTCTTTAGTAGTAACACTCTGTCTCATTCCTACATTTAGTTAATCCATTATGATTCTTCTTTGAATAAAATGCCACCTCAATTTCCTTATCATCTTTTACATACCTTATTATGGATCTATTTTCTTCAGCTAAGTGTGTAACAATCATATCTTCCAAACTTTGAGAAGGACACTAACTTAAGAGTAAAAATAACATTGTTGTATTTATAATATAAACTATTTAACATAATGGCTTTGGCTTGAGAATAGATCATATATTATTGACATGTCTATACATAATGGTTCTAGATTACATCTTGAAACTAAATAATTTTGGTTTTAGAGAAAACTTTGCATTCACTGCTTGTGTAGCAAAAAGTGTGTTCAACCTATCCCGAATTTCTTTGGACAATTCCATTGGATCTACATGATATAACTTTGAATCTACAAGGGAAAGGCCAATGATGTATTTGGCTTTATCATCTCTACTTTTCCATTCCAGTAATTTAATTAGAGCTCCCAATGCTACCTCGGTCCCTTTTACTATTCCCCGTAGATATTTGTTCTTTAGTTGCATGACATTTTATTTTCCAAATGTAAAAATTAAAACCAGAGTATTTATGTAATGGAATTTCCATAATTAACATCCTGATTAGAGAAATAAGAAAAGAAAAGAACAAATTACTACATTGTAATTTCATTGATGCCACAAATTGTTAGACCAAACAAATATTGTGAGATAATGTTCTAATTTTGACATTAATAACATTCCATACTTTACAAAAGCATGTTGCCCATATTATGTTTTGCCAATAAATTCTTTTTTATGAAAATACTTTTATGCTAGGTAAAACAAATACTACAACAATTAATAAAACAAGTATCAATAGACTTGGATGGCATATGTTTATAATATAATTCATCCCATGGCTCATTTATTGCATCACTAGAATATGGTGATAATGATATGCATGCATCCTTATGTTGATTATAGATTCTAGGATTATCTTAGAATCAGATGGTCAAGAGAGAGATCAAACAATTGACCTCTCTTCTCACTCTCTGATTATGAGATATTCCTAGAACCTGCAATCAACATAAGTTCAATAATGCCATTCTATATCATGTTTTTGGTTCTAAACCCATTTGACAATATTTCTAATTGATCAGGAATCGCATACCACATGTCTTTTACACTTTTCACCCACATAAAAAAATGATACAACATAGATTGATTCATCAAAAACCCTCTAAGCCAGATAGATTTTTTTTCATGAAATGTAGTTCTATTGATAGCGATGGTGAATTGGTCCATAAATATGAGTGCTCGAAATAAAACGAGGTCATTATTTATAACAAAAAATGCACATAGAAATGGAGACCATTTCAAATATGTTTGATCGTTCTCGTAATCTTGCACTTGGCCACTGAGAAGAGGAAACTATAGGTCCTAACATAGATCGTGATTCAAATAAATGGCTCCAAGATTCCAATGGGTAATTTCATTTGTACATGTATCTTTTAAATATCTAGAGAGCAACGAGGTAGGCATTCTCAACAAAAATATGTACTAAGGCTTCAATTCCATACAAAATTTCTAATCCAAGTTGGCAATGTAGCAATTAAAAATGATTTTCAAAAGATCCATGGATCTTGTGTAAAGTGAATGACAATGAATTTGAATCATCCTTGCTTTGTTACCGTAAAAGAATAAGATCTAGGCTAACACAAGGAAATGCAAGTAATTTGAAGAATATATTCAATACAAATCTAATTTATCAATACAAAATTGAATGTATCCTTTACACAAATTATAAATGATTATTAGATCTAATTACATTGGTAGACATGTCTATTTCATAATAGACCTTCCACAATTTTAATTTAATTATACAAAATATTAGGTGGATGGTAGAGATTTAACCTCCACGGAATATGTTGGAATATTCATAGTATTATTCATATATCAAGGGTTAATATTTATCTCCAAGTTAGTTATGCTCTTCTAATTAATTTATCTCAAATAAATTAATTAAAGAGAATGGCATATCAACACATGGCAAAATGGGCATGTGGTATTGATAATCCATGGTATTGTAAGCATAGTTATTTACAAGTTAAGAATCTCCAAGATTAATAATATTGTTACATGATTTTGAAAATGTTTATATGTTTAACTCATATATTAATTTTTCAATAGTAATAATAATAATAGAAAATAACATTATAATTTAGTTAACTTTTATGATTTTTTTTATCTAGGCAATATGAGATGTATAATGGGATAAGTGTTTTTTCACTTATCCTATGTTCATTCATATCAACATTTACCAACTATTCAATTTATATGGTTGCACTAGATACTTCTTATTTGAGAGGAAAGTGAATGGGTCACTTTCTCAACCATTCATCAACAAACACTATTGACAAATTAATGCTTAATCAAATATCCAACAAACATTATTAATAAATTAATGATTAATAGTATTATTCCATATGTAGGCCTTAACATATGGTCAAGCCAAAGTAGTAAATAAATTTCTTGAAGGATATGTGAATAATTTTGTGAATGATTGTTAGTCATGGCACAAATAGCTACACATTGTAGAATGATAATACAACACCTACCATAGTACAATAAAAATGGCTCCTTTTTAAGCTTTATATGGATACCTACAACATCAATAAAAAAGAATGTTGTTACCAATTTCAAATCATTTACTGTATTAAAACAAACAAACTGTATTACCATTTTTGTTGAAATCCTTTATATCTTAAAGGATCCTCTCAAGCAAGCAAGGAATTGAATCAAGCAATACGTTGAATTGAAAAGAACCGACTGTAAATTTTAAGATAGAAGATTGTGTGTTTGTCTAACTCCAACCATACAAGAAAATATTTCTTAACAATTACAAAAATCATAAACTTGCACCCAAGTTCTATGGTCCTTACCAAATTCAGAAGAGAGTAGGCCAAATATCCTATTCATTAGAAGCCCCAAATAAGTGGAAGTTACATGATGTTATTCAAGTTTCATGTTTTAAAATTGTATCTTAGAAGAAATAACCAAATTCCTTTGCTCAAGGGATGTCAATGAGTACTTTATCAAGTAGAGGAAGATACCAGAAGATGAAATCCAAGGAAAATGAAGAATTCAAATTAAGGCACTCACCTTTGCCAATGTTATGAGTATGAAGTGTTTTAAGAAAGGATCACTTTTAACATACCTAGTTAGGACAACTTAGGTAATGTAGCCAAAGTACTAACTCTATTTAATATGGAAATTCTTATGAAGAGTCATGAATCTATTCATTTGGTGTATAAACAAGTGTTCTTGCATCACTGTAAATGGTTACATGGCAATTAATAAATCAATACATGATCTTATATACTTGGCTTTCCTGCACTTCTAATTCCTAAAGGATAGAGGCAAACATCTTCATATAATTGGTATTCAAATTAAGTAACAAGTATTCATTGTAAATAATATGATGAAATCACTCCAAGTGAGGAGGGAGATAGGAATATCAACTCAAAACCCTCCACTTAATGATAATTCGTTAATGAGTTTAACTAACAATTATCAACTTAGTGACGAGCCATTAATAAGATGGAGCTAAGACAAATCACACATACAACACAAACATTCCAAAGGCATCTACCCTATAACATCTCTTATAGTTGATTCTATTGAATAAAATATTGATTCAAAAGATTCATAGGTAATTGACCTAATTCCAACTTCACCCTTTTCATTTTGAGGACCATAATAATTATAAGTTTGAGAAGTCAACTCTAGGCTAGCTTCATAGAATAGAATATTCAAAGTATATCTTTATATTTATTAAATATGATATTATTCCTTAGAGGCCCACTTATATACTTGCAAAACATCTCAAAGACATCTCGATGTGATACAATGAGTTGGGAACGATGGTGTCTATCTAAGACTGGGATCATATAATGAAGAAAGGGGGGGAACACCAATGGTAATGGAATGAACACAACTAGTGCCATTCAGGAGAATTAGTTGAGCCCATTCATTCCCAATTCATTTTGGGCCTAAGTGGTGTTGGGAAGAGCCAAATGACAAATTTTGGGGCTTCTACTTTACATATATGAGCTTACAAAAAAAAAAAAAAACCTCATGTGTAAAATATGTTATGTATAAGTACACAATAGAGGGATTTATAGAGTGGGTTTATTTTCTTAATGTCCCTTTATAGAATAAAGAAAACCTACTTGCAATACTTCTAAAATCTTCTTTGGAGAATTTCATCAAATAGTTTAAATGACAACTGATCTTAAATCTTTTCTTTGATGATGCTAGTAGAATTTCATAAAAGAGTAGGTAAAACCATAAATGTGACACTTTAAGGAGAAGAAACGCATAAAGAGACCATAAAGACAATGAAATAATGTTTGATAGCGAAGTTCACTCACAATGTGCTATTTATGTCTTTGGGCTCGGCCGCAAAGTGGAGATGACTCTATATTATATTAACAAAATGGAAGGGAAAGTACATGGATAAATACATCTTTATACCTCACTTCTAGGAGTGACCCAAAAATAGGTTGTTTAAATCCCAAATTCGACTACACCATTGAAATCCTTGCGAAATTTTGAGTAAAATGGTTATAAACTCGACCATATTTCAACACTGTCAACTATGGATCCCCAAAGAATCTTCATGATTCCATAACAAAATCTTTTGGGAATATTTAAGAGAATATTCCATATGAATATTCTTCTTGGTTTATGCACCCGCAAGGTTTTATGGGCTCATGGTTCCTATCCTTGCGGTTCCTTTCGCTCGGTTCCACCTGTTGGAAATAATACTGAGAAGGGGGGGGTGAATCAGTATTATCACATTAATAAAACTTTTTCATTTCCATAATCAGATTCATATATGCTACTTCCACAACTTCTTATGATTAAGTTAATTGATATTCAATGAGTGCATTAGAACTTTATCAACCATATTATCAGATAACAGATGCAGTAATAGAGAATAGATCATCACACATAAGGCACACACATGAACACCATGATATAAGGTGGAAACCCAATGCGGGAGAAAAACCACCTGCTGCAAGTCATCTCAATCTTCTTCTTAATAAGAAAATCCTTTTACAATATTTGTACTGGTGGAGTCTTATACCAGTACGGGAGCTACAACCCCCTTTGCTCTTGTACTAGCCGATCCATTTACTAGTACGCAGGCTGCTACCTACTACAATGCTCCAAAGATCTCCCTTAGCTTTTGTACTAGCTTAGATACTAGTACATAGGTGCTGGCCTACAATCTTCTCTCCTCCAGGTACCACGTTTCATCAATTTTCAGACTAGATACACTGAAGCACAACACATAATCTGAAAGGCCACTTTTCATCCAATTTTCATATTGGACCCAACAACAACATTGAAGCTCATAATCAAACAACCTTCTGAATCACCCAATCACCAGATCCATACATATACAATGATATTATGAGAGTTATCAACCAGATCTAGTACATAAAGATAAGTCATTAATCATGTTGTTATCTCCGCACCTACGCCTTCTGTGGCGCCGCGACCACTGCACCTGCGCCTTCTGTGGTGCCTGCGCACTGCGCCTTCTGTGGCGCCTTTGTGGCGTCTCCGCACTGCACCTTCTGTGGTGCCTCCGCACTGCGCCTTCTGTGGCACCTCCGCACTGCGCCTTCTGTGGCGTCTCCGCACTGCGCCTTCTGTGGCGCCTCTGCACTGCGCCTTCTGTGGCGCCTCCGCACTGCGCCTTCTATGGTGCCTCCGCACTGCGCCTTCTGTGGCGCCTCTGTGGCGTCTCCGCACTACGCCTTCTGTGGCACCTCCGCACTGCGCCTTCTGTGGCGCCTCCGCACTACGCCTTCTGTGGCGTCTCCGCACTGCGCCTTTTGTGGCGCCTCCGCACTGCGCCTTCTATGGCACCTCCGCACTACGCCTTCTGTGGCGCCTCTGTGGCGTCTCCGCACTGCGCCTTCTGTGGCACCTTCGCACTGCGCCTTCTGTGGCGCCTCTGTGGCGTCTCCGCATTGTGCCTTCTGTGGCGCCTCCGCACTGTGCCTTCTGTGGCGCCTCTGTGGCGTCTCCGCACTGCGCCTTCTGTGGCGCCTCCACACTGCGCCTTCTATGGCGCCTCCGCACTGCGCCTTCTGTGGCGTCTCCGCACTGCGCCTTCTGTGGCGCCTCCGCACTGCGCCTTCTGTGGCGTCTCCGCACTGTGCCTTCTGTGGCGCCTCCGCACTGCGCCTTCTGTGGCGCCTCTATGGTGTCTCCACACTGCGCCTTCTGTGGCGCCTCCGCACTTCCACAGCTGCAGCGCTCGAGAGATCACCCTTCACAGATTCGCTTTCAACTTCACTTTCATAGATCAAACTTTCAAAACAATAACCCAATATTTCAGATCTTAAGATATTCAATTGCAAGGATGAATTAGCCAAGTGATCTCCTTTGCTTTATATAGGCAAGCTTCTTCCTAAAATCATGGATCAATACCATAGATAACCAATACAAGGGGCCCAAAAACATGGGGCTCAATAATACCAAGGACTAACTACCATGGACCAAAGGTAAGTTCTCCAACATGAAAGTGCGTGAACTTTTTCTCTACATGAAATAAACTTTTCTCTACATGAAATAAACTTTTCTCTGCATAAAAGTGCGTGAACTTTTCTCTACATGAAATAAACTTTTCTATGCATATAAGTGCGTGAACTTTTCTCTACATAGAATAAGCTTTTCTCTGCATATAAGTGCGTGAACTTTTCTGCACTATAATTTATCATCTGAGATGAGTGGGTTTCCATCAAGTACAACATATGTATCATAAAGCCATACCAGAATCATAATGCCAACAATCTCCCCCTTTGGACTTGATGGCAACCTCAAAATCTTCAGCTCATTCTCCCCCTTTGACATCAAGGGCAAAGGGTTATGCTCCCCCTAAGAGCATGCTCCCCCTGAATATGAACCAGATCTGTAAAGAAGAAACATAATCCACAAAACACCATAAATGACCATGAAAGAGATAGAGACATATTGCAGTAATATTCAAATCAGCATCCATGATCGCCTTCTGTACATCCTCCATAATGCCAACAATGCATTATAAGCTCCCCCTGAGTACCTGTTGAAATATCTGAATGAGCTCCCCCTATGTATATGTCATGGTGCACCAATCTGATCATGCTCTTTCTGAGAACAAGCTGAAATGTCTGCTCTGCTATATAGTGATGTTCATGCTCAGGCTCCCCCTGACTGTAAGCAAGGTCTACAAAAGGATGTTCTACATCACAAATGACCTTCCTAAAAGATTCAATACATACATCCATCACCCAACCAAGTGGGGATATATAAGAAAAATGAAAACCAAATACATTACATCTTCATCCCAGGCATAGTGGGGAAACCAACATAGGTCGTTACATGACCTGAAGAGATGACACTATTACATCATGAGTCTTGATATGACATCACCTAAATAAGATGAACATCAGCAACAACACTGTATGATCTGCTCCATAGTATCTGTCAATAGCAACTAGACCAGCAACTTGTATTAGTGCATGAATCATCAAGGTATGTCCGCATCAACAGAATTTCACATTCTATGTGAGAAACATCATAGCCATCCAGATCTACATGAATCAAGTATCATCAATTGGGAATATCTGCATTAATCAACATATGTATGAAACAATCCTATCATCATATAGATAAGAGCTCATTCTCATCATGTCTCCAACAATGCAACTTTGAATAATCATCCATGTATCCAGCCAACAATCCTCATCCATTTGTGCCAAGAATGAAAGGAATCATAACTGTAATATATGATCTTTATGCATATGACGACAGCAGCATATGAGTGACTCAACATCAAGAAGATGTGAATTCAAGCTAAGTGCTTCCCATGCAAGCATCATTAGAGAATCAACCATAAATCTGATCCAAGAACCATGTGAACAACTCATAACCATAGCAAGATGAATCATTTATCCATATAAGTATCATCACCAAGGACTATTAACCATAATGCCAATAATGCATTAAGTCCATATGCTCCCTCTAAACCTATGCCATCTGTCTGATCATGCATATCAATAAGAAGTATCAAGACATCATCAATATCAAGTTAGAACCAAAACACTTCTAACCATCATATCGACACATCATTATTATTAACTAGAGCAAAACTGATCCTTCTCTTGAATCTGTCCCTACTGCCTTTCTTCAAACAATCATATACGCGACTGTGCAGTAACTAACTCGCGTATATATGCAACTTTCCTTTATGGAGTTTGCATATGAGATTCAGGACACTGAAGTTTTGTACTTTCAGCTCCCTCTGATTCTGGTATGTCTGTACGTTGTGCAGTGCCGCCTTTTTCTAACTGTACTTCCTTTTTCCTCCATATCTTCAAGCGTGATGATGACATTTTCTCCTTTTGATATGGTGCCCACACTTTGTTCCTGCATTCCTTAGCTATATGTCCAAGCTTGTTACATGCATAACATCTTACAAGTTTCATATTCCTCCTATAACAATCAGCAGCTTTGTGACCAAACATATTGCAAGCAAAGCAATATCCATAAAAGTACCTTGAATGTGATGATCTTTCTGCATAATTGTCTTGAACCCTTCTTCTTCTACATCTAGCTGCAACATGTCCAAGATTATGACATACATAACATTCAACATTATTCATAGGAGGAGTAAAGGATTTTCTTTGAGGAATCTCTTTTCTTGGTTGATGATGAGATTGATCTTTCATTTCTTCGTTGATCACTTTAGATTTCTCTTTAGAGTTCCTTGCCTCACCTTGTGAACTAGATTCACCTTCAACAGATTCATGGAAACCAAGACCAGTCTTTATAGCAGGAGACCTTTGACTACTAAGAATATCATCCAAGACTTTAGAACTATCTTGAAATCGTAAAAGCTTATCCTTTTCTTCTAGTTTACCTTTCAAGATATTTACCTCAACCTGAAGCTGTTCTTCCTTTTCAAGAGATTGCTTTTTCAAATCTTCTTCAGCTTTCCTTCCTTCTTCCATTTGTTCCCTTAGTTTGAGAATCTCCTTTTCTTGTTCTTCATTCAGATCCTGCTGCATTTGACGAACTCGGAAGGCACATTCTAGTTGAGATTTTAAGCTGGTGACTTCGTTTTCTTGTTTTGCAATAGCTTGGAGTAGATCTGTATTCTGCTTCTTTGATTCTTCAAGATCTCCTTTTAGTGAGAGGATTGTAGCTTCAAGATTTTCATAGTAGCTGGATCTATCTTTGAGTTTCTTGATGGTTGTGCTTCTTTCGTTGACTTCTTTTCTTAATGATGTCACTTCATGCTGCAATTTTTGACATTGGTCTTCCTTGTCCTTGAGTAGCTTTCTTACCTTGTTTCCTTCTTCTAGTTGGGCCTTTAGTTTGGTAGCTTCTTCTTTGAAATCACATTCCCTTTTGTTCAATAGATCTTGTTGATCTCTAATTTTGTCTGTCAGCCTTTTAAATTCTGCCTCTATTTGATATCTTTCTTGTTCACCCATAAGAGCAAATTCAGTAGTTTCGCTATCACTTTCATCTCTTCCAAAAGGAAAGATAGCTGGAACATCAGAGGATAATATATTCATACCTGATAATGATTCTGAATCTGATTCTGAATCTGAAGAGCTTCTTATACCTAATCCCCAATCGATTCTCCCACTGTCATAGTTCTTCTGAGATGACTTCTTTTTCTTAGGTGCTTTCTTCTTAAGCTTCTTTCCCATTGTTCCACAGATCTCCTTCAAGCGATCAAGCTTCTATCAAAGGACCTGCTCGGATACCAATTGTTGGAAATAATACTGAGAAGGGGGGGTGAATCAGTATTATCACATTAATAAAACTTTTTCATTTCCATAATCAGATTCATATATGCTACTTCCACAACTTCTTATGATTAAGTTAATTGATCTTCAATGAGTGCATTAGAACATTATCAACCATATTATCAGATAACAGATGCAGTAATAGAGAATAGATCATCACACATAAGGCACACACATGAACACCATGATATAAGGTGGAAACCCAATGCGGGAGAAAAACCACCTGCTGCAAGTCATCTCAATCTTCTTCTTAATAAGAAAATCCTTTTAAAATATTTGTACTGGTGGAGTCTTATACCAGTACGGGAGCTACAACCCCCTTTGCTCTTGTACTAGCCGATCCATTTACTAGTACGCAGGCTGCTACCTGCTACAATGCTCCAAAGATCTCCCTTAGCTTTTGTACTAGCTTAGATACTAGTACATAGGTGCTGGCCTACAATCTTCTCTCCTCCAGGTACCACGTTTCATCAATTTTCAGACTGGATACACTGAAGCACAACACATAATCTGAAAGGCCACTTTTCATCCAATTTTCATATTGGACCCAACAACAACATTGAAGCTCATAATCAAACAACCTTCTGAATCACCCAATCACCAGATCCATACATATACAATGATATTATGAGAGTTATCAACCAGATCTAGTACATAAAGATAAGTCATTAATCATGCTGTTATCTCCGCACCTGCGCCTTCTGTGGCGCCACGACCACCGCACCTGTGCCTTCTGTGGCGCCTCCGCACTACGCCTTCTGTGGCGCCTCTGTGGCGCCTCCGCACTGCGCCTTCTGTGGCGCCTCCGCACTGCGCCTTCTGTGGCGCCTCCGCACTGCGCCTTCTGTGGCGCCTCCGCACTGCGCCTTCTGTGGCGTCTCCGCACTGCGCCTTCTGTGGCGCCTCCGCACTGTGCCTTCTGTGGCACCTCCGCACTGCGCCTTCTGTGGCGCCTCTGTGGCGTCTCCGCACTGCGCCTTCTATGGCGCCTCCGCACTGCGCCTTCTGTGGCGCCTCTGTGGTGTCTCCGCACTGCGCCTTCTGTGTCGCCTCCGCACTGCACCTTCTATGGCGCCTCCGCACTGCGCCTTATGTGGCGTCTCCGCACTGCGCCTTCTGTGGCGCCCACACACTGTGCCTTCTGTGGCGCCTCTGTGGCGTCTCCGCACTGTGCCTTCTGTGGCGCCTCCACACTGTGCCTTCTGTGGCGCCTTTGTGGCGTCTCCGCACTGCACCTTCTGTGGCGCCTCCGCACTGCGCCTTCTATGGCGCCTCCGCACTGCGCCTTCTGTGGCGCCTCCGCACTGTGCCTTCTGTGGCGCCTCCGCACTGCGCCTTCTGTGGCGCCTCTATGGCGTCTCCACACTGCGCCTTCTGTGGCGCCTCCGCACTTCCGCAGCTGCAGCACTCGAGAGATCACCCTTCACAGATTCGCTTTCAACTTCACTTTCATAGATCAAACTTTCAAAACAATAACCCAATATTTCAGATCTTAAGATATTCAATTGCAAGGATGAATTAGCCAAGTGATCTCCTTTGCTTTATATAGGCAAGCTTCTTCCTAAAATCATGGATCAATACCATAGATAACCAATACAAGGGGCCCAAAAACATGGGGCTCAATAATACCAAGGACTAACTACCATGGACCAAAGGTAAGTTCTCCAACATGAAAGTGCGTGAACTTTTTCTCTACATGAAATAAACGTTTCTCTACATGAAATAAACTTTTCTCTGCATAAAAGTGCGTGAACTTTTCTCTACATGAAATAAACTTTTCTCTACATATAAGTGCGTGAAATTTTCTCTACATAGAATAAGCTTTTCTCTGCATATAAGTGCGTGAACTTTACTGCACTATAATTTATCATCTGAGATGAGTGGGTTGCCATCAAGTACTACATATGTATCATAAACCCATACCAGAATCATAATGCCAACACCACCTTGGCTGGTTGGCCCCTTTCTCCTCCATTATCAAATGGTTTGGGAAAGTTTATATGGTGCCACATCGACAAAATTTACAAATCCATGTCGGCTGGTAGGTTGGTGGAAAATACTATGTATAGTTTATTTGAATGGTAGGGGTCATAGGTTTAGACCCTCATGGACCCATTTTATATAAAAAACAATCATATATATATTTTTGTTGCCAACCTCTACCAGTTTTAGCATGGGTGTCGCTAAGTTTGGCAGTTGTGCCAAATCTAACCATAACTAAACCTTTCATTAGATTTATTTGAGATTCATGAATTTAGGCATTGGTTTGGCTGGTCCGCCAAGTTGGAGACAGAGCAAAATTATCTAGCGCCAACCAAAAAATTATCCTTTTACCATGTTTGACTGAAAATTTGACTGGGTATAACTTTTGAATACGAGCTTGGATTTTGGAGTCATCTGCACTGTTGGATTCCTTGTGATGAGATCCTTGATTTTATGTTGGTTTCTTTGAGAGTCGATGAATTTGAATTTTAGGCCTCTTATGATCCTCCTAGATCACATCTCCCCACTGAGAATATATTGGTCCTCATAAATAGGAACTGCAAGTTGATGAAATCTCCCACTTCTTGATATGCATAATAGATGTCTCTGGCAGGCTACACTTTCCTTTCCTTCATCTTTGTACTTCAAAACCAAAATGATGAAGCTGAAACCTGCATGCATATGAAAATCTATAGTTGCCAATGCATATATCACAACTTGTAAGATCCCAAACAAGACCTTACATGCTAAGAGTTTATAAAACACTCATGGTCAAGTTTACACTAACTTACAATAGAACCCATGTCCTTTTCTATCCAACTAAAGGAAAAATTATCACTATGTTGCATTCTTAAGTGATGTTATACATTTCATCACTTTTACAATTTTTTTCCCATCTATGGGGTCTTTTAAAAAAAAGCAACATGTGATTTACAATTGTGGCCATAATCAACTACTTAAAAATGATATCCATCTCTTACCTAACCAAGCTAATGGGTTGTATTCCTATAACTAGCTTCCTTGTTGAATTGATTCATCAATTGGTTCCTTCACAAGTGATTTCATAGGCTTCTAGTCCTTCTTTGGGCGTGGCTCTAGATGGAGCTTCCAACATGTGGCTTTCTAATGTCCACCCTTGTTACAATGGTTGCAATGATTTTTCTTCCTCCAAAATTTCTTAATCTTCTTTTGTGTCTCCTCCCTAAGCGACGTAACCTTCCTTAAATAGTTTTCCTTGGTGCAAGCCCACTAAGGAGAGTGTGCCTTATCTCTTTCTTTGAAATGCTCACTATCACTGGAAGGTTGTGATGTTCTCTCAAAATCTGACATTGAATAATAATTTTCACTTGAATACTCTCCTATCTTTATGGGTCTAGAGTATATTTCTTCATCTTCCTCTCTGACATATCCCAATCCTGCATATCGAGATAGTTCCAACACTTGGATATGATTCACAATACCCTAACCATTAACTACTACTACCTTTCCTTTATATCCTATCTTCTTCATTGGATCCGAACAAATTCCCTTGGTGTGCCTTTCAAATGCACAAAAATCACCATCATAATGAGAACATTAAACTAAACAATCATTGACATTGTTTACCTCAATTTTCTATTCTGAAGTGAATGAGGATGGCTTCGCTAAGCCTTCATTGCACTTCAAATTTTCCAAGGCCTCTTTTGTGGCATGTAACTAAAGTTGCAACCCCTACTTTCCCTCTTCTGCTTCTTGTTACACAAAAATATCGTCACCATGATTATTTGCAGTCAGTATGGGTCTATCATCACTTGTACTGTCCTCCTAAGCAAGTCTCAGACCTCAGCTCTTCAAATCAAGCTTTGGAAATGAGAGAAAAGACATTAAAAATCAATGTAACTCTGGTTCCGCACTTTCTCTCATGGTCACCTGCGGTCCCGCACCTTCTATGTACAAAAACTGCGGACCTGCCCACTCTGTCCCTAACGGTGTAGGTGCGTACCCCTGTGAAAGTCAAAAGGCGCAAGTTTTATCTTAAAAAACTCACTTTGGGTTAATTCTAGAGGTTTCTAGAAGGAATTTTGACGTGGATTGTTTGCTCTGAGGTGGTTCATGCATCCCAAAAGAGAAGGAGCTAATCCCTTGATGAGAGGAGCTATCCCTTTGAAGGAGGGCTTTATCCCTTTGAAGGAGGACCTAGTAACCTCCCTCCATTGCACTATAAATACAGGCATTGGGTTGGTTGCTGGAGAGGTTAGAAGCTGAACATTTTTGAGGGTAAATGCTGGTGAAATCAAGACTTCCTAGTTGAGCTTAAGAGGAGAGATCACATACCTTTTTGGCTTCATTGGGGAGTGAGTGAAACTTGTCAAAGTAGAGGAGACTTCTTGCTAGACCCTGGGAGGAGCTTGTACAGCATCAAGGCAAAGGTTGTAAATTTCTTCTTCTTTTGAATTAATACAATCAAACTCATTTTTCTCAACAAGTATCTTATGTTATTTGTTTCATGGACTCCTTGACTTTCATGTTAAATATGTTTTATGCAATTGGCTTTTCAGGTGCTATTTAATTTGTTTGTGTTGTTTGTGTTTGCAGATTCGCGAAAAGGAACTCATTTGGATCGAAGGAGCGAGGTGATCCACAAGCTAGCATTGGACCTAAGGTAGGCCCTAAAAACGCTTGTTTGTTATTGTTTATCAAAGCATATTTAGAGAAAGATAGTGTCTGGTTGGTTTGCTTGTCATTAGGTCTTCTTTAGATTCTAGGAAGGTCTATCTTGTCCGCACGATCGACTTATTCCGTGTGACAAAATGGCGACTCCGCTGGGGAACTTGATTGTTTTCCTTGTTTTTACTTTGACCTGAGAAACTCTATTTTTTTTCTGTTTTTGGCTTGTTGTGTGTAAAATTGGGTAGAGTTTGTAGATCCAGGGTTATTTTTAGTTTTTCATAGCTTTGGGAGAGGACTGCACCCTAGCTGTTTGACACAGTGTGTACTTACCCGCAGCTTGGCTTTTAGCACAGAGCGGGATCACACCTGTGCCAACTGTGGGCCTACGGACCCTGTCAAAATTTTGAAAACCCTAAAATTTCCTCTGTTAGTCAGCTTAGTTTGTCTTTAGAAATTGTTATCCACTGCCCATACTTGCATATAACTTGTCAGAAGCTTTCCTTGGATTGATTTCGTTAGTGTTAGGGTTTTAGGTGAAATTCCTAGGAGTTTTGCTTGTTGGGTTTGTTTTCCATTTTGGTTGTGTAGTGCCTCTGAGCTTAGAGGCTGTAGGGACTTCAGATCACCTTAGTTTCTACCAACTTTCTTATGAGTCTGGCCATTTATGAAATCTCCCCTTGTTTGAGGAATCCGCTTTGAGTTTTCTCTTTACAAAACTTCAAAAAGCTTGTGTTTGAAAGTTTGGATTTTCATTTTCAAAAAGAAAACAAAATTGGTTGTTCTTGACTGATTTGTGATTCTGCATAAATTAGTCCTTAGCTTGCATCTAGCTGAGTAAAACATCCTTAAAAAAGACTTTTAGTAGGCTTTGACTTCAAATAGGTTTTCATAGTTTATAGATCTCAAAGTTAGTCATTTTCATTAGTTTTGAGTGTTTCATCAAAAAATATAAAAATCTCTTTTGAAAAAAGTTTGTTTTCTAGTGATTGAGTGTTTTGAAACGAAAAAGGGAATTTTTTGTGAAATAACTAGTTGTCTCGTTTTGAGTGCTTTGGAAAAGAAAAGTTCTTCTTTTAATTTGTTTAATTGAGAAAGATTTGTGTTTACAAAGTATTTGCATTCTCAAACTCTTTCTTAGTTTAGAAGTTCATCGAAGAGAAAAAGATTGTTTAGATCATCTTAGGTGCATGTTTTTGTGATTTTGAGTCGAGTCTTCATACCACGAGTTTCATCTCCACACCTTTGGACTTAAACAAAAACCACTAAAATTAACGCTTAAAGTAAAATTCACCTAGTAACATTTTTATTTCTAGGGCTCTGATACACCAACTTAGCTTAGGCTAGTGTCTTGGAGTAGGAGAGTAATTAACTCTCCAATACAGTAAAAACAAACAAGTAGCTGTATCTTGTGGTAGGGAAGAAATCCAATTGTTGCATTTATGCTCTGGGAAAGCTCCTCTTAAAGGAGAAGCACGAGATCGTGTCCGAACCAGCGTGGGAATCAATCCTTCCTCATTGGGAACGACGCCAGATATTCACGTATTAAAAACGGTAAACCTCGGATTAACCATTGTCGAGGAGCCTGGGGTCACTTGTTGGTAAACCTTGGATTATGTCAAGGAGCCTTCAAGGGGATTGAGCTTGCTACTTTGCCCTTGCATGCATATCGGATCATAGACTGTTCCTGTAATATCCCTCCCCTTAATAATAAATAATAAAAATAATAAATCATAAATAATAAATGATATTAAAAAAATATACAAGAAAATAAATAAAAATAATAAAAATAAAAATAGTAATAACTATACTAAAACTCTAAATCAGAATAAATAGAAATAAAACAAGGAAACTATCAAAAAGAAGGAAATAAAACAAGAAAGCTAAAAATCGAAAGAAAAGTAAAGAAATAAAACAAGAAAGCTAAAAATCAAAAGAAAGTTGCATGTAGACACATGGAGTGTGTGCATGTGGTTCCCCTTCCAATGTTGTTCTATTTAATAGATGGTGAGGAAGATGAGAGGCATTCTTGTATTCCATCTTTCCGAGATTCTGTCTTTCATTCTCTTGGGAGAATGGTATACTAAGACCTAGGAGTCACTGGCGGTAGTATGTTGATTGAGGGCTCGCGGGTGGCCAGTTGTAGCAATACGTTGCACAATTGAGCCTACGGTTGGGTGGAGAGTCGTCCCCAAAACCTTGTTGCGGTAAGCCTACTTCTACCACAGGTAAGTGCCACTTGATTTAAATTTAATGTTAATTAGAAAAGTTAATTAGACATTTATTTTTGGACTGTTACATATGGTATTAGAGCAGGCTCAAACACATAGGGCCTATGGGCATTTTAATGTAGAGAATTTTGATTATTTCTTGATATTTATTATTTGCATGAGGTGACTATGAGGCGACTATTGGCGAGTGAGGATTATCTCATTTAATTTCAGCATCGAAATCTAGCTGCCATTCCCCTGATTTAACTGTACACCTAAAATATTATTGTAAAAGCGTCACTTTATGTTTTAGATTTACAGAGATATAGATTTGCACCAGAATACACATTTTGCTCGATTTTAGACCGCATCAAAAAATGTCAACCTGAAGGTTTTTCTCTAATGAAGGTTTCTATCCTTTGCATCAGTAGTAATCCTTGTGATTTTGGAAGCCTTTAGGCATCATAATTTTTTAAAAGGGTTGGAGCGTGAAGGTCATCCTTTCTAGTGCTCCAGTAGGCACCTTCATTTCGGGACTGTGCTAAATTTAACATCCTTATGTCATTTTTATCTCTATGAACTTTCTTTGGTCAAAAGCAATGGGTGCTTATTTTTAACCTCTGAAAAACCATTATTGAGCTAATTAATGGTGACTTTCTGTAGGACTAAGTGGGCCGGAGGATTTTCTAGTGGAAATCTTCCGATGGAAATAATTTAGTTTCTGGGTTAAAGCTTTTTCTGGTATAAATAATCAGTGTAAATTGTTTCCAATTGTTGTTACGTTACCCTTTCACCACTGAGTCACTGACCAATTGTTGCAGAAACTAAACTGTCGTGCCCTCTGTTTTCCCTGTTTGATGAAGCGCATGCATACAATTTGCAATTTCACATTTATGCATTCTATGAATATAGATTTCATTCCATAAGCAGGGGCTAAATTTTCTGGGAAACACTGGAGATATTGCCAAAGGTGTAGTTGGTGCTCAATCGATATGGGGTAGTTCTTCTACTAAGATGTTAAAGGTTTTCTTCAATTTTGTCTTTGCCAGTTTCGGTTTTTTTTTTGTTAACAACTACTCGATTGTGATGCAAATGCATTACTCTAATGGCATTAGTGGATTGAAACATCTTGAAACTTCATATTGAAAGTCATAAGTGGAATTTAACTTATGCGAGATATAATATATTGCATAAATTGAATATCTCGTAGCAATATTTTCATCCATAATGGTAACCAATTCAATTACAACCTTCAGAAATATTTGCACGATTAAAACAACATCATATCACCAGATTTAATTTAAAAATTGAATATCTGAATTCATAAAAGAGGGCGACGACGAAACTAAGGATCGTCGGTTTAAAACTGCGGGGGAACCCACAACAGGACTAAATTATAAACATGTTGATTAGCGACTGTTTCTCTTTCTGTGCAAAGCTTTGACCTCCATTCGTTTCATTAGTTTGTAACTATCTATATTTAACTATTATTCTATAAAGCTTATGAAATTAAATCTGCTAGCCGTGACTTGGTTTGTTAAATGGTTCTTTAGGCACTGTTATGTTGTTATGAATTTTCTCAGTTACTTTAAATTCGTTTTTCAAAAGTATTTACTATTTGTGTGATGGTGACGGTATTGTTGTATAACAAAGTTCTTGTTTAATACATGAATGTCTACAATATGACCATCAAGGAATGCTTATATTCATGAAATAATACAATAAGCCAAGCATGTAAACTAGAAACAAATATGTATTGCAAAAAAAAATTGCAGGAACAAACAGTGCATTAACTGTATGTAAATAATGTGAACGCACCTCAAAGAATACAAGCTCTGGCTTCAGGTCCATCGAATCCTCCTACCATTCAAACATTTATGTCGGGTATATTTTATTATTGTTTTACCGAGGGGTAGAGAAAATTATACACAAGGAATCATTATAGATTATGATAGAAATCATCCAGTCGATATCAAACCATTGCTTAAATGCCACGATTGCTTATCTCTCGAGATGTGCATGTTTTGGCAGGCTGTTTCATCATGTAGAAGGAATGTGCCTAATCTTTTGGCAAAATGTGATTAACAAATAACATCATATTTTTATTGATTTTGAGCATTTTAGTGCGGATTTTATTTCGTTGTGTTGGATGCCGGTTCTGGAGGTGTGATTAAGGGTTTTTTTTTTTACTCACCTCTTGTTGAGGCTAGTGCTGATGTGATCTAGTTGGGGTTAACTAAGAAATTTTGAATTTTGTCAATGGGTTAGGAAGGTTTGTTTTGACTGCCTTACAAATGCACCACAATAGGAATTCTGACAACAGGCAAATACGTTAAATGTCACTTGCTTTTCTTTTTGATCCACTGCGTTTCATCAACGGAAAAAAAAAAGTGGTCTATATTTATCAATGATTCAACGTGTTCGTCGGTGAATTTGATGGGTAAAATTCTGTGTTGGCTGTTATTATGAGAGGATAATTAAATTCGTTATATTTCGGCTTTTTTTTTAAATGGTAGTGTATATCAGCTTTTTAAATAGGAATTTTCAGCTGTTAATTTCATTGTAAGTGGTGATTTCAATTTGAAGTAGATTTTTCGATTCATTTTGTTTAAAATTGGTAAGAAATAGGAAAAATCATAATTTAAGTTGTCAATTTTGCAAAACCTGTTCTAGCAGGTGTTCTGTTTTGTAGGGGTTGTTTTCCGTTTTTGCAAGGGTTCATTTCTTCAGGTTCTGTAAATTTTTAAAGTTCTTTTGTTGAAGCGTTCGCCGCAGGTGTTTTTGAGATTTTCTGGAGTTCTAAGCTTGTATAGTCTGATTGTCTAGGTGTTCTGCAAGGGTTTGTTTCCTCAGGTTTCCTAAATTTTGTTTTTGTTTTGTTTTGGAAAGTGTTCAAGGTTTTGCCAAAAGGTTTTTTAGGAGACACGGTATCTTCCGTAGTCCTAAATGGTTTTCCCCGAAGGATTCTTGGAATTTTCTTAATCATTGACCCTGTATAATATTGTGCTTTTTTAGAAGTATTTTTCTGTGTTCAAGTGTTTTTGTGAGTCTATTTTTTTATACAAAAATTTAATTTAAAAGTTTTTTTTTCCGAGTGGTTTTCCTGTGAATCCATTTAAATTGTGCATCAAAATACCTACATATTTAGCTCCATTAAGCTGTTATTTTGTAAGAGGAAATATCCTTCCGATTGACATGAATCTGTTCCATAAAGCACCATGCGTTGTGAGTTTGAAGTACGATTTTCTCCATACAAATGTCAGGCCAATAAACTCTCTGTTGACTTTTGAATTCATGAATCCCTTTTCCCAATAGAAAACCCTAACAAGGCAACATTTTAAAACATGGCTGGCAGTTTCAGCGCAATGCCTTGTTGGCTGTCATTGGATTATTGTGCTTGCGGTTGTTATCTATTTCTCGGAACATGCTATCTTGCTACAGTGGCATATCCCTATGTTAGGATTTCGTTCCACATTAATACTCCTCTGTTCTTCTTTGATCTCCTTATTGTTAAGCTGATGGGACAGTCTCATACTGTGTCTACATAGCAAATCACTTTCTGCTCACTGTCGGACTTTTCATTTTCTGAAAGGAAAGTGGTCTCTATTTTTACTGTAGATCAAGTGATTATTGTAAATGCTGTTGCTTTTTTATATTTATTTTGATGATTCGTGTCGCAATTGGCATTCATTTTTCAAGAATTAATGACCAATGCCGGACATAAGTTCTCCAGCAGTAATCTTTACAGTAACCGCCTTAAAAGTCTCAGGATGTAATCCTTTTCTGGAACTAATAATCATGCTCATGGTAGTCCCACCCTCTTCTACGATAGAGCAGTTAAAAAACTGTGACTGCTTTGGACATCCAACTCTTCGGTCCGTCATATTTTTGCAAATGGAGATGCTGAGTCTGTTAATTTACAGACCGAAAGTTCCAAAAAAATAAAATAATACGATATTTTACATTTCTCAAAACCCTTTATTTACAAGACCACTTACATTTATTCAAACATATGATATAAGATAAGTGCCAGGTTTCCATAATAAAAATAACCGGGAAAGCTCCAAAATTCATTAGCGGGTCTCGAGTTCGAACCCCACAAAACAAGCCCTAATTGAGAAAGCCCGGGACTGTTTCCACCATAGTGAACCTCAACACTATAGTGGCTTCGATTCAACGCATTTTCTGAAAAGGCATTCCCTCTGTCATAACTAATAACGTTATGCTGACGGACTGTAAAAGAAGCAATCGTCTTGAATTCAAAATTGTGTTAAAAATGCGAGGGAAACGGTGAAATAAGTACCTGCTTTTATGGCTACGCTTGGCACTTCCTCCGTCATCGTCTTCTTCTTCGTCCTCTTCTTCATCGCCGGGATGTTCAGAAGACTGCTCTTCCTCTTTAACCTCATTTTCTAGGCCCTCATCGCCTTCTTCCTTGGCCTCATTGTTCTCCAGTTGCTCTTGTTGGTGCAATAAATAAAGGTCTACTTGCTCTCTAATGAAGGCCTTCTTGCTCATCAAATCAACTCCAAGTTCCTCTTCCAGCTTACGCCGAATGCTCGCAGTCGTAGTAGTCATTAAGTCCGCAGTCTGCAGAATTTCCTTCAGGCGCTCTGCGATTTCTTGCTCAGAAACCATCTTGGTTTTAGTGTTTTATCAGGCTGTCAAAACCACTGGAAATGAATTCTTCTCTTTCTGGATTCTGCGAGTAAATTGTGCAATTAATGATCATCTCTTCCTTTTATCATTAGACTCTGCGCCGCTCAAATGTCATTTCAGGTATAGGTAATACTTTCTCTCTATCTTTTGAATAAATTATTATTTCTTTCCAAAATTCTGTGCCCTGATTCCTGAAAAGTAGAATAACATTGCACCAACACAGTAGATTGAAAGAAATTTTTTTAAGGAATTACTCTGAATTTATGTTACTTTATTAATTCCTACATTGTCTTTGCAGTGCTATAGCAATCGGTTCATCCTGCACACTGATTTTTAACTAAGTTGTTCTGATTTTTCTTGATTTTCTGATTTGTTGACCCCAGCTGCAATATTTATGAGCCCCATTTATTTTTAACATTGGTCTCGATTGGTGATTCTATAAAATAGTCCACTAGTTGAATCATTAATGTGGATTTTGCAATAGTTCCAACTTTTCTGATGAACATTGAATCGTAAGCTTTGGTAAAGCAAAATGCAGGATATGTTTTACATACAATAAGATGAAGAAACATTTAATAAACAACTTAAAGCAAGAAACATAATCTAGCTGAGGGAATTTGGAGGCTTAGCATTGTAGATTCTGTTAAAGTTGGCACGACTGACTGATACAAGGATGAATTAGCGATGGTACGATCTTGACTTGCTTTTGCAGTGGTCTAGTTTTCTTTAGCTTAATATATCTAAGTGATAATGTGGCTGCAGCAGTCATCTGAGCAAGGATAATGAATAAATGTGTGTGCATACGTATGTGAGAGAAAGAAAGAGCGAGAGAATATGACCTCAATCATTTCTCTCTGAATTTCATCTTGATTAAACTAACAAAAATAATATCTAAATTAAAATTTCAGTTTTGATAATTAGATAATTATTAAATAAGACAGTTATTATTTTAATGAGTAATTATATACTATGACTTTTCAATGTATATAAAATTTATGATGTGTTATATGCTAAGTGTATACATTGTTTAATATCTCAACAAGTAAGTTTAGGACAATATTGGGAGGATCAGGTACAAATCACATATATTTATGTAGTTTTTATTTTACTTTTATAATTGATAAATTATTAGAATTATATTTTTCCAAAAATAGCATAATTACTATAAATCAAATTATTTTACTTATTCAAATTCTTGTGAACTTTGGAAATTGGTAAAAGTTGGATTTTAATATTTTTATGAGGGTTTAAAACAAAGATATAAATATAGAACAAAGGAAATAGATTGATGACGTTTCCATGAAATTAAGATCAAGTGATGAATTCATGGAAATACATCTTAAACTATGAAGGTATTTTTCACATTAGTAATACTTGAATTCAGAAAATGTG
Organism: Pinus tabuliformis; assembly: GCA_031772625.1. NCBI lineage: Eukaryota > Viridiplantae > Streptophyta > Pinopsida > Pinales > Pinaceae > Pinus > Pinus tabuliformis. The sequence goes on along the minus strand of CM062820.1, from coordinate 868,037,974 downwards.
CAAGGAGGAGAATCATACTTGATTACTGACACAACTATGAGAATAGAAGTACACTCCCCTAAGGAGTTCATGTCAAATGAAGTCGAATTGGAAGAAATAATTATAGCCCTTAAAATAGTATCCATTTAATATTGAAGGGATAGTGAGAAACATGATTAGTAATGGTCACAGTGATGATCTACATAGTTCAAAATGTGAAGAACTTTTGTTCCCAAAGCGTTGTTTCCACATAACACCACACATTTAAATTTTTCATGGACAATGATAGTAGTAGTATTTCCAACTATTTCAAAATCTAAAATAAATATACTATTTAATGAGCGAGAATCTCTTGTCCAATTTGGTGAAGAGTGAATTTACGATAAAGCAATCAAGTGGTATTGAGATAGGAACTTGACGAGATAAGGAAATATTTTTAGATGAAAATGATAATTTTTAAATAATGTAGGGATCAACAAACCCTCATGCAAGTAAATTATGCATGATATAAAATAAAATCATGATGACCTAGTATTTATATGCAATTGCATATAGCGGTATTTGAATCAGTAAGCCAAAGGGTAAATGGATGTAAAATCAAGGGATTTTAATTGTAAGATAGATGATTTAAATAATGATGGTATCACTAGTAATATCTTAAATGAATTTCACCAGAATTTCCTTAGGGAAGAGATAAAGACTCAAGATGTTGAGGCTCATGTGAAATTTAACGAGGTACTTAGATGATTACACCTATGGTGTAAATGGTCAACTTCCTAGTTGAAAGAAGTGGAAATGATTATAAAACTAATTGGTATCTTGATGAAAACATAACACTAATAACACTGATGAGATAACATAGAGCCTAGATGGATGTTGAATAATCTTAGTTCATAGTTGAATGTTTGTAAAGAAATTGATTTTTCTGATGAATCATGATAAGAACTCTTATAGAGAATTATTCTATATTTGATAAGTATTGAGATGTTTCTCATATAGACGATGTTTCATAGAATAATGATGTACATGTGGTTCTTATAGTGATGATGTATCCTTATGATGATGATGATATGAATTACGTAGCATAGGAATTATGATGCTATAATATGAGGTTATTGACATGTGGTTCAGTTATTATGTGAAGTCATGATATGTCTTGATGCAAATATGTTGATGTTCTGATTTATGATGGAATTCATGTGATAGTTGTGTACAATGTATGACATGCATGAGCATGCAGTTTGTTATCATTTATAATGTCGCGATTAAAAAGATGAATGTTCTCATGATGACATGCAAAACTTGCCATGTGGATTATTTTCTATGATACTATGATGCATTGGTCGCATGTTGAGATGTGATGATCCATAGGACTCCACAAATGGGCCGAGAGGGCCGGTTTATTTGATGATCTTGTGCGAGCCCATACGCACAAGGGAGAATAAGTAACACCATATGGGCTGGGGACAAAACTCAATCAACACTACGTATGCCAGTGGTTCCTTTGTCTTGTGTATAGCTCTTGATGGATAGCTCTAGAAGAGCTATGGGACCATCTTGAGGAGGCCAAGTGCCTGATGTTCTAGGCTTGGTGCCTATTATTGGATTGGGATGCTGAAGTCTAGAAGGGATGTAAAGGACTTCGATGCCTGGGGCTGTGCGCCTTAGTAGTTGTGGAGGGAGTGGGCCAGCCTTGCCAGATGCCCGGGGTCATTGAGTACCAGATCGGATGCCTGCCTTGGGGCAGCTGAGGTCTGAGTCAGGCGCGAGCCTTGGGGCCAGCCTTGGACTAGGATACAGACCGGGTCAGGCTTAGCCTGGTGCCGAAAGTGGGAAAAAGGACAAAGATTCCTTGAGATTTCCCGGGGTGTTGGGAACTTTCGATGCCTGCTGGTTATACTAGTTCAGCAGAGGGTGTTGGCAACATGAAGTTAATAAATAATAAATAATAAACAATAAAAATAATAAGTAATAAATAATTCAACTTAACTTCGGTACGAAGTTCCTTAAAGTGGAAGAGTATGTAATATCCCTCCCCTTAATAATAAATAATAAATAATAAAAATATAATAATAATATAATAATAAATAATAAATAATACAAATAAATAATAATATAAATAATAAATAATAAATCACTTAATAATAAATAATAAAAATAATAAATCATAAATAATAAATGATATTAAAAAAAATACAAGAAAATAAATAAAAATAATAAAAATAAAAATAGTAATAACTATACTAAAACTCTAAATCAGAATAAATAGAAATAAAACAAGAAAACTATCAAAAAGAAGGAAATAAAACAAGAAAGCTAAAAATCAAAAGAAAAGTAAAGAAATAAAACAAGCAAGCTAAAAATCAAAAGAAAGTTGCATGTAGACACATGGAGTGTGTGCATGTGGTTCCCCTTCCAATGTTGTTCTATTTAATAGATGGTGAGGAAGATGAGAGGCATTCTTGCATTCCATCTTTCCGAGATTCTGTCTTTCATTCTCTTGGGAGAATGCTATACTAAGACCTAGGAGTCACTGGCGGTAGTATGTTGATTGAGGGCTCGGGGGTGGCCAGTTGTAGCAAGACGTTGCACAATTGAGCCTACGGTTGGGTGGAGAGTCGTCCCCAAAACCTTGTTGCGGTAAGCCTACTTCTACCACAGGTAAGTGCCACTTGATTTAAATTTAATGTTAATTAGAAAAGTTAATTAGACATTTATTTTTGGACTGTTACAGTTCCCCCAGGTGTATTTGTCTCAGTTGGTAACCTTAGTGGCCATATTCTTTAGGACTCTTCCTGAGGTGACAGTGGTGGGAAGATCCCACTGTACCTGGAGCAGACGTCGGCTAGACTCACTTGGATTTTCTGGGGGGTTCACTTCACTCAAGACGGTTAAGTGGAGGAACTTGTGCCAATCTATTCATTGAGCAGGTTGTCGGGGTAACTGTTCCAACCGCCATTTCTGTATTGAACTCTGCGATGTTGGATTTCATCACCAACTAGTGTTTTCAGTCCGGAAAGTTACTGTTTGTGTGTGTTTGATCTCCTAGATTCTTTAGGCGTGTGATTCAAATTTGTTTGGTTCTTTAGAGACCTTAGGTGCTTTTCATTGAGATTTTACTTTGTTTGCATGTGAAGTAGTTAAAAGTTTTTAACTGTGGCTGAATTACCAAGACAGTCCCGTAGACTTCAGGGCCAGTCTCCTGAGATCGTAAACGTGGCTGAGTTACTGAGGAAGTCCCGTAGACTTCGGGGCCAACCTCCTGAGGAAGTACCAAGCTAGCTTGAAGGCTTGAAAGTCCTCGTAACTCCTAGAGATAGTAGAGTTGGGTCACCAGAAGAAGGAGAATCTTCTTTGATAGTACATCCTGATTTTCAAACGCCAGTAGCAGATTATAATCCGCAGTCAGTGTCTGTTTCTGAAATTGCTGGTAGCTTTTCATCTACTAGTGATATAGGTGAGGAACCTGAAATATCTGAGCCTGAAAGTGAATTTGCTGCTACTCCGACATCGGGGTTTGTTTCTCCAACTTTTAGTGGTCCTGGTTCACCTAGGGTAGAAAGAGTAATCACCCAAGATCTTCCTTCTGGACTTATTGCTATTGAAGAACTTGCTCCGAAAGAAGAAGAAGTAGGCATCCCTATCCCTGAAAATCAACCTGTTATTGAACTAAGGGAGTGTGAATCAATTTTTTATAGTCCACCTAGGAGCATTTCTTGGTATCTTTCTTTGACTAATTATTTAGAAAACTCATGGTTAAGTTTTTCACCACCTCGTCCTCCTTATCACTCAACACCTAGAGGTTTTTATACTCTCGTCAATATGGCAGGACAATGATCCATGTTTACTCAATCGCTCGAATCTTTTTTGTACGGCGGTCCTTCTGTTCCCTCTGGGTATCAGTCTCTTTCTGGTATTTTTTTGGGAGCATCTCCTCAACCCATTGAGCAAGGGTTATTAACTGGAAGCAATGGTACAAAGTCGTTGAGCATAGAAGACATTCTTATGATGTCAGGTTCTATTCCCAATCCTCAACCTCAAGGTGGCCAGTTACTGCCTGGGGGGCAGCCTAAATTAACACCTGGGGGGCAACCTCAAGGTACACAATTTGCATCTGGGGGGCAACCTCAAGGACAGTACATACCTATGGGACAGTATGTTCCTCAAGGTCAACCCCAGACTCAATATGTACCCCAAGGTCAACCCCAGTATCAATTTATACCTCAAGGTCAACCCCAGTATCAGTATGTGCCTCAAGGGTATCAACCCCAAGGTCAATACTCGAACCAAGGTTTCCAACCACCCCAAGGTCAAACGTATGTTCAAGGAACGGGAAATGTACCTTTCAATTATCAATCCTACCCTCAACCCGGTTATGGTCCTCAGTATTCTCAACCAGTTATGGGTCAGTACCCCGGAATGAATATAGTGTGGGATCCATCGCAAACCCAACAGGTGTTGCAGCCAAGTGTACAGTTGTCATCTCAAACTGTACAACCCTTAGTTTCTGGTGCACCCCAGCAACTAGTCCAGTCCAACATTCAAACTTTTGTACCTTCAGTAGTTTCTCAGTCTGGGCCTAGTACACCTCGTACTCCGCCTCAAACGACTGCTACAACTGTCGCAACATCTGTTCAATCTACCCCACCTACTTATGGAGTATTGACAGCTCTGGTTTCTACTGTTCTTGTATCTACTCCTCAGACATCTTTACCACCATCTGGATCTACGATTCAAACTTCGGTTCAGATGCTTGTAGGACAACCTGGTTTAAGTACGGTTGTCACAAGTCAACCACAATTCACTTATCAACTGTACCAGGGACAGTACCAATTCGGTCCTGCTGTGCAGCAGCCAGTTTATCAGTATCAACCGTACCCTGGGTACACTTATCAACAACCTCAACAACCCCAGTATGGTCCGGTTAATCTTGGTTTTCCAGGAGGATACAATATCCCGAACGCCATTCCCATTCCTAGTTATCCTAGATATCCTCCTCCTAGGGTTGGTCTCATGACCCAGAGTTTTAGGGACCCTAATCGGCAGTTACTGTTTATCGCAACTTTGGACTTACCTGACTTGTCGTGCCTAACGAACGATCCCATTAATTATCTTCCGTTTTGGCCGCCAATGTCGAATAAGTTGCCCCGTCGAACCATGTGATGACTTACCACCTCTGGTGTACATCTAACTCCATCAAAGATGATTCAATCCGTCTTAGACTTTTCCAACGCACTCTAATTGGTCTCGTGGCCAAGTGGTACATTGAGTTACCACGAGGCACTTTTTATAATTTTAGTCAGTTAGCTACCTCGTTTTTAACTCACTTTCAGTTGTCAGTCCGATATGACAATGGCACGGAATTGTTAACTTCACTGAAACAATCGACATCCACTTACATTTCAGATCATATTCATGAGTGGAGACGTCGACGTCGTTTAGTGAAGGTATTTATTCCGGATCAGATCTTGGCTGAGTGGTTTGTAAAATCTTTATTGCCAAAGATCACTGAAGATGTTGCTAAAGCCGGAGTTGTTACTGAGGAGCAAGTCATTGCTCAAGCACAGTACCTTGACTTTGTCTACACTCAGTCAGGTACGTTACATGAAAAAATCCCCGATCTTCCCAAGAAAAATCAAATCGTTGCAGCTCCTTCGGGATCTCATGCCGCCGATGGTATGATTGGCACGGTTAACACTAAAAGTAAGAAGAAGTCTTCCAAGAATTCTTCCCCTATCATAACCTTGCCTAACTCCCCAACAGGAGATTCTTCTGCAGAGATTTCCGTCGATATTCACGTTGTAGAATCATCTATAGCCAAATCAAAATTCGGTGGGAAGAAGAAAGGAAAGAAGAAGAATAAAACGGACAAAAGTTCAAAGGAGAAATCTGAAAAGGCGGAATCCAATGATGAAAAGCGCAAACCTCGTTATCCTTGTCTCATTTGTGACGATGAACATTTTACAAGAGACTGCCCTCATCGTGTAGAGGTTGCGAAAATTGTCAAGGGTTCCCAAACTCCTGCTGTTTTGAAGGATCCTTTTCTGGCTCAAGACAGCAAGATGATAGGTTCATCCTCAAGTGCCAATGAAGAACCCATACTGATGATGTCCCATGTTAGGATTGCGACTCGATCGGAAGATTATGGTAGTAAGAGTCATTTTGATGGTAAAGAAGCAGAATCTTCTCATTCTAATCCATCAACCTCAGCTCCCGGTTCCGATCCACTACAAATTGAGAAACCTAATCCAGACTTGGTAATCAAACCGCCCGCCAAGGGTATACTTCGAAAGTCAGCTTTCAATCCACATGCGAGAGCGGCTCATAATTATAAAATTGTTGAGGATTTAGCTGTTTCACCCTCAGCAATGTCGGCTTTGGAAGTGCTGCAATCATGCCTAGCACAACGTAAATTGCTTTTGTCGGCTATAGGAGCTGCTGATCTTCAGGACCCGAACCTAATAATTTTCGATCTAGAAAATAGTACACCACGTTTGCCTCATCAAATGGCTTTCCAGATTCCAGTGATAGTAAAAAATAGGCCTATTCATCGGACTGTAATTGATGAGGGAGCCTCAACGTGTATTATGTCGATACAGTGTTGGAGATCGCTTGGTTCTCCTTCGCTAAATCAATCCCCGACAATTATAAAGGCCTTTGATGGCCGTGGGTTTCATCCTTTTGGCATTCTACAAGATTTGCCTATAGGGGTTGAAGGAAAAACCGTTAGTCTAGATGTGGAGGTGGTTCATGCCCCTCTAGATTACAACCTTCTCTTGGGTCGAAGTTGGTCTTACGCTATGACCACGGTCGTTTCATCAGTCTTTCGAGTAATAAAGTTTCCACACAATGGAAAGATCGTAACAATAGACCAGCTGGCTTACTTTTCATCTGACCTAGCCTCTTCGGAGAGTATTCAGCATGTTGGTAAAACGACTATCCCATATAAGGATGTTGGAGTAGGATTAGTTAAAGATGCCGGTTTACTGGGAAATTTTCCTTTTCCTCCAATCAACGCATCATCTTCATTTGCAACCATTCATATGATTGCATCAGACACCATTATTTATGGTGATCCTTGGATCGTCCCTTCTGAATCTGAGATAGACTCGTTTGGTAATGTCATGCCTTTGAGTCCATATGAAATTGCCTATGAAGTCGTGCAGTCTTTTGCCGACCTATGTTCAACCGAAAATGACTTAATGAATGTGGTTCGTGAGGAATCACTTTTTACATCAACCTCGGATTTAACTACATTTTCTGAACTTGTTCACTCTGATGAGCAAATTCATGAAATCCTATGTGTAGATGATTTACCATGGGAAGATCTCCATCACAGATCTTCGTTTTTACCTGAGGATGATCGTTTTGAAAATGATTTCTCATCAATTTTTACAACTGAATATGTCAAGGAACCTTAGAATCCAATGAAACATCTCGATTCGGAGTTAAATTTGGGAAACATCTCTCAAACTATTCCTATTGACATTTCAGTTAAGCCCGGAATTGTTGAGAACATTCATATAGGTCCCTCGTGTACAGATGATGAAATTCAATTATATAAGGCCTTATTTCAAGAATTCCGCGACGTGTTTGCCTGGTCCTATGAGGAAATGCTAGGAATTGATCCCGAGATTGTTGTTCATGAGATCAAGGCTTACCCGGACGCTAAACCCATCCGGCAACGTTTGCGTCAGATTCACCCACAAAAAGTTCCTGCAATTAAAGCAGAAGTTGAAAAACTATTGAAAGCAGGTTTCATTTATCCGATCCCATTAACGGATTGGGTATCGAATATTGTTCCGGTTAACAAAAAGCAGGGAACAATAAGAATATGCATCGACTATAGGGACATTAATCGAGCCTGTCCAAAAGACAATTACCCAACTCCCTATATCGATCAAATCATTGATGATTGTGCCGGCAGCGAAATATTCTTCTTTATGGACGATTTTTCCAGATACAATCAAATCAACATTCTACCTGCCGATCAACCAAAAATGGCTTTCATTTGTCCATGGGGGACATTTGCTTATTGCAAATTACCTTTTGGGCTTAAGAATGCCGGAGCAACTTTTCAAAGGGCGATGTCTTATGTGTTTCATGACATCAAGCACATTGTGCAACCCTATCTCGATGACTTGCCTGCTCATTCATTACATCGAGCTGATCACCCCGTCCATTTACGAGCAATCTTTATGAGGTGTAGTCATTATCGTATTCGGTTGAACCCACACAAATGTGTCTTCTGTATAGAAACGGGTCGATTGCTGGGGTTTGTAGTTTCGAAAGCCGGCATTCGCGTTGATCCCTCAAAGGTCGAAGCCATCATCAAATTGCCTCCTCCTTCGAGTCTTCGCCAACTCCAAAGTTTGCAGGGGAAAGCAAACTTTTTACGACGATTCATTCCTAACTACGCCGAGGTTACAAAGGGTTTTACCCGGTTGTTGAAGCAAAACACTCAATTCTATTGGGATGAGATAGCTCAGAAATCTTTTGATGCACTCAAACACGCGTTGACCCATGCATCGTTGTTGCATCCTCCCAACTACAACCAAGATTACTTCTTGTATCTCACCGCCTCTCATTCCACCATCGGAATGGTCTTAGTTCAGGAAGATGAATTCGGAACGGAACATGTGATATATTACCTCAGTCGAACCTTAAATCCAACTGAGCTAAAATACTCACATGTGGAGAAATTGGCATTGGCAGCCGTTCAAGCTGTCCAAAGTTTCCGTCACTACATTCTACTACGTAAAACTACGGTAATTTCGGATTGCAACCCTATGATCTACATTTTGACCAAACAATTTCTAGGGGGCAAGTACTCTAAATGGATCGTTACCCTGCAAGAGTTCGACTTGGAATTTGAGAAATCTAAGTCTAAGAAATCTTTAGTTTTTGCGGAGTTAATGTGTGACTTCCCACGTGCTGACACGGAAACTGTGGCGGAGGAGCCCATTGCGGACGAATCCTTGTTTCTAATCAGCACTTTAGATCTGTGGTATGGGGATATCATCGTTTATCTCCAGACCCAATCCTTTTGGCCAGAAATTTCAAGGTCAGAACGTCGAAAAATTCGATTCCAGTCCCAACAATTCAGGATTATTGGAGATACTCTTTATCGTCGTGGGGCGGACTCTGTTTTTCAACGTTGCTTAACTCACGAGGAAGCTGAAAGGGTTCTAAATGACTGTCACTCTGGAGCGTGTGGCGGTCATATATCTGGGTTTGCCACAGCCCAAAAGATATTGCGCGTTGGCTGCTTCTGGCCGTCTTTATTTAAATATTGTATTACGCCGGTCCAAAAATTCCACAACTGCCAGATTTTTTATCGTAAGATGCGCGCTCCACCTGCTCCTCTCCACCCTATAATTGTCGTTGGTCCTTTTGCCAAATGGGGTATCGATTTTATTATGTGTAACCCTCACTCGGCCGGGGGGCATGCGTATATCATCCTTGCGGTAGATTATTTTACTAAGTGGACCGAGGCAATGCCTACATTCAAGGCAGATGGCAAGACAACTGCAATTTTCGTGTTCAATCACATAATTGCTAGGTTTGGTGTCCCACAAGCAATAATCACTGATCATGGGCGTCATTTTTGAAACGTTATGATGACCGAACTTACATGCCAGCTTGGTTTACGTCACAATAGTTCAACCCCTTATTATCCACAAGCGAATGGTCTAGTTGATTCCATCAACAAAGTTTTAGTTATCATGATCCGACGAATCATTGGGATTCATCGGTCGAATTGGCACAACATGCTATTTTCAGCGCTTTGGGCGTACCGAACTTCAGTAAAAACATCAACAGGGTTCACTCCTTTCCAACTAGTCTATGGTTTGGAAGCCGTGTTACCCATTGAATGCGAAATCCCGTCACTGCAAATGGCCATCGAGTTACTTCCAGCCACTTCCGAAGAGGAAAAGCGTTTGTTATACTTGGCTCAATTAGATGAGAATCGACGTGATGCTGCATTGGTGATCGAAACTCACGCAAAACGGATGAAAGCTCAGTATGATCGAAATGTGACCCCTCGAAATTTTTCGAAAGGAGATCTAGTCTTAGTTTATGATCAAGCTAATGATAAATTAGGCACTGGAAATTCGTTCCTATGTGGCATGGTCCCTATGTTGTCAAGCGAAAGCTAGCCAAAGGGGCTTATGAATTGGTAGACTTTGATGGGGACTCTTTGGGTAAACCCAGCAATGGCCTTTACTTGAAGAGGTATTATGCTTAAAAGAATGGGTATGGAGATTTTTAGTTAGGATAGTTTTTCTTTCTAGCTGGTGTGTGTTAGTTTAAACAGTGTGCTTAGCTTAGAGAGTGTTTTTTTTCGTCATTATTCCTGCTTATCTTGGTTTTACTCATGATATTGCAGATGTCGATGCCTCTCCAAACATACATTGGTTTCGCTAATGGTGCTTGTCGTAATACACGGAACATCTCTTCCGCAGCTTGGGTTATCTATTCGCCCTCTGACAAGTTAGTATCTATGCATGGGGTAAGCCTCGGTCAAACAATGAACAACATTGCCGAGTATAGTGCAGTGATTGAGTTATTATCTGAATCTATTTCATTTAGGATTCGGAGTTTGATAGTGAGGTTAGATTCTGAACTCGTTGTATTACAGCTTAATAGAGTGTATGCCATTAGAAATCCAGTGTTATTAAGATTATTTTTGAGAGTGCGTCTCTTGGAACATGAATTTGATTACATTGAATATCAGCATATTCTGAGATCTTTAAATACATTAGCAGATGCAATTGCTTCTCGAATGTTAAATAGACATTTGCAATAATCATACATGTAAATTTAAAACCATTCCATAACATGATTTACAAGATAAGCTGGTAATAGTGATATATATATATAGGAGTGTGTCAAAAAATACATCGTCCTCGATCATAGGTTGAAAAACACCTTATGGTCGACAAAAATGATAAGTACAAAAACAAAAATGTCACATGTGCCCACAATAGGCGATCATCCTATCACTGGTGATGATCTCTATAAGAAACCACTGCACAGGCCACCTTGCAAAGGAACTTCCTAAAAGGTCCCGGGACTCCAATCACGTAGCGCTGAAGTCGACGAGGGAATGTCGTCTATAGTGGTCTCAGGAATATCTCCTGTCAAGCGCTCGAGATGACCCTCCAAATCGGCCAAAACCTCTGCTGATTCGTCCTGTGGGGCTGGCACGGGTGCAACTGGTTGTTTCCTCTCGAAAGGCCGGAGAGCGGCTGGTCGCTGTAGACCCACATCTGCATTTTAAAAGTTTTACTATCAGTTTCAAGACGATGGAAAAATAAAAAAATTTAAATAGAAAGAAATGTTGAAAAGGATTTTACCTGACTCATCCCACTGCTCTCCTGGTGGAAGAACCATGTCTGGGTCACCACGAAAATCTATCCCAGCGTAAGGGAAGTCCTGAATGGAAAAGACCTGGTTTTCCAACCATTGGAAATACTCAGGTTTGAATCGAGCAACCTCTGTCCTCTCGTCCGGGTGACGGGCCATGACTGCGACCCATCGCATCAGTTTGGGCTCTCGAGGAAGCCCAGCTCCAACAGTAAGGTGTTGTGGGATCAGCATAGGAACCATCTCCAAGCCAAAACTCACGACTAAGGCCCCATAACCAAAGGTCTTTAGTCGTCTGTTCTTGGCCCTGGTCACTTGGCCTTTCACATTGGCCAACACGGCATCGCACCAGTTGAAGATGGTGCCTCGAAAGCAATCAACTGCCATACGCATTTGGGATCTAGTGGCAATATGTAATGCGGCAGCTCCGCAAAGTCTGGTGACAGTGAATGCAATCACCATGAGCTCAAGATGGGATATTGTCTTTATGTCTATCCCTTTGTCTCTAGCCTGGTTGTTGCAGTACTCTAGCCGGAGGCTATCGACAGACTGGCCACCTGGCCTGGTCCCATGCAGAGTCAAGTCTTCGCCTCTCTTAGGCAAACCAGTCAAGAAATATATGTCCGCCGGCTCGATTTCGAGCTGGTGGCCACCAATGAAGAAGCACTGGTCCTGTATGCTCCATCTGTCAACCAGCCACTGTAAGAAATCCACCTGAGCCCTCATGCCAGGAATGGCCCAGAATTTGTACAATTCGCATGCCCTAAAAGCATCAAGTGAAGGTTGATGATTCCATGCGGCGGCATCCACGTCCTCATGCTCTCGTTCACGCCAATCTAGCATGATGTACTCTCTGCATCAAGTACAAAGACAAATTAAAATGCTAGAAAAATTTTTGTGTGCTCCATTTTTTAGAAATTTTGGGTTCAAAACCCTTGCGACGGGGTACGCACCCTCCAGGTTAGACACAATGCGTGGGACCGCACTTTTTCTACACGGAAGGTGCGGACCCTGAGCTTTTTCCCAATGGAGAAAAAGTCGGGGTCCGCAGGCCCGCAATGGTAAACCTGCGGGCCCCCGCCCGCGGGTTTTGCACCTAAAAACCCTCCCAAAAAATGAAATAAAGGACTAAAACAAAAAATTAAATGGTTAAAAATGAAGAGTGGGATGATGTGGATTACCTGGAGAAGACGGCATTCGATTCCGACGGTTGGATTTTCCGCAATCTTCACGGGAAGTTTTTTTGAGCAAAAGCACAATTTTCTCACCCAAACTCAAACGGTAAAAATGAATTGACAAAGGCCCTTTTTATAATTTTTTTGAGTAAATAAATTGTAAATTTGTTTATCTTTCACTTTGAAAAGGTATTTTATGACATTTTTATCCATTTCAAATAGGTATGAGTAATGTTGTGTTTTTGTGCAGAATAAAGGATTATTCAGGCGAAATCTATCATTTTCAACGAAAAAACATGTAGAGTCATCTTTAAGCTCTTTTCTGACTCCTAAAACATGAAAAGATTGCCGAGTCTTTCTTTTAGACTCGTTAAAACGGAATTAAAAGACGGTCCACTTACAACTTTTTTCCAACCGTAAAAACATGAAAAGATTGCTGGATTTTTGTCGTTTCAAATTCGATATTGGTTACAAAACGACGTGTCATTGATCGCTTTTTTACTTTTCGGGTCAAGGGCACTAATGAAAAAAAGTACTCCTTGGTCGTAAAAGATCAAGCGGTTCTCTCAAGTATTATTTTATACTTTTTTGGGCTTGGGAGACAAAATTTACGGAAAAGGTCAACCCTGGAGTCTTCTTAAGTTTTTTCAGACTCTCTAAAATTGAAAAACGCCGAGTTTCTCCTATACTGGACTCGTTAAAATTTCACAGTAAAGGACCTGTTCAATTACAAACAGGAACGAACCACTCCTTCTTAGGGTTCAAATTTAAACTAAGTTGGACTCATCCAAAGGATGAGCTTATAATCAAGCAAATGTTATCCTCCTCAAGCTTGTCAAAAATAAAAGGGTACTTGCCAGAAATGGTGGGGGAAAAGAGAGGAAAATGAGCCTGTTTGTTATACTTTGTAACCACTCTTGAACACGACACTTTCATCCACCTGGGTTGGGAAATCCTTTGCCTAACAGTTGATCAAACCACATTGAAAGTCTTCAGCCGGTTTCTGGGTATTAACTTTGGGTCAATTGTCACCAAGCCATCTGTCGTGTCATTATGTGTTCAAGAGGTCATTGCCAATAAGCCATTCATCTGCAAAATATCTGTCATCCATCTTGACCATCCCTGAGTCGGTCCTTGCAACTAAATTTCTTCAACTTGATCTATGATTTCGTGTTGTGGGCTTGCCTACGACGGATCGCTTTCTATCGACATCAGCTCATTATCTAGAAAGATGATCTAGAAACCGTCAGTACCTTGAAATCTACATGCCTAAATGGCAGGTTTCTCGCCTTTGACGACAATTTACATCACTGACTTTCGATCAAAGGATTCTGTGACATGTTCGACATCAACACATTTATTCGCATCTCATGGATTGTACTGGGTACTTTGAGAGCCATTGACATCACTGGTGGTTTCTCTCACACTTGTTAATAGTTTACATCATTGACTGGTAATCAAGTGGTTTCTACCATGTTCGACATCAACACATTCGTTCGCATGGATAGAATCGTACTATTTCGGGAAGTAGAAATGAAGACCCTGGATCTAGTTTCCACAATCCAGGTTGCGAGGAATTTTGTATTCATTATATAATGGACTATTCATAAACAGATGGCTGCGTCCATATTGTGTCCACATGAGTCTATACTTGTGATGTTTTACAAGATCATTCCTGTATCAGAGCAGTAGTTAGTTTTTCTAATCAGTTTTGATCTGAGCATGGGAATGCCTACCTCAGCAATGATATGATCTCATATATATATCTTGCATTGAATGTTTTTACAGGTTCCAACCGGGTTCTTCACAAGATGATCCTCGAAATGATAAAGTACTTCACTCTTCCTAAATGATAACAAATCCTCATCTACTACAGACTTCGCACTTTAGGGGGCAATCTGTTACACAAAAATATCATCACCATGATTATTTGCAGTCAGTATGGGTCTATCATCACTTGTATTGTCCTCCTAAGCAAGTGTCAGACCTCAGCTCTTCAAATCAAGCTTTGGAAATGAGAGAAAAGACATTAAAAATCAATGTAACTCTGGTTCTGCACTTTCTCTCATGGTCACCTGCGGTCCCGCACCTTTTGTGTACAAAAACTGCGGACCTGCCCGCTCTGTCCCTAACGATGTAGGTGCGTACCCATGTGAAAGTCAAAAGGCACAAGTTTTATCTTAAAAAACTCACTTTGGGTTAATTCTAGAGGTTTCTAGAAGGAATTTTGACGTGGATTGTTCGCTCTGAGGTGGTTCATGCATCCCAAAAGAGAAGGAGCTAATCCCTTGATGAGAGGAGCTATCCCTTTGAAGGAGGGCTTTATCCCTTTGAATGAGAACCTAGTAACCTCCCTCCATTGAACTATAAATATAGGCATTGGGCTGGTTGCTGGAGAGGTTAGAAGCTGAACATTTTTTAGGGTAAATGCTGGTGAAATCAAGACTTCCTAGTTGAGCTTAAGAGGAGAGATCACATACCTTTTTGGCTTCATTAGGGAGTGAGTGAAACTTGTCAAAGTAGAGGAGACTTCTTGCTGGACCTTGGGAGGAGCTTGTACAGCGTCAAGGCAAAGATTGTAAAGTTCTTCTTCTTTTGAATTAATACAATCAAACTCATTTTTCTCAACAAGTATCTTATGTTATTTGTTTCATGGACTCCTTGACTTTCATGTTAAATATGTTTTATGCAATTGGCTTTTCATGTGCTATTTAATTTGTTTGCCTTGTTTGTGTTTTCAGATTCGCGAAAAGGAACTCATTTGGATCGAAGGAGCGAGGGCATCCACAAGCTAGCATTGGACCTAAGGTAGGCCCTAAAAACACTTGTTTGCTATTGTTTATCAAAGCATATTTAGAGAAAGATAGTGTCTGGTTGGTTTGCTTGTCATTAGGTCTTCTTTAGATTCTAGGAAGGTCTATCTTGTCCGCAAGATCGACTTATTCCGTGCGACACTTCTTGTAGAAGCCTTTTCAATTCAACATTCTCTGCTTGAATTCTCTAGTTGATTTCCTCAAGTTCTTGGATCCATGCATTCTTTGATGTTCATTCCATCATTAGTCAAACACCTATCATCCCAACAACTATGATAAGCATCTCATCGCCTGAATCAAAACCTAGGTCATGTTGCAGTGTAGCAATAGTGTTTTTCTTCCCTTTTCCACCATACTTCTTAGCCTTTAACTTTGGATGTAGTTTCCAATAATGCTCCTCATCATGTTGTTCTTTCTTGCAATGAGCTCAAGATGGATTTTCTTTGTTGTCACTGTCTTATTTTCATGGTCATATTGTTCATGTTTTCACATGTTTTAAAGGTGAATTTATTTCACACTAGCTTCATCAAGAGTAGTGGGATCAAACAATAACAATGAATGTCGAAGATAAATGTGCAACGCGTCACTATATTTCATCAAAGTATCTGGTAAGTCTAAAGGAATATTCAATGGAAATGCTTGCTTCCTAAACTCTTCTGTAAAACTTTGAACATCCTGACCTTTACCTTGTCTCAAATGTTGCCACTCCATCATGGATTTTTGTTGGTAACCCAATGGATAAAATTTTCCTCTTAATGCAAAAACAAATTAAGACCATGAAAAGAGGAGTTTACCACTATGATGAATACCTTTCTGAAGCTTTCTCCCCCATCATACAATAGTTGTGCCTCCCAGTCAAAGAGATTCCAACTAGATCTTTCCCTCATCCTCTTCAATCTGTTGTATATGGGAATACACTCCAATTTGTCTAATCCAATTGTTTAGCTTTTTTGCATTATCTTCTCCATTAAACACGGGAAGATCAAATTTCACATATAACTTAAAAATAGCTTTCTATAAGAATTTCTATGATGATTGTTTGAATGATGAGAATGATATGAAGAAGAAGAAAAACATTCACTTAAATATGGAGATGGAGGTTCAGGAGGATCTCCTCCATTTCCTTGATTCACCAAAGAATTGTCCTCTTCTTTCTCTTTCTTCTTATTTTCCTTGTTTGCCACTCTCTTCCCATAATCTACAAAATAATTATCTACTATGGCCGCCATCATGTAGAAAGATATATTGTTATGCACTTGACCTGCGAGAAAACCATAATACAAGAAATATGAAATAGTATAGTCTAAAACACAGAATTATCACATGAAATGGGACAAGATGCAAAGATATTTAATTGTTTAGAAGCAAAATACAATGTTCACTTTCCTCTTCGAGGGAGCAACCTCCAATAGAGCGGAGATCAATTACAATAAGACTCGATGATTCTTCCCTTACTATCTAAGACTATTTATAGCTTAATGATATTAAAAACTCTAACTTCTAGTGGTCCCTTGTATAACACAATTTAACCACTTTATTTATTAACTATGACCATTTTATAACTAATTGTGGTCCCTTTTCTACAATGTGGGTCAACCACTTTCAATTATTATTAATGTAGATAACCGCTTACAGGCTTTATTGACTAAACTAACTAACTATGACTTTGAATAGGCCCCTCGGGATTATTACATAAGTAAAAGGGTTAGGGTTGGACCCTATTATGTCCTCCCCCATAAAAAATAACCTTATCCTTAAGGTTGAAACTGTACAAACTACTGAAGCATAGTGTCTAGTTCCCATTTCGCATGATCTTCTGGATAGGTGTATTTCCACTTGATAAGGACTTCCTTGATCATGTGGTCATTGAGATGTCTTTCGTGAGTATCGAGGACTTGTTCTGGTTGGAACCAAAGTGAGCCTTTTGCATCCAATTCTTCCAAACTTGTTTGAACCCTAAAATTGTTCAGCACAACTTTCTTGATGCACGGTACATGGAAGATTGGGTGGGTTTTTGAAGTAGTTGGCAAGGCCAATTTGTAAGTGGCTACTCCTATACGCTGAAGTACCTGATAAGGCCCATAAAATTTTGGTGATAGTTTTTGGCAATCCTTTTCTTTGAGAGAGGTCTACTTATACAATTGGAGTCATAGGAACACCTGGTCACCTAGTTGACATGACCACTCGAAACAATGGTGGTTTGAATGTTGCTTCATTCTATTCTAAGCTTGATGTAGATTATCTTTGAGATGAGAAATCATAGCGCCATAGTTCTGTAGGAGCTGATCAACTACCTATACTTTGAAACATATGGGGATATAAGAAGTGGGTAAAGGTGGGAGCTGACCATACACTGCCTCATATGACTTCATATTGGTGGCTTCATGATAGTTAGTATTATACCACCATTAAGCTAAAGAAAACCACTGTAACCATTGATTATGCTTGTCTGAAGTGAAGAACCAAAGATAGGTTTCCAAACATTTGTTGACTACTTCTATTTGACCATTTGTTTGGGGATGATAAGTTGTACTTAGTTGGAGTTGTGTGCCCTAGAGCTTGAAAATTTCTTGTCAAAATTTGCTGGTGAAAGTGGGGTCTCGATCAAACACAATGGAAGTTGGCATGCCATGCAGTTTGAAGATTTGGTCCATGAAAAATTGAGCCACCAATGTTGGGGTAAATGGGTGTGGTAGAGCGCAAAAATGAGATTATTTGGAAATATTGTCAACAACCACCATGTTGAATGATTTGTTGCCTGACCTTGGGAGACATGTAATGAAATCCATGGAAACATTCATCCAGATAGAAGAAGGGAGTGGAAATGGTTGTAAGGTTCCCAGTAGCTTGATCATTTCCCCTTTATTGCGTTAGCATACATCACATTCAACTACAAAAGTAAGAATGTTGTTCTTCATGTCGGTCCAAAAAAAAGGGTGGTGTTGAATGTCGTGCAATTGGAGAGGAGCGAAACTTTTCGAAGATGCGGGTTTTGAGGGTGGAGGTTGGGGATAGCACTACCCGATCCTTGTAGCAAAGAACCTCATCCTTCTAAGAGTAGTATTTTGAGGCATTGGGATTTTCTCTTAATGTATTAATGATCTGGTACAAAGAGGGGTGGGAGAACCATTCATGGTGGGCCTCTTCAATCCAATATGGTATGGGTAGAGAGAGTGATAAAAGGGTGCCCTCATCCTCAAATTGGTGTGATAAGGCATCAACCACTACATTGTCATGCCCCTTCTTGTAAATTATCTCATAATCATATCCCAACATTTTTGCAAGCCATTTATTTTGTTGTGGTGATGATATATGCTTCTCTAAAAAATATTTTAGATTATGATGGTTAGTGCAGATTTGAAAATGTTGCCCCAATAAGTATGGTCGCCAATTGTCTATTGCATGTAAGATGGCCATCATTTCTTTCCCATATTTAGATTAACCTGGATGTTTTCCACTGAGTTGTTGAATGGTGAAAGCCAATGGTATACCTTCCTGCATTAATACTATGCGAATGCCCATATATAAATCATAAAATTAAATAACAAAAGATTTGGTGAAGTCTAGTAAGGACAATACTAGAGTGGAGCACATGGCTTGTTTGAGAGGTGTTAGGTTCCTATACCAATAGGAGTCATAATTTTGAATGACTAAGGTTAAGCCTTGTAATATTGTATATACCTTTTCTTTCTGCAAATGTTTTCCATATTATTTTAAAAATTAAAAAAATGTAAAGAGGGTATGTCCTAAAAGAAAATCAAAGGACAAAAAGAAAAAGAGAAGGTCAAAAAATGAAAATATATGAACCCCATAAAACAAAAAGAGACCATGAAAATGTGCAACTATAAATGCCACTACTATTTACTTTTATGCATAATAATGATTGTGTGTAGCTTGTTATTCATGCCACAATCCATGGTAATCAAACTATTTAATCTTGATTATATCATGCTTTGAATTTTATGTTTATAGTTAGAGAATAAAATCTGACCAAACATCTTAATCTTGGTAGATCAGTAGTTAGGTAAAGAAATAAAAGGAGCTCATCAGTTTAATCTAAGCCCTTGGAAGACACAAGGTTAGAAGTAGATAACCTGTTTTATAAAAGAAAAGGTAGAATAAGGGTTTGCTAGCCTAAATGCACCTAGATAAATGAAGAAAAAATGTTAGGGTAAGTAATGGGTAAGTAGAAGAAAAGTTGTTGAAGTATAAAGTTGATTGGACAAAAGCACATTTATCATGCTTGACTATACGCTTCAATGTGCATGAGTAGTAAAGAAAGCAAGAACAATGGTTTACAGCTTGATTTAATTAACCCCCCCTCAATCATTTCACCCCTTTACTCACTGATTTCCCCATTCATAAGTAAGTTATAGTACGTAAATCCTTCAAGTCATAAAGGCTCAGAGCATTTCTCTGACTTTTGGAGGGAGTGGACCCTCGGCTTAATGACTTATGGACCTCAATTGTTAGAATCCCCTTCATAAAATTCATCTCCCTTCATTTCCCCTCATTAGCCTAATAAAACCCCTTTTCCTAAGGTTAAACTTCATTTACCTAGGAAAAAGTAAATAACCCCATGTTAAATTCCTTTTCACTCAAAAAACCCACAAAAAACAATTTATCCTAAGTATTAAGTGTATGTAAATAAAATGCACAAAAATTGCATTTACATTTATGCTTAAGGGTATATTCACTCTGCCAATTTCATATTAATATTTAACTTTATTATATAATTCCCATAATACCTTTTCCCTTATATTAACTAAATCCCCTATGTAATATCCCAACCCTTAGTTTTAACATAAAGTATATAATTTACCCCATATCCCGATAAACCCCACTTAATTTACCAAATCTCAGTAAACCTAAGTTAATCTCGTCATTAAGTTCCACCTGATCTCCTAACCTCGTGATTAACCCCACGTTAATCATAAACCGTCGTGATTAAGGCCCTTGGGCCCCACCTAAACCTTCATCCATTTCCTCCGCGCTAATCTTCCACCCGACTACCGTTTGATCATTTGCGCCCAAATCAAACACTGCACAGCCATATCGGGCTCGCCTAATGCCCAACCTTTACCCGAATTTAAACCAACATTAAACCCAGCCTGATCGATTAAACCCGTGATTAAGTCTTAATTAATCACAAACTATTGAAGATTAAAGTCCTGCCCCCCCCCCCGACACCTCAGTTCATTTCATCTGCGCACCTCCATCGCCTGCCTATCGTTTGATCTGTTGGGTTGTGTTATATACTTTCCACGACTAGCCCACGTAGTTAACCAGGGGTTTAGAGGGGGGGCTAGATCCCCCCCCCCCTTTCGTTGCACCTATTGGATAGCGAGGCGAGTCACAGGGGGTTTGAGAGGTGCAGGTAACCCCACTCTATGGGGTCCAGGGAAGCTCCCCGGAAAATTTTGTTTTTGGACCCTATATTAGGTTGGGCAGACCTACCTATGGTTTTGTGCATGATTTTCGCACATGGTTTTGGACACGATGGTTTTTCAGTCCATGGTTTTGGATGCGATGGTTTTCGGTCCATGGTATTAGATGCTTCGGCATGTATAAATATGTATTGTAACATTGAAAGGAACATAATGAAAAATCAAGTTGGTAGTTCCAGTTTTGGGATCAAAGGGAAAATCTCTGTGTATATGTGTTTTATGTGTTATGATCTCGCATTGTTTATTTTCTGTGTTTTAGAATTCATATGCAAGTAATTTCTATACAGGGCTAAAACCTACGTGATCACCATCCCTCTCATCTGACGGTTCACAGCCATATCAACCGCGCCTGATGGTCGATCGCTACCCGCCCAATTGTTTCTCTTGGTGTAGAGAAACAATGGGCGTTGCAGGGCTGGATAAATGACTAGGCTCTCTTGTGGCACCTTGTGGAAAGAAAACAACAAGTGGGAGAATGTTGGGTTGTGTTATATTCTTTCCATGACTAGCCCACGTAGATAATCGGGGGGTTAGAGGGGGGCGGGGGAGCCCCCCCCCTTCGTTGCACCGATTGCGTAGCAGGGGGATTCACAAGGGATTTGAGGGGTGCAAGTAACCCCACTCTATGGGGTCCAAGGCAACTCCTCAAAAAATTTTATTTTTGGACCCTATATTAGGTTGGGTGGACCTACCTATGGTTTTGTGCATAATTTTCGCACATGGTTTTGGATGCGACGGTTTTTCAATCCATGGTTTTGGACACGATAGTTTTCGGTCCATGGTATTGGATGCTTTAGCATGTATAAATATGTAGTGTAACATTGAAAGGAACATGATGAAAAATCAAGCTGGTAGTCCTGGTTTTTGGATCCAGGGGAAAATCATTATGTATATGTGTTTTATGTGTTATTCCCTCACACTGTTTATTTTCCCTTTTTAGAATTCGTATGCAGGTAATTTCTGTACGGGGTTAAAACCTACATTTGTATCATAGATGTTTTGGCTTCAAGGGGACACCTTTGCTGCTGAGGGGTTTCGCTCAGGCCTGTGGTAGACCTTGTTCAATGGAAGATCTATGGGATTGATTCTGGTGGTGAAAGAAGATGGTGAGCAGTGGAAAGATAGAGATCGAAAAATTTAATGGTCAGAGTTTTGAGTTATGGAAACTCAAGCTGGAGGATTTGTTGATGGATAAAGATCAGTGGATCGTGGTAGATCCAGGTACTAAACCAATGAGAGTGTCCAATGAAGAATGGAAGAAGTTGGATCAGAAAGAAAAGAGCACAATACGATTGTGAGTCTTAGATTCAGTATTGTTGAATGTATCAGGGGAAGCTACGGTGAAGGTTTTGTGGGACAAGTTAGGGATTTTATACCAATCTAAGTCTCTGGTGAATAAATTTTTCCTACGAAAAAGGCTGTATAACCTGAAGATGAAAGATGGAGACTCGGTGACAAAGCATATAAACGCCTTTAATATTATGGTAAGTAAGTTATCATCTATTGATATTAAAATTTCAGATGAAGATAAGTGCATCAGTTTGTTGTGTTCTCTACCATATTCATGGGATAGTCTAGTTATTGCAATAGGTAGCAATGCAACTGCCTTGCAGTTTGATGAAATAATCTCATCCTTGCTGACGAAGGAAATGAGATGGAAAAATATGGAGAGCCAGAATGGTGATGCCTTGTTTGTACGAGGATGGTCCCAGAACAGAAACAAAAATAAGTCATCGAATGGGAGGTCTAAATCTAGAGGGAGATCAAAATCTCCAAGAAAACCTGTAAAGGTGGTGTGCTGGAAATGCGGAAAGGAAGGGCACTAAAAAAGGGACTGTAAATCTAAAGCTTCTAATAAAGGAAATGGATTTGATGATGCTCCTTCTGCAGAGGCGAAAACCACCTCAGATGAAGGTGGGGATGTGTATTTGGCTTCTTCAAGTACACATGTAGATCATGAGGCATGGTTGATTGACTCAGGTGCATCCTTTCACTTCACTCCCCATAAAGATTGGTTCTGCGAGTATGAGAAATACGATGGTGGTGATGTCTTCTTGGGGCATGATAGGAAGGCTAGAATCATTGGTTGCGGAAAAGTAAAGTTGAAGTTGCAAGGTGGAAGGGTTATAACACTTCCAGGTGTTCTACATATTCCTGCATTGGCCAAAAATCTAATTTCTGTAAGCAAGCTGGATGATGCAGCTGTAAAAACAGTGTTCGAGAACGATACCTGCAAGATGGTTCGGGGAGCACTAGTATTGATGTGAGGAGTTTGGATTGGAACTCTATACAAGCTGCAAGGTAGCACTGTTGTTGATGGGTGCAACAGTTTTGTGATTCCTGAAAGTGGAGCAGAAAATCTAGTGGTCTCTGGAGAGAAGACCATACTGTGGCATCAAAGGCTTGGACATATTGGAGAGAAGGGCCTTTGAATACTTCATGGTAAAGGTATAGTAGAAGGTATGAGTAATAGCTCTCTGGATTTTGATTTCTGTGAAAATTGTGTATATGAGAAGCAGAATTGGGTGAGTTTCCCCTCTAGTGGTAAGAGGGTGAAACAGATATTAGAACTTGTGCACAGTGATGTGTTTGGACCTGTGAAGGTTCCATCACTGGGTAAGTCTATGTACTATGTATCATTTATAGATGACTTCTCAAGGAATACATGGATATATTTCTTTAAGAAGAAATCAGAAGTCTTTGACAAGTTTAAAGAATTTAAGACTCTGGTGGAAAACCAGACAAAGAAGAAGATAAAGGTGGAGAGTTTTGCAGTAAGGAATTTGAAGAATTCTGTAAGAAGTGTGGTATAGCACGACAGAAGACTACTCCATATACACCTCAGCAAAATGGAGTTGCAGAAAGAATGAACATGATGTTGATGGAAAGGGCAAGAAGCATGCTCAGTGGTGTCAAGTTAGGACAGGAATTATGGGCAGAGGCGGTGTAGACAACATGTTACCTGGTCAATAGATCACCTTCATCAGCGTTGGAGGATAAGACTCCACAAGAGGTATGGAATGGTAAGAAACCCTCTCTTTCACATCTGAGGGTATTTTGATGTGATGCATATGTACATGTTCCAAAGGAGAAATGAACCAATTTGGATAGTAAATCTAAAAAGTGCATCTTTATTGGGTATAAGGATGGTTTAAAGGGTTATAAGCTTTGGAACCCAATAACAAGGAAGGTTGTGTACAACCGATATGTGGTGTTCAGAGAGGTGAAAGATGTTATTAAACATGAAGACCAACCAAAAGAACCTAAGAAGATAGAGTTTGAGCCAAAGTAGGAAGAATCAGACTCTACAACAGAGGAGGAATCAGAAGATGAAGAGCCACAAACTCTGGGTGTGAGAAGATCAGTTCGAGAAAGAAGGTAGCCAGAAAGGTATAGTCCATCTGCTTTCTGTTCAAATTTTGCTTTATCTATTACTGATGACGATCCCAGAACTGTGAAGGAAGAAGTAGATTCAGAGGATGGAAAAATCTGGAAAGAGGCCATGGTTGATGAAATGGCATCTTTGCACAAAAATGAGGCTTGGGATCTGGTGGGGTTGTCAGCTGGAAGGAAACCCATTGGAAGAAAATGGGTGTTCAAGAAGAAGACAAATGCAGAAGGAAAGGTGGAGAAATACAAAGCTTGATTGGTAGCAAAAGGTTATTCCAAAGTGTCGGGAATTGATTTTAGTGATATTTTTTCTCCTGTTGTTGTTGCTTTTGATTTTGAGGTAGAACAGATGGATGTGAAGACAACATTTCTTCATGGGGATCTGGAAGAGGAAATCTACATGAGGCAACCTGAAGGCTTTACGATGAAGGGTAAGAAAGAACTGTTATGCAAGTAAAAGAAGTCTTTGTATAGGTTAAAACAGTCACCAAGGATGTGGTATCAGAAATTTGATACATTTATACGAGGACTTGGCTTCACTAGAAACAAAGCAGATCACTATGTGTATTTTAAATTAATTGGTGACCATGTCATTTATCTGGTCTTGTATGTGGATGATATGTTGCTGGTTGGAAATGACAAAGAAATTATCCAGGATTTGAAGAGCCAATTGTCCTCCAAATTTGACATGAAAGATCTTGGTGCTGCAAACTCTATTTTGGGCATGGAAATTAAAAGAGATCAGAAAAAGAGGAAGCTCTGGTTAAACCAGAGGAAGTATGTCGAGACAATATTGTAGAGGTTTAATATGCAGGATAATAAACCACTGAAGGTTCCTATTCCTGTAGGTGTAAAGTTATCTGCTGAACAGTGTCCCAAGACACAAGAAGAGGAAGAGGACATGTCCCATATTCCATATGCAAGTGCAGCGGTAGCCTGATGTATGTGATGGTCTGTACTAGACCAGGCATTGCACATGCAGTGGGAGTATTGAGCAGGTTTATGTCAAAACCAAGGAAGGAGAATTGGACAGCAGTGAAGTGGGTTTTCAGGTATTTGCATGGCACTAGTGATTATGGTTTGTGCTACCAAGAAAGACCAGGATTGGATAGAGTGTTGGATATTTGTGGCTTTGTTGATGCACACTGGGGTGGAGATCTGGATCAGAGAAGATCTACAAGTGGGTATGTATTTAACCTATTTAGAGTTACAGTCAATTGGATGAGTAAGAAACAATCTGTAGTGGCACTATCAACTACAGACGCAAAACACATGGCAGCCATTCATGCAATCATGGAAGCAGTTTGGTTGCAAATATTGTGTTCAAGTATGGGGTTAGTACATGGTGCTATAAGTATAGACTGTGACAGCCAAAGTGCAATTTTCTTGGCAAAGAACCCTGCATATCATTCAAAGACAAAGCACATTGATGTTCAGTATCACTTTGTGAGGGATATGATAGAAGACAAAAAGGTGTTGTTGTTAAAGGTGGACACTTTGAATAATACTGTAGATGCATTGACAAAATCTATGATCTATGAGAAGTTCTCTTGTTGTAGAGAAACAATGGGCATTGCAGGGTTAGATAAATGACTAAGCTCTCTTGTGGCACCTTGTGGAAAGAAAACAACAAGAGGGATAATGTTGGGTTGTGTTATATTCTTTCCATGACTAGCCCACGTAGATAATGGGGGGGTTAGAGGGCGGGAGGGGTGGAGCCCCCCCCCCTCTCGTTGCGTCGATTGCATAGCAGGGGGATTCACAGGGGGTTTGAGGGGCAGGTAACCCCACTCTATGGGGTCTGAGGCAGCTCCCCAGAAAATTTTGTTTTTGAACCCTATATTAGGTTGGGCGAACCTACCTATGGTTTTGTGTATGATTTTTGCACATGGTTTTGGACGTGATGGTTTCTCAGTCCATGGTTTTGGACGCGATGGTTTTCAGTCCATGGTATCAGATGCTTCGACATGTATAAATATGTATTGTAACATTGAAAGGAACATAATGAAAAATCAAGCTGGTAGTTCTGGTTTTGGGATCCAGGGGAAAATCTCTATGTATATGTGTTTTATGTGTTATGCTCTCGCATTGTTTATTTTCAGTGTTTTAGAATCTGTATGCAGGTAATTTCTGTACAGGGCTAAAACCTACATGATCGCCATCCCCCTCATCTGACGATCCACAGCCATATCGGCCACGCCCGATGGTCGATCGTTACCCGCCCGATAAAGTGGTTTTCTCCCGAACCCCAAATGTTGTGTGTCAAGCACGAAGATAGATTGGGTGACCCCTCCTCAATAGCGCCTTCACCACAAAAGCGATGCGATGGCCTGGGAAACCGCCTCCCTACTCAACCCAAGAAACCACTCACTATTCACTTAACTAAATCCCACACCAAATTTAAAAAGTTGCCCGTTAAAACCCTGAAAACCCTCGTTTTCATTCCTTTTGCCCTATTTCACACTAAAACCTATCAAACCCTTCAGGTGCCACCTTGAACCTCTGAAACACAATTCAACCTCCGATTACTTTCAAAACATTGCCATGACTCCTTCACCAGATATCCCTGTGAAATAAAGCCATTAATTTCCTTTCCTGCCAACCTATGTTTTCTTAATGATTGTTGTATTTTGCAGGTAATTAGCAAAAGACCAGAGCTTCGATAAACAATTTTGATACTAGTCAAAAAACTTGTTTACTCCAAGACTCGAAAGAAAATATATTTAAAAACCTTCATTCAGAAGAAGAAAATAGTTATACACAGAAAAGAGAAAGAAATCATTCACACAGAGACATTGACTGTAAAAACAAAGGAACCAGACAGAGCATACAATCAAAAGACAAACAAATCGAACATACATAAAGTTGATCAATATCCATTACCATATGTTGATACATATAAAAAACTAAATGATTTACTATTGAAATACACAGTAAAAAGTTAAAATGTACAGTAAAAATAAAAACACGGTAAAGGATATTGACAGGTAATCAAAGTAAAATTGTATCAATTTCAAAGAGTATCAAATGAAAGCCTAAAGTGACTAAAGCCTCCAGCGTGAAATTTCAAACAACAAAGAGCATAAATGGCTAAAAACAAAACTATAAAGGTCAGAAGCACCACAATAAATGGGATAGCACGAAAGCAGTTCAATAACTATCTCTATCTTCTTGCAAGAAGATATTTGTATTTCCTAGATTAAATCTCAAGTTAGTTTGAGATATTTTGTAATAATGTTTGTATAAATACTTCACAATTTGAAGTATGTGGTGTGGATTCTTAGACATTTCTATAGACTTCTTGATCAAAATACTGTAAAGCTATTGTATCATTGACTAAGCCAGCAAGTTGAATTGATGAATAAAGATAAGATATTTCACAGGATTCATGTGTTAAGCGAAGTGCAGACAAGTATTTTCTCATGTTATTGTTATCTTTCTTAGAGGTTTTCCATAATATTTAATGTATTTCTAAATCTTAATGCTATAACTATAACAATGTCTCAAAATTTGTTTAATTACACTCTGTTTTAACAGTTAGGCATATAAATGTTTTCAACTAATATCTAAGTTAAGGAATTCTTAATTGCTCCTTAGTTTAGGTTGTTTTCTTGCTAATCCAGACTAAAGGATTCTTAATTGCCCTTTTCTTTCGATTACCCTTTATTCCCAGTCTAAGAATTCCTAATTTCTCTCTCACCCTGATTAAAACCACTTCATCCCCCTTGTCCCAAAGATATGCACTTTACTCTGCTAGCTTGCCCTTTGAACATTCCCTTTAGTGAGTTGATCCAGTTTTGTTGCCCTTTTGTTGACTCCATAGCCCAATGGTCTAAAGACATCATTTTATCCATCCATTTTAAGGAATCCACCATCCAATTGTGAATACCAATCCAAACCCCGATGAACATTCATAACTAGCCTAAAATCCGAGCAAACAAAGTTAAATCATATAGAGAGAGCCCTCTCTGAGCCATAGGTTGGCTAGAGCCTATGCTCCAAAGTTGGTTTGTGGTTACCTCATTCATTTTCTTTCTTCTAATAACTTCTAGAGAAATTTCTGAGTGATAACATAGTAGTGACCATACTGGGGACCATTGAATCCTCAGTCCTAATAAAGCTTTACTAAAATTCTAAATCTACATTCTGAGCCTCTTAAAGTTATTTTTTAGAAGTTATTTTGAAAAAATCTCACAAAAACAATAAAAAATTTGAAATTTTGGCTTCTAGGAAGACTCATTTTACTAGGGCTAATCCAAATCCAAACCCTGCCCTAGTATTTGATAATCCCAACCTAATTTCAAGAAAATATAAAAAAGAAGAAAGTTTGGTTAGCCAATTACCATTAGTTAAAGGTAATTCATGTCCTGATGAGTGGTTATTTTTAGAATAACTTCCCTTTGATGTGCCATTTGATCTTTCATTATTTAAAACAAAATTTGAAAATGCAATCGATGAAATAGTTTTAGATCCTAATTTTATTGCAGACCTTGAAATTCAACAAGCCAACAAATCAATTGATGAATACATTCTGAAATCTCCACAATCATCCATTGATACTACCACGACCCCTGATCTTTCTGAACAATTATCCACTACTTTGAGTTCACCATTGTTCCCTTCAACTTCAACAATAAAACCTTCTAAAGTCCATTCTTCACTACCATTTATACCTTCACTCCCTCACCAACCTATCATTACTCATTCATCATCTACTGGCCCTAGTTCTTCATTCACTACTGCATCATCTCTAAGTACCTCAACCCCACATCTCAGCCCCTCCCAACTTACATCAATGGCAAACAGATATGCTCCTCTTGTTTTACCTGCCCAACTTCATGTTATGCCTACAGATTATCAGAGTAAGATTTTCTGTTTGATGCTACTGGTCATTACACTGCCCAGCATCATGTAAACAAGATGTCTGACTTTTTTGAACTATATGAAATAGATGAAGCTAATGTCCAGGTAAGACGTTTTTCCCAAACTTTGACTGGTGATGTCAAGAATTGGTTTAAAGCCTTTCCTGCCAACCACATTGCAGACCTAGCAAATTTCCAAAGGTTGTTTATTGATAGGTGGGAAAATAAAAAGAATCCCTTACAAACCCTTTCAAAATATGAGAATATTAGAAGAGGACCTAATGAAACTGTTCAAGATTACTCCACTAGATTGAATAATATATATAACGCAATCCCTGTTAACCTTAGACCCCCACCTGACTCAGCATTAATAAAGTTCCCTGATGGTTTTGACACAGATATGGCATACCAAATTAGGGAAAGAAATCCCCCAACATTAGAAGAAATGAAAAGTGTAGTTGTTAATGTAGAAGCTAATTTGTTAGCTAAAAGGGCTAGAGTTAGAAATGAAAGGAGAGGAACTGCTAAGGATGAAACTTCACCATATGACATTAAAATAGATAGTTTAACCAAAATCATGGAAAGAGTAATGGATATAATAGAGAATATGGAGAGGAAACCTCAATGGGATAACCAACAAGCACCTCCAGTTAGAAACCCAAATTTTAGGAAAAACCAAAAAATTGGGAAAAATGGACTATATCAGAACATTAGGCCTCCTTTTCAAGAAAATTATGTAGAGACATCCCATCTAGGAGATCTAGAGCAAGATACACAAATTAACCTAATGGGAATAAATGATGAAGACACTATCTTTCTAACCCGAGATGAGCAGGAATTGTATATGTCGCAGCAATTACAAATGCAGTCTGGGGAATCATTTGATTACAAACAAGGATATGATTTTTCCATCCTTGAAGTACATAAACAGTATAATCTACGAAGAAAAAAGAATGTTGATGTCCCTGACCAAACCAAGAAAACAGTACAAAATCAACCCAAGAAAATAAAGGAATCCCTTGTTTCAAAAATCCTCCAAATTCTCCCGAGGTAAAACCCAAAACCTTCTAGCCACACAATTGTAGACATAACCTCTGATCAACCTTCTGTTGATCAACCATCCACTTCAATTCCCCCTAAGGAACCAGTGGACAAAGATCAAAACATCAAATTTGAAAATCTACATAAGGAGATCCCCAATAAAGGAAAAGAAGATAAGCCTACTCAAATCCCTGCTGTAAAAATTCAAAACCTTCAAACAGAAAAGGTCTCTTTGCCATTCAATTTGGGAACAGAGATAGCAAAGCAAAATATTTTAGTCCCTTTAACAAAACTCGTCAAGAATGAAACTTATAAATCATAGATAAACCAGACCTTAAACATTGCCTAAAATGAGGATTCAGTCAACTTGTTTGATGACCAACCAGAACTCATATTTGGTCCAGATGTTAAAGGAAAACCATTAAAGGGAGGAGTTCCACCCTTTTACATTAGCCTTAGTATCCATGACAAAATTCTACACAATGCAATGTTGGATTCTGGGGCCTATCGCAACTTATTGCCCAAATTAGTAATGGAGAATTTAAACCTAGACATTACAAGGCCTTACAAAGACTTATTCTCATTTGACTCCAGTCAGGTAAAGTGTCTAGGATTGATCAAAGACCTGTGTGTCACTTTAGTTCAATATCCTCCCAAAAGTATCCTTATGGATATTATAGTTGCTAACATCCCACCAAAGGATGGCATGTTGTTATCTAGATCATGGGGAGCCAAACTTCAGGGATCCTTACAACTAGATATGTCATATGCAACAATCTCTGTTTTTGGACAACCTAAGAAACTATACCGAGAAACCTTAATGAAATATATGGTAAGTAGCCAGGATCGGCTTCAAAAATTTCCCATCCACTCCATACACTCAGATATCGATTCTTTTATCCTGTATAATGTTGATCAAACACAAGAACAAATTTTAGATGGTACTAATACAGAACAAAAATAAATTGCATTTTCTACACAAAATGAAACTAATCAGACTACAAAACTGTTCAATGAACAAGATGGTCAAATTGTTATAAACAATGAAAAGTTTGTTGCACTATATAGCATAAATATAGATCATGAGATATTCTGGCATCTAGAATTTGATGGCTCAGTCAATAGGTTAGGAGCAAAAGCAGGGGTGTGCATATATAATTTGGAAAATAATTACTCAGAATACCATGCATATAGATTGAATTTTAAATGTACCAACAATATGGCCGAATATGAAGAATTAATTTTAGGTCTTAAGTTAGTTATGAATCTAGGAGCTAAAAGAGTTTTTGTCATGGGAGACTCTGAACTAATTATAAAATAGATTTATGTTGTATATATGACAAAGGACACTAGATTAAGTTGTTATAGGGGAACTATCGTAGAAATACTTAACACTTTCCTATAAACAAAGGTTGCAGTAATTCCTAGAAAAAACAACATGCAAGCCCATAGTTTAGCAGTGTTTGCCAGCACCTGCAAATTACCCTTCCAACCTAACCATCGGTACACTGTTGAAGTTAGGCACAGACCTGCAATTCTAGATAATTTTAAGAATTAGTAAATATTTTCTAATGATAAACAGATAAATAACTTTTTAACTTTAGAAGAGGAATTTACCAATAACAATATAGACACTGATACATCAATAGATCCTGACACTAAGGATGAGATAGAAATAAATGAGGTAGAAGGTGATGAAATAGATAAACTCAACCCAACTAAATTTACGAAATTAGATGTAGATAACTTGGAGCAAATTGAGATTGATGAAATAATCAGTGAAGAAACCGAAGTAATCAATTTCAAGGATAACTTCTTACCAAAGGGATTAACCCCTCTAGAAGATTTATTTGATTCAAATGATGTTCCTAGGAAACCTAAAATGGAACCTTCAAGATATGATATAGAGGAATGTAATATAGGCACCAATGAAGATCCTAAAATGATCAAACTTTCAAAATCATTACCCCCAACCGAAAAAGTGAAATACATTGAGTTGTTGAAAGAATTTCAGGATGTCTTTGCTTGGAGTTATGAGGACCTCAAACCCTATGACACCAACATCATCCATCATACAATTCCTATTAAATAAAATCAAAAGCCTTTCAAACAAAAACTTAGAAGGATTAATCCTGTCTTATTACCTGCAATTGAAAAACAAATTCAGAGGATGTATGATGCCAAAATAATTGCACCAATCAGATTTTTTGATTGGGTCTCAAACTTGGTGCCAACTAGAAAGAAAAATGGTGAGATCAAACTCTGTATGGATCTCAGAAACCTCAACAAAGTGTCACTAAAAGACAATTACTCTCTCCCCAAAATGGACCACATTTTACAGAGAGTAGTTGGATCAACCAGAATCTCATTGTTGGATGGGTTTTCTGGTTACAATCAAATCTTGTTTCATCCATATGACCAACCCAAAACTGCCTTTACTACTACTTGGGGCACATTTATGTATGTAAAAATGCCTTTTGGGCTAACGAATGCAGGATCCACTTTCCAAAGGGCTATGGATATAGCCTTTGCAAAAGAAATTCATGATTTCCTTGTGATATATTTAGATGATATTACTGTATTTTCAAAATCTGACAATCAACAATTGGATCATCTAAGGCATGTTTTTATTAAATGCAGGAAATTTGGAATCTCCTTAAACCCCAAAAAGTCCTTGTTTGGGTTAGAAGAAGGAAAGTTGTTAGGTCACATAATTTCAAAAGATGGTATAAGAATAGACCCTGTGAGAATAGAAGCCATCCTGCAAATAAGACACCCTAGGAACATTAAAGAGTTACAAGCTTTCTTAGGAAAAATTAATTTTCTTAGAAGATTTATATCTAATCTAGCAGAATTAATTAGATCACTAAACAACATGTTGAAAAAGGAATCCACCATAAAATGGACTATTGAGGCTAAAAAATCTTTTGATGACATTAAACTAGCCTTGACTAAAACACTTGTGTTAATTAGTCCTAAATTTGAAAGATATTTCATCTTGTTTTCCTTTGCTTCTGAGCACACAATTGCTGCAGTTCTATTGCAGAAAAATGACTAGGGCTATGAACAACCCATTGCTTTCTTCAGCAAAGCCCTGAGAGATGCCCCCTTGAAATATAATATAATGGAAAAACAAGCCTTGGCTTTAGTCAAATCCATTAAGGACTTTAGGGTATACATCTTATATTCTCATATAGTAGCCTACATTCCTAATTCAGTAGTTAAAGACATCCTAACTCAGGATGGTCCTAATGGAAAGAGGGGAAAGTGGATTGCTACTATTTTAGAGTATGATATAGAAATCAAACCTACTAAGTTAATCAAGGGCCAAGGTTTAGCCAAGCTCATGGCTGAATCAAACTATCATGCCTTAGATATAAACTTTATTGCAGCAATAGATAATGAAGAGGAGATGGCAACTCCACTAATCAGCCAAGCCTTTATTGAATCACCTTGGTATGCTGATATTATTTATGTTTTACTAAATTTACAAGCTCCTCATGAATTATCTAGGACTAAAAGCAAGTTTTTGAAGATGAAATCCTTGGAGTTTTGTATATTAGATAATGCTCTGTTTTGGAAAGATCATGAAGGTATTATTCTCAATTTCTTATTAAAAGAAGAATCTAATAAGGTTTTGCAAGAGTTTCATGTAGGTAACTGTGGAGGACACCTTTACTGGAAGACCACTGCAGATAAAATCCTTAGCACTGGTTTCTACTGGCCTACCTTGTTTGCTGATGTCAAAAAATATGTGACCTCCTGTCACAAATGTCAAATTTTTCAGGGGAAGAAAAAACTCTTACCTTTGCCCCTCAAGCCAATATCTATATAAATACCTTTTCAGCAATCGGGTTTAGACTTCATTAGTGAAACTCACCCACCCTCCTCTGCCCAACACAAATGGATCCTCATAGCCATAGATGATTTCACAAAATGGATAGAGGCCATACCTTCAAGGCAAGCCATAGATACTGTTATCATAACCTTCCTTGAAACCAACATTCTATCAAGATTTGGATGTCCAACTAAGCTCATTACTAATAATTTTGCAACCTTTAAATCCAAAATAATGATAGATTTCTGCAATAAATACCATATCTCCCTTGTCCATTCCATAGCCTATTACCCTCAAGGTAATGGACTCGCAGAATCCTCAAACAAAATCCTGGTAAAAATATTCAAGAAGTTACTAGAGGACAATAAGAAAACCTGGAATAAAAAGCTAGTCAATGCCTTATGGGCAGACAGATTGACTACTAAGAAATCAATTGGTACTTCTCCCTATCAACTAGTTTATGGGATGGAAGTTGTCTTTCCATCCTCTTTGGGAGTACCAGTAATGAAGATACTTCAAGAGTTGCAAGTTGAACCAAATAGTATCCAAAGAAGAATCAACCAAACTATTCATCTACAACAAACCAGTGTCAAGTCTCAAGTTGTGCAGGAAAAGATTAAAAATATTTTTGATAAGAGAACCAAAGCTAAAGATTTCTACATTGGTGACAAGTACTCAAGTGTGATTCTAGGAGGGAATACAGAGGCAAACATGGGTAATTTGATTTCCTATGGAAAGGTCCCTATGTCATTTATGCTTAAAGAGGAAATAATGCCTTATTCTTAAGGGAAATTAATGGTACATATACAGAAGTTGGGCCAGTGAATGGTCAAATGCTAAAATATTACTTTGAACCAAGTTACTAATTTCCATTTCCCATTTGTACATACTTTATTTACAAAGTCTAGTTTGGATTGGGTGGTGATCTTTGAAGTTGAAGCCCGAAGAGAAGGCGCTAAGCTTTAAAAGATTTACTGTCATAAGTATCAATAATGCAGATTCACAAAATCACACTTTGCAAGGTAACATCAACAACAATTCAAAGGCTACTGATCTTTAGAGTTCTTGACATTTCACTAGAAAATTACATCCCCAAGTGGAGCCATTATTAGGTTCCTATACCAATAGGAGTCATAATTTTGAATGACTAAGGTTAAGCCTTGTAATATTGTACATACCTTAGCTTTCTGCAATTGTTTTCCATATTATTTAAAGAATTAAAAAATATAAAGAGGGTATGTCCTAAAAGAAAATCAAAGGAAAAAAGAAAAATAGAAGGTAAAAAAATGAAAATATATGAACCCCAAAAAACAAAAAAAGACCATGAAAGTGTGAAAGTCTAAATGCCACTACTATTTACTTTTATGCATAGTGATTGTGTGCAACTTGTTATTCATGCCACAATCCATGGTAATCAAATTGTTTAATCTTGATTATATCATGCTTTGAATTTTATGTTTATAGTTAGAGAATAAAATCTGACTAAACAACTTAATCTTGGCAGATTAGTAGATAGGTAGAGAAATAAAAGGAGCTCATCAGTTTAATCTGAGCCCTTGGAATACATAAGGTTAGAAGTAGATAGCTTGTTTTATAAAAGAAAAGGTAGAATAAGGGTTTGCTAGCCTAAATGCACCCAGATAAATGAAGAAAAAATATTAAGGTAAATAATGGGTAAGTAGAAGAAAGGTTGTTGAAGTATAAAGTTGATTGGATAAAAGCACATTTATCATGCTTGACTATATGCTTCAATGTGCATGAGCAGTAAAAAAGCAGGAACAATGGTTTACATCTTGATTTAATTAACCTCCCATCAATCATTTCACCCCTTTACTTACTGATTTCCCCATTCATAAGTAAGTTCTAGTACTTAAATCCTTCAAGTCATAAAGGCTCAGAGTATTTCTCTGACTTTTAGAGGGACCGGACCCTCGGCTTAATGACTTATGGACCTCAAGTGTTAGAATCCCCTTCATAAAATTCATCTCCCTTCATTTCCCCTCATTAGCCTAACAAAACCCCTTTTACTAAGTTTAAACTTCATTTATCTAGGAAAAAGTAAATAACCCCATGTTAAATTCCCTTTCACTCAAAGAACCCACAAAAAAAAAAGTATCCTAAGTATTAAGTGTATGTAAATAAAATGTGCAAAAATTGCATTTACATTTATGCTTAAGGGTATATTCACTGTGCCAATTTCATATTAATTTTTAACTTTATTATATAATTCCCATAATACCTTTTCCCTTATATTAATTAAATCCCCTATGTAATATTCCAACCCTTAGTTTTAATATAAACTATATAATTTACCCCATATCCCGATAAAACCCACTTAATTTACCAAATATCGGTAAACATAAGTTAATCCCATCATTAAGTTCCACCCGATCCCATAACCTCGTGATTAACCCCACGTTAATCACAAACCACCGTGATTAAGTCCCCTAGGCCCCCCCTAAACCTCCGTCCATTTCCTCCACGCTAGTCTACCACCAACTACCGTCCGATCATCTGTGCCCAAATCAAATGGCGCACAACCATATTGGGCTCACCCGATGCCTGACTGTTATAGACATTTTTGTGCCTTACAACATTGAGCATGAAATGTCCATAATCTAAGGGATCCAAAGTCCCTAAACATGTTGTTCCTACCCCTAGAGGAACAAGGCTAACAAACCACAGCAATTCACAAAAGTTCTCCACCAAAAACTGCTCAAAAACAAGTCAATTCAGGATCATTTCAGTGGCTCCACTAGCTGTTTGCGCTGAATGTCAAAGCCAACACTGGCTACCTGCGCTGAATGTCAAAGGCAACACTGGCTACTTGCGCTGAGCGAGAGTTGACATATTGCAAGTTCATTCCAAGAGGTGTCAAGACCCAGGAAGCTTCCAGAATCTTCCTCAATGACACTTGCCTCAGAGAATTCGACTGGTGATGAGTAAGAGGTTCCAAATCTCCAAGTGGAAGCAAGAACCTCCAAGTGGAATCAAGAACTGACAGAGGGAGAGGACACTAGTCAGATCTCAAGCTGACTCATCCTCTCTCCAAACATCTATATATGGATCTCTCCTCCATGAGATCTAAAGGCTGGAATTTTGTTATTGCAAAGAATTGTTGTTGGTTTGAGATTGGAATCATTGGGTGCTTAATGCTTTGAAGGGGGTGAAGATAGGAATTCCATTTGCTAGGAAGGAGATGCTGGATTGGAGCCCTCTGGGTTGTATCTCTTCATGAACCTTGTTATTCATCAATAAAGCTATCTTGGTTTCTCCTATATACTGATGTATCTTTGATGTATGATTGCATTAGTATGTTTAGTTTATTTCTAATCCTGAACTAGTTATGAATATGAATCCATGTCTTGTGTAGTGTTCTCTTCTTGTGATCTTGCAGAAACCTCTTGAAGCTGGGCGAGCGAGAAGGCAAGTAGCTGGGAACTCTCAAAGAGAAGAGAAACCGGATCGAGGGACAAATGGAAGACACCGGTTAGTCCATCCATCTCTCTTCATTCTTAATTCATAAAGGAAGAATACTAGAATAGCTGTCTCTGTTTGTTGCTAAGGCACTGTCACACCTTAGGTAGATAGGATCGTCCTGCATAGGCATTTTTCCCCACAAAAAATTGGCGACTCCGCTGGGGAGATCTGTTTAGTCATTTTATTTGTGTTTCTATCATTGTTTGTTTCATAGACTTGACAGCAACAATCGAACTGCATCTGCTATTCCCAGATGCAAAGTAGACAGTTGTTGCTTTGATCCAATCACTGGACTTGTCTATGATCTGAA
Source organism: Pinus tabuliformis (assembly GCA_031772625.1). Lineage (NCBI taxonomy): Eukaryota > Viridiplantae > Streptophyta > Pinopsida > Pinales > Pinaceae > Pinus > Pinus tabuliformis. The sequence goes on along the minus strand of CM062820.1, from coordinate 868,000,269 downwards.
CAATGGACTCACAAATGATTTGATGATCCTTTGTGATAGATCTTAGTACTCCCTCAAAGCATCCCTTTGATTGTACCTTGCTTATTGCTTTGATTTGGCCTGAAACAGTAGATTAAATAGCAATCTGTGACCTAGAACCAGTGAGAAACAAGAGTTTCTCCTTTAGCGCAGACCCTGTGAAGGGATTCTGCATTTCAACGCAGGTCCCGTGAAGGCTACCTGCGCTGAATGTAAAAACCCCTGTGTTGAGGTTGCGCTGAACCAGTTTGGCCTTGTGCAACTAGGGTTCTCTGCTCTGTTTTGCCTTGTTTTGATCTCTGATTTTTGCAGCCTGTAACCAGCATAGGTACCAGTCTGATAACTCCTTTTCTCTGCTTAAATTCCGCCTCCTTTTGTACAAAAAGATTGTGAGTGTTTTTATGTGTTTGTGGCATCATTTACAGTTTTCCTTTGCATGAGTGAAATAATCATCCTGTAGCCCTTGATTCAGATCTATTGATTGTGATCTTAGGAGAGAGTTCATTGGCTGTTTGCAGTTGATTATAAATTTACTTTTGCATTTGGTTTGAGTTTGTCTCTTTTAAGTGTCGAAACAAGTATTCATTTCGAAAATCGTTAAGTGTTGTAATCTCTTCTACCCTCTCTGATTTCAAAAAAGTGAACTTGTTTGTATTTGTCATTTAAAAGCAAATTCAAAGTTGTACAAAAAGCTTTCTTTGTAGGCATCAATACTAAGAAAGCGGAAAACAAACACCTGCATTGTGCATTTGCATCTTGATAGTTTGCATGTCTGATTTAGGAAAAGTGCATTAGAGTGTGCTGATTGCTCTTTGAGAAAAGATGGTGTCTTTCTTTTCCCTTAGTAGCTAGGATTTTCAAAGTTGAAAAGATATAAAGCTTGCTTATCATCTTTAGACTGCATTTAGGAATTGTATCATACATCTCGTGGTGAACCTCGAAAGGCAAACTTCTAAAAAGATCAACCTAAAATAAATTAAATGAACTTAACAACGCTTTGCAACATAACGCACAACATAGAGGTCTAGGCTAGAGACGTGTTCCGGCGTCGTAAAGCCTGGTGACTGTCGATCTCGTGGATGGTGGGTGATTCCTCCTGAGGGACGATAGCGCCAGTACGGATTGTGCTCCCACGTACCGTCGCGTATATATTGGGAGACCCCTATAGGCATAAAACCTTTATCCTTAGGAAGCCGTGTCGGCCGCCCTACTGATCGCAATGCACTGAACACAGCATTCAGGAAGATCGACCGCCCGTACCCTAAAAAGTATTCTGCGGTTTTGCGAAAAGTTTGGCACACCCTCTGCCTAGAACTCCAGAGCAATTCCTTTTGGCCTTTTTCAGACTCTATAACGGAAAAAGTCCATCCGAGAATTTGTCACTTCGGGCTCGTTAAAACATCGAAGGAGACTAGAGTCATCTTTAGCTTTTTCTTGACTCTTTAAAAGTGAAAAAGCAAGTTGTGTCTGAAGCGTCGTTAAAAATTTATTTTAAATGGAACAATCACCCTTATTCCTGCGTTGATCTTTAGGTTGAGAAAATGGAGCACACCAACCAAGGAGTTCCCCTTGGTGGAAATCCTAGTCCCTTCTCCTCTTGGGGAGATGTTGGTGCGCCCCATATGGCCACATTGTCGCTTCCAGGACTGACAATTGGCCTGTCGGTCTGGTTCTTTTCAACCAATGTCGTTCAGAACACCACTATTCCTGAACAGTCGAATCAACAGTTAGACCAGACCAGAGTTGCCAACCAGCCTTCTACTTCATCTAACTCTTCCTCTCCTCCTTCCTCTTCGCTTGACGGAACTGGTAAAACAAAAAACCAAGTTCCTAAGGAGAAGAAGGAAAAGAAGAAGAAAGAGAAGAAGAAGAAGGAGCCAAAAGCGACTGGGGGCAAACAAGTGTCGTCTGACAAAAATCCACACACAGCACTGACCAGGCCTAAATCGCCATGTGTCATATGCAAGGGAGACCACTTCCACAGATATTGTCCCTGCATCCCTCGGATACTAAGGGACTGGTCTCCCCGTTTGCACAATTCGGTAGCGTCGACCTCTGATAGCCATGTTGACAGCTCACCGTCGACTAGTGAAAGTGAAGTCCCAGGACAGAGAGGGAAAGCTAAATTTCCCTGCAAACTGTGTGAAGGCGACCACGCCATCCACTGTTGTCCCTTCTTAGACGAGGCTAAAAGAGTTTTGGAAGATCGCCCGATTTTACGAGCGCAACTTCCTCCTGGATATCAAAAACTCCTGCCAAGTCCTTCACTAGTTGAGAACCCGACTGGCCCACCCAGGTGGTCAGCCGAAGCACCTATCATTGAAGATGAACCGTCTGGATCCATGCCTGACGAAAGTCAAAAGGTTAAGGCGGCAGTTGACCCGGTTTTGCCTTCAGAGGCTCTATCTTCGAATGATACCATCACAGAGGAGAATAAAGACGACACCGTCCAAATTCTCTTCATCAACACAGACTCCGACGAACAAGGGGGCAATTTGCCCATTCCTTTATCGCAGGAAGGAACTTCGTCAGAGTCATACCCAGCCGTCTATTCGGTCCCACCACCAAGCAACCTAGTTGTCTCGTTCGACTGGAACCAACTAGGCAGAACCCAGTTGCCAGCAAGCATACCATTCAGAATTATCGTTCAAATATACAGAATGGTAATGGCTGTCACTATCATTGATGAGGGGGCATCTGTGAGTATCCTTTCCTCTATTGCTTGGAAAGCGCTTGGTTCACTAGCGCTTTTGCCTGAAATGAGAAATATATCAGGCTTTGATAAAGGAACCAGTCGACCTTTAGGGATCCTCCCCAATGTGCCCATAACATTGAAAGGGAAGACCGTTCAAATGAACGTGATGGTCGTTCAAGGACCCTTGGATTATAACCTACTCCTTGGACGAGACTATATATATTGCATGGGAGCCATCGTCTCCTCACTCTTTAGAGTAATGTGTTTTCCGCATGAAGGAAGAGTGTTCAAGCTCGTGGACCAACTTTCATTTCCCGGATCACGCATCGCAAATAGTCATATACCATCCCTAAATGGTCTCTTCACGCAAGAAGTGTCTCAACCCACGGTCCGTCCTCCTGATGAGCGTGAGTAATCCGGGAGGATATGACTGGAACCCAGGGGGCATGCGTCCTGGTCTGCTTCGGCAGGGAAACTTTGGGTATAGAGTAGGTTTCCGCGGGAGAATATGACTAGTCTGTACCCCGTCCGTCTAGGAAGAGGGTTATTCTAGAATAAGATTCTTTTGTCAAAGTTATGTGAGTTGGCGGGCTACGTTGCTCACCTTTGTCTATTTCGGTAGACATTGCCGAGGAAGTGTTTTGTTTGAAAGATTAACGAGACAATCTTTGGGTAACCTGAAAGAGGTAGGCCTCTCTCGGTGAAATGAATGTTTTGACGGAAATGAAGTAGGGGTAACCTTGAAATCATACTTTATACTTGGGGGCATGCAAACCTTTTGGAGTGCAAGCAAAGAGCGGTTATTTATCTGTTTTTTGGGTTAGCCGTTTCCTAACTTGCATAAAGAAAGGATGCGGGGCAAAGCTTTGTGAGATGAATCTCCTTAAAAAATAGAATCTCAATGAGACACTCTTATCATATGACTGGGTATTCGAGCAGTTTTAGCACACAGTTCATGCTCGTTAAAAAATAAACGCAAGATCCGAGCAGTTTTAACGCGGACTTCATGCTCGTTAAAAAATAAACATAAGCAATGAGCAAGTGTTTCCACCAGCGTTTAAGCTCATTTTAAAATAAAAAATGAACCAAATTCCCGGTAAATAACCACTGTGAATGTAATATTATCAGCCATTAAAGCCTTGGTCGTGTTTGCACCGTCACCTCCACTTTTCATTTGGCCGATCGTTCACCTCCATATGATTGTTTACCCATTTTGAGGAACAGCTGCGAAGAGTGATTTCACTAGCCATCCTTGTGACACTGCCGTGATTGGAAAATTCCAACCTGTACCTGGAATCAGCTGCTAACCCGTTTTATCACTCGTTCCTCAAAAGACGAGTCTTCTTTAAGCTCTTTTCAACTGACTCGTAAAATATGAAAAGATTGCCGAGTCCTTGGCCTTCCAGCTCGTTAAAGGGACAGGAAGTGCTATCCCTCCTCTAGATTTTAATCTTTTTGTACCTGAGGGATTATTGCACAAAAAGATCGAGCGCTTGTTTTATTCGGCTCGTTAAAACTATCGAAAACTCATCCCTTCTGTATTGTTTTATACTTTTTCGGACTTAAGGGATTAGATGACGAAAAAGGACTTTTGGAGTTAACTTTATGTACCTTTTCAGACTCTCTAAAAATGAAAAGGACCGAGTTATCTTTGTCGTTAGACTCGTTAAAATCATTAAATAGCGACAAACTTGTCTTTAGACGAGAACGAGTTTCACTATCGCTAGGCTCGTTAAAACATAGCGATGGGCTTGCCCGAAGGGCAGGTTATAGAACAAGCATATGTTATCCTCCTCAAGCTTGACAAAAATAAAGAGGTACTGGTCAGCAATGACTAGGGAAAAATTGGGAGAAACTCAAGAAAACTTTGATAGTAGCAAGTCACTCTTGAACATGACACTTTTCCTCCGTACCACAATCGGGTTGGGTTGTTTCATTCACCGGTCACATCACCATGGTCTCGCCATACCATCCATATTTGGGGTAATGCTACCGATCCATCGCATCAGTGTCGCCATATGTTCAAGAGAAGTCGTTCAGAAAAGTCAACCGTGTCCCATCCACTGCCATACATTATCCTTCATCCTTTCATGACCGCCACCCTGAATCATATGTCTCAGATCGTTTTCACGTCCATTAAAATCATTAGCTCTGTTCCGTGTCATTGATGTGGGATTCATTAAGGCCCTCCTTTGACGGATCGCTTCTTGTCGACATCAGCTCATTATCCAAGAAGTTGATCTAGGAACAACCCCTTCAGTACTTTGAAGCTTGCATGCCTCAATGGCAAGTTTCTCACTTCCGGCAACAGGTATACATCAATGACCTTCGACCGAAAGATTTTGCGTGGTGTTCGATGCCAAGTCCTTTATTCACACCACGTGAATTGTACTGCAGTACCTTGAGGGTCATTATCATTATCGGTGATTCCTCTCGCGCTTGTTAACGGTTTACCTCATTGACCGGTAATCAAGCGATGTCTTTCCATGTTCGACTTCAGAACATTTCTCACATGGATCGACTTGTACTTAGAGTGAAGATCGAACGAGTTTGAAGACCCCGGATCTAGTTTCATCCATCCGGGCTGCGATATATATTCAGGAAAGATAAAGACATTGACATGTACATCATTGCAGCAGATAATCATCCTACTCAAAGGATGATAATTTCATCAAAATTATCAGTCTACCATCAGACGATTGTCTGTTCTATGTACAGAAAAATGAATTTATAAAGCTGAGCATGGGAATGCCCGCCTCAGCTAGATCATGAAAGCAGTATGAAAAATAATGTATTGTATTGTATCTTATTACAGGTCTCCTCCCAGCATTGGATGAACTTCAGATCCCCCTGATAAAGCATTTCGCCCGATAAACGGCCTCATACTTTAGGGGGCAACTGTTATAGACATTTTTGTGCCTTACAGCATTGAGCATGAAATGTCCATAATCTAAGGGATCCAAAGTCCCTAAACATGTTGTTCCTACCCCTAGAGGAACAAGGCTAACAAACCACAGCAATTCACAAAAGTTCTCCACCAGAAACTGCTCAAAAACAAGTCAATTCAGGATCATTTCAGTGGCTCCACTAGCTGTTTGCGCTGAATGTCAAAGCCAACACTGGCTACCTGCGCTGAATGTCAAAGGCAACACTGGCTACCTGCGCTGAGCGAGAGTTGACATATGGCAAGTTCATTCCAAGAGGTGTCAAGACCCAGGAAGCTTCCAGAATCTTCCTCAATGACACTTGCCTCAGAGAATTCGACTGGTGATGAGTAAGAGGTTCCAAATCTCCAAGTGGAAGCAAGAACCTCCAAGTGGAATCAAGAACTGACAGAGGGAGAGGACACTAGTCAAATCTCAAGCTGACTCATCCTCTCTCCAAACATCTATATATGGATCTCTCCTCCATGAGATCTAAAGGCTGGAATTTTGTTATTGCAAAGAATTGCTGTTGGTTTGAGATTGGAATCATTGGGTGCTTAATGCTTTGAAGGGGTTGAAGATAGGAATTCCATTTGCTGGGAAGGAGATGCTGGATTGGAGCCCTCTGGGTTGTATCTCTTCCTGAACCTTGTTATTCATCAATAAAGCTATCTTGGTTTCTCCTATATACTGATGTATCTTTGATGTATGATTGCATTAGTATGTTTAGTTTATTTCTAATCCTGAACTAGTTATGAATATGAATCCATGTCTTGTGTAGTGTTCTCTTCTTGTGATCTTGCAGAAACCTCTTGAAGTTGGGCGAGCGAGAAGGCAAGTAGCTGGGAACTCTCAAAGAGAAGAGAAACCGGATCGAGGGACAAACGGAAGACACCGGTTAGTCCATCCATCTCTCTTCATTCTTAATTCATAAAGGAAGAATACTAGAATAGTTGTCTCTGTTTGTTGCTAAGGCACTGTGTCACCTTAGGTGGATAGGATCGTCCTGCATAGGCATTTTTTCCCACAACACTGACCTTTACCTAAAGTTAAATTGTCATTAAACCCCACCCGATCGATTAAACCCGTGATTAAAGTCTTAATTAATCACAAACCACCGAAGATTAAAGTCCAGGGCCCCCCCAACACCTTAGTTCATTTCATCCATGCACCTCCATCACCTGATTTCCATTTGATCACCATACCCCTCATCCTACGGTCCACAGCCATATCGGCCTTGCCTAATGGCCGATTGTTACCCGCCTGATAAAGTGGTTTTCCCTCGAACCCCAAATGCTACGTGTCAGGCACGGAGGTAGATTAGGTGACCCCTCCTCAATACTGCCTTCACCACAAAAGCAGTGTGATGGCCTGGGAAACCACCTCCCCGCTCAACCCGAGAAACCACTCATTGTTCACTTAACTAAATCCCATGCCAAATTTAAAAAGTTGCCCGTTAAAACCCTGAAAACCCTCGTTTTCATTCCTTTTGCCCTGTTTTACAGTAAAACCTTTCAAACCCTTCTTGAACCACCCTGAACCTCTGCAACATAATTTGACCTCTGATTACTTTCAAAACATTGCCATGACTCCTTCCCCAGACATCCCTATGCAATAAAGCCATCAATTTTCTTTCCTGCCAACCTATGTTTTCTTAATGATTGTTGTATTTTGCAGGTAATTAGCAGAAGACCAGAGCTTGGATAAACAATTTTGATACTAGTCACAAAACTTGTTTACTCCAAGACTCAAAAGGAAATCTATTTAAAAACCTTCATTTAGAAGAAGAAAATAGTTATACACAGAACAGAGAAAGAAATCATTCACACAGAGACATTGGCTGTAAAAACAAAGGAACCAGATAAAGCATACAGTCAAATGACAAACAAATCAAACATACAGAAAGTTGATCAATATCCATTACCATATGTTGATACATATAAAAAACTAAATGATTTACTATTGAAATACACAGTAAAAAGTTAAAATGTACAGTAAAAGTAAAAACACAGTAAAGGATATTGACAGGTCATCAAAGTAAAAGTGTATCAATGTCAAAGAGTATCAGATGAAAGCCTAAAGTGACTAAAGCCTCTAGCGTGAAAATTCAAACAGAAAAGAGCATAAATGGCTAAAAACCAAACTATAAAGGTCAACAACACCACAATAAATGGGACATCATGAAAGGAGTTCAATAGCTGTCTCTATCTTCTTGCAAGAAGATATTTGTATTTCCTAGATTAAATCTCAAGTTAGTTTGAGATATTTTGTAATAATTTTTGTATAAGTACTTCACAATTTGAAGTATGTGGTGTGGATTCTTAGACATTTCCATATACTTCTTGATCAAAATACTATAAAGCTATTATATCATTGACTGAACCAGCAAGTCGGATTGATGAATAAAGACAAGATATTTCACAGGATTCATGTGTTAAGCGAAGTGTAGACAAGTATTTTCTCATGTTATTGTTATCTTTCTTAAATTTTTTCCACAATATTTAATGTATTTATGAATCTTAATGCTATAACTGGAACAATATCTCAGAATTTGTTTAATTACACTCTGTTTTAACAGTTAGAGATATAAATGTTTTCAACTGATATCTAAGTTAAGGAATTCTTAATTGCTCCTTAGTTTAAGTTGTTTTCTTGCTAATCCAGATCAAAGGATTATTAATTTCCCTTTGCTTTTGATTACCCTTTATTCCTCATTTATATCTCGGTCTGAGAATTCTTAATTTCTCTCTCACCCTGATTAAAACCACTTCATCCCCTTGTCCAAAAGATCTGCACTTTACTCTGCTAGCTTGCCCTTTGAACATTCCCTTTAGTGGGTTGATCCAGTTCTGCTGCCCTTCTGTTGACTCCATAGCCCAATGGTCTGAAGACATCATTCTATCCATCTATTTTAAGGATTCCACCATCCAATCTTGAATACCAATCCAAACCCCCCCCTGATCATTCATAACTAGCCTGAAATCCCAACAAACAAAGTTAAATCATATAGAGAGAGCCCTCTCTGAGCCATAGGTTGGCTAGAGCCTATGCTCCAAAGTTGGTTTGGGGTTACCTCGGTCATTTTCTTTCTTCTAATAACTTCTAGAGAAATTTTCGAGTGATAACAAGAGGTAAGAAGGCCTGTTGAGCTGTGTCAGTCTAGAGAAATTATTTTTTTTAGAAGATTAGTGAGGGGTCTGGCAATGCGTCCATAAATGTGGACAAATTTTCTGTAGTAGCCCATGAGACCCAATAATCCACACAAACTCTTCAAGGTTTTTGTATGGGGAAAATATTGCATTACCTTAATCTTTTTCAGATCAACCCTCACTTTTCACAACCCATAATGTGTCCCAAATACTCTACTTATTCCATGCCAAAGGATCACTTGTATAACTTGACAAACCATTTGTGATCTTGGAACAATTGCAATATCTGGTCAACATGTTGAAGGTGTTTGTCTGGTGTTATGATGTAGATGAGAATGTTATCAAAAAGTACTAGGACAAATTTTCTAATATATGGTTTTAGAAGGTCGTTGATGAGGCTTAGAAAGTGGATGGAGCATCACAAAGACAAAATGGCATGACCAGGAATTCATAATGGCCTTCATGATTTTGGAAGGTTGTCTTGGGAATGTGAACTTTCTTCATTCTTATTTAGTGATATCCTGAGCGGAGGTCTAGCTTGGTAAAAAAATTAGCACCATGGAGTTCATCAAGCAGATCATCAACTATTGGAATAAGAAATTTTTCCTTGATAGTGAGCTTGCTAAGGGCCCTAAAGTCGAGACACATGCACTATTCTCCATCTTTATTTAGAACCATGACCATTGGAGATGAATAAGGATTGGTTCTGGGATGAATAACACTAGATTCTAGGAGTTCCTTGATGATTTTTTTAATTTCATTCTTTTGTGAAAAGAAATATCAATATGGGCAGACATTTGGTGGGTGGGAACCCGGGATCAAAGGGATGATATGATCATGTTCATCCCTAGGGGGTGGGAGATCCTTAGGCTTGTCAAAGACTCATTGGTGGTGATCTAATACTTGTTGCATATCAAGATAAATATGAGGAGGAGTGGATTCAATGGTCTGGATGTCATTAAATTGGGATATTACCCCATGATGGCCCTTTTTTAAAATATTCTCCATTTGATGCGAACTTATGATAGTAGGAGCATATGCTTGGAGTCCCCTTAATGTATGAGTGTGGTCGTTCTGCTTAAAGCTCATAGATAACTCCTGGAAACCCATTGTGATAGGGCCGAATGTGCAGAGCCATTCAACACCAAGGATAATATCGCAACCACCCATTTCAATGGAAAACATGTGGGTTTTGAGGTGATAATCCCCCATCTAAAGCTTAATATTTTCAAAACTTCCTTCATATTTCATGGTCCCCCCATCAATGATAAGGACTTGGAAATTAGATACTACTCGTACAAAATAATGAATAACTTTTTCTACTCTCTTATGGACAAAGTTATGAGTGTTGTCATTATCAATAAACACCACTACTTGTTGATGCTTAATAAAACCTCATATTTTTAGAGTCTGAGGCAAAGAAATTCAAGCCAAGGCATGTAGTGTTATAACCAGATCATTTGGTGTAGCTATGAGATCATTGTCTAGGTTGGTTTAGGGTTCACCGGCTTCTTCCTTAGGCACTTTAGTGGATGGAACTTCATTGACTGGGCTATTTTTAGTAGCATTAATTTGAAAGAATTTTGGTTCCTTCCATTTATGTCCAGGGGAGTACTTGTCATCATAGTAGTAGCAGAGTCCTTGTTTCCTTCTTTCAGCCATTTCTTCCGGTGACACCTTTTGAACCTTAAGTGTTTGGGTGGGGCCTGTAGTCGGGGTGGGATGTGCCTTTGCGACAAAATTTGGATGATTGGACTAGGAATTTAAGGCAACTTCTACATCTAAGGCCTTCATTAGGGGAAATTTGAAGTCTAAAATGGGCCTCCTAAGGAAATTATAAAATAATAGTGGAAATAACAAAATAATATTAGATAACATCATCAAATTTTAGAGGGAAAAAAATAAAAAAAACTACTTTTTTAACTTATCTCCCTATGGGTTTACTCAAATTTCGAGCAGGAACAATCATTGGATGAAGAATTTAATTCTTCATCCAAGGAGTACATATGTTGCATAATTCTGATGGACCTTGCTACATGAAAAACGTGATTGCAATCATGTTTTTTTCATGTATTTATCATTTTTCGTGTAGTAGGGTCCATTGAAAGTATGCAACATGGGTACTCCTTGGATTAGGAATTAAATTTTACATCCAACGAGTACTCCCACTCGAAATTTGAGTAAAACCTTAGGGAGATAAGTTGAAAAAGTAGTTTTATTATTTTATTATTTTTTAATACTTTTACTTTTTTACCCCAAAAATGGTGAATCATCCCCCATGGTTGACATTATCATCTTGAATCCTATTGGTTCTTATAAATTTTCATTTGCTTGTACATTTTTTTAGGAGGCCCCTTTTAGACCTAAAAAAATCTCTAATGGCGGCATGCGTCCAACCAAGTAGTTGGGTGATGCATTTAGACATGGGCTTGGATGGCTTCCTTTAGGCCACTAATGAAACATTCCAAGTAAAATTATTCTCCTAGTCCATCAATTCTGATGGATAATTGTTCAAAAGTTGCAATGTAGTCCCTTACTATACCTGTTTTCCTGAGCTTAGTGAGATGGCCCAAAAATTGAGATTCCCGATCAAAGTGGTCACATATGGCTTTTGAGAACATGTTCCAAGTTGGCCTCCCTGGATAACATTTCTGATGCCACTTCCACCACTGCCATCTCTCTTAGTCCAAGTAAAGGGATCTCACGTGTAGTTTAGTTCCATCCTCCCAAATAGTGAAATATTGTTCCATTTGTGCTACCCATACTGCGGGGTTAGAGCCATCAAATTTCTACATCTCCAACCTGGGTGTACAGTGGCTTGAATATTGGTGAGCTCCATGGAAATGAATTCAATGGTTGGATTATCCTTATATGTGTGCATTAACACTAGGTTCTTCCCTCATGGGCTCACAAGACTTCTTCAAGTTAGTCAATGCTTCAGTGATGTGGTAAGTGATGCTTGGAAGGTCTTAATTTTTTTCTCGAGTACTTCGACTCTCTCCATTTCCTTATCTGCAGCCGTAACTTGAGACCTGGTACCATACACACACTAGCCTCGGTAAAATTTTTAGCTTACTTGAGAGTAGTATGGTTGGAAAGAGGGCAAGCTCAAGAGTCTAGTGATGTGGGTCACTTGAAGTCATGTTGGGAAAAATTTGGGACCGTCTGAAAATTGGGGGCCTACAAGTGAATGGTACCACTGTGACCAGCTTGTCATCCTGAATCTTATGGGCTAGGTCTCTTGCAAGCATCCCAAAATGGCCCCAAATTTTTTATTTTTTATTTCTCTGAAAGGAGTTTTACTCCCAGATGATCAATATTGTAGTGCCCGAATTCTAGAAATCATGATACTGCCAAATATCATGTGAAAATCAATCCTGGACTATAGAAATAGAAACCCCAATGTCGTGGTACTGCAGAATGTGGTGCGACAATCTGATCTAGACTATGGCCGCCAAAACCCTTACTGCAAACAGAGTCTAATCTACGTTGTGAAAACCCCAATTGTTGAATATGACCTAAATGACATCAGTAGAACCCCAACTGTTGGATCTGATCTAGATAGCAGCAGTTGAACCTCAATAACTAGATTTGATCTGGAAGAAAAGGTGGGGGGAATCTTCAGATAGATGATGGAACTATGGTCTCAAATGAGTGTCAGGTGTTGTAAATCGTAGTATACGCAGGGGTCCAACAATGGTACTTGGCCCAATCTTTTAGGGTGCTAACTAAGGAGGATAGACCATATCCTTAGTTGTACTACTTGACTACCCTATTGTATGTGTGAGTAATATCCCCGAGTGTTGTTTTAAGTCTATTGTAGCACCAAGATGACCGACGAATTATCTAAGGTTAGGTTTTAGGTTACTCTAGGGAGCTTTTGATATACAAAAGGGTACATGGAAGTGCAGTCCATGCACGGTTTTTTTTTCTAATGCGCTACTACTCGAAGGGGTACCCACATGGCTTACAAGGGAGTCCAACAAGTGTGTAAACCTCTTGTAGTTCTTACGTGCATGCCTACCTAAATCTACATGTTTATGCGTTCAATGACAAATCTCGTGGTTTAAAGACGCTGAAACACGTCTCTATCCTAATTTATTTTTTTGTGAAAATTGGAGGTACAGTTGGCCCAAGAAAGTGATGGCACAAACCACTTGTTATGTTCTTGACTTGCGAGAAAACCAGAATACCAAAAATATGAAACAATATAGCCCGAAACACATAAATATCACATGAAATGAGACAAGTTGCAAAGATATTTTATTATTCATAAGCATAATACAATGCTCACCTGCCTCTTTGAGGGAGAAACCTCCAACAAAGCAGAGCTCAATTAAGATAAGACTAAATGATTCTTCCCTTACTATCTAAGACTATTTATAGCTTAATGACATCTAAAACCCTAACTTCTAGTGTCCCTCGCATAACATGGGTTAACCACTTTATTTATTAACTATGGCCTGTTCATAACTAATTGTGGTCCCTTTTCTATAATATGGGCCAACTACTTACAATTATTATTAATGTGGATAACTGCTTACATGGTTTATTGACTCAACTAACTAACTATGAGTCTGACTAGGCCCCTTGGGATTATTACATAAAGAAAGGGATTAGGGTTAGACCCTAACATTTATGGAAATATTTTTCATTCTTGGTGCGAACATCATCATTCTCCATTGTCTTTCTATATGTTGTGCATACAATATCGGGGTCAAAAGATTTGAGTTTTCCTTCACCCGACTCTTTGAGTTTGGCCCTGGTTATCATCCACACTCGCAATTCACATCAACAAGAAGACCACTCTGACACAAACATGGTCTAGGATCATTTCATCAATGATGTTAGCACAATTGCATAAAAGAGCACGTAAAACCATAAATGCGACACTTTAAGAAGAAGAAACACATAAAGATACCATAAATACAATGCAACGATGTTTGATAATGAAGTTCACTCACAGTGTGAACTATGTCTCCGAGCCTGACTACAAAGTGGAGAGGCCTCTATATTATCTTAGCAAAATGGAACAATAAGTACATGGAAAGATACATCATTATACTTCACTTCTAGGAGTGACCCAAAAATGGGCTGCTCAAATCCCAAATATGAATGCACCAGTGAAATCCTTGCGAAATTCTAAGTAAAATGAGTATAAACTCAACTAGATTCTAACACTGTCAAATCTGGACACCCAAAGAATCTCCAAGATCCCACAACAAAATATTTTGGGACTATTATTAAGAATATTCTAGGGAATATTCTTAAGAACATTCTAGGGAATATTCCCTATGAGTATTCTTCTTGGTCTGCACACCCGCAATGTTCCATGGCCTCTTGGTTCTTACGCTCACAGTTCCTTCTAATCAGTTCCACCTCAGTTTGTTGGCCCTTTGTTCCTCCGTCGTTGAATGGTTTGGTGAGTTTATATTGTGTTGCGACGGTGGAATTTACAAATCCCCTCTAGCTAGATGGTTGTTCAACGATACTATTATAGTTCATTTGGATGAAGGTGGTCCCGAGTTTCAACCCTTGCAAGCCCATTTTATATAAAAAACAATGGAAAATGTATGTTTGTTGCCAACATATGCCAGTTTTAGGCTAGGTGTCACCAAGTTTGGCAGTTATGCCAAATCTAACCATAACTAAACCTTTTATCATATTTATTCGAACTCCACCAAATTTAGCCATTGGTTTGGCTGGCGTTGGGCCTCCAAAATGTCATCCTCTTTCACCCTCATTTCTATCATTTACCATATTTTGTAGCTCTTTACAATATTATATAACTCCATAACCCTACATTAATACCATTTGCATGGCCATATGGGTTTATCATTATTATTTTCCAAGTCATTTATTTTAAGTATTTTAAGAGAATTTATGATTAAATATTTAGAAATTTTCATGTTTTCATATATATCTAAAAGTGGTATGATTTTTATGATGTTGTAAGCCTATTTGAAGATTCTAGAAGAGTCTTATTTTACCACTCAATCAGAAATTCGAATTTAAATTTCAACTCATGAATATTTGTGGAATATTTGTAGAAGATTTGGATCATTGACTAAGCACATTCAAAGGAGAAGAATCATGGATGTTTTGATATGTGTCTCCTAAAGAATTGTGAGAGGATTTGTATCTCATATTTTTAGGTAATTGGTTGTAACCACAAGAAATAATTGTGGATCTAGGAGATATTTATCGGTCTATGTTTATTGATTAGTTATCTTAAGTTTTTGTATAAATAGGAGTGCATCCTTCATTCAAAGGTGTTCCATCCAAGATATGAGATATTATAGAATAGAGAATAATGGAGAAGAAATGATTAATGTAATTTGTAAAGTGAGGATAGAGAGGAAGATAGTTTAATTATTGTAATATCTTTGGAACTTTCTCCAACTTCATTTTATGGAATACATGTTGTTGCTTTGATCTCCAAGTTTTGATAATCGTTCGGTGTGCTTGCTAAGGAGTGGAGGCCCCCCATCCACCACAACTTGCAGACATCTTTCCTTTGTTGTAAATATTTATGTTATTTCATTTATGCGAGTTTAGTTTAGTTTCTTTTATGTTATTTTCATTATATGTTTTCATGTTTATTTCATTAATGTTGTTTTGTTAATATTGATTTAATTTTCTTATTTTTGGATTGGATTGACACACTAGTAATCTCATAGAGTACTAGATTACATTACTTTTTAATTTCATAGTTTAGATTAGAAATGTTGGTTTTCATAGAGCAAGTCTTTGAGAGAGAAAGTGATTGAGAGAGAACATGCTTGAGAGAGAAAATGTGCACTTGCTTTTCATTTGTTTTCATTATTTGCTTTGTAATTAGTTTCAAGTTTCTTGCATTAGATTAATCTATTCTGAGAAATAATCACCTAGTACATATAGTACATGTATACCTCATCAGTTCACGAACCCCAGGTTGACAATTTAATGACAGGGATTTAACTCACAATTAAATCACCCAACAACTGGTGCACCAACTTGGAAATGGTCCAAACTTATCTAGTGCCAACTAAAAATTTATACTTTTGCTAAGTTTTACTGTAACATTGACTAGGCATAACTTTTGCATACGAACTCGAATTGAGGCACCATTTGCATCATTGGATTCCTTGTGATGAGATATTCGATTTGATGCTAGTTTCGTTGACAGTTGAGGAATTTTATTTTTAGGCCTTTTAGGATCCTCCTATATCAACAACCTTTCTACAAACACTCTTCATGCAAGGAAAATAAAAACGTATAGAAAGGATATCTCTTTAAAACATTTAGCAAGAAACTTGAGCACAAACCCTTAATTTTTTTCTCTAAAAAATAAGCATAATTTTATTATCAAATAAATATAAAATTACATATTGTTGATACATGTACCGAATGTATTGTGAGATATAGGCTCAAAATTTTGGACCTTACAAATTAATGTTGTGCCTTTATAAAGAGAAATTGTTGCTTTGAAACCGAACACTAAGAAAAAACAATAACAGAGTCCCTAACTCAAAAACTTTAGAAAACCAAAGATGTCCCAAGGGGTCTACAAACAAAGCACTAGAGCCTCAACATACAAAGATCAAACCCCCATATTACATCCAAAATTACCATCCAAAAAGAAAATAAAAATAGGGCTCGATGCTCCACTTATAAAACCCAAATGGGTGCATTACATTATAGTGTTGAAACCTTAAAATTTACAACAAAGTCCAAGAAAATGACACGAAGCCCAGAGGTGCAAAAATGACAACCTACACAATGTGAACGATGTGATAGGACACCATTCACAAAGCCACATAGAGTTGAGGCAGTGAGACCCAGCATAAGGAGTGACGATGATGACGCGAGCTCACAGCGGGAATCAAAGAAGCATGGTAGTGGACTAGTGACTCATCTACATAGGAGAGGTCGATGATAGCAGTGATGATAGAGGATGCCTTGACACCAACAGAACACGAACCACAAAACCCCAAGAACATGAGCCACGCATCTGCCACCAAGACATGGATGGGGGAAACCCTACAATGCAAGAAAGGGAAAAGAGTACCACGAACTAGAGGGAAAGGGGTATATGGTTCCATCCACCAAGCCCTCTACCGAGTACAAACCATTATATGACAAGGAACTCAAATAATTTCACGAGACAAAAATTGAACCCAACCAATTTTATTAATAAAATTTTGATATTTACATGCCAATATTTATTTTATGGAATCTGTAAACACTTTATGAGTTGACATGAGTTGGATGGAAGTGGATTACTAAATAAATATAGCCCTCCAACAAGAAGTTGTTGCAGAATATACTCCAAGAAGGTTGTACTCAACTACTTCACCATTATGTGGCCTTCCTTTAATAGATTCTTCTTACACTCGGAAGAAGACTTGAACTTAACTCCAATGAACTCAACCAATAAAATTGTCTTCAAGAAACTCAATAAATTGACCTCCAAGATAGTGAACTCATCCCCCATAGGGAAAGAGTAAAGTCGGCCTAACTACAATAAGAGTGATGTGGCATGGCAATGAAAGATAATTCACCTAGAATCGATAATAAATCTTGGCTTGCTCAAGAAGTGTTATCTCCTTAAAAATCTTGACCTTCCACTATGGTGTGCACTCCCCAATAAGCCTCAATAATTTTGGCCTCCTTCTAAGGAAAATTTGTCCTACAAATTATAAGGTTGGATGCCAATCTTCCCTTAATATGACTTGGCATTTTGAGGACTATAGGTTCAACGTATCCAAGGAAATAATCTTGTCAAAAAGGATTTTGTAGATCTTCAAGCAAACAACCAAATCGGCCTCCAAAGACATAGCATTTTTATCCCATGAACCTTTCTCTTACAACAAGTTCAACCTCCTTCTTGAGGTATTACTTGGCCTTCAATCAAGGACTAATCTAGGCTTGTAAAAAAACAATGTCTCATCCCTAAACAGAGAGCACAAAACTCAACCTCTGCTACAATAATATACTTTGCCTCATAATATGATCTTAGCCTCTTTTTCCAAAAGGAAATCAAATTGCTGAAATTATCAAGCTTGGTCTACAAGTATGTTATAATCTTAGCTTGCTGAAAATAGAACTCTGCTCCAACAAACAATCATTTACTTGGCATATAATCCGTCCTCTATGACCAACACTTGGCCTACAAACAAATATACAATATGTGATTTGATATACAAGTCTTAGCCCTGCAAAATGTAAGATTCCCAATAGGAAATATCCAAAATATCACTTATTTTTTCCGGAGTTTTAATTAATGTTTTTAGTGAGATATTTAGTCAAACACATTGTGAGTACAATGATGTAGGTATAATTTTTTTTATATCTTGAACCAAAAACACATAGTTGTACAATTGCACAACCCAACTTCAACCAACAATTTATATACCATACATTGTTTGGAAATAACACCATTTATTTTAGGCATGCACATTAACAAGAAGTTGGAAACATAAAGGATTCACACATACTAAAAAAATGAAATATATAGTGATAATTGCAACAAGGGGAACCTGATAAAAAATGTATCAGTGAGTCTTTAACTTCAACGTTCATATTTTTTAGGAGTATCAGCAATAAAGGCTACAAGATTTTTATCCCTTTAACATTCAACACTTCAATCTCTTCTACAACCAAGGGGACACTACAAGAATTATTTTGCTACCTAATTTAATCACAAAACTTTTAGATTTATATCATCCACTGAAAATAGTCAAAACAACTAGAAAATGAGAGATTAATCAACCCAATAATGAAGGAAATATTTCCTCTTCAGTCAATGAAGAAGCACAACCAAGAATTTAAGGAACCCAACCACTAAAACGATGGAGAGACATGACCTAGGTAAGCTCAAAATTTGTCCCACTAAAGTGTCAAACTTAATACATGAATAAACTCATCCTCCTAGATAATATACACTACCCTCTGTCCTCAAGAACTTCAACACAATAAATGAAGGATTTGACCAACAAACAAGAAAAGGAACCTTACCGCTCTTGGTAGAGAAACTTGACCCCTGTGAGCTCATATATGGTGGCCTTGACCCACTAGAATGATGGCAAGGAATGGATCTTCTCCTATGGAAATATCGACCTCTTCTTTGGCTTGGTCTTCTACCTAAAATATGTTATATGAAAAACATAAATCAAAATATCAATTGATAAAACCGCTTCTCCTCAATATCTTCTACAAATCCTTTACTCCATGAAAGCATAATGGTGAAATTTGAGTGATTTCACTCTTGAACCAACTAGGGTGTCTAATTTCAACACCAAAGCTAGCTATGGTGGCCAAGGTTTATCAAACCCTAAAATTCTCTCCCAAAAATCTCCAAGAACTCCTTTTCTCAAAATTCAAGTGAAAGAATAAGGAGAGACTCCTTACTTTTCTCTTTTTATAATTGAGTGGCCACTTTTGCCACCATTTTACCCTTTTAATTTTTTCTTAATTCATTTTATGAGACTTTCTCTTTATAAAATTAAACTAACTTTTCATTAGCCTAGGATATTCCCCCTTTTTCACCCCCTAGGTAATTATAAATTTTTCCTAGACGAATCATGTTCCCTTATTAAAAAAATTCCCCACCTTAGCCTACAGGAACTTATTAAGCTAGTGGAACATGTCTTATTTCTCCTAATAATTCGATGACATTACAATCCTCCCCACTCGAGTTTGATTTCCCTCAAGAAACTTCAACTCTGGATATTTGACCACCTATTCGCCTTCCTATGTGGCATCCTTAACCAGTAGATCCTTCCATTTAACCAGGTACTCTCTCACAATTTTGTTTCTCAGCTTTCTCTCCCTTGTTTATAGAATCTCCTACGGAACCAATATTAGCTCTCCTTCCTCATTCAAAGGAGGGAGCTCAGTGGAGGTGACTACCTACTTACCTAAGGCCTTTTTGAAGCACGATACATGAAAGACATTATGGATCTTACATCCTTGAGGAAGCGCAAGTTCATAGGCCACTTCTCCAACTCGCCTCACAATTATGCATGGCCCATACAACCTAGGTTTCAACTTTTTTGTCCCCTTTGTTTTGAGCGATGACTGTTGGAATATAATCCTAAAATCTACATTTATTTTTTAGCCTAAGTATCCTTGACTTAGCGACATGCACTAAAAATCATGTTCACACTTGGTTTTTGGTAAACTAGCTCAGTGGACCAACTTTCCCTTGTTTTTTGCCTTTAAAGGCTTAATATTATGGAAATATTGGTCCAACCACTTTCCTAAACCATTTAGACATCTAAGTGCATGTTCACACCTAACCACACCTCATCCACTTGAGTTATTTGAGGATTGGCACCCCACATGAAGATTCCCCCTTAAATCAAGGGATTTGGTCCCCCAGACCATTTTAGCATGTTTTAAAGTTGCCTTCCTTGGGAAATGCACCCCTCCTCATGCTTTCCACATGGATGATAGTTTGCATAGGTTGTCTTGAGTTATTGTTGCTATTTTAGGCCTCCCTTTAGCTTTTCTTAGCCTTTTCTAGTTTTTTACTAGTTTTTTCCTAGTTTTCTAGATTCGGAAATTTCTATATAACCACCTCCCTTTGGGATTATAGGTTTGGTTTCTCATGTATTACTATTGTTCATTAATTTAATACATTGATTTTATGGAGCAAATTCTTTCTCTCCTCTCTTGAATATCAGCAAATTACTTGTGTTTAATTTAACTAGAATTCTATATTTATCGGATTTTCTACAGGAATTCTACAATGACTATAGATGGGGTTGAAGATGAAATTATGCCATGTCCCCCACCTCAAAATTGTGCTCCAACCTATGTCTGTCTGCATACACTTTATGTTGATTCTAAGCCATTCACAAGTTGTCCTTGAGAACTCACAATATATCTTGGCTCTCCTCAATCCCACCTTTATCCAAAGGGGCACAACTATCCCCAAATATTCAATCTATAAATGTTGGGGCATCATATACGTATAGTGTTTTGAAGAGCTTCATACCAATGGACATGTGGAAAGTGGTGTTGTAAGAATTCTCCCAAAGATGCAACCACTTAACTCATGCCTTTTGTTGGCTAGATACATAGTTTCAGAGATAGCCCTCTTACTACTTGTTTACTATCTCGGTATGAAAATTATTCTGTGGGTGATAACTAGTTCTTGGTGTCAGTTTAGTCCCCACAAGCTTGAATAACCCCTACCAGAATCTTCCCATAAATCTACCATCTATGTTGCTCACTTTGGTCTTCGGTAACCCATGGAATCGAAAGACCTACTTGAATAATAGTTCGACTGCTTGTGATGTTGAATCTATAGATGGTATGGAAAATAAGTGGACAAAATTCTTGAGTCGATCCGCCACTACATATATGCATTCATTTCCCTATAATAGAGGTATCCCAATGATAAATTCGATGGAGATACTCTCCCACTTATGTACAGTAATAGGGAGTGTCTATAGAAACCCTACCAGATGAGTATGTTCATCTTTGATCTGATGGAAGATGCTACATTCTTTCAAAAGCCTCAGCACATCCATCTTGAGGCCCTTCCTAGTGAACCTCTCCCTAATTTTCCTATAGGTTTTCAAGTATCTCAAGTGTCCTCCAAAAGGTGAGCTATGAGTTGCCTACATTATTTTTTTCCTTCAGGTGTGGTTCTGGTACAAGATAAATATGGTCCTTATAGTAGATTATGTCATCCGTGACTCAGTATCTGTCATCCTGTATCAACCCCTCTAGAATATCACATGAGATTTTTTCTTTGGAGTATTCTACAAGCAGAAGTGATTACCAGTCATTAACTATCTCCATGAGTGAGAGACTGGATGGCATCCTCAAGAGGGAATCTACTACTGCATTGTGTTTTCCCTTGACATACTCGACCTCAAAGTCATAAGCCTATAATTTACTAATGCATTTTTGATGTATCTTTCTCAAATATTTCTGCTCCATGAGGAATCTTAGGTTGTTATAATATGTTTTTACTTTGAACTTGTTCCCCACAAGATATCTTTGGAATTTGGCCAATGCATGCATTATGGCCAACATTTCCTTGTCATAAATTGAGTAGTTCTACTTATAATATCTAAGTGTTTAGCTCTTTAATGTTATGGGGTGGTGATCTTAAATTAAAAATACTCCTGTCCCAATCCTTGAACACTCCATCATGAAGGGATGGGTGAAATCTGGTAATGCAAGAACATGGCACAAGCTCATCACCAACTTCATCTTCTCAAATGTTTCCTATGTTTTCTCATTCCAATTGAAAGCCCCCTTTTTAGTGAGGTTTGTAAGAGGCATTGTCAACTATGAGAACCCCTAAACAAACTTCCTATAATATGTGTAGAGTCCAAGGAAACTTTTTAGTTCAGTTATATTTTTCGGGGTAGGTAATTCAATGATTATCCAGATATTCTCATGATGAAACTAAACCCCATGATTCCCAATTACATGCCCTATTAGAGTATCCTTTTCATACCAAAATCACACTTGGACTCCTTCGCATATAGTTATTTCTCCTCTAGTATACCCAATACCTCATCCAAGTGCATCAGATGGTCTCCCAAGTCTTTTTGTAGACAAGAATATCATCAAAGAAAACTAGCAAGTACTTTCACAACTGTTTATTGAACACATGGTTCATGCACGACAGAAATTTTGTGGGGGCATTAGTTAGCAAGAACAACATAACCAAGAACTCATAGTTCCCATAGTGGCACCTGAAAGTTTTCTTTGGGATGTCCTACACCCAAACTTGAATCTGATGGTAGCTTGAATGAAGATCAATCTTTGAAAAATATTTGGTTCCCCTAAGTTCTTCCGTCAACTCATCTATCCTAGGGATATGATATCATTTTTCTATTTTTCTCTTATTAAGACCCTGGTAGTCTATACACATCCATAAGGTATCATCCTTCTTCTTGGTCATGACCACCAAATAATCAAAAGGACTAGAACTAGGCCAAATGTGACCCAACCTCAACAACTCATTAATGGCCTTCTCAATCTCATCTTTGTAAACCTTGAGATGTTAGTAGGGGCCGGTAATGACCGCTTGCACAGCTTCCTCCAATTCTAGAACATGCTCAAAACCCCTGTCTCGTGGTCTACCTAGAGGAATGTCAGAAAAAAACCTCTGGTGTTTATGGAGTAATATTTGAATGTTGTCATGACTGATCTGGTTGTCTACTATATGAAATAAAGCACTCAACCACCCAATCTATATCACCTTCCCTCAATATTTCTTCCATGTTGTTAGATGATATATATTTGGTTGATACTGATACATGGCCCTTAACGCTATCTTTCTTCCATCCACTGGATCTTTGAATTCCATTTCCATTTTCCATTAATTCATAGTATATTTCCTGATATAGTATATCCATTGAACTCCTAACACCACATTGGTGTTTGACACATCCATCATGAAGAAATCATTAGTTACTATGTAATTCCCCATGGTTAGTTGTGACTTGATTATGTATCTAGTGAAGTCCATATAATTCCCACCAAGTATGGCTACCACAAAACCATTTAACTCCTTTGTAGGAATTCCTCTCTAATCAACCATGGATACATCTATGAAGTTGTGGGAAGCCCCACCATCAATCAATATTGTCACCATGTGCCCTGCAAGCACTCTTCTAACTTTGAAAGTATGATATTGGGGAAAAACTAACATGGATGCAATCATAGGGGATTTTCCCTTAGCATGTGATGTCTCACCTCCAATTGTCTGATGTATTTGTCCCTATACCTATTCTTGCATTGGCTCCTCATCTCCATCATCATTGTCACTCTAAGAGTACACCTCAATATAGTGGGACTTGCCTACCTTTTCCTTTCTTGCGCACTTGTGCCATGGTTCCCAATGCTCCTAACAACTAAAACAAAGCTTCTTCTTTCTTAGGTCCTTTTGTGTTTTGTTATCCATCTTTGGTTTCCCAGTGCCCTCCCTTAGAAAATGTTTGAATTCTTTTCTATTTGGGGGAAAGGAAGGCTTAGGATGGAATCTGCTCTTAGGAACAACCTTCTGCATGCCCCTGGCTATGTTAATTTCCACGTGAAGAGTGGTTGGTCCAAAACCTTTGACCCAACCACATAGATTTTCAGATAACCCCTCCAAAAATTGCATCACCAACCTAGCCTCTGAGATATTCATGACCATAATTTCTAATCTCTAAAAATATGTAATGTAAGCCTCTAGACTACCCATCTGCCTCTTTTGGTCTAGCTCCCTGAAACGAAGCTTTAGATCCTTCTTTTCAAAGCACTTTATGAGCCTTTGAGTGAACTTAGTGTATGATGTGATGTTGTTGAGACCCATTGTCACCAACCCATGGTATCACCACTCATGGGATTCACCATCCAAGTATAATGTGGCCAACTTGATAGCCTCTTCCTCTGTCATCTGATGCAACTAGAAATATGTGTCCATACTATGTGCCCATGACCGAGCTGAGCATTTTGATGACCCATCAAAACAATAGATGGTCGCTTTCCCCAATGTTTTTTGTAGCTCATTATTCTACCTCAATGCCTTCTAAATTGTTTTAGGATTTCTTTTCAACTGAAGGTGTTGTTGTAATATGAAACAACCCCCCCATTTATATATATTAATAGCTAATATTAGACATATAAATGGGGACCCTCTTTAAATTTTTCGTCTTTAAAAAATAAAATCCTAAGTCTAAGAAATTTCCTTGAAAACTCTTTGAAAAAAACTCAAGTTTAGGATCCCCATCGCAAATAGCAAATTGCATTTTTCCCATGTGATGATCATAAACACCTGAAAGAAATTTTGATATGCAATCAACCCCCCACTGCGACATACCAATCAAAACGCCTTAAGAATTCACAATCGCATTTTCTATGAGTCACAAGTAAATAAGACGTGCCACTATCTCATCTGTTAACGATTTGCGAAATGTGATATTGCAATATTCGCAATCGCATTTTGCATTATAAGCGGGCAACGCTAAATAACATTTTTTTTTAAAATGCGATGTGCAAATAAAGCAGCAAGCGTGGGAAGTAACTGTGTTTTAATATAATAATCAACGGTTTGACAAGGTAATTAATGTTTAATGGCCCGAGGAGAGGTAATGATTCTCCAAGTTACGGCTATTCAATGCTGAGTATCTCATTTGAAATCCTCCCACGATTCAAAGTCATTTCACAAATCCTTTAGCCTTAATTTCCCAATATCATCTCTGTTGATATATCTCGTCCATTTCAGGCAAGCTACAAAAGACATGTCATTGCAGAAGGTGATGTAGAAACATAAAAAGAAGAGCATTACAGAGTCCGAGCTATCAGAAATGTCTGCTATATTCTCTAATACGATCTGCAGCACCAATGGGGGAGCAACAACTTGGGAGGTTATATACAATAGGCTTGAGGATGAGCGTCCCAAGATTACTGTCACAAAAGCGATGGCTGACTCAATAAAACCTTCGGGACTCCAATTCAAGGATGTTGCATGTTCTTTCCTTCACAAAATAGGAGCAAGAGAAAAAATCCTCCCATACATTGATATGATTAGGTGGGTGGTGGAAAACCTCACTATTGAAGACAGGCAGTTCAGAAACTTGGGAATGGAACTCATGGGGTGATTCAAACTGAAAGACCTGAAGAAAATGTACCATATACCTTACCCTCAGGATATATATGATAAAACATACATGGCCAACTTCGCAAAGAAGAACGAAGAACCTTTCAAGATGATCCAGGGTTGGAGGGTACTGGAGAACAAGTTCAAATTTGATAAAACGGGTATGTATCATGTAGCCTCTTTGGAAAACCCCTACAGCTATGCAGCTGCTATGTTATGTAGAATATACGGGTTACCTAATAATGCTATGTTTTCCATAGAATGGATTCCTTTGGTTGATGTCTGTGTTAATTCCCACAGTATGAATTGGGCCACCATCCTATCTGATAACCTAGCCACTATCATCACCAAATATCGATAGAAGAGATCCTCCTCTCCAGAAAACGTTCCTCCATTCTATTTTAGTGCCTACATTATGGATGCCATCTGTTTCTGCACTAAATTTCCACTCATGGGTCGGAAATGGACCTTGCAGGACCCCTACCCTATCCATCTCAACCATAAACAAATTTTGGAATCCCATTATATACCCCATTTCTATAAAATATGCCATGATGTTATTTTTCCATTACATCAATTAATTTTCAATGAGAAATCCCCCAGGTTTTCCCAAGAAGTCGCTACGGACCTTCTTGCAGTCAGAAAATATTTTGTTGAATAATGGCTCACATACATCAGGTTTTTTGGTAGTACGACAGACCCACATGTCCTCCCTTTGTATGTCTCTGATAAATTGTTAGCAAGAGAAATATCCCACCAGACCATGTGAGAAGGCTTGACAAAATTTCTGAAAGAAAAAAATAAGTTATTATGGCCATATTTTCCTATTAGGTGTGGTTCCTTTTCATTAACAAATTTTAACCATGCAATAAAGGATTCAATAAGCCTGGAAAGCCTTAGGCTCCATACTTTGCCCAAAAGGAAATTTGATCCAGACAAGATAGCACATAACATCGCTACTGCAGTAAAGATCAAGCCTTATAACCATGAGGCTAATGATTTTGAAGACCTTTTACAGTTAGCTCAATCCTTCGAACAATCGTTCAAATGGGCAAGGAGCAATCTAAGTTCTGAAGATTTTTAGAGCTTTCAGGAGTTTAGAAACAAAAGGCTCGAGATAATTCTGCTACATTTGTTAAAAATCGAGAACAAGCCTATGCCCAGTGTGACTATCAACAGTGAGGGACTTGATTTTCACATAGAGTCTCAAGTAGATACAAGGAAAGCACTGGATACAGGGAAGGCCCAAGACACTAAGAATACAGCAGAATCCAGCAGGAAGTCAGCTAAAAAGAAGGGTATGAGTACCTTACTTAAAGATATCGATTCAGAGATCAAAAGCTGTAGTTTGGAGCATGAGTTGGATCAATTCAATAAGAAACTACAAGACACTCCCAAGACAACAGATGCCTAGGAAACTATGGAGTATCAAACTCCTCTGCATGTTCAGAAAAACACAGAGTCTGAACCGATAGATGAGCAAGCGATGACATCTCAGTAGACTGAAATCATTCCCACTCTGCCCACATCGAAAATTGTCTTAAAGGTGACTGAAATCCCTCCTCTTGATGTGTTCTACAGCCCGCTGCACAAGGTTGTAGTAAGGAGACAAAGGAAAAGGAGAAGGATAGAAACACCCGAGCTCCCACCTGGGAATGAGCCGATGGACATAGTTTGGAAAGACATCCCTTCCAACCCAACTAAAAACTTGACTAGATTGTCACAGTTTACATGAGCGTATGCAATTTCCACCATGGAAAAATTTATTGAGATATCTTTTTTGTTGAAATAAAAGCAAGAGAAGATTGCACAGCTCGAGTAGTAGCTCGAAACAGTGAAGTCAAGTGTGAATAGGTAAGATGCTAAGCAGCTGGCCCAATTGCAACAGAGCATGGATGTGGTGAAGATAAACCACAAAGCAGACATATAGGCCAAAAACATGCAACTCCAAGACTTGCAGCAAGCCATGGAAATATATAAGGAAGTTCCTACCATCAAGGAATTCATCAAAGAGGCACTAGAGCTGAATTATCTCTTATTAAAACATCAAGAAAAAAATTTCCAAAAGATTTCACATATTGCTCCTTATCTTATCACTAGTGACCAGCTAACAGATAAAGTGATTGACCAGAGAACTGAGTTTACTGATCTAAACACAATAATATCAGAGTTCATCGAATGGCAAGAAATAGAAGAGGGAAGGAAAGTTAATCTGCCCGAGATCGAGAAGACACACAAGGGCATTCTGTTCACAGATTAGGATGCAAGGATCAAACAAGTTGAACTAGCAGTGGCAAGAGTGCTCCGGGTGTCAAAGAACATAGTAAAGGTGGTAAACCACTCTTTGTTTGCCACCAACCTGGTGAAAGAAGGAAACCTAAAAGAACTGCCCGATCTAAATGACTTGCATAACAGATGGAAGGAAAGAGTGGAAACTCAGAGGGAAGCTACCACAAAGTTAGCAAATACTGATTGGGAGTTGTATTAGAAATACCTCGTCAAGCCACATAGTAAAATCATGACCCTTAATTTCTCACTCCATTCAACTCAGTGGATGCTCCCACCTCTCACAGAAGAAATTTTCGTAAGACAGGTCAGAAAATAGTTTGGGGCACCTCCTCAAGTCAAACCAATGGCCAATATATGTGATTTGAAGGGAAAACTGGAAGACAACAAATCATCATCATAGCCTCTGCTCATCAAGTCACTTTTTATTTTTAGAGTTAGTTAACTAGTCGGGAGGAAGGTTGTTTGAAACCTCCTCAAATGTTTGTATAATCTATTTTTGAACATTAGTTAGAATAGTATTTATACCCTTCTCATGCATTTAGAGAAGGGTCCAGAATTTTATCAAAAACATTTGTAAATAATGCACTATTGTAAGTTTGTGAATGCTTTGGTGAAATTATGGAACACGATCGTTTCTTTTAAATATCAGACTACTTTCCTTTGTTGATACACTTTTGTATACTTAAAATATAATTTGATCTTAAGAAAGGAGTTGATCTATGTCATTAGTCAAATCAACATAAATTCACATATATGGTACTTCTATCTTGTATGATTAGTCATGCTTCTGTTTAATTAGTAACAACACTTTATTTTCATGAATTGTATATGAGATATGTTCTTTCTGTTAAGCATTAATTACACTATTGTATGATGCCTAGTTGAGATTGTTTATTTTCATATATTTATATATATATATATATATATATATATATATATATATATATATGTATATATATATATATATATATATGTATATATATATATATATATATATATATATATATATATATATATATATATATATATATATATATATATATATATATATGTGTGTGTGTGTGTATATATATGTATATATATGTATATATATATATATATATATATATATATATATATATATATATGTATATGTATATATATATACATATGTATATATATATATATATATGTATATATATATATATATATATATATATATATATATGTATATATATATATATATATATATATATATATATATATATATATATATATATATATATATGTATATATATATATATATATATATATATATATATATATATATATATATATATATGTATATATATATATATAGATATATCATCACATATGCAATATAGTTTATACATTTCTTTGACTAACTATTTAGTCAAAGAAATTATCTTTACACATTATCATCTTTGTTTTATGCGTGATTGATCTTTATTATCACATGTCAAGCAGATATCTTTGTAGATCACATATTATATAGAAATACCCAGGTTTATATTAGATTAAGTTAGCTAGATATTTGCATGATAGAATAGGTCATTTAAGTTATCATTATTCTATTTCAATCACTCGTAAACCACCCACTCTCATTTTAAAACCCATACTGGGAAACTGGTCCCATTATCCCCAGTCGGAGCCACCACTTTAAATAGAAAAGGAGTTGTCTTAAGGTCTAGACTGGGTGGTTATCCCCCATGTTGGAGCAGCAGAAATCTAAGGCCTCAATAGGTGGCAAAAATCAATGAAACTCATGACAGATTGGAACTCACATCCCAGTGCTCTATACTTCTCCAAATAATCTGCATAAGGAATCCTTTGACTTATCTTCTATGTTTGGTCCTCTATTGTCTCTTATATGAACTAAGGCAGTTAGGTCTAGGAGTTCTGCTATATGAGCGTGAGTGTCTTTGTGGGGTAGTATGGGCATGACCGTCCTCTGCACTAGTAGACCCCTCTCCATTTATTGGTTCCTTCCTAGTGGGAGCTCTCTTGTGTGCTATTTGGCTCATCAAATCCACCATCTCTTTTTGGCCCTTAGCTAAATCATTCAGTGCATTAAGAAGGATGTTAAATGCTTGGGTCTCCTTGTCACCCATTTTTCGATCTTCTATTTCAGGTGTTTCTTCTACCCCTTTCCCCTTGCCAAGGGTCTCTTCTTCCTCTGTTCTCTTTCTTGGAGACCCTTCCTCTTTAGAAATGGGATTAGGTTCTCTAACTTTGTACTGTCTTTTGTAAGTGATGTATGGATGACCTTCACCACTCATTAAATAACTGATGATCTTCCCTTAGACTCCATTTTTTCCAAGAACATCCTCTAATACGACTATAATATTCCCACTAGGAAATGCCCAAATGACTAGTGAGTTTTTTTTAGTTTTAATGAATGTTTTTAGTGAGATATTTCATCAAACACATTGAGAGTACACCACTATAGGTATAATAATTGTTTGTTAATTTATCTTGAACCAAAAACACTTAGCACTGGTACAATTGCACAACCAAAATTCAACCAACAATTTATATACCATGCAATATCAGAAATAGCACCATTTATTTATAGACCATCACATTAACAACAAGATAGAAACATAGAAGTTTCACACATACTCAACAAATGAAATACATAGTGATAATTGCAACAAGGGAACCTTATATAAAACACAACATTGAGTCTTTAACTTTAGTGTTCTAATTCTTGAGGAGTATCAGCAATATAGGCTACATGAGTTTGATCCCTTTAACACTTATCCCTTTAATCTTTGCCATAACCAAGGGGAAACTACAAGAATTTTTCTGCTAGCTGATTTACTCACACGACTTCCAGATTTATATCAATCACTGAGAATAGTCAACACAACTAGAAAATGAGAGATGTATCAGCCTAATAATGAAGGAAATACATCATCTTCAATCAGTGAAGGAGTACTACCAACAAGTTAAGGAACCCAACCATTGTAATGATGGAGAGGCATGGCTCATGTAAGCTCAGAATTCATCCCATCGAAGTGCCAAACTCAATCCAATAATAAACTCGTCTTCCCAACTGATATATGATGCCCTCTTTCCTTAATAAATTTAACCCAATAAATGAAGGATTCTATCAACAAACAAGAGAAGGAATCGTGTCCCTCTTGGCAGAGAAACTTGACCCTTGTGAGTTCATATATGTCAGTCTCGACCCACTAGAATGATGGCAGAGAATGGTTCTTCAACAATATTAACCTTTTGTTGGGAAGGGGTCCCTGGGGTAGATTTTGATAAATTTTGTAATTTCTTTCTGTAAAGATGTAAATTCTCCGCGAAATATGGAAGTAGAGCACAAAGATAGTCAGAGTCAAAGGAGTTTTAGTCCCTTAGGTGGGTAGGTGATAGGAAGGTTTTGAGACCCACCCATGGTCCATAGACCATGGTATTGTAAAAGAAAGACTATAAATAGAAGATTCATAGCGAGTCTAAGGGGTCATATAATTGATAGAATTCTTTGTAAGGGAAAGTAAGATAACGCAGGAAAGATCTGTTTCCTATACTTAGGTGAAGGGGAAGGCTCCTGTAGCTGAGTGTGCAGAGACCTTGGTAAGTTTGCAAGCTGAGTGCGCAGGCCCCTACAGCTGAGTGCGCGGGCCCCTGCAACTGAGTGCACGGGCAAAATAAATATATAATTGAATGATTACACCTAATAAAGACAATTTTGAGACAATTTTTGTATATCTCTGTATTATTTCTTACTTCTGCAAGTTTCTGCATTTTTGCTCTATGTTGAAATTTATATGAATTAATGCTTATCTGGTGCGCAAAAGTAGTAGATCAATACTATTTATGCATGTTATGAATGATTAAAGACCTTCACGAAGATCTGGAAGTTTTTTAAGTAAATTACTGTAATTATTTGTTTTGAAAGGGTTAAGGTTTGCGAAGATAGAAATAAGCCCTGGGAACCACAGGAACCTATCACATTGACCTTTGGATGTAGAAACCTAGTTTTGTCATCCCCCAATACTGCTTTGGGTAAGGTTGTAGCCTGCGCTACGTGAGTTGTTGCCGAAAGGGACAGCATTTATGGTTTTATTGGTTGGCACAACTAATGTTGAACCTAGGTCAGGCCCCATCAAGCCAACAAATGGTTCTGTTGTCGGGACCAAGATATTTAGAAAGGGATGTGTGATAAGTGGTTTGCAATTAAGAAAGAAATTGAGAAGTGGATTGATCGGAAACGGCACGCCTTTGCAGCTCAAGAGAACAATCCGTGCTTGTTGAAGGAAGAGTGGCTAAATAGATACCTATATACAGATGAACATGAAATATTCTTCTGCTCTTTCCCCTGTGAATTGCATGAGTGGTTGTCCAAATTAGCGGATAGTTAGGGTACGTGGAAGCTTGATGACCCTATTTTGTGGACCCTAGAATTAGTGAAGTGCTTGGAGGCTTCAGAAAATAAAATCACGTAGGTCATCGACCATTGGATTGATCGTATTCTAGGAAGGTTCATCACTAAATTTGTAATCGACACAGCCGCCAACTACAGTGAAGCAGAGCACAGGTTCTTCAAAGGACCAAGAGGTAAGTACCCGAAATCTCTGAAGACTTGGGTTAAGATGCTATTGTGCAAAAAGTGGGTTATGCCTTTAAATTGATGTTTGGGACTATGTGAAGTGGAAGAGCATTTAGAAGAAATGAAGAATCAGTATTTGAATACAATCCGCTATTAGGATCTTCTGATAGCAACGAAGAAGGTAATATTCTAAGAACACCTCAAAATGTGCTACATCTTGTGAGTCAGGGTATCGCAGGAATACCTCATCCATCCACTCCACCTTTGCCTCACACACCTATGTCTACACCTCTACCTCCACCCCACCTCCATCATTTAATGTGGCAAATACAATGAAGTTACCTGTGTTTAAGGGTGTTGGAACTGAAGAAACAAAATAATTCTGGTTTGTCGCAGATGCTATATGGATGAAACAACAAATCACTGATGACAATATGAATAAAGCGCAGCTAGTCACAGTGCTATAGGACAGAGCACTGAGTTGGCACATCAAGTTCTGCACATATAAGCCCACTGCGACTATGCTAGAGACCCAGGAAGCGTTGAATAGTGAATTCAAGAAGCCCAAATCTCACGCTCATTCTGTAACAGAGTTCAAGGAGATTCAATAGAGGGTAAATGAGTTCACATGGGACTTTGATCAAAGATTAAAATGTTTGATTCAGCAAGCTAATATGACAATTACAGATTCTCAGCATAGAGACTGGTATGTTGCTTCGCTCCTAACGCTTCTGAGAGTGCCATTGTCACAACAGAAAATAGGAACACAAGCGAAAGCAGTGGAGATAACTATGAGATTAGAAACTTCTCTAGTGCAGGATATGAATATAGGGGTACATTAGATTCAATTGAATTTGGCAAGCCTGCACATGGGATTGTAGAGCCTGAAGAAGGGAAAGGAAGCGCAACCTGAGGTGCGCACAAAATTTTGGTGCCTGAAATGTGAAGGGCAGGGTCATGACAAGGATGACTATCCCATTTATCAGAACTATCTCATTGGGGGATGTCCTATCCCTATAAAACCAGAAAATATCATTGGATCTAGTGTGGGAGTACCCTTATGGTGCGTTATCTATTAAGTAGTTGGGAAGCACGTGACTTATAACTGTCATATCCTATAAAAGTTTGTGCAAACACCATAACAATTATTTTGTATTTTCTGTAAATCGTTTGGGCATGATGAACACAATTCCTAGAGCTACAAACATATGATGGAGCGAACCCCTACGTATAGAATGTAGACATAAAATCAGCCTCGGGATCAGGGTGCGGGTGTAGTGCGCAGAGGATTCCAGGGTCGAGGAGGAGGAGGAGGAGGGGCTCGAAGGGGTCACAGTAAAATAATTTGTTATAATTGTGGAGAAGAAGGCCATTTTGCGTGCGACTGTCAGAACCTAATGCATCCCTCTTGCCAATATTGCTGACAGTTTGATCATGTTATCGAAGATTTCCTAGTACTAATAGCTAAGATGTAGGAGAAGAAGACGCAAACACCTACATAGAACATTCAAATGGTGATAGTGGAGCCCCATGAAGAAGAGCCTAGCATTAATATAGTAACGCGAAGTGGTGTTGCCACAGGAGAAGATAAGGGAAAGCAACTAGAAACTGAAGGATGGGTACACAAGGCTGCGGAGAAGGAAGTTGGATTCGACCTAAACCAGGCTAAAGAAACGTTTATGGAAGCCAAAAGGAGCTTCGCTGAGGCCTCTACCTCAGGAGCTCAAAATGAGCCTAGTGGAAACAACAAAACAAAGGACGTAGATTCTTCGCTATTAGCCACCTTCTTGAAGACGTGTATGAAGTTGTTATAGGATCGAAAGGTGGTAGAAGGGCTTCAACAATTAATTGATAATTGCATAGGAAAGGTCAAGCCTCCTCTAAAACAATTCACTTTGTGAAAAATGGGCAAAAGTAAGAAATGAACAGGTCGTGAAATGAGGCTAACAGTGCAGATCGGGGAGGATGAAATGCAGCAGGTAATTCTCGATCTAGGATTGGATGTGAATGTACTGCCAAAAAAAACTTGGGAAAGAATGGGGAGACTAGTGTTACAATGGTCTCCTATCTAGCTTCACATGGCCAATCAACAGAAAATCATTCCTATGGGGCGCTTGTATGGGATAACGGTTGATATTGAAGGAACAAGCGCTATGGCCGATTTTGAGGTGATAGAGATAAGGGATGATAGTAATCCTTAACCTGTGCTATTTCGCATTTATTGGGCCTTCGATATGGATGTAATCATTAATATTAAGAAACGTACAATGATATTTGAGAGGAAAGAGCTCCAGGTAATTATTCCCTTAGATCCATCTAAAGGTGCATGATACATGGAACCAAACCACAATTATGAAGAAGAGGACAATCTGGATCAAATATATAAGATCACTACACGAGATGAGGAAAAGATAAATCACACAACATATGGACGAATTATGTGGGATAAAGATAGCTCCTGCACCTAAGATTATGACGAAGAGCTTGAGCATTAACAAAATAGATTACATGAGGTCTCCTCGCTGTGTTGCAACATGTTGACCAAATCCTTCACTGCATATCTACGGAGGTACGAACTCTACCTCATTATGATGGTTTAGATTATGTTAATTTTTTTATGGATAAGTTTGAAAGGGAGGTACCAGGAGAGCATCGGTTCCAAGCACTAGATCTTGCGCTACCCGCTACACCTACCCATTGGTGGGGTACGCATAAGGAAAGCTTCGCTGATTGGAAAGAATACAGGTGAATGATGAAGCTAACGTTTGGGCATGCTAATATCTGTATGAAAGAGAAATACACTGGAAAATACAATTCACGTGAACATCAAGTGCGATGGAGTAAAGCATGGGGAGAAAGCCCTCAACCTGAATGGGTGCACATATTTTGTTATACCCTGGATAACATTCTGATTAATTGGTACCTGGAGATAGAGCTATGCCATGGAATAGCTGAGTGGGATATCCTCAGGGGGAGTTTCTTGTTAACCTTCGGCTTTGAGGATGGCTTCGAATGTA
Organism: Pinus tabuliformis; assembly: GCA_031772625.1. Lineage (NCBI taxonomy): Eukaryota > Viridiplantae > Streptophyta > Pinopsida > Pinales > Pinaceae > Pinus > Pinus tabuliformis. The sequence continues at coordinate 867,965,016 of CM062820.1, read as the reverse complement.
TTGATGAAGCGCTCCAAGAAATTAAGGTTGCAATCTTTAGAATGCCTAAGGACTCGATAGAATGGGTTCAACCAGATTGGAATACACAGTTGCGCCATGCATTGAAATGCTATAATGTGACGCAGAAGAAGAATAAGGTGATCCTAAAAATATCAACATCCCGGGGTCTGAGGGACAGTGCGAAGTTGAAGGACCCAAAGCAGCAATCCCTGACATAACAGTGCCTCTAAGACTAAACAAGTAAACATTAAATCATATGCACAACCAAAGTTTGCGAAGATAGCTGACTACTGGGATGAGGATACAGTTGATAAGGTCGCAGAACTATTGTGTGAATACCAAGACTTGTTTCCCACCAAGTTCTCAGATCTGAAGGGGATAGTAGGGGACTTGGGTGTGATGAAGATTACTTTGAAGCTTGATGTGAAGCCTGTAAAACAACGACCCTACCGTTTGAATCCAAAATATAAGGAAATGGTGTGCAATGAGTTGGATAAGATGCTCGAAGCTAGGATCATTGAGCCAGTGGAGGAATCCAACTCGGTAAGTCCTATGGTAGTTCATGGGAAAAAGAAACAGGATTAAATCTAGATATGCGTAGATCTAAGGAAGCTCAATGATGCATGCGTTCATGACCCGTTTCCAATGTCATTTATAGATGAAGTCTTGGAAAATGTTGGAGGGCAGGAAGCCTATTCATTCACTAATGGTTTCTCATGGTACCATTAGATCAAGATCACGTCGGAGGATCGCAGCAAGACCACCTTCGCGATGAAATCAGGATGCTTTCAATATAAGGTAATGCCATTTGGATTGAAGAATGCACCGGAGATCTTCTCACGGGTAGTAATTTTTCTTTTAAGGAATTCATCCACAAGTTATTAGAAGTTTACTTTGATGATTTGACTGCCTTTGGGTTAGTAAAGCACCATGTTGCAAGTCTGTGCCTTATTTTGGACACCTGTCGCAGACATCAGATCGCCCTGAATTTGAAAAAATTCATAGTTTATGTTCCTTATGGAATTTTGCTAGGTCATGTGGTTTGTAAGCAGTGATTGATGGTAGATCTTGAAAAGATAGCAGTTATTATCAATTTGGAGGCCCCGGAGAATGTAAAACAATTGCACACGACATTGGGCCATACAGGGTATTATAGAAAGTTTATTAAGGCATATACGCGCATCACTATGCCCATGGAGAAACTGTTGAAAAAGGATGCGACATTATGTTGGGATGAAGAATGTCAGAGAATCTTAGACATTCTAAAGGACAAAATGGTCACCGCACCCATTCTAGTATTCCTGGATTGGAAAAAGGAGTTTCGTGCATGTGGATGCTTCTTGTATTGCACTAGGTGCGGTGCTGATCCAACCAGGTGAAGGCGATATTTTATCATCCTATAGCGTTCACGAGTAGGAAGTTGTCTAAGGCAGAGAAGAACTACTCAACTACAGAGCATGAAGGACTGCCTATGGTGTACACGCTACATAAATTCCGGCACTATCGATTAGGCACGCACTTCAAGATGTATACAGACTATTTTGCGCTAAAATACCTAGTCAATAACCCTGTGTTGGGGGGGAGATCTGTAGATGGATGTTGCTCTTTCAGCAGTATGATTTTGAGGTAATTGTGAATCTTGGATGATTGAATGTTGGTCTTGATCATCTCTCTTGGATTGAGACTAGTGATGAGCCTAATAGTTTGGAAGAAGGGTTACCTGATGTGCAACTCTTTGTTGTTCGTGTCACAGACGATCACTTTGCTGATATCATTTAGTTTTTAACAACTGGCACAGCCCCATAAGGATACTCTATGCAACAAAAGAAGAAGTTGGTGGTTCACATGGTTGATTTTTCTATGATCACTGGGCACGTATATAAAATGGGTTGTGATGCAATATTGTGTAGATATGTCCTAGAGTTTGAACAACTGAGCATCCTCACAAAAGCACATGGAGGAGTGGCAGGAGGCCACTATACAGGAAGAGTGACCACACAGAAGATCTTGCATGCAGGACTTTGGTGGCCACTAGTGCATAAGGATGCAAATGAATATTGTAGGGCATGCAATGCTTACAAAAGGATGAGGAGACCATCATAGAGGGATGAATTTCCTTTCAATCCATAGATAACTTTGTAGGCATTTGATAAATGGGTGATTGATTTTGTGGGTTCAATCCAGATGCCAAGAAAAAATACTAGAACATGATATATCATTACAGCAACTAAATACTTGACGCAATGGGTGGAAGCGTAGTCGTTAAAGGACTATAGCGTAGCCAGCACTATGAATTTTATTTTTGAGTATCTCCTATCCTGATTTGGCTATCCTAAGATATTAATGAGTGATAGGGGTACGCACTTCTTAAATGAAATGATTGTTGCGATGCTTGAAGAATTCTAGGTCTATCATTAGAAAAGTATGCCCTATCATCCTCAAGCTAATGGTATGGTTGAAGCCTTCAACAAAATTCTGGAGAGTGCTCTAACGAAGGTTTGCAACATGAAGCGAAATGACTGGGATGTATGCATACCAATAGTCCTATGGGAATATAGAACTACTTGTAAAAAGATGATAGGCCAAACCCCTTTCAGGTTCGTCTATGGGCAAAAGGTTGTAATGCCCATGGAATATATTGTGTCAAGTCTGCAGTTTGCAGCGCTAACTGATATGGATGACCGCGAAACTATGGAGGAGCACCTCGTGTAGCTGATGGAATTGGAGGATGATCGGTTTTTACCAGGATTTCACCAACAAGTGAAAAAAGGGTGTGGAAAGGCATGGCACGATCGAAAGATAAAGCAACTCACCTTCAAGGTTAATGATTTGGTCTTGTTATATGATAGAAAGTTTATGAAATTTCTAGGAAAGTTTCTTATTCCTTGCTACCGGAAAGATTTTTGTATGTCTGAGAAGATTTGAGAAGACATTTTAGCACAATTAGAATTCGCCAGCTTACCTAAGTGGTGCTGAGAGATCATCTTTGAGAGAATGATGAACACTCCCCCCGAAACAGCAGTCACACCATCTGAAGCCTCACCCTCTGCTGAAGTACCATACCCTATGCCTACGAGATTTTTGGAGCCTAGGTCTCATAGACCTAAGGCTTCTGCTATTGATAAAAAGCAAAAGAAGTCGTGACAAGTTACGATGAGGTAGTCACCATGGAAAAATCCTAGAGAGATTCTCTAAAAGGGGAAAATGGACAAATCACAATAGCCACATGAGTCCCTTGATCTCGATGAAGAAGAGATTTGTGGAGGTATCGAGTAGATGGATGACGAAGAGGGTGAGCCTATGACTCAGCTCCCAAAGTATATCCCACCACGAATAGGCAAAGTTAAGGTGCCTAAGATTCTGGACACTACCAAATTCATGGTCTCTACACCACTGTTGTCAGAGAAGGTGGCGTTTGAGGGCGCGTTATTGGGGTGCATTCTACCGCTCAAGCTGGAGGATTGGGACTTGGAAGACCATGAGAATTTCACTCATCTTGTGCCGAATAAATATTTGGAAAAAAATTACTATGAGGAAACTAGAGTAATGCGACTGGAATTGATGAAGTGGGTTGCGAGAGTTGAGAAAGTGAGCCTGCTGAACATGCTCTCGGTGCTGCATTTCAACCAAATGATCATTAAAACTGTGTGTGTTAGAAAATTTCTCACCCTAGTGCATGATGGGTGTCTCTGGCTAGGAGAACTCATCCCTATTACTAACATGTTGATCCACCAGATTACCATGCTGCCCTATCAAGGTGTGGATCCAATAGAAGCCTTTGGAGGGAAAACAAAAGAAAAGAAGCTTGCAGACCAGATGAAGGGCAAGTTTGGATTGGTGAAGAAGTCATGCAAATATTCCATTTGATCCATTACAAACAAAGTGGTTCATTTCACCGTGTAGATCTTGGCCTGCAAGATCATGCGGAAGTGTCACGCAGATGAGGTTCCAATGCCAGTGATTTCATTAGCTGCACAATGTGCTAAAGTATTCTAGTACCACTGGGCTCAGTAACTCTGTAAATAATTTTTGGCAAATTGTCGCGAAGCCTAGGATGAGGGAAAGGCATTCCATTAAGCCTGTTTATTGTTGTTGATAGTACTGGTAGCATGGAGGATGCCGGAGGATAGCCAGTTTCCTCCGCAAGACCCAGACCTTCCAGAGGTAGTGAAGTTCACTTCGCTCTGGGTGACAAAAGATGCAGTGCGAGTCATGGAGACCAAGATGTTTTGGATTCTTGTAGAGATGGATATTTTCACGGTGATTAGCTAGAGGCCGAGTTTGTCACCTACTCTATATTAACAATTAGAGCCTTATGCAGAATTCAAGGCAAATTTTCACAATGTTTCTATTTGCACAAGACGGGATCCAAAGAAGGTGTTGTACAAGTTACCTTACCTTGTGGGTGAGGACAATGTATAGGCGATTGTTGGGAAATGGCCAAAAGAGTGGTTGCACCCATCAGATCCAGGCACAGGTACAAGAAAGGCAGGGGAAAGTACCTTTGCACAGACCACAACATCACAAAAACAAAAGGGGGCAGAGAAAGCTATAGCCCGGGAGAAAGTTGTGCAACAAAAGGAAGTTGCTGCCAAGAAAGTTGCTACTAAGGCAGTTGCCCACAAAGAGTGGGCGGACAAGGAAACCACCACAGAAGTCCAAGGGTCTGACTCCCTGCACACTCTGGACCAGGAGGAGTCAGATATTGAAGGAGGGTGGGGCGAGGAGTCGAAAAACCCTTTTGAGCACAAGAAGAGGCTGAAGCAAAGACATCAGGACCATGAAAGAAGCAAAAGTCCACCAGATTCTCCTAGGTGGATCCACTAGTCCTCACTGAGGGAGGCTTAGACAAGATTGGTGATAAGGTCCATGACATGACAATAGAGCTATGGACGCAATTCAAGCAGCAGTACCAACAGGCACTGGGAAATCTATAGAAGGATCTGTGCAACTTGTAGATCCAGACGGGGTGATTGCAAGTGAGTGTTGGCCAGGAAATTGGGATTCAGGTGAGCCTGTAGCCAACAAGCACAACAGTCCTAGATAAAGATCAAACTCTATATCTTAGAGTCAATCAATTCCTGGATGGGATCCTGCGCACCCAATCAGAGGAAGTGAACAACCAACTGTCACAGATCAAGGATCTGGGTGTCAAGATTGCGGCACTCCCTATCCAGACACTACATGAATTGCACCAAGGTGTATCCTATGAACTGAGGGTAAGGGAACAGTGTGCACTATTGGTGATCAATGAAGTGAAAAATAGCAACCAGCAAATATTTGCAAAAAAGGCACATGCGCTGAAGGAAAAGGAAGAACTTTCTACGTGCATCCAACAATTGGAAGCAACGATTACACAAGCATGTAATGCGCTGCCTAAACTCAATATTTTTGTAGAAGCAGAACCAATAGAGAAGATACAGAGGTTGGTTGTGGTGGTCAGGGATTCAAAGGATGAAATCGACCAAGTCCAATTTGAACTACAGTTGCAGATTTCAGAGCTGCAATTGAAGCTATAGCCAACAACTCCGCCAGAGGTCCAGGAGCAGTGCGGAGCAGCGATCAAGGAAGGAATGGCCACATTAGCTGCAACAGTCAAGGGCTGCACCGAATTATTTGAGTAGGCCATGGAACTTTTGACTTATCTACAGGAAGACCCCACTTTACAGAAGATCAACACAAACCTTAGGGAAAGGCAGCAACAATTTAAAGAGATAAGGTTGACTGCATGCACTTTGGCACCAGTATAGTGTTTTGCGCAGCTAAAGAAAGGAAAGTAGCTGCAAACGGAAATTGAAGAGTTGCATCGAAAAGAGGCTATCCTAAGGGCCAGAACACAACCTTGGATGGAGGAAGCTAGCCACCTCATTATGTTTATTCAAAATAAGTTAAAAGGCATCCAGCAGACACAAAGGACAATGGGCCTCACTATGGAAGGCTCTATTATAGATAAGCTCGTCAAGGAAGTACAATAGGAAGCTATGCCGGACACAGCTAATTTGTAGGTTTTGAAGATGGAGTTTCACGAACTCCAAGACAAGATTACAGCGTCGACTGAGTGACTCGAGGATGAGTCACCAAATTGTGTTGGGAGCCTGTTGGGAAGGGGTCCCTGGGGTAAATTTTGATCAATTTTGTAATTTCTTTTTGTAAATATGTAAAGTCTCCGGGAAATGTGGAAGCAGAGTGTGAAGATAGTCAGATTCAAAGTGGCTTTAGTCCCTTAGGTGGGTAGGTGATAGGAAGGTTTTGAGACCCATTGGACCATGGTATTGTAAAAGGAAGGATATAAATAGAAGAGTCATAATGAGTCTAAGGGATCATCTAATTGATAGAAATATTTGTAAGTGCAAGGTAAGGCAGGAAAGATTTGTTTCTTGTAATTAGGCAAAGGGGAAGGCTCTTGCAGCTGAGTGCACGGAGACCTTGGCAAGTCTGTAGGTTGAGTGTGTGGGCCCCTGTCGCTGAGTGTGCAGGGAAAAGAAGCTCGTACTTGAATGATTATACCTAATAAAGTCAATTTTGAGACATTTTATGGGTATCTGTGTATTATTTCTTACTTATGTGAGTTTCTGCATTTTCGCTCTATGTTGAAATTTATATGAATTAATGCTTATCTCATGCACAAAAGTAGTAGATCAATATTATTTATGCATGTTATGAATGATTAAATACCTTCACAAAGATCTGTAAGTTGTTTAGGTAAATTACTGTAATTATCTGTTTCAAAAGGATTAAGGTTCGGGAAGATATAAATAAGCCATGGGAACCACAGGGACCTATCACATTGACCTTTGGATGCAAAAACCTGGTTTTTTGATCCCCCAATACTGCTTTGGGTGAGACTGCAGCCTGCGCTACGCGGGTTGTTTCTGAAAGGGCCAATAGTTAGGGTGTTGTTGGTTGGAGCAGCTAACATTGAACTTGGGTCAGGCCCCATCAAGCCAACAAATTATCTGTTTCGGAAGGGTTAAGGTTCACAATGATAGAAATAAGCCCTAGGAACCATAGGAACTTATCACATTGACCTTTGGATGTAGAAACCTAGTTCTGTCATCCCCCAATACTGCTTCGGATGAGATTGCAACCTGTGCTATGGGGGTTATTGCTGAAAGAGCTAGCAATTAGGGTTTTGTTGGTTCATGCAGCTAATGTTGAACCTGGGTCAGGCCCCATCAATCCAACACCTCTTATTTTGCTTGGTATTCTACTTAAAAGATGTTATATGAAAAACACAAAATCAGAAGATTAATTGATAAAACCTCTTCTCCTTAATATCTTCTAAAAATACTTTACTCCATGAAAGCACAATGGTAGAATCTGAATGATTTCACTCTTGAATAAACTAGGGTGTCTAGTTTCAACAATGAAGCTAGCTATGGTGGCTATGGTTTCTTAAACCCTAATATTCTCTCCCAAAACTTGCTAAGAACTCATTTTCTCAAAATGCAAGTTAAATAATGAGAGACTTCTCATTTTTCTCTTTTTATGATTGAGTGGCCAATTTTTCTACCATTTTACCCTTTTAAGTTTTTATTAAGTCACTTTAGGATACTTTCACTTTATAAAATCAAAGTGACTTTTTATTAGCCTAGGATATGTCCCCCTTTTCACCCCTTAGGCAATTATAAATTTTCCTAGGAAAATCATGATCCCTTATTAAAAAATTTCCCCACCTTAGCCTATGGGAACTTATTAGGCTAACAAAACCCGTCTTATTTATCCTAACTGGTCAAAGGAATTACACAAATAACCTTTAGGAACTATTAAGACATCTGGTTGATCTCCACATTAATCACTAATGAGGAAATATGGGAGAATCCCTCCCCTTCCTCTAAACTAAACCTCTAATGAGTGGATCTATACGGTCCCTCTCTTTCATTCGATATGAATCAAAATTGGGAGATTTGAAGTGAGCCCTCCTTGCCAATTGTTTAAGGTGTATAGTTGCAACACCAAAACCAATTTGGAAGAATCAACTAGGGCAGATCTCATACCACCAAAACTATTCTCCTTACAGGGGTTATGTTGTGAAGGTAAATCCCCTCTACAGACATAGGCGATCCCTCTAGCCCAATGAGTGGGTCTAGCAACAAACCAAACAAATTAAAATACACTTTCCTAGTTTATGTTTAACAAATGCAAAGAGAAGGAGAAACCTACCTCGCTCTGATGTTAATTGATCGATCCTTTGGAGATGACTTTGGATCTTTCCCTCCAAGCCTCACTCCTTACTTGTTCTTCACATCCAAGTACCTACAAGGAAGATCAAAGAGCTATGGAAGATACAAGAACATATATGGCATACATCAAACATAAACTACTTAATAGATCAAGGAGTATTAAGCTAAAAGCATAAACATTTACACAATTATGGAAAATGAACATCAGATGTATATATTGATAAGCTAAAAAGGGAAGCATACAACCTATGCCTTGATGTTGGAGACCTCCTTTTGGTGGATGTCCAAGTCCAAGCAAAGACTCTTAAAGCACTCCTTCTCTAAGCTAGAATGGGTAGCATATAAGCATAATCTCATAATAGGGATGCATCAATCAATGACCAACCATTTTGGGATGCAAGGGAGTGAATTTATAGGAAGGGAGAGGGAGTTAGGGATACACAAAAGAGGGAGGAAGGTCCACATCTCAAGGGGCAATCCCATGATGATAATATCAAGAGGTCCAAATGGGATAGCTCAACCATTTCAACAATAACCAATATCCAACTCGTTGTTATCAAAGGTTCTAGTGCATGAAGATTCTCCTCTAGTTTGGGAAAACCTGCTAGAAGAGGTTCAGCGTGAGTTTTCCTATCAAAACCTACACTGGCAACGCTAGTGTATAACTGTGCAACCTACCATCAGCATGGGCAGGCAATGGAGAAAAGAAAGCTAATGCTAAAACATAGGTTTTTACATAACATTATTCATAATGATTCAGGGCAGTTTTCCTTTGATTCTTTAGGAAGATTTTGGTCTATATATCATGATGGATATGTTGCACAATAGTCAATGTTTTGGCACTTCAGGATATGGAATGGGAAGTGAAAAGGAGGTATGACAAAATAATGTGTAACAAATGCCCCCTAAATCATGAAGGAGGAACAAGGAGTGATGGCTGAGATGCTTTACAAGCCAGTGCAAGGACGGGAACAACACCATCATGAGACCTACAAATCAAGCATATACATTTACATATAAATTTATGACATCTCTGATGACCATGCATAATGATACATGAATAGGCATCTAATAATCCATGACTCTGTGGTATGGATGCAGTCGTCCGAATAGAAGAGATCATGTGCAAAGATCCTCGGTATGGTCGTAGCCATCCGAAAAGAAAGAATCATGAATATGGACCCACGGTATGATTGTATCCATCTGTCCAGATGAAACATATGTACAATCATGAATAACTCATAACTCCACACAACCTGGACTTTATCAGACAAAATACAGCGTCTTGCACTCCATCTCGTCCCGATCAATATACAAATTCTAAAATATAAATAGATGTGTTGAAGTTGAACATGATAGAAAACCAATTGATTACTGGTCAATGATGTAAACCGTTAACAGGAATGAGTGAAAGCACTAATAATGACAATGGTTCTCAAGGTACAATCAACACAATCCACGACTGTGAATAGTGAAGTTGAAGAACACTCGTGGAATCATCCAATCGAAGGTCAATGATGTAAACTTGTCATTGAATGCGAAGAACTTGCCATTGAGGCATGCAAGCTCTAAGGTACTGGAAGGGAGTTTCTAGATGATGTCCCCGGATAATGAGTTGAATTCGACAGGAAGTGATCTGTCGAAGGAGGGCCATCATGAATCCCACATCATCGACATGAAACAAAAGGATTTAGTAGAGTAGATAAGTGTGATCCAAGACTATGGAAGAAAGTCAAATAATGTATAAGCAGTAAAGAACTACAAATAGGACTTCTCTTGAACATATTCGTGACACGACTCCGAAGTTTGGAAGCACTTGACTCAATATAAGATCAAAGGTCATGATGATGAAATGGTATAATCAGATGAGAGACAAAGTGGATTTCCAAAACCTAGGAAGGAAAGTGACCAAGTGAGGATGTCCCAAACCCGACGCGAGCAACAAATGAGTGTCATATTCAAGACCAACATGCTGCCTTTACAAAAATACAAGAGATGATCGCTTTCACTTTTTTCCCTTGACATTTTTGGCGAGTACCCCATATATTTTTTATCACAAACTTGAAGGGGATAACATATGCTTGCCATATAAGTTCATCCTTCAGATGAATCCATCCTAGTAAATTTTACAAGCCTTAGGAAGGAGAAACTCGGTCTCGTCATGGTGACAAGTCCTATGTCGTTTATGTTTTATGAGTCCAACGAAGGTGAAACTCGACATATTTTTCATGTTTAGAGAGTTTGAAAAAGAAGCGAAAAATAAAACTCCAAAGGTCCCTTTTCGTAAATCGTCTCTTGAACTGAAAAGGTAGAAAACAATATCCAAGAGAACCTCTTAGCCATGTTTGACTAAGGTATTCCTTTTTTGTACAATAGTCTATCTTAGTCTGGAAAAGGGTTAAACTTATACTGAGTAGACATCATTTCATTTACTTTAACGAGTTCGAAATGACAAGTACTCGACAATCTTTTCATTTTTTGAGAGTCAGAAAAGAGCTTAAAGATGACTCCAGGGGGTCTCTTTTTTGTTTATTTTTTATGAGTTCGAAAAAGTGATAAAATAAAACTCATTGAACCAGTTAATATAAATCACCTTCACCAAGAATATATGACCTGTTGCTACACAAGGAAATGCACATTACCAATTTCGAGGAAAAATATTAAAAAATGAGTGAAATATGCCCTAATTTGGTAAAAATATTATTTAAAACTTATAAATAGGGAAAAAGGTAAGTCATTTTTACCATTTTACCAATTTGCAATTGTGAGAGCATTTTTACCTCATTTTACCTCGATTTTCAGGCAATGAGCACAACCAATCCCAGACACCATTTGCCGAGCCGCTTGTTGCAGGTAAGAGATATGTCCCTTCTCTTCATTTTGGTAGTCATTTCACGTATTTTCATCCATAGGATAGGCTGCAAGAAGGACTTGCAAAACTTTCATATCATGGGTGACCCGCGCGGATTTTTCCCATTAGACTCACGCTGCTCACCCTGTGGTCAATTAGGCCCTCAAACTAGCAGCATGAGAAAATTCATAAATAGACGTGCTAGCCCCGATGTAAAAAATTTACAGTGAAATCCTCCATGTAAAATAGTTTATCTTGGATTTTATCTCCATGGAAGCTTATGAAATGTTGTTTTATTGATTTTCCACAACATAATCAGTCCAAAATGGTGATTGTATGGAAATAAGGGGGACTTGAAGCTGAAGACCATGAAGATATGCAGGATCAAGATTGTGTTGATGCCCTACGAGCATGTGGATTGCTCAAGTTCTTCATGATTCCTGGATTCAGATCACAACTTGAGTTATTGCAACATCTGATCAATTGGTGGGATGTGGATCACCAACTATTCATGCTTGGGGATCAAGAGCTCATAATAGAGGTCACCAACATTTATTTCATCACTGGTTTGTCTAGAAAGGGACAATGGGTGCAAGTGTCTAGATCGTGCACTGGAGGAGAGAGCACGGATATGCTCATTACAAGGCATTGTCTAGGGACCAAGAAGACCCAAAGTGGGAAAATTGACATAAATACCATTACCAACCTCCCACTATAAACAATCTTGCACACCATGGCCCGAGTAGTTGGGGCACAAGCATTGAATGAGGCAACATAGTCTCATTTCCAATATGTAATCGAGTGTCTGAATCCCACGATTTCAATTGGAGTGAGGGTTTGTCGGTGTGCACGAAGCACCAACTTACCAAGTTCAAGTAAGGGAATCTAAAACAATTTGGTTTTGGATCCATTTTGGTGAAGTTCATCCTAGAACATGTTTCATTGTTCCATTATCAGTGGTTGGAAGTGGATCAACTAGCACCCAGAGATCCACGATTACTCAGGTGGGGAGAGTTGATGCCTCAACATGGAGGCGGCCAACAGATGTCATTCCCTCTAACATTTTTTAGATGGATGTGTCAGCAGCTAATCATGTTCGATGATTGGGTGTATGCAGGCACGGATTTCCGAGGAGATCTAGATCTTCCACTTCCTCCAGGGGCACAATGGACCGATTCAGGTAAAAACTATTTTTGAAGTTTTTGAAGTTTTTAATTTTTTTTTGGCTACTGAGATTTGACTTATGATGTTTGGTAGATGTGGGACCAAAGAGACTTCTAGGAGTTTCTCCAATAGCTAGGCGAGTAGCTCACCAGATTGAGGAGGCTCCTTATGAGGAAGGAGCAGATCCTATCATTGAGATAGAGCGTAACCTCAAAGTTTTAACTAGGGGAATTACAGAGTATGCCTCGATCAATGAGATGCCATTACGCTACTAAAGGCACACTATAGGAGTTTCTGCCAAACTGCGTCAATTGTTGGGTTGAGTCATTAGGGCTATTTTGTGCTATCATGAGCACCATGTGGGCGAATAGCCAACTTTAGTTTACTTTCTGCATTGTTGTAGGCTTATAAAGCCATGTTTCTCAGAACACAAATTTTGTTATTTTGATGTAGAAAACTCTTTTGCAAATGTCTATTTAACACATAGTTAGCCAATGCATATGTTAATGTGTTCATGCGCCTTGGAATGTGATGATAAGTAATAAAATCAAAGTCTCGTTCCAATAGACAAAATCGCAAATACATTCTCAAAATTTGAGGGTTTCTAACTTAATATTGTCCATTAAGTTGTAGTACAATGAACTATGAATCAAGTTTTATGATTAACTCTCTAATGCCAAGAGTGATAGCTTCTGACAAAAGCTTGGTGATCACACTATATTTGGCAATGATGTTAGTCATACGACCTAAACATATACCTTGTAAATTCACTAACTCACCATAAGGGTCATAAATATCCCATGTAGCGAAAGATGGATTTTGTGTACTACAACAAGCACCATCAGTAAAATCGATCTTATAATAGTTGGATGACATCTGCAAACCAAGTAGAGTATGAGGTAAGAAGAGGAAAACATTTGCAAAAGTAAACTAACACACCAAAACCACACTGTACACTAATGAAAACACACTAATGTACATAAGTATTTACACAAAAAATCGCACATAATACTTCTTTAGGTAAAGCTTGTTTCGGGGCTCGGCCAAAGAATTTCCTTCATAGTCTACTAATTCATAGGCACCTTTTTGTAAAACGTTTTTGATAATGTAAGGCCCATGCCACATTGGTTCGAATTTCCCAGCTCCCAATTTTTCATTGGCTTGATCATAAAGCAAGACCAAGTCACCCTCAGCAAAAATGCGGGGAGAAATAGTTCTATCATATTGAGCCTTAAATCATTTCTTCTGTGATTCAATTACTAATGCTGCAAAGCGGCGAGTTTCATCGAGCCTTTCGAGGTAAAGTAAACATTCCTCTTCAAGTGAAGTATAAGGGATTAATTCGACAACTAGTTTTAGTGAATGAATTTCACACTCAATTGGAATATTTTCCTCTAGATCATACACCAGATGAAATGGCGTGAATCCAGTGGTAGTCTTAGCTGTAGTTCAGTAAGCCCAAACAGCTGAAAATAACATAAGATTCCAATTTTATTTATGCATGCCAATGGTGTGTTGAAACATAGAAATCAAGACTTTTTTTACTGCCTCAACATGGCTATTAGCTTGTGGATATTAAGGAGTTGAGTTGTAATGACGCAAACCCAACCGAGCAGTAAGCTCTACCATCATGTAATTCTGGAAATGAGATCCATGATCAGTAATAATGGCTTGAGGTACAAAAATCGAGTTGTGACAAGGTTGAAAAGAAATTGAGCAGCAATTTTACCGTTAGCGTCACGCGTGGGCATCGCCTCAACCCATTTAGTGAAATAATCAACGACAACGATGATATAACAATGGCCCCCAACCGAGCAAGGATTACAAGTCATGAAATCAACACCGCATTTAGCAAAGGGGCCGACAATAACAATTGGGTGTAGGGGTGCGTGTGGGGCGTGCTATTTGCAGTTGTAAATCTGGTAGGTGTGACATTTTTGGACTGCTAAAATGAAATCTTTAAATATCAAAGTCCGGAAATAACTGGCACAAAGGATTTTCTGAGTAGTAGCATACCCTGACATGTGACCACCATAAGCCCCAGAGTGGTAGTCATTCAGGACTCTCCTAGTTTCTTCGAGTGTCAAACATCTATGAAGGATGGAATTTACACCAACATGATACAAAGTATCGCCGATGATTTGATATGGTTGGGACTGATGTTGAATGTGATGATGTTCAAAATTTGACAACTTTGATCGAATTGTTTGGGTTTGGAGATAGAAAATAATATCCCCACACCATGGGTCAAGAGTGCTAATGAGAAAGAGATTCTCATCAGGAATAAGCTCATCAAAATCCGTAGATGTGGTTGCAGAGGGAAGGGCACAAATTAACTCAGCGAAAACCAACAATTTCTTTGATTTGGATGTAGCAAACTCCAAATAAAACTCCTGAAGGATAACAATCCACTTAGAGTATTCCCCCCAACAACTGACGAGTCAAGATGTAGTTCATGGGGTTGCAATCGAAAATCACAATGGTTTTCCACAAGAGAATATAATGTCGAAAGCATTGAACAACACGAACAAATTCTAAAGCAAGTTTCTTGACATGGGCATATCGAGTTTCAGTATCGATAATATTTTGGCTTAAGTAGTAGATCATGTGTTCATTTCCATCATCATTGTTTTGCACTAGTACTGTGGAAATAGTGTTATCCGCTACAGCCAAGTACAAGAATTAATCGCGGTGATAGTTGGGGGGATGCAGCAAAGGAGCACTAATGAGGGTGTTCTTTAATGCATCAAAAGATTTTTGATTGATTTCGTCCCAAATAAATGGAATCCCCCTTTTCAAAAAATGAGTAAATCCCTTAGCAAGGTTAGCATAATTGGGTGAAAAATGACGAAGGAAATTAGCATTCCCTTGCAGGCTTTGCAACTGATGTAAAGATGACGAAGGGGGTAAATTTACAATGGCCTCAACTTTGAGGGGGTCAATTTGGATGCCTTCCTTAGATACCACAAACCCTAGGATATGACTAGATTCAATGCAAAAGACACACTTACGTAGATTTAAACTAATATTGTAGTGTCTACGGGGAAGAAAAATTGCTCAAAGGTGGTAAGGATGATCATGACACTTAGCAGAATCAGCAGGTAAGTCATCAAGATATGGTTGAAAGATGTGTTTGATGTCATGAAAAGCATAAGACATTTCTTGTTGGTAGGTAGCGCCAACCTTTTTCAGACCAAAAGGGAGTTTCTTGTAGGCAAAATTTCCCCATGGGCAGATAAAAGAAATTTTATGTTGATCGGCGGGAAGAATGTTAACCTTGTTGTAGCCAGAAAAACCATCCATGAAAGAAAAATATTACTCTTTGTGCATTCATCAATGATTTGATCGATAAAAACAATTAGATAATTGTCTTTTAGACACGCCTGATTGATATCACAGTAATCAACATAAACACGAATAATCCCTTATTTTTTGGTCATAGGCACAATGTTCGAAACCCAATCTATCAACGAAATGGGGTAAATGAAACCAACCTTTAGAAGTTTCCAACCTCTCCCTTTATAGTGGTTGCCTTTCTATGGTGCACTGGACAAAGTCGTTGACGAACAGGCTTCACATTTGGGTAAGTAGGAATTTCATGCACAACTATACTAAGATCTATGCCAGGCATTTCTTCATATGACCAGGAAAAGACATCACAAAATTCCTTAAAAAGGGTAGTGTAAACCTTGATCTCATATGGAGAACAAGAAACCCTGACATGGATGTTCTTGACAATTCCTGGTTTAATAGAAATGTCGATAGGCATCGTAGCAGTAATGTTCCCCATGTTTCCCTCAAACAAAACTTCATGCACCAAAATGGGCGTTTGAAGTAGATGGGTGAGTGTACGGGAAGCAAAGGTATATAAACATGATGAAATATCTTTGAGTCTTAGGAGAAACTAGGAACGATGATGAGCATCATTTCAAGGAGTTTCCTCAAGAGACATAACTTCGGTGATACTCTCGTCAGTAGGAAAAAGGATTCATAGAATCTTGAGAAACAAACCAAGGGGACTATGAATACACATCTAGATGCATTCTAAGAGTAGCGTGACTTTCAAAAGTGACCAATGAAGCCAAAAAAATAACTTGATAGGCTTGTTCTACTGGGATGAGCGGCACGACATCGCCAAAAGAATCAATCTGGTTGGGGTGGAATGATCCAAGGACCGTAAGAAGTGGAGATCATGTTGACGGAAGTGATGTTTGGAGGTGGGAGGGAAAAAATTCCCATAAGATCAAAGTCTTTGAAAAGACCTTCCCCAACACTCTCATAAGGAATGTCAATGTTTCCCACATATGGCACATTGTCATTCAAAGAGACAGAAGAGAAAAAGGCTAACCAATCAATGGTGACTATTTCCCCTCATGAGGAAAACGGAGCACACAAAGCAAAGAAGAAACCACAAAAAGCATGACATGAGTCCAACTCCATCCAAATAGAAGGTTATAATTCAAATTTGCATCAATTACTTCTACTTCTAACTCAATAGTTTTCCCTTCCAACATTATGGGCAAGTTCGTGGGAATACCGTAAGGACGAGATCCTTTGCCATCAAAGGCTTCTAAGGTGTTAGGACACTGGTTGAGAGACGGAGAGCCTATATATTTCCAACATAAGATAGACATGATGAAGGTGGAAGCACCCTCATCAATCACAGTCTGATGAATCATCTTCCCTTTAATAATGACGTGGATTACGAAAGCAAGTTGATCAGGAAGACGTGGAACATGATTTTCCAGGTCAAAGGTAATCAAACTAAAGTCCGTAGGGGTAATTCCTCATATAGTGGATAGTAATGCCTTCCGTTGCGATGGAAAACTCTGGAGAACTTCCAAGGTAGACATCATCGAAGGCACTTGAGCTAGATATTTGACAATATTATAATGTTGGGCAGCTCGTGCATTCAGATTGTAAGATGATTTTCGAAGGACACCCTTGGGAGGTGGTCGAATAACGGAGTCATTACTAGGTATCTCAATATGAAGAGGACCGGAACTAGGTGGAGTAGAATTAGAAGGTGTATTAATAACTTCTTTATCCACCACTTGTTTGGGAGGATTTAGATAATCTTTTGACCGCATGGTGACATAAATATATACCATTCCACTCATATAAACCTGAGAACCCGAAGATGTAGAAAATTGTGGTTGTTCTACCAATTGGGTTTGCTGTGATGGAAAAGGTTCTTTTAGTACAACCGGTGTCCCTTGAGTGCCTTTTAACAAGTGACTAACTTCCACACAATGGGGACAATCCTTGGTATAGTGATCTTCCTCACAATGAGGCAAGGATATTTGGGCTTACGTTTAAATGCATCATCAACAACTGATTTTGGAGGATCCTGTTTTGGGGTATCAGATTTAGATTTTCCTTTAACCTTCTTTTTACATTTTGAGTCTTTGTCTATCGCATTAGACTAAACGACATTAACCTCGGAGTTTTTACCAGGATTTGGAGAGGGATTAGAAGGAGAATTGGATGCAATAGTTGAAACAGATTTATGCTTTGAAGAAGCTTTACTAGAAGTTTGAGTCACTAATCCAATAATACCATCGACAAGTAGCACGTCTAGAGGTTTAGAAGATGTTGGATCCATAAATGGTCTCGGAGCATTAGGCAAGAGATCATATAACGTGCCAGATTGGGAATATACCAAATCTAAATATTGGGCACGGGAAATGGCTTGATATTCAATCACACAACCACCCATAGCTATGTCCTTGGAAATTTGTTTGATGAATGATTTGGTAAACCATTCAATTAACAACTCATCAGGTATATCAAACTTGATAAGGTGACACTGACATCTCCATTCATGAATATGATCAGAGATGTGGGTAACAGTATTCAATTTCAAAGACAAGCAAATGGGTAGCATTTTCATATCAAACCAGTAACTGGTAGTGAGTAAGGAAAGACATTTCCAAAGAACTGAAGTCTTGATATTCACCTCGAGGTAACTTGATGTACCATTTCGCGGCAACACTTGTCAGGATTCGTTGGAAAAGACACAGACGAACAAAGTCTTCAACCCAGGAATTAGATGAACACCATAAATGGTAAGTCATAACATGGGCCTGGGGGTCTTCTCTAGACTTTCCTTCGAATTTTGGACAACCGCTAGGAATCTTAGTAGGAACTAGAGGCCAATCCAACAAATGAATTATTGGATCATTAATGTCTTGACACGTCTGGTAGTTCCAATGTTTCTAGAAATGGCAATTGTGAATTGAAAGGCATGGGAGGCCTTTGATAAGACCTAGCTTGTGGATTCCATCCCTATTGGTATGGCTTCTGCCCCCAAAGTGGAAAATTTTGACCATAAGGAGCTTGATATTGCCCCCATTTAGAGGTATTCTGACCATACAAAGGTGGATTTTCCCCCCACAAAGGTGGGTTTTGACCAGGCTAAGGTTGATACTGACCCGCCATGGGTTGTTGAGAACCATAATGTGGATAAACAACTTGCGAAGCATATGGATTATAAGGTTGTTGTTGCAACTGTTGACCCTAGTGGTAAAATTATTGACCCTGTTGTTGTAGGGGTTGACCTTGTTGTTGTAAGGGTTGGCCTTGTTGATACAAGGGTTCGTTTTGTTGTTGCAAGGGTTGTCCTTGCTGCTACAATGGTTATCGTTGTTGCTGCAATGGTTGTTGATAAAGCCCTTGTTTCACATAAGGTCCTTGTTGTACATAAGGCTACTGTTGTTGGAAAGTTCCTTATGGAATTCGCTGACTTCCAAGTTGGTACTAATAAGTTCTAGCTTGAAATTGACCAGATACCCCAAATGAGCGATTTGAACCAGGTTTCATTTGGGGTCCTTCCTATTGAGTAAAAGGTGGATTTTGAGGCTATTGTGAGCCATACAAAGGGTACAGTTCCTGGTAGGGTATCTGGACTGAAGACGTTTTTGATAAAGGATTTGGCCTGATCTAGATGGAATGGATGATCCACTAGGATAAGGTACACTTCCAACATTTTGACTAGCTCCGGTAGCATGAGTTTGAGATCCACTCACATAAGCTCCACCCGAAACATGAGGGACATATCGAGGAGGTGGTTGTTTGCCCCCATGCAGTGGGATAGGCAGTGACACATATTATCCACTTAATGGAGGACTTGAGGAACTTATAGGGACATTAATTGCCCCAACCATAATTGTAGGTTGTACAGGAACTAAAGAAACTATAGTCGGTACAGGAATTTAAGAGGCCACGTTTGAAAAAACGAACCAGAAATAGGCATGGTGTCCGACGATCAAATGGGATTGTGATAAAGTGAAGACGCACTTGGAGCCCCTAAAACCAATCGAGCCAAAGAGTTATAACTAGTTAGAAACAAAGGTTCAATACTTTCAGGCGGTGGTGGAGGTGCTACACTTCCCACATATCAAAAGCCTTCAGGTGGAAAGTCCTATTTAGAATCATTATCAACACCAGGAGTATGAGTGGCTGAGACTTTTGGAGGACCTCGAGGAAAGTTTGGAAACTCACCTTCTGATGCCATGGATTGAAACAATTGGTGAGGGGGAATCCAAGATGATTGTGGAGATACTTCCAAAGGCACACCAGGATTATCGTATGGACTATACGACCATTGAGGAGATATGGCCAATAGATCAAAAAGCGGATTTAGAGGTAATAAAACAAATTCCCAAGATTTTCTAGATCAAATTCCCAAGATGACGAGTCTTGAAGTGGAGGACGAGAAGCAAGGGGTTGAATATTCAGGATAACACCAAGTTCAAGACCTTGGTATTCAAGTGACTGTGAAATCTCACAATGAACTCCTTGTGATGACCCTTCAGTGTCAGATGATGCAGGGGAAATGTAAGGTGAACCCGATGGTTCAGCGACGATGACCTTTTCTCAAAACACAATAAGGGGTGGTTGATTGGAACCTATAATTAAAATTTACTATTAATCAGGAAATATGAGGCGAAGGATAGATACATAGGTAATTCATGTTATCGTGGGAAGTTAAATTTTAGAACTTAAAAACAAGAAACAAATCAAAAAGGGTGTACTAGGCAGGAGGGTTTACTAAGTATCCATGAACCATTACATACACCTTAGCCGAAACCAAGGACTTAACGTACAATGACTGATCTCCCCGAATTTTGTGTTTAGTGTATCACATTTACAAGGCAGCTGAGTCGGTTACCTATGGCTAAAGGATAGCAACCTAGTTGGGTCTCCCAATATATACTCGATGGTACAGGGAGCACAAGCCCGTGTTAGCATTGTCTAATGCATAACCATTCGGTGAGACCATTCCCATATACTTTCCATGCTAGAGTGCCTCTGATATACCCAAGAGTGTTACACAGTATTTTGTCACACCTCTTGCACTTCCTTGTGTCATACACCGGACCACCTGGAAAGTTGCAATTATCCAATGTAACCATCATGGTATGTAGTCCAGATCCTCCCTAAAGACTTAATGAAAACATGCCTTGAGCCTTACCTGAAGAAGTAAGCTCTAAAACCCCAATTTTAGGACCAGCGCAACTGTGACACTGGAAACTAGTGTTGATGGCAAGTTGCATTATACTATCCTGGCGCTGCCAGTGTGCTTTTTACTTGGATACTCACACTGATCCCTAAAAGGAAAGTTTTCCCAAAGAGGACAAGAAGCTTCATGATCTAGAGGCTTCCAGAACGACGAGATGGAGGTTTTTCGTTGTGGATGTGGTCGAATTTCCCAATATTGCCCTTTGATCTTATCCCTATGAGCTTCCTCCTTGAGATGAGGGCCTTCTCCTATCTTTGGAGAGATCCTAACTCCCTCTCCCTGCCTATATATTCATCCTCTCCCATTCCCAAATGGTTGGTCTCTGATTATTTGCACCCTTATGCTGAGATAGTGCCTACATGCTACTCATTTGGCTTGGAGAAGGAGTGCTTGGAGAGCTTGAGCTTGGACTTGGACATTCACTCAAAGAGGTATTATTGAAATCAAGGCTTAGTTGTATGTTTCCTCTTTTATTTCTCAATATATACAACTGTTGGTTCACTTTCAATAAATGCTTGTGTTAATGCATCATTTATCTTAATGCTCCTTGATCTGTTAAGTGGATTACATTTGATTATGCTAGTTTCACTTGTATGCTTTGTTGTGTCTTTCATCTCTTGTGCAGGTATTCAAACACTGTAAGCAGTAGAGCTAAGCCTGAGGAGGGATGATCAAGATCTTCAACAAAGGAGTGCATTATAGCATCAGAACGAGGTAGGTATTCTTCCTATTCTCTCATTTCGATTGCGGTTTAGGAAAGTGTCTTGTAAATTGTCACGTAGGTTGCTAGTCCCACTCATTGGGCTAGAGGGATTGTCTCTGTCGGTAGAGAGCTATAAACCTTCAATCCATTCTTTCGATCAGATTCTCTGAGGAGTTTGATCAACCGTTGATTTCTTGGCTTGTATACATCACTGTAGATTTATGAAGTCATTGGTTTTTGCTTGAGAGTGTTAAGCCTGCTCTAATTTTCAAGATTTTTTAATTTTTCCTTATTTTCCTTGCCCAACGCGTTTTCTGTTATGATAGAAGTGCTACTAACTCTAATTTTCAAATTATAGTTGTGTTGCTCAACCTTTCATTGCCCTTTTTGCTTTAATAGGCATGCTGATACCAGAGGATAGAAGGAAATTAGGGTTTCTTCTTCTTTTCAGAGGTTTTCAACCTCTATGAGTGAATTTTCAGTGTAATTACAATGTGTTTGTCTTGATTGTCATCCTTGTGTGATTGCAATTGTCTCTTTGATTTTTTTGATGTGAGTTTGAAGCTTGATTGGCTTCTAGAGTTTCTAGGGTTTCTAGATCACCCTTCACTCATCATTTGGCTTGTCCTTGTGAGATTGATTGCTCCCATTTAGGAGCCTTTCTGCAGTCAAGATATCATTTTCAAGTTGCTTTTGATTCGTGTTTATGAAGTTATTTTCATTAGTATTGAGTCATATTAGTGCTTTGAAAATTTCTTTTGCTCCATTTTCAAACATAAATTATAGTTCTTCGCTTTGGTGAAACTAAAACTGAATTCTTGTTTTGATTTCATTGTTTCAAAAAGAAAAGTGAAAGGACTTCATTTAAGTATTTTTGAAACGATTTGTGTTCGAAACCAAAATATGAATGAAATTTTCATTTTAGTCATTTTGGATTGCATTTTTCCCTTTTCTTATGCATTAGTTTTCATGTTTGAATCAAAGTGAAAGGAAAATAACAAAAATATTAGTGCGTCTTAGTGAAAAAAAAATTTGATTTTTGTTTCTCATAGGATTGCATTTTTGCATTGCAATTGTTACCTTTTGCATTAGAAAGATAATGAGTTATGTTTTGATGCATTTTTGCTTAATTGCTGCATTATTTGGTTGTCTCTCTTCCTTCATTATTTTAGCCTTCATCAAATGAAAATATTTCATTTTTCTCATTTAGTTGCATCATAGGAATTTAGGTGACATTGTTGAGCCATCAAATTGGAACCTAATTCAAGATAAACTTAAAATTTACCTCAATTAAACTAAGGAGCATTTGTAACCTAATACAAATATCTAAAGGTCTAGGTTAGAGACATGTTACGACATCTTTAAACATAGCAGTTGTTGCTAACTGCCTGCATTGTATCCCGAGGGTGAAATCTTGTCCCAGTATGAAAGTATATCGAAGGTTCTCTAGTAAATTTGGGTATATGGGAAGCACTTCAGTATGGAAATTATATAGGGACTCTCTCATCAAACGGTTGTGCATTAGACAATGCTAACACGAACTTGTGCTCCCTGTATCGTCAAGTACATATTGAGAGACCCTACTAGGTTATTATCCTTTAGCCACAGGTAACCGAGTCAGCTACCTTGTAAACATGATACACCGAACACAACATTTGGGGAGATCAACCATCGTACGTCAAGTCCTTGGTTTCATCTAAGGTGTATATAATGATTCATGGTTACTTGGTAAAACCTCTTTCCTAGAATTATCCTTTTTGATTAATTTGTTGTTTCGCATCTCCACTACTCACACTCCTAGTGTCGATAATGACTTTGAATATGACTTTCCCCTGGAAGATTTTCCTTATGAAGGAAGAGTTCCATCTCAGCCACCTCCTATGAACAGTGGGCCTTTACTTCCACATGGCTATACAACCTTGGCCCATCTAGTTTCAGGAACTCCAAGTGCTTCTTCATTATACCAAAATCCAATTTGATCATCAAATGATATTCCTACTTCTGGTCCATTTATTCCTAACGTGACCTCTCTATATTCCTGTGCAAACTGCCATTGCTTCAGTTTCAATTCAACTAACTATTATGTCACAATCGTTACCATCGTTTAAACCTTCCATTCCGTTACAACTGAAAGTTTCATTTTATACGTCTGTAAGTTCCTCGATTCCCCCCCTCAAGCAGACAAAATGTGCCCCCGCCTCATTCACAACCTGGGGGGGAATCCAAATATACCTCTTATTTCGAGTGGAACCCATGTGAGTGGATCACAACCTCACTTGGTTGGAGTAATTCAACCTATTAGTGTTATTCCTAATCTAATTGATCCATTTATTCCAGCTTACGCAAGTAATATCCCGTATCAATACCTTTATATGGCCTAGATACTTCGCCAACAGTATTATGTTCCATATGGTTCACAAGCACTGCAAATTCCACCTTATATTCCACAAATGGGTCCTTATGTGCAACCTAGTCAAAATCCTATTCCCGGTGCATATGGTCAAATCCCAATTGGAATTTATCAGTATTAATAGGGAATTCCTCAAGGAACTATTCAAAAACCTTTGCAGCAGCAATGGCAACCTTTGCAACAATAAAGGCAACCTTTGCAGCAACAGGGGAAACCTTTGTAGCAATAAGGGAAACCTTTATAGCAGCACGGGCAACCTTTACAGCAACAAGGGCAATCTTTGTAGCAGTTTCAACAGCCTTTTCAACAACAAACATAGTTTGTCCAACAACCCAATCAACCCTTGTATCCACAAGGTTAACCATTGCAAAAGCAAGGTTAGCCCTTGCAGCAACAAACCCAACCTATATATCAACAAGGTCAAACCTTGCAGACTCAAGGTCAACACCTGCAGTAGCAGGGCCAACAAATTTATTACCAGGGTCATCAGTTGCACCAACCTTACAATCCATATGCCATGCACAATGTTTATCCACCTTATGGTTATCAATGGCCTATGGTAGATCAATATCAACCCTACCGTGGGAAGAATCCACCTTATGGTCAAGGTATCCCTCAATGGAGGAAAAATCAAGCCCCTTATTTTCAAAATCCTCCACTTTGGGGGAAAAATCCTTACCAATAAGATTGGAACCCACAGGCTAGGCCTTACCGAAGGCCCTATATGCCTTTTAATCCATAATTCCCATGTCTAGTGACATTGGAACTACACGATGTCTTGAGTCTTACTAATTATCTGATTCTTCATTCGCTTTATTGGCCTCCAGTTCCCACTAAAATTCTAAGCAATTTTCTCAAATTCGAAGGCAAAGCTAAAGAGGACCCTCAGGGTCATGTGATGACATATCACTTATGGTGTTCTTCAAATTCATACGTTAACGATTCTGTTCATCTTCGCCTCTTTCAGCAAACCTTGACAGGTGTTGCTGCAAAGTGGTACATCAAATTCCCTCGAGGTATCTTATGCATACTTCAGCTCTTTCGCCATCGCCTTCCTCACCCACTTCCAGTTAGTGCTAGTACCTGTGGAGCGATAAAAAGGTGTCTTTTTAACTCCTAATTAACTTCACATTAATTATCAACCCAGGGACGACTTTTTATTCCAAGAGTGTACTCAGTCTGAGGCGGCTATTTACTCAAGAGTAATGTTTTGCAGTATAGTGCTTAAAATCCAAAAGTAAATGAAAGCTCAAAATGAGATCTACTTACAGCAAAGCACGTTAAGACTTAAATCATTCATTCGGAAAAATAAGCAAGGTATTAGTCAAGGGTCCAGTAACAATAACTCATCCCTTTGGAAACTGATGTAACCAAAAGTAATCAAGGAACAGATCATTAATCTAGGGACTAGACAGCAAATACCAATGCACACTACAGATTCAGATCGTTCTTCACACCAAAGCAAAGATAATGCGAATAACAGGAAATGGAATGGCAGATAAGAAATGGAACAACAATTAAGAAATGGAATAGCAAGAAACTGAAATGTTCTTAAACTAAATCATTCACTCAAACAACCATCAACTGAGGACATAGTAGCAATAACTCATTCCTCTAGATATTGATGCAACTGAAATCAAAATAGAACAAGACAATCAATCTGGGAACGAGGAAGCAATAACCAATGTTCTCTACAATTGACAGTCATGCTTTAAAGCAATTAAAAGGAAATAGAAATTAAACTAAAGCTGCCATTGAAAGTAAACTAGGAAAACTCCTTAAAAGCAAACTCTTGCAATTAATCAACCAAACTCAACAGCAAACTTATAATTAAAGGAATTAAACAACGAATCGTATTTAATAAATCTGAACAACAAACTCTAATTAGAGGAATCGAATAAGCAACAATCTGAAATGAACAGCGAAGCTTTACATTTGAAATGAACAGCATAACAATATAAGTTGAAAAGGATAATAATCTCTGTTATGATGGAAAAGAACAGCCACGCGATTCAATCTCAACTTGTGCAATAAAACAATTCCATAAAATATTCTAACAGCACACTATAAAAACATGAAACTATAAAATAATGAAATTCAAAAGAATAGGAAATAAATCAAACCATCACACGGCAGCAATTGTAAAGATATGATACACAGTAGCAGAGTACTCCACCAGAGGTTGGGCCCTTAGCCGCCAGCGGACGCTGTTGGGTTACTTCAGATGAAAAGAATGAACAGCAACTCCCAAATTAGGTATTAATCATTAAATGGTGAAATCATTACAACAGATGAAGCTTTGAGACTTACAGCATGAAATAATCCTTTCTTCCCCCTATCCTATCATAAATTCTTAATTCTAAATCTCTAACTCTAAATCTTCAATTCCATCATTTTTCCATCCCCAAATCATCCCATCTCTGATCTCTGTTTTCATTTAAATAGAGAGAGATCAGAGAGCAGTTACAATAGAGATAACTACAACATGATTTCTATTACAAAATTGGATTTTTTTTCAACCAATTGATCAACAAGAAGATATATTTCCATCCATCTTTCAACAAGAGCAAGGCGAATTTGGCTTTGCAGCTGAGATTTGGAGGACGGCCGCAACAACAAATCTGAGAAAATCGTGCTCAAAGAACCCTGTGTTTCTCTCAATACAAGCTGAATTTGGGCAAACTGTTCATTACTAAAGTTGATTGGGTCTGTTCTGGACAAAACCCATGTTCCAGGTTTTCCAAATGCTTCTTCATTTGCCCAGAATCTCAACCGCAAAACTGTCACTTCTTATTCCAACGCATTTCTGAGTTGGCACATTTAATGATCAAATCTTCAATCTAGAAATTATCTTGGAGATTAAAAATGGTGAATAATGTTAGAACCAATTTATTAAACTTTCATTGATAAAATCATGCATAATCATCAATTTATTAGAAATAAAGGAGAATAAATAATATTTGTTCATAAGAGCATAAATCATTATAAAATGGATTTAAATAATAAATGACATGATGAAGAATAGTAGAAATGGGTGGAATAAGCATTCAAAAGTGACACCCAACATACCCCCACACTCAATATGTTGCATGTCTTCATGCAACCCAAAGACAAAACCCATGTGTTAATCAAGCAATAAAAAAAATTTGTTCATCTCAGCTCATGAAATGGAAGAACAAATGAATTCTTCCTTAATTAATGAATATTCACTTTTAGCACTCTTGATGAAGGCATAACAATTTTTACATTGACGTTCAAGTTATGTGCATATGAAGTTGCAGCAAAATATGATATAAGTGACATCAACCTTCATTAACCATTTTCCCAAAAACTACATACCAGAGTTTGTTGAAATGTTGCAAGTAGATTTATAATATATGAATGTCTCGATGATCCAAAAATCAAATTGTTTTGATGCACGGATCATGAGATATAAACAAAATGGCTGTAGGTGGTAGTGCATGATTTCTGAAATTTTATGAACCAATTTATCTTGAAATTATCTGGGTATGTGTATTTTAATAGTATGTTTGTGTTTCCTAGAGATCACAAGAATTGAGTTCATAGTTTTAAAAATATTATGGAAATCAATTTCTACACTGAAATTGTATGCCTTAAATGAGAAAGAAAATAGAAAACATCCATCATGCGTAGCAATTCCTCCCCCTCTCTGAAAAATTAGCATGCCCTCATGCGATGCTAGAAAACAAATAGAGGTGGTTGCTATCAGCTGTCGAATTCTATGCTTGGTGTAAAACAACATGGAATAAGGGAGGTGTTGAGAATGAATAAGAATAGAAATGGATGATAAAGACATGGTCAAGAGAACGAAATGAATGGAAGGAACACTCCCCCAAACTAAAAGATAATATGTCGCTGAAAAATGGGAAGTGGTACTGATGTGGACTGAAGGATGATAAATAATGCACAAAATGGATTTTTATGAAATTCTCCTAAATTTGTAATAAATCATAAAATTATGTGATTTTACCTCAAGTTTCACCTCCAGCATGACATATATGTACTGGCATTTGTTGAAGCTGATGTAGGCAGAGTTGGTGTTGAAAGTGATGCAAAAGGTGGAATCCTGGTAAGCATATCATGTCTGAAGAATTGTTCGAATTCGCGAGTTACTCGAGCCTCTTCTGTTAGTTGCAATAATGTGGTCATGCTGCGAATAGAGTTCTGCCCATACTTGTTGTTTTCCTGTAAACAAAACACTATTTTGCATACAATGTTCTTGAATTCATAGTGTTAGTTTTGAATAGCAACATATAAGATGCATGCAAAAATTTCAATCAAAAAAACTTTTGTAGACATGCAATACAAATATTTTGTAAAATCAACAAGTTATGGCAGAGTGCAGTAATCATATCACATGCTATCCCATAATGCATACATTCCCCCTCCAATTGGAAAATGGGTTCCATAACCATAAAGCATATGAAAGGGTTTGTGCTGACGGCAAGGCAATGGAATGAACAATATATTAGTAAATGAAGCAGAGTACACATATCAATTATAGGACAACGAGAATTATGATTATAATGAGAGTAGAGTGTGTAAAGATAGTTATGAATAAGAGATAGGACACTTTGGATTGATGATAAGTTATGAAAAAGAGAAAAAGGACAGCAATATGCCAAAAAGATGCTTTACTGACGGTATTCTAGCTGAAAATGTTGTGATTGATCTGAAAATAATTTCTCATGTGTAAAGGTTCAAAATAGGGAAAAAAAATTAAGGAAATAACTTCTCCAATAAAAAAAAATAAAAGATAAGAAAAGGGTATTATAGTAATAATTGACGATAAGATATAACTTCAATACCATAAGCAAAGCCTCTGCTGCCAGCAGGTGTCCATAGCCTCGGCAGGGTTGCTTTTTAACCTATATGAGCCAGGATCCTTAATTTATAAATGGAGAGTTACAATGATGTTCTACAGAGGAGATCAGTGTGCTGGCGTGGTAACCAGATAACCACACTGCCATTCACTGGGATGTAGCAAAAGTGATCAGGCCGGCTCGTGATGAGACCTCTTGTTCCAAGGATAATTTGGCTATCCAATGGATCATAACCCTAGTGTGGTGGCCATAATGGGAATGTCACTTTGTTACAGCCTTATGAACATGGTAGGCTGGCTCGTAATGAGACCCCCTATCCTCCATCTGCGAACAAAATTTTGTTGTTATTACACATTTTATGATAAAAAGAGGGAGGCTCAGTACTCTTTAAGAGTAGGGATGGCGGAAGAAGTCGAACATGTCAATATAAAAAATATACCCATAATCTCATTTATTACAGACAGAGAAGATTATAACCAGGAAGGGTGGAACCAGCATGGTATTAAGATGATCAATCAACATCATGTTCAATAGAAAACAATGCAGTAGTATATAAATAATTGTGTCCTTTTGAAAATAATCTATCATCAAGGAGCTGTCCTGTTAAAGATCATAACGTGAATGATATTAACTTGCTTCAAAAGAATCCATAATTCTTGTCCTCATAAAAATAGTGTACTTCATGCCATGAAAGAGAATCAGGAAAATATGGTTGAGATGAACTAGGAATACTCCCACAAGAGGGAGGAAGGTTGCTCTCGAAAATAATCCCAAAGTGTAGCTTCTTTGAAGGAACAGCAAAAACACTCAAAAAAAGTGTTGTTCCTTGTAGGGAACAACAAAGGAAATGCACACCAAAAAGCAAAAATACACATAAAAAAAGTGTGAAAACGCAAATGTCGTTCCTTTGGAAAAAGGAACAGCAAAAACTAAAAGTGTCGTTCCTTTAGAAAAGGAACAGCAAAAACGCAAGTGTCGTTCCTTTGGAAAAGGAACAGCAAAAATGCAAAGTGTCGTTCCTTTGGAAAGGAACAGCAAAAACGCAAGTGCTGTTCCTTTGAAAAAGGAACAGCAAAAATGAAAAGTGTCGTTCCTTTGGAAAAGGAACAGCAAAAACGCAAGTGTCGTTCCTTTGGAAAAGTAACAACAAAATGAAAAGTGTCGTTCCTTTGGAAAAGGAACAGCAAAAACGCAAGTGTCGTTCCTTTGGAAAAGGAACAGCAAAAAAGCAAGTGTCGTTCCTTTGGAAAAGGAACAGCAAAAATCAAAAGTGTCGTTCTTTTGGAAAAGGAACAGCAAAAATGCAAGTGTCGTTCCTTTGGAAAAGGAACAGAAAAAATGAAAAGTGTCGTTCCTTTGGAAAAGGAACAGCAAAAATGAAAAGTGCAGAAGTGTTGTTCCATTCGAAAAGGAACATCAAAACGAACGGTGGAAAAGGAACGGAAAAATGAACCGTGGAAAATGAACAGCAAAATGAAAGTGAAAAAGGAACGGTTGACACAAAAGGTGCTGTTCTTTTGAAAAAAATAACAGCAAAACGAAAATGTTGTCCCTTTAGAAAAGGAACAGTAGAAACAACAAAAGTGCACACAAATGTTGTTCCTTCAGAAAAGGAACAGCAAAATGCACAAGCATAAAATGCAAGCACGCAAAGAATGAATTAGTTGTTCACTGTATTAATGCTGAGGATGTGTTACACTTTGAATGAAGCAATACCTGAAACACAAAATATAAGAGAAATTAGAAAAGAAACAACAAAAAATAGTATGTAAATAAATAAATTAAGTTACAACAGCTATGATATTACGTAAAAAAAATAATCTCTTTGAAAAATGTTTTGGCAGCAGTAATAAAACATGAACCTTGAAATGGAAATCAATTATTGATTTCTTCTATTATGAATCCGTTGGGTAATGAGTTAGATGAAATTCTTTTGTTTCATTAAAATTTCTTTCAAAAATCACTTGTCCATAAATTGACCTTCTTTATTTTCCCAGGACCTACAAAAAAACGAGTGTTTACCTGCAATAAAACATTAAATCATGGAGAAAGAGACGTGATCGGGCTACCCTCATCCAAGAATTATGCAAAAAATAACAAGTAGTTGCTTTGTATAACAAATCCACTGAGAAAATAACAAAGTAAAAGTTATTTGTCACCTGCGGGAGAGCGGTGGTCGACCATACTAACCAGCAGTGTTTTAATCACAATTTCTTTGTTTTTCGTCCAAATTGAGTGATTCCAAAGCAAAATGAGAGCTAATTCAAAATTGTATCTCTAATAGAAATAGGTTTTAAAAATTCAATGATATGATATGTCAATTTTAGCTAGAACAACCTGCATTACAGAGTCATTTTCGATTACCCAACTTAGACCAACAGTTGATATTTCAAGCATAGATTCTTCATTTGATGTCGGATTCAAATGATTCAAATTGTAAATGAAAATATATTCATTTATTTATCTCCAATAGAAACAGGTTTTGAAGACAATAAGAATTGATAGATCAAATACTGTAAAGAACAGCCGGAAAAACAGAGTTTTACGAGTGCTGAATTACGATAGATAGTCAGTATTTTGATCATAACTTCCCCATACGAAATCCAAAATGAGTGATTCCAATTGCATTGTAAACTATATTCATAGGAGAATCTACCATAGAAATGGGTTTTAAAAATATGGTCATTTAGGCCTCCAAAAACTGATTGTCCCAACTTTGTTCCTGAGCTGCCCGCTAGACATCCGGTCAATGTTTTGGTTCTAACTTTTTCGTTTCAAATCCAAATTGAGTGGTTCAAATTGGGTTAGAAAGTAGACATCAAGGGCTACCTAGGGTAGAAATAGGTTTTAAAAATATTCACTTTTGGTCCCTCAAAACATGACTGTCCCGACTGTTTTTCCAGAAATCTCATCAAGCCCGCAAGCCAAAAAAATGATATTCAACCATTTTTTCATATTGATGATAAAAATGAATATAAGTGTTTGTAGAATTGTTATTTCTATTATAAATCATCTACATACACAAATGAATTGAAACATTTATCATCGATGTTGATTTCGCATAGCATGTTGCAACAAAAAAACAACTAGTTTTACATAAAAAAAACAAAATGCATTTATTTATTCCCTTATATATTTTATTTCCTACACTAACTATTTTGATTTGACAAACGAATATGACTACGTATATGAGTACTTCCAGTGGAGCCATTTTCGAAATAAGGCTTCATGTATACACATACCCAACTTTGAAAAATGCATATTAATAAAGATTAGGGTATGAGAAGCCAACTTCCCTTGAAAAGATGATGTCAAAAATTGGTGAAGCATAGAGTGATGTTGCAAACAAATGATGGAATGAAATGAATCTTCAATGTATCCATTACTTTCTTGATTTCTCATATCCATCGTATCATGAAGTTCTTGGGCTTTTAAAATGGTTTGTTGATGCATGTTATAAGAAAACTCATTTTCTTCCATAGCTTCTACAATTTTTGAATTTAAAACATTCTGAATCTCATTGTAAGTTTTCTCTAATGGCGCATGTGAGATAGAATGGGTGGGAAGGGTGGGTAAATTTGGCAGTTCAACATTGTAAGCATGTTGTATTGGTTTATTGTGGTGAGAGTGTGAAATTAGTTGAGCAGGAAAATGTGTAAGGAATGGAGCATTTTGATGATGTAGATGATTGGGTTGAGTGGATGAATTTGATATGCAAGCAGGATGTTGTGGAAGAGCTGGTGGAGAATATGGAGAATGTGCTTGTGCTACAAGATGAGGGAGAGTAGTCATGCAATCATAAGGTGAACCATGCCAAACTTGTAGATAAGATTGGTGGTTATATTGAAATTGACATGGCTGCCCAAACACATTACTATTCCATAATGGATTATGCAAGTACGAGAATGGAGAAAAAGTGTTTTGAACCATACCTGTAGGCCTTGTTGCAGCTTTCCCATCTCTTTGATATGCCACTTCCATCATAGATAAGGAAGAGTGAGTACCTATGGGATGCTCCTTTCGGTCATGAGGCAAAACACTTCATCAAATTCTTCATTTTTATGAACCTGCAAAAACGTCCAATTTTCATTTAGAGAGTTAATAAAATCAACTTTAAAATTTTCAAATAAAGCATTGATTTCAGCTCTTATGTCTCCTATTCTTGTAGCAGATTTAGAAAAGAAGGAACAAACATCTCTAGAACTCTTACCAGCCTTGAAAATTCCTCTTGAATACCTTATGCACAACTCACAAACATCATCATATGATAACTGAAAAACATCACCTTTTCCTATCAGATTTAAGAGCTCTAAAAATTCATCTTTGATTCCTTTGAGTAGGAGTGTTTTTAGGATCTCTTTTTCCAAATACTTATGTTTTGATTTTTGAAGGTTGTATTGAAATCGATCTACATAGTCCTCCAAGCTTTCATCTTCCCCTTGTATCATATTGAAAATATCTTCATTGGCCTTGCAATAGTCTTGGTACTTCTTCAAGAATATGTTCTTCATGTCCTCCCATGTTTGGATGCAGTTCCCACCTAGGCTCATGAACCATCGGAGAGCTTCTTCTTTTAGAGTAAGAGGAAACACTTTCAATCTTTGATCGTCAGTACAATAATCATATCCTCTACAAAGTATTTCAAACTCAAATAAGAATGTATCCGGATCTTCATTTGTCAAGCCATGAAAATTTGGTAGAGAAGATGGGGGAATTATGTGCATTTGTGTCACTCCTCCTAGATCTTTGATAGGAAATTCAAAAGTAGAAATGTGAGCCATTTCTTACCAAAATAGAAGATGTTCTTCATGTGTTTCTTCGAGGCTCCTTCTTCAAATGTTCCTATCAATTGGTTAGTGAAATGGGTGGTGCTTACATCACCACTTGAGAAAAATCATGAGATTTGTTTTTCAAAGTTTCTATTTTTTTTTAAATCATTCACACAAAAATTAAAACATTTATTTCTACTCTAAGTTCTTTAACAAATCTGTTGGAAAGCGAGCGGGGAGAAGGGCTTCTACATGCTCCGTACGCAGGTTCTTACCTTCCGTTTTTAACACCCAATTCCTTCCTAACAGGCACTCATCAGATGCACACTACTCTTTAAAAATGGCTACACTCTCCCCGGCAATGGCGCCAAAATGTGGAGCGATAAAAAGGTGTCTTTTTAACTCCTAATTAACTTCACATTAATTATCAACCCAGGGACGACTTTTTATTCCAAGAGTGTACTCAGTCTGAGGCGGCTATTTACTCAAGAGTAATGTTTTGCAGTATAGTGCTTAAAATCCAAAAGTAAATGAAAGCTCAAAATGAGATCTACTTACAGCAAATCACGTTAAGACTTAAATCATTCATTCGGAAAAATAAGCAATGTATTAGTCAAGGGTCCAGTAACAATAACTCATCCCTTTGGAAACTGATGTAACCAAAAGTAATCAAGGAACAGATCATTAATCTGGGGACTAGACAGCAAATACCAATGCCCACTACAGTTTTAGATCGTTCTTCACACCAAAGCAAAGATAATGCGAATAACAGGAAATGGAATGGCAGATAAGAAATGGAACAACAATTAAGAAATGGAATAGCAAGAAACTGAAATGTTCTTAAACTAAATCATTCACTCAAACAACCATCAATTGAGGATACAGTACCAATAACTCATTCCTCTAGAGATTGATGCAATTGAAATCAAAATAGAACAAGACAATCAATCTGGGAACGAGGAAGCAATAACCATTGTTCTCTACAGTTGACAGTCATGCTTTAAAGCAATTAAAAGGAAATAGAAATTAAACTAAAGCTGCCATTGAAAGTAAACTAGGAAAAATCTTTAAAAGCAAACTCTTACAATTAATCAACCAAACTCAACAGCAAACTTATAATTAAAGGAATTAAACAATGAATCGTATTTAATAAATCTGAACAACAAACTCTAATTAGTGGAATCGAATAAGCAACAATCTGAAATGAACAGCGAAGCTTTACATTTGAAATGAACAGCATAACAATATAAGTTGAAAAGGATAATAATCTCTGTTATGATGGAAAAGAACAGCCACGCGATTCAATCTCAACTTGTGCAATAAAACAATTCCATAAAATATTCTAACAGCACACTATAAAAACATGAAACTGTAAAATAATGCAATTCAAAAGAATAGGAAATAAATCAAACCATCACACAGCAGCAATTGTAAAGATATGATACACAGCAGCAGCGTACTCCACCAGAGGCTGGGCCCTTAGCCGCCAGCGGACGCTGCTGGGTTACTTCAGATGAAAAGAATGAACAGCAACTCCCAAATCAGGTATTAATCATTAAATGGTGAAATCATTACAACAACTGAAGCTTTGAGACTTACAGTATTGAACAATCCTTTCTTCCTCCTATCCTATCATGAATTCTTAATTCTAAATCTCTAACTCTAAATCTTCAATTCCATCATTTTTCCATCCCCAAATCATCCCATCTCTGATCTCTGTTTTCATTTAAATAGAGAGAGATCAGAGAGAAATTACAATAGAGATAACTACAACATGATTTCTATTACAAAATTGGATTTTTTTCCAACCAATTGATCAACAAGAAGATATATTTCCATCCATCTTTCAACAAGAGCAAGGCGAATTTGGCTTTGCAGCTGAGATTTGGAGGACGGCCGCAACAACAAATTTGAGAAAATCGTGCTCAAAGAACCCTGCGTTTCTCTCAATACAAGATGAATTTGGGCAAACTGTTCCTTACTAAAGTTGATTGGGTCCGTTATGGACAAAACCCATGTTCCAGGTTTTCCAAATGCTTCTTCATTTGCCCAGAATCTCAACCGCAAAACTGTCACTTCTTATTCCAACGCATTTCTGAGTTGGCACATTTAATGATCAAATATTCAATCTGGAAATTATCTTGGAGATTAAAAATGGTGAATAATGTTATAACCAATTTATTAAACTTTCATTGATAAAATCATGCATAATCATCAATTTATTAGAAATAAAGGAGAATAAATAATATTTGTTCATAAGAGCATAAATCATCATAAAATGGATTTAAATAATAAATTATAATAAATGACATGATGAAGAATAGTAGAAATGGGTGGAATAAGCATTCAAAAGTGACAATAATAATGGTATATTAACTACCCAATAGTACCCACTTGCTGACATCTCTAAAATAGGATACCGCGACCCATATCTCCGATCACATCCATGAATGGAGACGTCAACGTCGCCTCATCATGTTTGAAATCCCTGATGAGTTCTTGACTAAATGGTTCACCAAGTCATTCGTAAAAAAATAATTGTAGATATAGAAATGGATGGTTGTGTTATCGAGGATCAAACCATTTTCCCATGCCCAATATTTGGATTTGATTTATTCCCAATCTGGCACAATGTATGAAATTTTTCTTGATGCTTCCAGGCCATCTTCAGATCCAACATCTTTGAAGTCTCCAGATGTACCACCTGTTGATGGTATCATTGGATCAGTGTCCCAAAATTCCACTAAATCTTCTTCGAAGCAGAAATATGTTTTGATTACTAGTTCTACTCCTCCTTTGAAAACCCCATAGAATCCTGGTAAAACCTCTGAGGTCAATGTCGTCCAGTCTATTGCAGCAGACAAAGCCTCGAAAGGTAAGAAGAAGGGTAAAGGTAAACCAAAATTTGATACCCAAAAACAAGATCCTCCTAAGCCATCTGTTGATGATGCCTCCAAACATAAGCTGAAATATCATTGCCTCATTTGTGAGGAAGACCATTACACTAAGGATTTTCCCCAGTGTGCATAAGTTAGTTGTTTGTTGAAAGGTACCCTGAATATATTGAAAAATCCATTTCCATCTCCGCAAACTCAGTTGGTATACCAACCACAATCCTCTGCCTCTTCTGGTTCTCATGTTTACATGATGAGTGGCACACTGCCTATCACTGTGGCCACCCGATCGAAATATTATCAAACTCCTCAAAAATAGATGATGAAAAAAGAAGTCACTGATACACCTTCTACTTCCACTCTGCCTAGTTCTGGTCCTCTCCATATCAAGAGACCTAATAATGAATCCATCATTTGACCACCTCCTAAAGGTGTGCTTCATAAGTCATCCTATAATCCGAATGCTAGAGTTGCCCAACATTAAAGTATTGTCAAATATTTAGCTCAAGTGTCCTCAACGATGTCTGCCTTGGAAGTTCCCCAAACTTTTCCAACGTAGCAGAACTAATTATTGTCTATTATAGGAGTCACTGATCCAATTGATTTGAACTTGATTAATTTCGATCTAGAAAACCATGTTCCTCGTCTTCCTCATCAAATTGAAATTTTAATTCAAGTTATTATAAAAGGAAAGACGGTTCACCATACTGTTATTGATTAAGGTTCTTCCACCTGCATCATGTTTGTTTCATGTTGGAAAGCCATCGGATCTCCACCTCTCAACCAGTCCCCAAACACCTTAGAAGCTTTGATGGCACATGCTCCCATCCTTATGGTATTCTCACGAGTTTTCCCATTACCTTGGAAGGGAAGACTGTCGAGTTAGAAGTATAAGTTGTGGATGTGAATCTGAATTACAACCTTCTACTTGGGTGAAGTTGGACCCATGCCATGTTTTGTGTGGTTTCCTCTTTGCTCCGGATGCTCCATTTTCCTCATGAAGGGAAAATTGTCACTATTGATCAATTATCCTTTTTCTCTTCCAATGCTTCAAATGGCAACATCCCATATGTGGGAAATACCAATATTCCATATGAGAGCATGGGGGCAGGTCTTTTCAAATATTTTTCTTTAATGGGAACTTTTTCTCTCCCACCTCTTCATGTCGCCTCGATCAACATGATCTCTATCTCCAATGATCCATGGATCATCCCTACTCCATATTGGGTTGATTCTTTTAGTGATGTTATGCCACTAAGTCCTTTAGAACAAGCTTATCAAAAAAATTGTCTTGGCTTCAGCGACTGCTTCAGAAAGTCATAGCATTCTCAGTATGCACTTGGATACGTATTCGTAATATCCTTGACTTGGTTCTTGGGATTCATAGGATCCCTTGAACGAGATATTCCCCACTGACGAGAGTATTGTTGAGGTTATGTATCTTAGCGAAACTCCTTGGAATGATGTCCATCATCGTTCCTCGTTTCTTCCAAGTCATAGTGAGATTCCTTCGTGTCTTGAAGCTTTTGTTTCTCATTACCTGACACATCCACTTCAAACACCTATTTTGATGCACGAAGTTTTGTCTGAAGTTAATATGGGAAATATTACTGCAAATTTTACCATTAGCATTTTGGTTCAACCTGAAGCTGTCAAGATCTTTTAACTAGAAACATCTTTTTATCGCCATGATCTTAATATTTTCTCACCACACCAAGTTTTTACCATTTGCCCATATCGCAATGGGGTATTCATCCTATCACTCGTAACCCTCACTTGCCCAGGGGGCATGGGAACATAACCATTTATGTGTATTATTCCATTATTTGGTTGAGTCGATGCTTACATGTCATGCCAACATTGAAAATTCGGTGTTATTCTTTTTTGATTGATTACCTAAGTCCGAAAATGGGCTCCATTTGAACTTTTTGCGTGTGAATCATTTGTGTAATTACTTTTGTACATTAGTGTGTGAATTCATTAGTGTGCATTTTTTATCTTTTGGTGTGATTGTTTACTTTGCAGACATGTTTCCTCTGCTTACCTTATGTTCCACTTGGTTTGCAGATGTCGTCAAACCACTATGTTGGTTTAGCTCATGGTGCTTTTCATAGCACACGGAACTTATCCTCCACAACTTGGGCACTCTTCGCCCTTGATGGCGAGTTGATCAATTTACAAGCTATTTTCCTGGATGAAAAACTAATAGTATTTCCGAGTACAGTGTAGTTATTGGACTGTTATCAGAAGCAATTGCTTTCAGAATTAGAAATTTCATTGTTAAGTTAGATTCACATCTCATTGTGCTACAGTTACATAGTCATTATTCAGTAAGAAATCCACAAATTTTGTGCATGTATTTACGTGTTTGATTATTGGAAAGAAATTTTGATTATATCACATATCAACACATTCCAAGAAATTTGAATACATTAATTGATGCATTAGCATATTATGTTTTAGATAGACATTTTCATTACTCATGAAAAAGTTGATCACATCATCATGATATATGGACACATAAGTAGATTATATATATATATATATATATATATATATATATATATATATATATATCAACACATTCCAAGAAATTTGAATACATTAATTGATGCATTAGCATATTATGTTTTAGATAGACATTTTCATTACTCATGAAAAAGTTGATCACATCATCATGATATATGGACACATAAGTAGATTATATATATATATATATATATATATATATATCGCGGATGTCAAATTTTGTTCATCAAAATCTCAAAAATAAGTGTTTTGGGACACATGGCCTTCAAAGCCTACAATAATGCAGAAAAACACGACTAGGAAAAGGATATTCACCCACATGATGCTCACGATAGCATGAGACCACTCTAATCACTCGGCCTAATAACCGATGCAGTCTCGCAGTCACTCCTACTATATGCCTCTGGTATCACAGTGGCACTTCGTCTATAGTCGCATATTCTAGAATCCCCCGAGTAATCACTTCCAGATTTCGTTCCATTTCTACCATAAGATCTTATCCTTCCTCGTATGGAGCATATTTTATCTGATGTGCTACTCTTTGTGTTATTGTTGACATGCCAGGAAGCCTTTCCAGTCCTACATCTGCAAAATTATCACAACTAAACTCTCAAATACACTTCAAAACAAAAAATCATAAAACTTGAAAAATTCCAAAAAACAAGTTTTACCTGCATCGGTCCATTGTGCACTTGGTGGGAGAGGCAGATTTGGATCTCCTCTGAAGTTCATGCACGCATAGGCATAGTCATCCATGACGATCAGTTTTTGGCATAGCCAACCAAAGAACGGCGGAGGGAA
Organism: Pinus tabuliformis; assembly: GCA_031772625.1. Lineage (NCBI taxonomy): Eukaryota > Viridiplantae > Streptophyta > Pinopsida > Pinales > Pinaceae > Pinus > Pinus tabuliformis. Next base: position 867,925,344 of record CM062820.1, on the reverse strand, counting down.
ATTCATTCGCTGGCCTCCTCCTCCTCGAGGCATGATCTCACTCCATCTGAGCAGCCTCAGATCTTGTGGAGCTGGATCCTCCACTTCTACCCACTGGTATCGAAATAGGGGCACACGCTCCAAAAATAAAGTGACCAAAATCGATCCAAAACCGAACTTCTTCAAGTTTCCCAACTTGCCTTTGGTCAATTGTCTCTTCATGTTGACCAACAGTCCCTCACACCAGTTGAACACTGTTGGAGCAAGGCAAGCCACTACATATTGGAATTGTGATTTCGTTGCCTCATGCAATGCCTTCGCCCCAACAATACGAGCATGGTGTGTAGAATCATCCTCAATAGAATATTATTAATAGTTGCTATCTTCACCTTCCCGCTCTCACCTCCAGTACGGGCTCCAAAGAGTTGAACTCTCTCCCCTCTTCTAGAAAATCCAGTAATGAAGTAGATATCAACTACTTCTAGCTCTAGTTCTTGATCTCCAATGATGAAGATCTGTTGATCAACATCCCATAGACTGATCAGATAGTGTAACAACTCATTTTGAGCTCTGAGTCCTGGGGTTCGGAAGAACTTTAGTAACCCGCAATTCCTCAAAGCATTAACACATTCAACGCTTTGGGCAGCTTGGTGATCTTCTGCCTCATGGTCTCTTTCCTTCCATTCAATGGCCATGTTTGTCGAAATCTCCTGCAAACAACCCATAAACAATGATTAGATTCCTTTCCACATATCGAAATCATGAAAAAATTGATTAAGAGAGAGGATTTATCTTTCAATTTTCTGCTCTGCATCTAGCATGACTATCAAAATTGTTTTCACGCTAGCAGCGCGATATCCTTTCGGGCTCAGGGGCAATGAGCACCGATCCGACGAGAAGACTCACGCTAGTCACCCCTGATTTTAAAAATTGAAATCCTCCCCTCAACCAGCTAAAAATCCTATGAAATGGCATGAAATAAGTATGAAAAGAAAGAGAAAGGGAAGAGCTCTTACCTGTAGCTAACGGTTTGTGAAATGGTGCCTTGGATCTCCCACACTACTCGCCTGAAGAATCAAGGAAAATGGGGTAAAATGAACTCTCCAATTTACTCCAAGTGAAATGGTAAAAATGTTTTTAGTTTTGGTCTTTTTATAAGTTTTAAACACATTTTTTCAAATATTTTATTATTTTTCTCGATATCAGTGATGTGTGGTTGCATTTGTGCAATTATAGGCTCTTTTTGGTTGTTACAGTGATCATTTTTTACCGATTCAACAAGTTTTTGTTTTATCTCTTTTTTAGACTCGTTAAAAATAAACGAAAAAGGAACCCCCCTGGAGTCATCTTTAAGTTCTTTTCTGACACTCAAAATATGAAAATATCGCCGAGTACTTGCCTTTTCGAACTCATTAAATTAAATGAATTGATGTTGTCTCAGTATACGTTTACCCCTTTTTGAGTTGGGATTGACTATTTATGAAAAAGGTACACCTTGGTCGACATGGTCAAGAGGTTCTCTCGAATATTTTTTTTGCCTTTTTGGGTTTGAGAGACAAATTACGAAAACAGACATGATGGAGTTTTATTTTTCGTCTCTTTTTCAAACTCTCTAAATATGAAAAAGACAACGAGTTATTCTTCTGTCGGACTCATAAAAATTAAACAGCGAAAGACTCGTCACCATGACGAGATTGAGTTTCTCCTTCCTAAGACTCATAAAACTTAATAGGATGGATTCCTTTGAAGAATGAACTTATACGACAATCATATGCTATCCCCTTCAAGCTTATGATTAAAAATAATTGGGGTACTCGCTAGAAATAGTGGGGAAAAATGAAAGTGAAATATCTCTTGTATAGGCAACATTTCGCTCTTGAACATGACACTCATATGTTTCTCATGTCGGATTTGGGATATCCTCGCCCAGTCACTTGTCTTTTCGGGTTTGGGTGATCCATTTTTCCTCTCATCTAACTATTCCATTTCATCATCATGACCCTTGGTCTTATGTTGAGTCAAATGCTGCCACACTCCAAAGTTGTGTCGTTGATATGTTTAAGAGAAGTCCTCTCTGTAGTTTATTACCTATACATTATTCGACCTTTTGCTATAGTCTTGAATCGTACTCATGTATTCCACTTTATTCCTTGTTTTGTGTCAATGATGAGGGAATCATTATGGACCTCCTTCGACGGGTCACTTCCTGTCGACTTCAGCTCATTATCCAAGAAGATGACTTAGGAACTCCCTTTCAATACCTTAGGGCTTGCACACCTTAATGGTGAGTTCTTCACATCCGACGACAATTTTTCATCATTGGGCTTCGATCGGATGATTCCATTAGTGTTTGACTTCAACTTCATTTTCACATTCATAGATTGTACTGTTATCACCCCAAGAAACTCTCCTAGGTTGTATCTCAAAGATTCTCGGGAACATTACAAACTCAACATAAAATGCTGGAAAATGGTGGATGAATGGAAGGAATGATGCATATTCAAGCTAGATAACCACTTCTACTATGCTTAACCCTAGACATGGGTGAACACCCCCAGACTACAAGGCTTTAGACCACCAATTACTCACAGTTTAAGGAATAGGTGAACATGGAGAATACTAACCAGACCAGCAGATACACAAGACCATGTGATGGCTAGCTGCAACCAGTAGGAAGGTATGTAAATCTATTTCCTAATGCACAGATAGGATGACAGCTCTCTGGCACCAAGAAAACAGAAACCTGCATACACCTTCAATAATACATACTAGATTCTAACACAAAGGTGGGATGACATCCCCTTTAATGCTAAACATCAATATCACATAAGAAATGCATAATAGGCACAACCTAGAACAAAGAAGAAGTGGAAAGTGAGAAATTAATACTAAAAGAAGCTTGCATTAGCTGAAAATGAAGACCAGATGCTGTAGGTATCACAGTGGTTACAGTCTCTAGAAGTTGAACCTTACATCAAAATAACATCCATCAACCCTGATTACATCTGTTTGCTGGGTATTTATAGAGTATGTTTACAAAGATATTCTGCTATGCTATGCATGGAGGGGTCATAACTGACCACCAACCACATTAACTCTCTGAAATGGGCCTCTGCTATGATCTGCTGCTTCAATTAATTAATTTGACATTCTCTGATGTTCTGTTGTACTTCTCGAGCAGGTGGAACATTGTCTGAGAGGAGTGCCATAACTAATAAACACGTTTAACTGCTCGAGGCTGGTCCTTTCCTTCTCGGCCATGCTTTCTTTTAAATGTGGTTTCTGAGGGTTAACTATGCAGGGTACCGGATTCTGGCCTCCTTCCTCCTTTGGGTACACTAGACAGTCTATGGACATGGGCAGCATGGCGGAAGCATGGCTATGACGGGGACAAAGCTCAGTCGTTGGATCGCGTGGATCGACGGCGGGGATCGCTTTGTAGTGGCTATCGGGAGACGTGAGATCGGGACAAACGAGGGTCGTAGGATTGTGGTTGGGCAAATCCTACGGTGATCGGGAGGCGAAAGCATGTGGGAGATAATGCACGGGGAAATGGGCAAATGGTGGTAAGTGGTTTCCCTGCACCGCTTATGGAGGAGGGCGGTAAATGTATAGAGGGGTAGCGATACCATTGAACACGCGACACGTGGCGGAGGAAAACTGCTTTCCCTGTAGGTTAAAGAGGGGGCAACTCATGCGATTGGGAGGTGCGAATGCCTTCCAATCGAGCGACGGACGGTCGGATGGCGGGGAACGTGCACGGGGTTTAACGTGCGGGGGGGGGGAAGGCGGAGATCGTTAGATCGGGTGATGTGCGATTGACGGTGGGGATAAGCGCATATGTTTATTGATTGATGCGACAGGGGATGACTTCGCGGGTATCACTTTTTACGCAAGCGCGCAGTTATATGACCATTTGAACTTGGCGCCCAGGGCTAAAGGAATATGGAATATGCAGAGTTTAGAGGAATAAAGCAGAGGCAGCGGGGCAAAAGGAAATAAGTGGGGAAATAGGGAAAGGTGAGGAATGAAGAGGTTTTAGGAGAAAAACAGAGATACGGAGGGCTAAGGGAGTATGAGGAAGCTGAAGGAGAAGAAGGAAAATGACTGCTGCGAGCTCCCCTTTTCCGCGTAAACACATGGCCGAGCTGATATTTGGTCCTCCAAATGCTAAAGTTTGTAGCAGAGCTAACACTGGCTCCTTCTGGGGATGAGATCCTCCTATGAGGTCTCAAGAACTGTAGACCAATGTCTACATACAAAACAAGCTTAAAAATAGTGCCTAGTATCCATTGGGCATGGAGTCAAACTAAGTCTACACTAAAACCTGTAAAAGAAAATGCTTACAATCATTAAGGCCTGAGGACCTTAAACAACATAAATATTCAAAAACTGGCCAACTGATGGGCCATCAACATTGTTTCTCCTCCTCTCGGCAGGTTCATCATAGAGCTGCAGAACTGGATTTATTTGATCATCTACCTCAAAACTTTTAGGACATTTGAGCTTAGTAGGTAGATATGGATCAAATTTCATCTCCCTTCTGTGTGCTCTCCTCCTTGGATGTTCTTCATGGGAGCTTTTGTACACCTGTTGAATAACCACGGTTGCTATGTACTTCTCTTTGTCATCTGTGGCCTGCACAACTAATATAAATGGTGTACCAATACGTTCATGTGTAGGGGACACAAAGACATCATCTGCTCCTTCATCTTGCTTTGAACAGTCTTCATCCAAGGAGGAGTCCCAAAACTGTGCATCCTCTTCCTCTGTCATCTGATAAGCTGCCTTTTCAGTCTGTGTGGAGGATACCTGAGCAGGCATCAAAATATCAAGACTGAGATGATCAGTATCAGCCTTGGGCTTTGAATCATGGCTTGCCCCAGAGTTCAGGGGGCAACTTTGAAGGATTGTCTTTTGAGCAGGCAGAGGGACCAAAGATGATGGGGAGCTTTCCTCTCCCTTTTTGATCACTGGTCTGGGGATAACAAGTTGGATAATTTGCAGATCTGCATAACCATTAGAAGATGGCCTGGCTTCAGGCTCAGATTCTTGGAGGATAGTAGAACCTGTTGTTGATTGATCCTGCTAATAAGCTTGTTGTTCTGCAGCTACAACAAACTCATGAGCAGTGCCTATGGATAATGCTTTCTCATAAGTAACCCTGGTTAAGAAAGGGGCACTGCCCTTATCTTCCAAACCATGGACCTCCTCCTCTTCTTCAGGATGCTCTTCTTCCATGACTATTCTCTAAAAAAGGGTCTTCACCCTTTTGTCTTCGTTTGCATCTTTATTTCTTTGCAAAATCTGCAAATGCTCATTTGCTCCTCTATATAGATTTGGAGTTGGAAGAGAAAAGAAACAATGAGCTCCTGCTTCTTCAGAATGTTGCTCAGCCATTAATTTGGAAACTTCAAAGGCCAAAAACTCAATCATCCTGGACATTTTATCGATCTCAGGATCTGAGGATGATGAGGACTCATCCCCTTGTCTTCTTCTTTCAGCATCACCTTCGAGTCTTTCTGCAGCAATGATGTTTGCTTCTACTTCAAAGGCTGCATTTTGCATATCAGCCAAAGAAGCACATCTTCTTTCTCTTAACAGCAGGCAGAACTGAGAATCGAAAGCATTGGCATAAGTAATTGGTGAGCTCCAGTATTGTAGCAATAATGCTACAACTCCTGGGGCTTCCTATCTCTCATTTTATCAACCCGGTAGTTCGTACAAACTTGGAAGCGACGGTGCTATATGCACAAGTACTAGCTCTTGTCGCAGCTGTCACTTGGTCAGCTGGCACAAGTCCGCTAGGGCTCAAGCCAACTTCTATAGGTTCTCAGAAGAAGCTTGCTAATTGATGGACGAAAGCTATTCTCAAAGGAAAACTACTCTACTTGACAAAATGGACTGAAAGCAAATCAAAGCATGTAAACCTAGGAAACCCTAATTTAACTAGTCTAACCTCTACAATGCAAAAAATGTGAATAAAACTTCTACCAATGCTGTTGTTACCTCTAATAAGTGCAAATGCATGGATCTAAACTACTTGCATCATGAAAGATATGTTTTTGTATTTTTCCTTTAACTGTGTGGAATGATTGTGATCTTGTGCTAACTAGGGTTTGGTTGTGCAGATGGGATGGAGAAGGAAGGAAAGCGTGGGACAGGTTGGGGAGGCTAGGAGAGGTCCCTAGGGATCCTTAGCATCCATCCACAGAGGTTCCTCACATTCAGAAGCTCGGCAACCGAGTGAGTGGTCTCCTACAGGAAGTCTGCAGGGGATCCTACAGGATACTCTGGTTTCTACAGGATGTCTACCAACAGCTACAGGATGACCTACCGTGAGTGTTTGGCGTGATGGAGGGGTGATGAAATGGTAGGGGGAGATGTGTAAGGTAGGAATGAGGCTGGTGATGGCTGTAGAAGTGGAGGAATAGGATAGGGAGTGAATGTAGGGAGTAGGTTGGAAGATAGAGGGCTAGGTCAACGAAAGGGCTAGAGAATGGAAGTACGTGAGGAGTGAAAGACTTTGGGAGATAACAGAGCGGAGCAGAGGTCAAAGATGTGTTTGCATGCGTGATCAAGATGGAGGACGAAGTAATGGAACGAGAGAAAGCAGTGTAAAGGGAACAAATGCAGTGTAATGGAACGAGAGAAAGCAGTGTAAAGGGAATCTTGTGATGAGCTAGGAGATCTTCAACCAGGTGGGAGGTGAACTGGCTCCCTTGATCGGTGACCAGCTCTCTTGGATAGCCAAACTTATAGAAGATGTTCTCTCTTAGGAACTCGGCCACTTTTTCTTTTGTTGCTGCTTTGATTGCTTTGGTCTCTGCCCACTTCGTCAGGTAGTCAGTGCACACAATGATGTAGGATCTTCGCCTCGAAGAGGGATTGATTGGACCCACAAAGTCCATGCCCCACTTCTCAAATGGCTCAAGAGTCACTTGAGGTTGGAGAGGCATCTCATCCCTTTGGGTCGGTTTCCCCATTCTTTGGCATTGGTCACACTGGCTGACATATCTTCTGACATCTTGATGAAGTGTGGGCCAATAGTAGCCTGCCTGCAGGATCTTGAAGGCAGTTCTCTTTGCTGCAAAATGTCCTCCACAAGGCCCATCATGACAGGTGAGGAGGATGTCAAAGACTTCCTCCTCCCTTACAAAACGCCTTAAGATCTGATCGGGGCCAAGCTTGAATAAATTGCCCCCAATCCATGTAAATGAGGCACTCTTTCTGATGATTTTGCTCTTTTCTTTTGAAGAGAGGTGCGGAGGGAACTGAGCTGAAACAAGGTAGTTTGCTATATCAGCAAACCATGGAGAGAGTACTGAGATAGCAAACAGATGCTCATCAGGCATCTGGTCATCCACCATCCCATCTTCATCTGCAGACAAATCCAATCTAGACAAGAAGTCAGCAACAACATTTTCTCTCCCTGGTTTATCAACAATGGTTAGATCAAACTGCTGCAATAAAAGTAACCATCTAATAATACGAGCATTCACATCTGGTTTATTCATCAAATATCTAATAGCAGCATGGTCAGTATGTACAAAAGTCTGGTAACCAGTAATGTAATGTCGGAACTTGTTCAGTGCATGGACCACAGCTAAGAATTCCTTCTCGGTTACAGTGTAATTCAGCTCTGCTTTGGACAAGTTTTTGCTAACGAAGTAAATGGCATATGGAAGTTTTTGCTCAACTTGTCCTAAGGCTGCACCTATGGCTTTGTTCGAGGCATCAGTGTGGATGTGGAAAGGTAGGGCCCAGTTTGGACCTCTCAGGATTGGAGCTGACACTAACTTGTCTTTTAATTCATTCAAACTCTTCTGACAATCGTCAGTCCAATTAAACTCCACATCTTTTGCCAATAGACCGAACAATGGCGAGGCTAGCTTGCTGAAATCTTTAATGAATCTTCGGTAATATCCTGCTAATCCCAAGAAACTCCTAACATCCCTTACCTTTTGTGGAGGTGGAACCTTTTTTATTAGAGCGATTTTGTTAGGATCCACCTGTAACCCTTGGCGAGAGATGGTATGGCCTAGCACAGTCCCTTCAGTCATTAGGAATTCACATTTTTCAGGGCTAAGGGACAAGTTCATCTCGATGCACTTGGTTAGGACCTTTCCCAAGTTGGACAATGCTTCCTGGAAGTTAGCCCCATAAGGAGTAAAGTCATCCATATAGATTTCTACTGCATCATGGACCAACTCCGAGAAGATGCTCAAGACAGCTCTCTGGAAGGTAGCAGGAGCATTGCATAGCCCAAAGGGAAGGACACGGTAGGCAAAGGTACCCCAAGGACAAGTGAAGGTGGTCTTATCTTGGTCTTCCGGGCTGATTTGAATCTGGTTGTACCCGCTAAACCCATCCAGGAAAGAGAAGAACTTCTTTCCTGCCAGTCCATCCAACACTTGATCTATGAAAGGCAGAGGGAAATGGTCTTTCTTGGTAGCTTTGTTCAGCTCTCGGTAGTCTACACAGATTCTCCATTTCCCATTTTTCTTGGGAACCAAGACCAGAGGGGACACCCATTCACTATCTGAGATGGGGTAGATGAATCCAGCATCCAACAGTTTCTGCAATTCTTCCTTGACAATGTCCTTAAGGGCTGGATTCATTCTCCTCTGGGGTTGCCTAACTGGTTTACAATCCTCTTTGATGTATATATGATGGGTACAGACCGAGGGATGGACTCCTTTCATCTCCTTATAGCTCCAAGCAAAAGCATCTAAGTGGCTGGCCAATAGGCTACACAACTCCTTCTCCTGGGAAGGAGATAGGGAGGAGCTGATCTTTAATGCTCTCTCAGGGCCGAACTCGACACTTTTGACTCTGGGAGTGACAGGGCTGGTTGTACAAAGGTCCACTAAGGTGCTAGCTTGGGCATCCTCCACCAACTTCTCTAAAGATAGTGCACTGGAAGGTGGATTCTGGATCAGGGTCTCAATCAAATCATCCTCAATAGGAGGGTCTCTTCTAGTGGTATCTAGGGTGCACAGAGGTGCAGAGTACACCTCGTCTTCCTCTCCTTCCTCCAACCAGAGTGGTAAATCATGCTCTAAAGAAGGTTGGGCAGGAGGGTATAGGACTAGCTGCTTGGACATGGGACCATTTTTGATGGTCATGTTTCCTGCCCGACAACTTATGTAAGCATCTACAGTAGCTAACCAAGGCCTTCCCAAGATGAGAGGATATCCAGTAAGCTTGGCCTTTGGTTGCAGAACCAGGAAGTCTGCAGGGTATTCCCAAGAATCGATAGAGACCAAGACATCCTCCACAATCCCTTCGGGAGTCACGGTGGAGCGATCTGCTAATTGCAGTACTGTCGAGGTCTTCCTCAAGGAACCCTGAAGATTGAGTTTAAGCATGGTATCCCTGGTCATCACATTGATGGCCGCCCCCAGATCAATCAAGGTGTGGGGGATAATGGTGCCATTGATGTGAACATCTACTACAGGACTTCCAGGATCTAGGTACTTTGGGCAGATGACTTGTCCTAGCATAAGGTCAGACAGTTGTCCTATGACATTGATAGTTGAGGCATCTTTCTTCCGTCTGCCTGGGTGTTTCAAACACTTCTCCTTAACCAGCTTGTTATATATTGGCACATCCTTGATGGCTTGGAGAAGTGGGATTTTTACACACAACTGCTTGAGCTCACCCAAAAGCTCATCTTCTTCTGGGTTAGGTTGTGTTGTGGCTGTTAGTCTCTCAGGAAAGGGTGGAATAGGCTTTGGTTCACTCTCCTGATGGTTTTCCTCATCCTCTGGGGGAGGAGGTTGGCGATCTGGAAGAGTCTTTCCAGATCTAAGATTGATCTCCTGGATCTCCACAGCATAGGTAGGGCATGAGGTCTCCCCAGTATATACCTGCTGAGCCTGTCTATTGTTGGGGTTCGGGTTCGGTTGAGCAGGCATCTGAGGTTGCCTTGGAGGAGCAGGAGGTAAAGGCTGAGGTTGAACTGGTGGTGGAGGCAAAATGGCAGGAGGAGTGTTGTATTGGGGCCTCCACCCCAGCTGAGGTGCATTCCATTGAGGCTGTGGCTGGGTATGTGAGTGATATGGATGAGAAGTAGGTTGAGTGGGGTACTGAGGTGGATAAGACCATGGAGGAGGCATGGACCATGAAGGATGAGCAGGGGGACCCCAGGAAGGCATAGGAGTTGACTGGTTGGGGTTGTAATAGGCTTGAGATGCCCCTTGCATCCCCTGCTGATAAGGTCTAGATCCTTGAGGCCTCCTTTGGTTGATGAAGTAGAGAGGTTCAGTGGGGGCTTCGGTTCCTTGGTACATGGCTTTAAACCCAGGTAAGGTTGGACACTGATTTGTTGGGTGGTCCTCCTCACAAACGAAACACACTTCAACCGAATGCAATGGACATTCGTTCTTAGGGTGTCTTCTGGTGCACCTAGGACAGAAGACAGCCAAGGCTCTCTCAGCTTCTTCTTTCTTCTGCTGGATCCTGAATGTGTCCAGCTGCATGGCAATGGTCTGTCTCACCTCACTCTTGAGATCTTCTAATTGGTTTGTAAACTCATGTTTGGAGAAAGGGACACCAGTGGAGAGGAGATTTCCTCTACCTCGTTTTCTAGCTGCCCTGGAATGATTTCGAAACACAGTCTTGATGTCCTCATAAGGCAGTTGGTAAATGTCCCCCCCAGCTAACATGTGAAGGGTGTCTAAGAGATCTTCAGGGACTCCTCGGAGTAGAACCAACTTGAGGGATTCAGGGTCAAGTGTGCACCTGGCCCGTTTATAGCTAAGTTGGAACCTCTCCTCATAATCCTCTAAAGACTCATCATTCCCCATGGTCATTCGAAAGATCTCTCCCTTGGTTTCCTTGGACCTACAATAATCCCTATACTTGGTATTGAAGGCTTGCTGCATCTGAGCCCAAGTAGCGATGCTATTCCCAGGTAATCCCATGAACCAGCGTAGTGCTGCATCCTTAAGAGTGGAAGGGAAAAGCTTCAGCTTTTGCTCATCTTCAGTATAGTCATAGGTTCTACAAAGGACAGCAAACTCAAACAAGAAGGTATCAGGATCCTCAGTGGTCAGTCCATGGAAGTGAGGCAAGGCGGAGGGGCTAATGTTTTTCATTTTCATATCTCCATTGGTCTCTCGGATGGGGAAAGCTCCTTCTATTCTCTCATCTTCTCTCCTATTATCAGCCATGGCTTCAGATGGAGTGGTTTCTAACTCTTCTTCTTCTATAGGGTCTTGGTATATCTCAGGATGTTCACCTATAGGTTCCTCTGGGTCACTGTCACCAAAGAAGAGAGAAGGGTGACTTAGTGATGCGGTGGGGGTGTTGGGTAGGAATTTGCCTGATTTATCTCGGTTCCTACGAGGCATGAAATGGAAAGGACTTTTCTTTTTTGAGTGCTTTTGTTTTTTTCTTTGGTACCTGCAAAACTGGAACAAAGTGATCTACAACTAACTATATTACTCAAATGAAATTGCGGAATCGGAAAGTTAATCTAGGAAAGCAAGAAATGTTAATCTAGGAAAGCAGGAAATGCTAATCTATGAAAGCAGGAAATGCTAATCTAGGAAAGCAGGAAATGCTAATCTAGGAAAGCAGGAAATGCTAAGCTACTTTTGCAGAATGGAAATGAAATAAACTACTGAGCAGAAGTAAGAGTACGAAAGTAGAAGAAAAGCAACAATTACTAATACTCTGACGCTTCCCCGGCAACGGCGCCAAAAAGATGGTGAGCTCCAGTATTGTAGCAATAATGCTACAACTCCTGGGGCTTCCTGTCTCTCATTTTATCAACCCGGTAGTTCGTACAAACTTGGAAGCGACGGTGCTATATGCACAAGTACTAGCTCTTGTCGCAGCTGTCACTTGGTCAGCTGGCACAAGTCCGCTAGGGCTCAAGCCAACTTCTATAGGTTCTCAGAAGAAGCTTGCTAATTGATGGACGAAAGCTATTCTCAAAGGAAAACTACTCTACTTGACAAAATGGACTGAAAGCAAATCAAAGCATGTAAACCTAGGAAACCCTAATTTAACTAGTCTAACCTCTACAATGCAAAAAATGTGAATGAAACTTCTACCAATGCTGCTATTACCTCTAATAAGTGCAAATGCATGGATCTAAACTACTTGCATCATGAAAGATATGTTTTCGTATTTTTCCTTTAAGTGTGTGGAATGATTGTGATCTTGTGCTAACTAGGGTTTGGTTGTGCAGATGGGATGGAGAAGGAAGGAAAGCGTGGGACAGGTTGGGGAGGCTAGGAGAGGTCCCTAGGGATCCTTAGAATCCATCCACAGAGGTTCCTCACATTCAGAAGCTCTGCAACCGAGTGAGTGGTCTCCTACAGGAAGTCTGCAGGGGATCCTACAGGATACTCTGGTTTCTACAGGATGTCTACCAACAGCTACAGGATGACCTACCGTGAGTGTTTGGCGTGATGGAGGGGTGATGAAATGGTAGGGGGAGATGTGTAAGGTAGGAATGAGGCTGGTGATGGTTGTAGAAGTGGAGGAATAGGATAGGGAGTGAATGTAGGGAGTAGGTTGGAAGATAGAGGGCTAGGTCAACGAAAGGGCTAGAGAATGGAAGTACGTGAGGAGTGAAAGACTTTGGGAGATAACAGAGCGGAGCAGAGGTCAAAGATGTGTTTGCATGCGTGATCAAGATGGAGGACGAAGTAATGGAACGAGAGAAAGCAGTGTAAAGGGAACAAATGCTTGTGACTATCACCAAACCGAAAATGCATTAACTTAGACTACCTGTGCTTATAAATTTAATGAACAGCAATCTAAACGCGAAGGAGAATGTGCATGAAGCTGTGGTAAAGGAGTGTGGTGCAGGTGTGAATCATGTGGAAGCATCTAACATAACGTGACTGTGGTTGCAGCAATCATGGAATAAAGAAATGCGTATTTTTGGTGGTTAGTCATGGACTGCACTCCAATCCCAGATGAGATGGCAGTGAGCCCTAACAACCTTTTTGTTGGAGCTCCAATAGATTGTATCTATCCTCTTCTAACCTAAGCAACTGTAAACCAATTCACCATAAGCAAATCCTATCTAAACTCATGAAAACAACTAAATTAGCAACCTGTAATTCGAATTGCATGTGAAAAGGAAAACTCAAAGTGCTGAAACGAAATGGAAACAACACTACAGCAGAGGGGATCTATGGCTCTCAGGTTGGGCCCTAACCTGAGAGCTATAGTCTCCTTAAGAAAACTCAGAGCTAGATCAAAATCTGCCTTCTTTATTCATAATCTGATGTTATGCCAAATTGGCTTACAAAAAGGAACAAAAACTGAGCTCTAGCTCGTACTTTCCAATTACAAGAGTAATGCCAAGGTTCAAAAAGCTTCTCTACAAGGCTACGGCCTCAGTATTTATGCAAAAACAACTATCCAACAGGTGTCCTTGATTTTAGGAGCTCGGCTGTCCAACTAGAGTTCAACTGCAGATCCTGTAGGACGGTCATAACTACTGTTCCTGTAGAGCAGTTTATAACTGCTGTTCCTGTAGAACAGCTGGCTGCTTCTAAGCTCGGAGGGAAGATGGATTGGAGCTCGGAGTTCTTGGTGGGAATCACGAGGAATGTCCCCAAGACCGTGGACATCCTCTCCTAAAAACCAGCAGTGCTACCTCATTGCCTCCTTGTCTCCTTTTCACGTGGTCTTTTCTCCCTTTTAATGCAAAAAACCTGAAATCATAATGCATTAGTCACGTAGATAAAGTGTCTACCCTTATTCCTACAAACAACACGAATAAACTAAGAAATGCATGCATAAGCAGTAAAAAGTGAATGGTTTGAGCAAATAGAATGGGCCAAAATGAGCCCGAATTGTACCAAAATTGGGGCTCATCAGTAATCATAGCAGAAGTGGGGGTAGGCTTTATTTCACATGGTATTCTACTGTACATAAGGTTGAATCTCTTGTTGAAATCGAACAACAGCTCACCATCTTCCCTCTGCAAGTCCCCAAACTCAGTATAATAATAGAGCAAATCTTTATTATTCCCCCAGTGCTTTAGGAGCACACCATCTAAAGCCTCAATGTCTGCAATAGACCTAGGGGGTAATTCTCTGAACCATTTTCTAGCTTCTTCCTCTATGCTTTGGACAAAAACCCTCATCCACACATCCTCTTCATTGATATCCAGGTTATCAACATAGCTATAAAATGCCTCAAGGTGCTCTTCAACTGTTACTCCTTCTGTACCAATAAACTTAGGCATATATTCTTGATAATATCCTGCAAGCATGGCATTCAAAGGAACAGGCAAGACCAGGGGTCCATACCTGGTAGCTACAATCCTTTCTATCTTTGTGAGAGCTTGCTGACCTGCCATGACTGAGGGATATGAAGGGATACTGGTAGACTGAGTGGTATGGATCAATGAAAAGAATGACAGAGATAGAGGAATATGATAGACAACATGGATTCTTCTTTGGACTGAGATCCGAAAGGGAAACGAATGAATAAGAAGCTGAATGAATCTCTGAAGGTGACTTTTCACTAGTAGTGATATATGGGACTTTTAAGGCTTACCTGATCCTGATGCTCCTTTCTGTGATATTTTCTTCAACTTGACAATATTCTCAGGGTCAGGCACTGGAACAGCTGGTGATTTCTTAGGATTTCTTTGAGCATGCCTCACAAACTGAGCCAGAATTGTAATGTGGAGTCGCCAAAGGTTGGTCTTCCTCCAGTAGAGTCACCAGATAGATGATTACAACCAGAAAATGTGTCCAAACCTTGTCTATCATCAAAGCTTGGAACTGTGTCATTCTCCCAGGGAAGTTGAACTTCAATCTCCTCTCCCCAGCAACGGCGCCAATTAATGTTATTACCCCAAGAAACTCTCCTAGGTTGTATCTCAGAGATGCTCGGGAACATTACAAACTCAACATAAAATGTTGGAAAATGGTGGATGAATGGAAGGAATGATGCATATTCAATTCAAATAACCACTTCCACTATGCTTAACCCTAGACATGGGTGAACACCCCCAGGCTACAAGGCTTTAGACCACCAATTACTCACAGTTTAAGGAATAGGTGAACATGGAGAATACTGACCAGACCAGCAGATGCATAAGACCATGTGATGGCCAGCTGCAACTAGTAGAAAGGTCTGTAAATCTATTTCCTAATGCACAGACAGGATGACAGCTCTCTGGCACCAAGAAAACATAAACCTGCATACACCTTCAATAATAAATACTAGATTCTAACACAGAGGTGGGTTGACAACCCCTCTAATGCTAAACATCAAGAGCACATAAAAAATGCATAACAGGCACAGCCTGGAACAAAGAAGAAGTGGAAAGTGATCAATTAACAGCAAAAGAAGCTTGCATTAGCTGAAAATGAAGACCAGACACTGCAGGTATCACAGTAGTTACAGTCTCTAGAAGTTGAACCTTACATCAATATAACATCCATCAACCTTGATTACATCTGTGTTCTGGGTATTTATAGAGTATGTTTACAAAGATATTCTGCTATGCTATGCATGGATGGGTCATAACTGACCACCAAGCACATTAACTCTCTGAAATGGGCCTCTGCTACGATCTGTTGCTTTAATTAATTAATTTGACATTCTCTGATGTTCTGCTATACTTCTCGAGCAGGTGGAACGTTGTCTGAGAGGAGTGCCATAACTAATAAACGTGTTTAACTGCTCGAGGCTAGTCCTTTCCTTCTTAGCCATGCTTTCTTTTAAATGTGGTTACTGAGGGTTAACTGCGCAGGGTACTGGATTCTGGCCTCCTTCCTCCTTCGGGTACACTGGACAGGCTATGGACATGGACAACATGGTAGAAGCATGGCTATGACGGGGACAAAGCTCAGCCGTTGGATCACGTGGATCGACGACGAGGATCGCTTTGTAGTGGCTATCAGGAGACGTGAGATCAGGACAAACGAGGGCCGTCGGATCGTGGTCGGGCAGATCCAACGGTGATTGGGAGGCGAAAACACATGGGAGATAACGCGCGGGGAAACGGGCGAATGGCGGTAAGTGGTTTCTCCACACCGCTTATGGAGGAGGGTGGTAAACATTCATAGGGGTCACGATACCATTGAACGCGTGACACGTGGCGAAGGAAAACCGCTTTCCCCGCGGGTTAAAGAGGGGGGCAACTCATGTGATTGGGAGGTGCGAATGTCGTCCATTCGCACGACGGACGATCGGATGGTGGGGAACGTGCACAAGGTTTAACGTGCGGGGGGGGGGGGGGGGGGGAGAGACTGTTAGATCGGGTGATCTGCGATCGATGGTGGGGATAAGTGCATATGTTTATTGATTGATGCGACAGGGGATGACTTCACGGGTAGCACTTTTTACACGGGCGCGCAGTTATATGACCATTTGAACTTGGCGCCCGGGCTAAAGGAATATGGAATATGCAGAGTTTAGAGGAATAAAGCAAAGGCAGCGGGGCAAAAGGAAATAAGCGGGGAAATAGGGAAAGGTGAGGAATGAAGAGTTTTTAGGAGAAAAACAGAGATACAGAGGGCTAAGGGAGTATGAGGAAGCTGAAGGAGAAGAAGGAAAATGACTACTGTGAGCTCCCCTTTTCTGCGTAAACACATGGCCGAGCTGATATTTGGTCCTCCAAATGCTGAAGTTTGTAGCAGAGCTAACATGTACTATCGTACCTTGAAAGCCATTGTCATTATTGGTGGTTTCTCTCATGCCTCTTAACGGTCCAAATCATTGACCGGTAATCAGGTGGTTTTCTAGCATGTTCGACTTCGATACATTCATTCGCGTGTTAGAATTCGTACTTTGATCGGGTTGGGATGGAGTACTTTGATACTTCCCTACTGGAATGAGATTTCACCCACGGGATACAATGCAGGTAGTTGACGACATCTGCTAGGTTTATAGACGTTGAAACACATCTCTAACCTAGACCTCTAAATGTTTGTGTTAAGTTCCAAATTCTCCTTAGGTTAACTCACTAAATTTTAATGTTGTTCTTGCATTACGTTTCAATTTTGGGCTCAAACGAAGTCACCTGATCCTAGAATGCAACTATATGAGAAAAAGAACTTTCATTTCAATGAATTCTGTACTAGTAAGGGAAGAGAGTTCAATCAATTAATGCATCAAACAAGAGAATGCGTCAAACAATATGCCTCCATTAACTTTTCCAAATGCAAGAGCGAAAACTAAAATTCACTTTCACTAATGAACATGGTATCTATTGAAAGAAAATATGACTTTTACTTTACTAATATGTGCTTTACCTAAATGATGTTCTCTTCAATTTTCAGAAGCTCATATGCAACTAGGCTTCAACTAAAGAAAAAAAATGAAATTTTGATTCAAAATGCTCCTAATGCAAACGATGCATCAATCAAAGCAACACCAAATCCAAAAGTACTTGATGAAAATTTCTTTCACTTTTTCTTTCGAATAGATAAACAAATACACTCATCTTAGTTTGTAGACCAAAAAATGTAATCTCTATTTGATGAATGACAAAGATGAATTTCAAATGCAAGACGACCTAGTACAAGTGAAAAACAACTTTGGACAAGACAAACTAAAACTAATGTAAATCAATGTTTCAAATGCTTTTTACCAGATGATCAGACCTAAACAATCAGCAAACCACTTCACAAGAAGCAAGTGACAATCAAATGACCTATAAACCATAAAATCAATCCAATTTCACTCAAACACTTGAAAGTTCAAAGAAGTGAGAATTTGCTAATAAAATGAGGTAATCAATCAAAATATCAATAAATCTAGCCATGCAAGAAAAAACAAGACCTGAGGGGCTCAAACACACTGGAGTTTGACAGAGAAACCCTAGGTTTTTTTTCCAATCCTAGAGATCAACACGACTGTTATGGCCAAACTGCATTGAACAAGGGATTAACATGACTGTCGTAAGAGAAAGCGCACTGTCAGCGCAACTGTCAGAGAAAAAAGTGTGTTGGGTGAGGAATAAGGCAAAAAATAAAAATAATTCCACAAACACTTCTAGACTGAGCACTCTAAGATAGCAACCAGTGATTGTGCAGACCTATACAGACCCAAACTAACTGAGAACACGATGGTCGGTCAAACTGATCAAGAGATCAGTTGAGAAAAGAGGATGAAAAGGCTATAGCTTCCCCAGTGGAGTCACCATTTTGTTGTGAAGGTAAATCCCCTCTATGGACAGAGGCAATCCCTCTAGCACAATGAGTGGGTTTAGCAACAAACAAACTAACATACACTTTCCTAGTTTATGTTTAACAAATGCAAAGAGAAGGAGAAACCTACCTCGCTCTGATGCTAATCGTTCGATCCTTTGGAGATGACTTTGAATCTTTCGCTCCAGGCCTCACTCCTTACTTGTTCTTCACGTCTGAGTACCTGCAAGGAAGATCAAAGAGATATGCAAGATACAAGAGCATATATGGCATACATCAAACATAAACTACTTAATAGATCAAGGAGTATTAAGCTAAAAGAATAAACATTTACACAAGTATGGAAAGTGAACATCAGATGTATATATTAATAAGCTAAAAATGGAATCATACAACCTATGCATTAATGTTGGAGACCTCCTTTTGGTAAATGTCCAAGTCCGAGAAAAGACTCTCCAAGCTAGAATGGGTAGCATAGAAGCATAATCTCAGCATAGGGATGCAACAACCAATGACCAACCATTTGGGGATGGAAGGGAGTGAATTTATAGGAAGGGAGAGGGATTTAGGGATCCACAAAAGAGGGAGGAAGGTCCACATCTCAAGGGGAAATACCATGATGACAAGATCAAGAGGTCCAAGTGGGAGAGCTCGACCATATCAACAACAACCAATATCCAGTTCATTGTTCTTGAAGGTTCTAGTGCACGAAGCTTCTGCTCTAGTTTGGGAAAACCTGCCAGAAGAGGTTCAGCGTGGGTTTTCCTATCAAAACCTGCACTGACAACACTAGTGTATAACTGTGCAACCTGCCATCAACACAAGCAGGCAATGGAGCAAAGCGCATTGATGCTAAAACTTAGGTTTTTAGATAACCTTCTTCAGAATGAATTCAGGGCAGTTTTCTGTTGATTCTTCAGGGAGATTTTGGTTTGTATATCATGATGTATATGCTGCATAGTAGTCAATGTTTTGACACTTCAGGATATGGAACAGGAAGTGAAAAGGAGGTATGAAAAAATAATGTGTAATAAGTTCACACCCTTACATTCAAGCTGAAATAACTCACAATCAATATCAAGGACAATCACCAATGTATACCCAAAAGTGAGTTTCATTTCTCCTTTATGACTTTTATCATTAGAATACCATGGATTATCAAAATACCATAGGTCATCAAAATACCATGGATCTCTTGTCTTTACCTTTTTTCCCACTCAATAATATAAAGTCACTTAATAACACCCTTTTAATTTAATTATTCATTTCACTTTTGATGTTATTTTTTCTCAAGTGAAAATGAACAATTAAACTAATCTTCTTGGAAAGGGACATTACACTTTTCTTCTTGATCATGAAGGAGTGGAAAGGTGAGAGAGGGCACTTGATAAAATTGTTACTTGAGGTGGTGCAACTACTTCTTCTTTATACATTGATATATTAACTTGCTATTCTATTCCTTTGGTTTTTTAATTGCCTTGTATGACCTAACTCACTTTATTATTAATTCTTCAAATTTGAATATATGTTTATACTTGAATTGGTTGTTGGGATTTTTGGGGGGCATTGTGAGTATTTTGCTTTTGTCATTCATAACTTTCTTAAATCTTACTTCATCTTGCATTGTTTTGAAAATCAATGTAACTATTTCTTTGTCTACAATCATGACATTGCAATGGGATATGTTCATAATTTATTTTTTAAATATGATTTCTAAGAATTTTAGGATTTTTTTTCTCCAAATCAACCTCACATAAACTACTAAATAGGGATGTATCTTTTGTTTTTATCTATACTTTGTTTATATCTATCTCTAGCAATGCCTTTCTCCTTAAAGGTTTCATCATCTGATAAAATTAAGGGGAGGAACAAAAGTGACATCCATACCAAATTATCAACATCTCATTTAGACCAAACTTATCATTAGTACCTCATTTTTGGGTCAAAATTTGGCTATCAATTATTAAGATATAAACTAATTATTTTTAAAAATCATAGACCTTTCTTAAATTCTTTATCCCCTATTAATATAATGGTCAATTAATTGCACGCCAAGAGCCACTTTATAGCCTAATATGTAGAGATGTTGTCTCGTAACTTTACATTTAAAAAATAAAACCAACATAAATCCATCTTAACTCTAGTGCAGAAAATGGATCAA
The DNA here is from genome assembly GCA_031772625.1 of Pinus tabuliformis. Classification (NCBI taxonomy): domain Eukaryota; kingdom Viridiplantae; phylum Streptophyta; class Pinopsida; order Pinales; family Pinaceae; genus Pinus; species Pinus tabuliformis. The sequence continues at coordinate 867,905,061 of CM062820.1, read as the reverse complement.
ATCTCTCAAAATACAACCCTATTTATGAGTGTGAAACTTGAGGAAAGGTTTGGACCTATAAATCAAATATTTGAATATGCATATTTAATAAATGGTTTTCACATGAAGCTAGAGAGTTGTTATTCCATTAATAGGTTCTTTTGATTGAAGAGGTAAGGAAGATTTGTAATTCCTTATATATATATATATATTGTGTTGCAAAAAACTAGCATAAATCCATCTTAATTCTAGATCACTCATATATATATATCTTGAGAGATTTGATCACTCTTAAAGCTTGGTAAATATAAAATTAAGATGATCTAAAAAATTGATCTCTCTTGAAAATTAATAAAATTAAAATGAATCTATATTGATTATAAATATAATATAAATATTTTATGAATTTCTCTTCTCTTTTATAACATATATTACATAAAAACGTATTTAACATATTTATAAAATAAATAATAATTAATAAACATAATGATTAACAATTAAAAATTAAAACATAATATTTAATATTTTAAAATAATTTTTACAATTTTAAAATCTCTCTCACATTCCCTCTCCTTGCCCCTATCATATCTAGGAGAAATAAATAATTTTTTCAAGAGAGCAACTTATCCAAGTGCTTTCTACTCATTACTTCATTGACTCGAATCCAATCCTATCCCTCTCCTTGCCCCTATCATATCATATCATATCATGTTTATCCTCAAGGAGAAATAAATAATTTTTTCAAGAGAGCAAGCTATCCAACTGCGTTCTACTCATTACTTCATTGACTCGAATCCATTCCTAAGTGGTAGATTAGTAAAGTATATCGCAATCAGGTGAATTTCAATCTTCAGCGGACCTGATAATGATTCTGCTTGGAAATCCTCGAAAGCAACTTTTCAAGGTTTTCAAAATTTTGGTAAAGCAGCTGAGGAAACTTTTGGAGCGAGTGTGAATGCAGCGCGAAACATTTGAAAATGGAAGAATATAAGAGCGCGTAGCAATGATATCATAGTGATGATAAAGTGACTAAAGTAAGTAAAGAGAATACCAACCACAAACTGTCTGCACCAAAAAAAACAGTGTATATCGCCAGTGGCGATAGGGTTAGGTAGCTCTTCTAGTGGATTACACCTACTCTTGAAGACATGATGAGTAAAATGAAATTAAAAAGAAGCAACTAACTATTATATGTACTATGTCTTTGGAGTTTTAGCAAGAATTTCACTAAATAATAAAATTTGAAATGTTTTTTGGATTACATAAATGGATTATGTGTTTTTTATTACACATTTTTATTTAACATTTTGAAAAAATTCACACTTGAGTTTGAGTTTGATATTAATTTGCAATTGAGTTTAATATTTAGATAATATAAAAATCACAACTTATATTTAAATTTATAATTCTAAAAATCTAAAAAAAACCATTGAAACCATCTAAATGCATGCTTCCAAAAACTATTACATTTAAATAATAAAAAAATCACAACTTACAATTAAACTTGTATTTCCAAAAAAGCCATTGAGACAGTGTGAGTGCATCTTCAGAAGAAACTGTTACAAATATTATTAGTAAGACATAAAATTTAATGTCCTTGGGATTTTCTTTAAATGGAAAATACGAACTCCAATTGCATGTCCAACTTCCACACCTAATTTTCACCCATTCTGAAAGTTTTGGCAAACGTGGCCATCATTGAAGAGCCCAGAGTTGACACGTGGAACTCCTCTCTGCTGATTGTTAAATCTGGCATAACGTGGTATCCAACGCCATTTTAGCTGAACATAATAAAGTGGGAGTGGAGGAGCACAGCACTCAATAATCCACCCCTAAAACATGGGCATGGGCTCGGGCTCCAGAGTAAATGCATGCTATGCTTGTCTGTTCAGTATTAGTTACAAGTACTAAAAACGGATCACGTGGTTTGATTTCTCCCTATTTAGGAAATCCCCTCCATGGCCATAAATACCCAAAAGCCCATCAACATCGTTCAATCCACACTAGCCTCAAACAGTGAGGCACAGGGATAAATATGTGCAAGAAATTGAAGTAATGGGCATGTAGGCGAGCATCCCCCAACAACATTCAACCTCCTCACCTGTCTAAATTCAGGACCCATTAATTGAGCCCTGCTGCATGCCTAAGTCCTACATATCCGAGGAGACGATTTAATGAAGTTTTATAGTTGAAATCTCATCGAGAATATCTGTAATACAGGAGAAGCATCAACAGGAGGAGGAAGAAAGGTTAGAATGGTGGGAGGCAAGGCGAATGTTAGTGTTTTAATGTCACAAGATGATTCTTTTCAGCAGAAAGTGGTGTTGGAGAAGAGGCTGAAGATAGGGGAGGTAATTTTGAGGTTTGTTATGTTTGCTTTGGCACTTGTTGCGGCAGTCCGCGTGGGGACTGATACACAGACTCGTACCATATTCACCATTGAAAAGAAGGCCAAGTTCAGTGACATGAAGGCTCTTGTGTGAGTATACTCTGTTCTTCATCGTTTCCTTTTTCCTTTTGGGATGTCTTCTGCTGGTTTTGGCTCTGTTTGATTGTTTTCAGTTTTTCTATAACAGCTGGTAGAAAGTGGAATGAAAGATAATAGGGTTTTGAGAGGGGTTTCTGCCATTTTTAAAGCTTGGGCTGGTCTCAAATTTGACATGCAAATTTGGATGCGAGTGATGGGAGCATCTTTTTTGTGTTTGTGTAAAAAACTGGGTGGATATCTTAAATTTTAATTACCATAATTCGAAAATTATAAGTAAATTCTTAGGCGTGAAGAGGGATCAATAAGGAAGGTGCAATCTCAGATTTATCCAATAGGATGAAAAAGGTGAAAAAAATTGAGGTTTGCGCCTTGAATTCCATCTATATGGATAACAGTCCTGGGTTATAATGGATGTATGCTAGTAAGTATTAGGAGTGTTTGTGGGTAATCGTTTCTTTTAAAGAAACTGGATCTATCTAGGTATCTAGCTTGTAGAGATTGCTGGACAACTAGATTTCAGTGCAGCGAGATTGATTGTGAAGGGCAACATTGAGATGGTCACTAGACTTTTTGTTGTGTGTGCTTGTTTCTGGATGCAGGTTTCTTGTTGTTATAAATGGAATTGTAGCTTCCTATTCTCTTCTGCAAGGACTCAGATGTGTTTTGAGTATGTACACTCAAAGCCCTTTGACCAACAAGCCTTTAGCATGGTTGATTTTCGCTCTTGATCAGGTAAAGTTATTGTAGACTCTAGTTTATTTGTTCTATTGAATTATTATATTGTAGCCATCACTGAGACCTCACTGAAAAGACAAGGCAAGTATTTGATTAAGATTGCAACTTTTTCGAAATGTCACAGGATTGAATATTAGCTTGGACATTGTTTTTTGACAAGTTAAACAAGCATGTCAATAACTAAGGTCTTTAAATTTTGATTTGTTAATGCTTTTAGATCAGTCTTCTCTTCACTGATGCCTGGACACAAATTTCGTAATTAGTTTTGTCCTTGTAGAGCCTTTGACTATGAGCTTAGTCTTCAGGTCTGGTTATGAGCTTAGGTCTCAATTTCTTAAAAATTAAGGATGACAATTACCCCTATGTGTGGAAATTTTATTTGGTTGATATCAGGCTAGCTCTTTCGTTAGAATAGAGGCTGGAATGCAGAGATCATATCTCTGGTTTTAGTGTGCCAGAAATGAAATGATAAAAATGTTATCTCAGTTCAAGTTTTTAGTATGCCAAAGATCGACCTGACAGGAAATCCCTTAAATTCTTTCTTCTCAGTGGAAGAACACTGCATCTCTAGAATGATCTTATGTTCTGTCTCTTCCCCGTCTTGCATCTACATGGGTGCTTTATATGCTGATGCTTGAATATATGATCTTACAAGTTACAACCTTTTAGCCCTAGCCAAAAATTGCAATCCCATGGCTCTTGCCCACTTGGTAAAAACAGTTGGCCTTTACCAGTGAGACTATTGCTTGTAAAGCTCTCGACTGAAAGTAACCAGATGGCCGAAGTTCTCTGCAAGATTGTTTCATTATTTTTGTTCTGCACTATTCGAAGCTTCCCAGTTATCAGTTTTACATTACAGCTGGTCAATGCATGGTTGCCTTTAATATTGCAGAGATTTACTCTGTGTCTTGAAAGACAAATTTCGGGTTGTATGATAAAAGATTTGCAACTCCTGCTAGATATAACAAAGTGTGTCAGATTCCTGTCTTACGTTTTCTATAGTCCCAACTGGTCGTTTTCTATAGTCCCAACTGGTATTCAAATTGAAGCATTCAGTGCCTTCAGATACCAGTTTGCTACTGTAAAAATGACTATATATATAAACACTCTCTTCTAAAATAAGAAACCAATTTTAAATTTTGCATGTGAAAAGAAGGGCGTAGTTGCATCACTGTTAAAACTATTTTCAATCTTCTAAATATTGAATTGCATTCCAAAAAGCTCTACCACACTGAAAAAGTTTGTCCATCAAGTCTGATCACTGTTACCAACATCCTTTGGCTTGTGGCCACCTAATAAGTGTGGAGTTACATATGCACTCTCAACCCTACTTGTTTCTAAGAGGAAAAGGAAATCAGCTGCATTGTAGCTTTATTCTCTTGTCCTAACATTTAAATATAATAGGTTGGTATGCTTGAATACTATCTTAATTTATGCATTATAAAGGCTGTTCGCAAGAGAATGAAAAAGACATGCTAACCTTTAAATTTGTTGGTCACAGACAATAGCCTACTTTTCCCTTGCCGCAGCCGCTGCAGCTGCGGAGTCTGCATACCTGGCAGAAAGGGGTCAAAATGAATTTCAGTGGATGAAAGTTTGTATCTTCTATGAAAAGTTGTCACCAAATTGGAGAGGGGCTTGTCAGTATCTTCCTTGTGAGTCTAAGTATGGCAACTGTTTCTGGAATGTCTGCATATCATCTTTTCAGGCTGTATGGCCCTAAAGGAAAAAGTATTCAATGAAGGTCTTCAGACATGTATAGTAAATTTATACTGATATCTTATCAAGTGAAAGTGGTATCAGTATACATTGTAGATGTGAAAAACCATGTGTTATATTTTTCTATGTTCAAGGAAATAATTCGGCTGGGTTTGCAGGATCTGTTTTTCTCCCTTTTTAAGAAAATACAGTTTACACTATATTTAAAAAATGCAGGAAGATTCTTGACATTTCGGTTGCTTTTGAGTCTGTAAGTCTTCAAGATTTTAGTTCACATAATCTGAAGTTGTAAAAGGAAAAAGTATTCAATGAAGGTCTTCAGACATGTATAGTAAATTTATACTGATATCTTATCAAGTGAAAGTGGTATCAGTATACATTGTAGATGTGAAAAACTATGTGTTATATTTTTCTATGTTCAAGGAAATAATTCGGCTGGGTTTGCAGGATCTGTTTTTCTCCCTTTTTAAGAAAATACAATTTACACTATATTTAAAAAATGCAGGAAGATTCTTGACATTTAGGTTGCTTTTGAGTCTGTAAGTCTTCAAGATTTTAGTTCACATAATCTGAAGTTGTATAAACAACACATTAATTTTGGATATCACTCCACAGTAATGTTTATGTGCTCATATACAGAGTCAAGTTTTTTTTTTCTTCTAATCTGACAACTTGAGTTATTATACTGGGGTCAGAATTATCAATCCAATCATGCAACACCTGTTTCTATATTATGGAATTATCAGAATTATCAATCCAATCATGGAGCACCTGTTTCATTATTATGGAATAATGTCTCTGTATTATGGAATAATTATTCGTGGGTGGGGTTAGCTGTCATTAGAAGAATTAAAACCTCTATATCATCTTTTTTACAGTATCAATTTGTTTTCATTTTACAGTATTCCAAATTGCCGAAGATTATTTAAGATTTGTATTAGTAAGATGAGTCATGATTTTACTTACAGTATTCCAGTTGAAGATATTTAAGATTTGTAATAGTAGGATGAGTCATGATTTTACTTACAGTATTCCAAGTTGAAGATATTTAAGATTTGTAATAGTAGGATAAGTCATGATTTTACTTAATAACATATTCCAAATTGTTGAAGATATTTAAGATTTGAAATAGTAGGCTGAGTCATGATTTTACTTAGGACAAAAGTAACATTTTGAAGTGGTTTAGAAGATTCTTTTGTCTCCAACCACATTCACACTCTCGTTTGTTGAGTATATCTATTGTGTAGCAAGTTGAAGGAAATGATTGGTTACATGGAACTGCAGTTGAACTGTGTCTCAGGTGGTACAATGATGGCATAGTTGAAATGTTACTGAAGTGGAGGTGAATTGATTTGATTCTGTAAAGAAATTTTTTCACATTACGGCAATGATTGCAGTAGGCACTTGGTGAATTCTATAAGGTACACGTGGATGTTACTAAACCATTAGTTGAAGATCAACCATTAATAAATGACAAGCATTACTTTATTGATTCCTCAGGTCATTGTCTTTCATGTCTGATAGATATTTTATAATTCTTTTCATGTCATTGTCTCTCATTCCTGGTAGGTATTTTATAATTTTTTTAATGGGAATTGTGATAGAACATACATTTAAAGAAATATGTTATCTTCTAAAAGGAGTTAAAGGAGTTAGGAGATTATGGTACCTCTTAAATTTATCATACCCGGAAAGAGAGTTTTAAAGGAAAACTGTTTAAAAGTTGTGAAAAGTATCTTGACAGTAATAAAATTGTCTTTTATAATTTATAATTAATTGAGCTAATTCATAAATTCTGTCTTTTATAATTTATAATTAATTGAGCTAATTCATAAATTCATATTAAGTTGTGTCTCATTTTATTTTATTTTTTATTTTTTTATTTATTTATAAGAAACGGGCAAGGGCGTGTATTAATAAGATTGGATAAGGGTGTGTATTAATAAGATTGGATTTATTTGTTTCTTATTTGTATTAATAAGATTGGATTATGTGCTAGAATTCTTACAAGATTATTTTGTTCCTAGACTGATTTTTTTTTTTTCCTAAACAGTGTAAATATTTACAAGTTTTTTTCGTTCCTAGGCAGTGTAAATATTCACCCGATTAAACAAAATTAAAGCTGGTGTCCGGCTGCATTTTTTCCCAATTCTATATATATTTAATCTTTTTGTTCTTAAACAGTGTAAATATTCACCAGACCAAACAAACAAAATTAATGCCGGCCTGTTTCTTCTCAATTTTAAATATATATTTATTTAAAACTTTATAAAAGGGATTAACTAGCCATTGCTCCTGGAGTTGTAAAGATACCATGAAAGAATATTTTAAAATAAAAAATGAGATGTAATTAATTTTTATGGGAAAATATGATTTTCTTTTGTAAAAAATCCATATTGGATTATGGAATATCTATTCATTTATTTGTTGCTCGAAAAATAATGTTATTCAATAATGCTTTTACATATTTTTTAAAGTTTTAATTGTAATTACATCTTTGTTTTTAAACAACTTATATGACTTGCAATCTTTGCATTAATTTATAGATTTTTTTTCTCTCTCAAAAATAAATTTCATCTTTTTGTTCTTACAGAATACAATATTGTTGATCTTGGAAATATGGTGATGAAGATCATTATCTCCTCAACAAAATTGAATTTACGATGTATAATCTCACCATCATGAAATTATATTGATGTATAATCCCACTATCATGAAATTATATTGTTCTATTTTTCTAAATTTTAAGATAAATTAAGCTGCTCCCTTCTATCAAGAATTTGATTAATTTATATGAAGAATCTAAAAACATGACATTAAAGTTATGTGACATTTAATGTGTTTGTTTTTATGACTTTGTAACTCTTTATGCATTTTCATTTATCTATCAGTTTATTTTATTTTATTTTATTGTTTTTGCTAACCCAACTAAACATTTTTAATGTTAGGAGAATTTATTTTAATTAAGTAAAACCATATTGTTAAATTTTGAATTTCTATTGGATTGAAAGTTTTTTGAATTTATATTGGATTGAAGGTATAATGGAGCTACATATCATTGTTCTATTGTCTTCCTTTAACAAAATAAGAAGTTAAAATTAGAAAAATATTCACCAGACCAAACAAACTTTACAAAAAGTATTAGTAAGATCCGATTATGGGCCAGAATCCTTACAGGATCTTTTTGTTCTTAAACAGTGTAAATATTCACCAGACCAAACAAACAAAATTAATGCTGGCCTGTTTCTTCTCAATTTTAAATATATATTTATTTAAAACTTTATAAAAGGGATTAACTAGCCATTGCTCCCGAAGTTGTAAAGATACAAATGAAAGAATATTTTAAAATAAAAAAATATGAGATGTAATTAATTTTTATCGGAAAGTATGTGATTTTCTTTTATGTGGGTGGGGTGGGGAAAATATGTGATTTTCTTTAATGAGGGTGGGGTGGGGGAAAATATGTGATTTTCTTTAATGAGGGTGGGGTGGGGGAAAATATGTGATTTTCTTTAATGAGGGTGGGGTGAGGGAAAATATGTGATTTTCTTTAATGAGGGTGGGGTGGGGAAAATATGTGATTTTCTTTAATGAGGGTGGGGTGGGGAAAATATGTGATTTTCTTTTATGAGGGTGAGGGGGTGAGGGTAGGGGGAGATATTATTTCTTTTATGAGGGTGGGGGTAATATCTCCCCTCACCCCACCCTCATATTGTGAAAAGGGGAGATATTATGGTGGGGGTGGGCATAATATCTCCCCCCACCCCCACCGCCACCTCCACCCCCACCCTCATATTGGAAAATCCATATTGGATTATGGAATATCTATTCACTTATTTGTTGCTCAAAAAATAATGTTATTCAATAATACTTTTACATCATTTTTTAAAGTTTTAATTGTAATTACATCTTTGTTTTTAAACAACTTATATGACTTGCGATCTTTGCATTAATTTATAGATTTTTTTCTCTCAAAAATAAATTTCATCTTTTTGTTCTTACAGAATACAATATTGTTGATCTTGGAAATATGGTGATGAAGATCATTATCTCCTCAACAAAATTGAATTTATGATGTATAATCTCACCATCATTCAATTATATTGATGTATAATCTCACCATCATGAAATTATATTGTTCTATTTTTCTAAACTTTAAGATAAATTAAGCTGCTCCCTTCTATCAAGAATTTGATTAAGTTATATGAAGAATCTGAAAACATGACATTAAAGTTATGTGACATTTAATGTGTTTGTTTTCATGACTTTGTAACTCTTTATACATTTTCATTTATCTATCAGTTTATTTTATTTTATTTTATTGTTTTTGCTAACCTAACTAAACATTTTTAATGTTAGGAGAATTTATTTTAATTAAGTAGAACCATATTGTTAAATTTTGAATTTATATTGGATTGAAGGTTTTTTGAATTTATATTGGATTGAAGGTATGATGGGGCTACATATCATTGTTCTATTGTCTTCATTTAACAAAATAAGAAGTTAAAATTAGAAAAATATTTTTTTTCCTTTTTTAGAGATTCCACTAGTGTAGTTGACACTATTTTGGGGTTTAAGTAGTCAAGCATGATGCAAACAAGATTTTAACATTTCTTGTGCTACACAACAAATATTGTCTTTTTACACTATATCTTCTTCACCTTACAAGCTTAGTTAAGCATGATGCAAACAAGATTTTAGCATTCCTAATGCTACACAACAAATAATTTATTGACTTTTCACACCATATCTTCTTCACCTTACAAGTTTAAACGCTGAAAAAGTTGTCACTTTCTATTTGAACAAAAATTTCGTGGACTACATAATAAATAACCTTTTACTTTTGATGCTATATATGCCCTTCGCATTGTAGAGTCAAAAGTTGAAATGAGAGTAGAGACTTCTCATATTTTTATGGAATTAACAAATACATCTTGTTTTAATTAAATTATGACTATATTAAACAAATAAATTTAAATTATTTAATTAAAATATAGGTTTATTATAATCATTATAATTAAACTTTATTAAACGTTAAATACATAAATGTATTAAAAAATCTATAATTTGTATTTCTTATTATACATTTTATAATAATTACTTGTCATTATTTTCTTTATTTTCTTAATGGGTTCTTTTCACACTTCAATAATCGAAATCACTGAAGCTTCAGTGGTTATGGTGACACATTCAATTCTTGAGTTGACAACTGGAAAACCCTTAACCATCTCTTTTCTTGCACATGGACAAGACGAAGGCACAACCATGTGTGCTCTCCCTTCTTTGTTTCCAAATGTCATAGCAACCTTCGTATGTGTTGTTATTTCTATGCGAATGAAATCAATCTGAGATCAGAAAATCCATCTCGGAAATCTGCAATGCGACTTCTCCTCTTCATACTGAGAGTGAGTTTAATCACCATTTAGAGTGCCACCTCCTTGCAAGTAATGTTGTCTAGTTCTCGGTTGGGTCCTTAATTCTTTCCATATTTTGCTTCTCATTGGATTATAATCCCTAATTCGTCACAACTCTTACAGAGAAAAAAATTCAATTACCATACTTGCTATTGAAAGCAGACAATATCGAGATGAAAGCCTCATTGGATTATAATCCCTAATTCGTCATAACTCTTACAGAGAAAAAAATTCAATTACCATACCCGCTATTGAAAGCAGACAATATCGAGATGAAAACATGCAATATCGAGATGAAAGTTGTCTAAAGGAAAATCAGGCAATAACGTTAATTGATGGTAAGAATTATCAATTTTCTATGTTTGGCATCTCACCATTTTGTTGAGTTGGAAATTTTCCTAATGGAACTATTCAACCACAAAAACAATACCTTAGAAATTCAACAATTTTTATCAAATTTATTGATAAATTCCAACTCAGTTGCGTTTTTAATTTGAATTACAATTCTGACATTTGATTAAGTTGGCCTTTTAAATCTACTTTTAGTTTTGATTTTAAGGAAGTCCTATAACCCAGGTAGGTCTCATTGAAATTCATTTATTTTAATGGTGCGTGTTTAGAACCAAAATGGGATTATGGATGTGGAAGTGATATTGGTTCGAGTGAATGGAGTGAACTATCACGAGAACCGTCTATGTGCAACGCAAGAGATGAACAGTGACCCATGCAAACAATGCATGATTCAACACCAACTACAGTTCTAAATGATGGGAACCTTATTAGGCTTTGTATAAAATTGTTGTTCAACCTCACATGTTGCTTGGGCCTTTGTGAGGTTTGGGTTCATGTTGTTGTGATTATTGCGATTGAAGTGGAAGGGTGACTTTTTGTATATTGATGGTATTATTTATAAACTTCATGGCACTTAGTCTCATACTATTTTTTAGCATACCATCAATGGAAAAGTGTAAGAATGAATGTATTTTTTGATGGATAGTTTGTTCTATTTACGTATTTGTGGAGTTTTTACTCACTCCTTCAGTTGAAGGAGCTCCTGCATGTCCCTATTCTTGGACTGCAAGACCTCAAACTACGCCCCTATCTTATGAATCTAGGACTACATTGCGTCGTCAGTGACCTCGAAAATCCCATGAGCAACTCACACAATACGCCAGAGATTGAGAATGACCAGGAGCTCCACAATTTGAGCATCCAGAAAAATCTCAAGGCAAAGAGCCATGGTGAGCACTAGAAGAAACATAGTTACCGATCAAACGAGAACTATTACCTAAAAAGGGGTACTCTAGCCCAAAAGCCCCAAAAAAACATGAATAAACAACCTGAAAACAAAAAGTGTTGATGTTGGAATAACTTTTCTTTGGGGTAAATTTTCAATATCTTTTAAAAATGGAAGTAAAAGCCAACTTTTTTGTGCAAAAAACATCCTGAAAAAAGTGTTGATGCTAGAATAACGTGGTTTTTTTTTTTTTTGGTTCAGTGTAAATTGTCAACATCTTTTAATAATGATGTTAAAGATAAAATATCACGACTCTGAAAAACCTTAAAATTCCAACGATAGACATGAGATTAAAGATAAAATATCAAAGTCTTAAAATTCCAACAATTTTTAGGCATGGTATTAAAGGTAAAATATCATGTCTCTGAAAAGCCTTAAAATTCCAAGGATGACATTAAAGATAAAATATCACCTCTATGAAAATCCTTAAAATTCCAACAATTTTCATTAATGGTGTTAATATTATTTTAAAAAATTATTACCATATAATTTATATTAAATTATTTTTATTTTAAGTTATTAATAACAATTTATTAAATATAATGTCTTTTTTATATAATGTATTGAAGTCACGGGATAAGAAAACACTTCAATTATGAATAAATTTACAAAGCAAATGAATTTATATGTGATTTTGGATTTTTGGATAGGAAACACTTCATTTATGAATAACTTTACAAAGCAAATGAATTTATATGTGATTTTAGAGTTTTTGATACTCTCTGCATTAAAAACATTTGTTTTTTGGGAAATTTGTGTCAATATTTTATTTTTAAATAATTTCAAGATTTTGAAATTTGCAAATTGTTTTTTAAAAACTATATTTCATTATTAAGAAGTATATATATTTTAATTTTATAATAATAATAATAATGGATCGAATCATTCCCGAAAACTGCAGAGAGCGGAACTGAGATCCGGAGCGATGGAGGCGTTTCTGGCAATTAGGGTTTCAGAGAAGGTTTTCTGCGCCGTCGCGGCCCCAAAAGACCTGACAGGCTATGGATCGGCTAGACGCATGGCCGATGGATACCCTGAATTCAGTGTCCCTTTTCGGTCCTGGGCCGGATCTGCTGAGGAGAAGATTTTTTAAGGATCGAATCAAAATAACCTGCAACCGGAGTGCTTTTCCTCCTTCAGGAGGCAGGTAGCTTACCTCAGGGCGGCACCAGAAATCGTTAGCTCGGAGCTTTTCACTCCAAAACAACAGGTTCTTACCCTGTATCTTAATGAAACGCCCTCCTCAGTGAATGCTATACATTGGTATGGCAAATCTGTATACGATCGTGGAGAAAAGAGGCGTCCGACAGTTCCCATGCCTCAGTTCGAAGTGCTGTGGTATCGATCTGCCGACTTAGGGCGGTCTTTGATTGGAAGAGCTGTAGATCAAGTAGGGGATGGGAGTAGGGAAATGGTTCCGCGATGTGTGGAGTTTCTTTTACTCTTAGCAGCGCAGATCTGGGCACATATCCTCCCGACGCTGCGTCTTAACAGAGGGATCGAAAAGCATATCATGCAAAAGAGCTACAGCCCAAATAGGAGCCCCGATCCGGCAAATAGCACATCAGATCGGGCAAAAACTTGCAGATCCGGGGTGGATCTTCCTGATTCGGTCAAATCATTAGCAGATCCAGACAGTTTCAAGGAAAAACAATCAAAATCTGGGTCAGATTTGGAGGCCTGCTTACAGCCAGAGCAGAACGCTGCACTGTCCTTTAATGGCGCAGATCTGGGTTCCCTCCTTCCATGGAGCTCGAATCTGGAGATTATAACACCGATCCATGGCATCTTGTATAGAGCATGCCCTAAACTAACAGATCTAGACCCTATAATGGCCGACAATCTTTGGGTTGGAACAAGCGAGCCGAACGGCCCTACAAGATACCACCAGGACTCAGCTGAAGAGCACAAACCCGGCGGAGATGCGGTCTTCTGCACTCGCAGGTTGGAAAATCGTAAAATATATCCAAGGTATGAAAGAAAAACCTCCTACAATGAATATCCGAATGCTGCTCTGTCTATCATTGGCACAGATCTGGGTTTATGGAACTCTGAATCGGAGTCTTTCCCACCGATCCGTGGCATCCTGTACAGAACATGCCCAGAACTAACAGATCAAAGCCCTAATATGGTATACCGACCCTATTTTGTCCCGATCCAGTGGAATAAATGCAGATCGAGACCCGGGTTCATCATCAACATGGCAGATCGGACCCTTATGAAAAATCGGACCCAAACCATATCAGATCTGGCCGCCCATCCACTGATATGGGACACGCAAAAGACACAGAGCAAAATCTCTGCAACAGATCCATCAATTTCAAGAGTTGGAACTCCGGAAAGAGGATTCCAAGTATTCATAAAACTACCTGAAGGAAAATCGAAATTTATCTGGGTTCAAGAGTCGGATACTGTTAAGCAAATGCAGGAAATGATCATGAAACAATTAGGATTCCCCATCAGATCACAAAATCTGATATATGAGGGCAGAGCACTTCAAGATACTAAATATCTCTGGGAATATCAGATTGAACCCCTGTCAACAATCATACTCAATCTGAGATTGAGAGGGGGAGCATCTGTCAATGGCAGAAATAACAATAGAGCTGAAGGGAGTGGCACAGGTGCAGGGAAAAAACCAGGTAACACCTCCTTCAAAGATATCCTACAAGGGAAAAACAAAGAAGGAACGGCGCCAAATCAAGCAGGGATGATCGCCAAGCCATATATCGTGGAACAGCTGGATCATACCCCTGTATATAACATAGATACACCAGAAACAGAGGAGTACTGCAATACATACGAAAGGCAAGCAGTTATATGCAGATTTAACAGCTTTTGGCCCAAACCAATTGATTTATTCCACTGGATCTTCACAAACTGGACCATGCAATGCGAAATACACCTCTGCTCCAAAGGATTCTTTATAGTAAATTTCTTATCAGCAGCTGACAGGGACGCAGTATTGCAGGAAGGACCTTGGTTCTGGGGATCCACAGGACTTTTCATCACACCTTGGTTTCCAGAATTTGACGCAAATACAATGGTTGTTACAAAAATGCCAGTTTGGGTGCGTCTACACAACCTCCCAATACATCTCTGGACTGAACAAGTACTAGCTGGAATTGGAAATACCATCGGACGCTACATCAAATGGGACACACAGCGATTGGAGGAAAGAATCTACACATATGCTCGGATATGTGTGGAAGTAGACCTCAGCAAAGGCCTGCCAGACCAGATTCAGCTGAAGCATGGACAGAGGAGCTGGACTCAAGGTTTAGACTTCGAAAACACTGCTTTCAGATGTCGAATATGTAGACAAACAGGACACCTACAAAGCACATGTCCAGCAGCCAAAAAAGACAATCGAAGAAGGAAGAAAACAGAAAAACAAGTGAAGGGATGGCAATTCTCCTCACCTGATACAGATGACGAGGAGGAAGAAGAGATGGAGATCTCAAATCCAAAACAGCCCAGCCAGACAAACGAAGTACCAACAGCGGAAGACAAAAAATTGCAGGAACAATCAGAAGTAACACAGGTAAATACAATAGATACTATGGACATAAACAGAAACAAACGACATCACATATCAGATTCTTCAGACTCTGATAAAGAAAATCCACAACCTGTGGCTGAAACTGCACTGGCATTGATAAATCCAACAGAACCACAGGGGGTTTGGAAAAAAGTTGAGAAGAAAAAGGGGCGAAAAATATGATTTTCCCCCACATGTACATAAATCATATATGCACAACATGATGTTTTCTTGCACTTGTACACCCTGCGCGGTGTTGACGGATCTCTGCTTTTTTAAAAAAAGCACCATTTTTGACGGATCACTGTTATCAGCATATGCCGATGGCATCTACAACATGTAATTTTTCAATATTAATGAAAGATTACGATTTTTCCAGTGGAAAAATAATAATAATAATAATTTTTTTTTTTTTTTTGAATTTAATAAATCAAAGCTAATAAACATTTTAAAGATTATGCAATTTTTTTGATCATTTCTAAAATCCTATGGGCCACTAAAGAAGTACACCATAAACAAAAAAATATTTTCGTAGACTTATTACTTCTACATATTTTTTATTTTTACATATATATCCAATAAAATATATTGAGAATAGGAAAAAATTGAAATAATAATAATAATAAGTAAATAAAAATATATATTTTAACATAGAAAGTTGAAAAACTTGACCCAAAAAAATACAATATAAAAATATCAAAAAACAAAAAACAAAAATACAAAAACACATAATTTTAAAAAATAATTTAAAAAAGAAACATTTAAAATAAATAAATAATATTGATGAAAAAAAACACAATAAAAACAATTAAAAACACTTTAAAGAAATAATTAAAAAATAAATAAAACATTTAAAAAAATTAATCTTAAAAAAAAATTGAAAAAAAACCATAAAATAAAAATGAAAAAAAAAATTAAAAACATTAAAAAAATTAAAAATAATAATTAAATACATTGAAAAAAAACTTGAAAAAAAAATTAACTAAATAACCAAAAAAAATTAAAAAAACAAAATTTGAAAAAAATAAAAAACATAATAAAAAAAACAAATTTAAATCTAGTTTAAAAGAAAAAAAAATTCGGTGTAAATCACATGGTAATACATTTGTCGACGCGTTTCGAACCAACGAGTGTGGTTCATTGTCAGGACAAGTTGAATAATCAGATCATGACTAAAAAAAAAAAACGACTAATATTTTGACCAAGAAACTGCTGGACTTGACTATTCAAATTGAATAATTAATATGTTAAAAATATTATTTTACCCTCCCATTTTCGAGTTTTTACATATCCGTTATTCACCCCATTTCCGAGGAGGGTAGCACAAGAATTGAACCCAAGATCTCCAATTCAGTGAGACTTCATTTCCACGGCCATTGCCACTTGAGCTACCCCATGCATGCGATAAAAATGATAACTTAAAATAATGGAACTAGGAAAATTAACAGTTATTAATCAAGAGGATATGATAATAATTCATAAAATATTATAATCAATAAATGTAATAGAAATGTTATTTAATGGGTCAAAGTATCGATAGATCTAGGGATATTACTAATTGAAAGTGTTTAATATTAATAAAAACATTATTAATTATTGTTATACTATATATATTCGACTAGTGAGGTAATAATAGATACTATTATATTCACGTTGAAGTATTATTCTAATAATTAATGGTTAGGGTTAACTAGGGAAATTAGTAATAATAAGGATTTATTGTATTATTATTATTACTATAATAGTGTTATAATAATAGTATTATTATTGAAGGTAACTAAATTATATGGATTTATTGGTAAAGTTGTCTAATTTAGCTATAAGAGTATAGATAGTCAAGGGAAATGATAGTCACTCAAAAATAATAATTATGTGTTTTTTTGAAATAATTTCCTCATTTATTTATTGATATTTTATTTTGTTTGTTTTTGTTTTTATTTTTATTTTTTGTTTATTTTTTTGGCTTTTCCAAGTTAATTTTGTTTTCTTTTACATTTTATGGGTTTTTTTAATATATTCTTTAATATTTGATTTCTTTTGTCATGTTTTTTATTTTTTATTTTATTTTATGTTTTATTACCAACATGAAAATCACCAACATTTAAAAACAAATATCCACACTTAATACATTAGAAAATTTAAAGTGTAACAAATAAACCCTTTAAACAAAAATGGTTGATGTTGCACCAACACTTTTCAAAATCAAGATGAAAATCACTAACATTTATAAAAAAACGTTCATATTTGATACATAAAAAATTTAAAGTGTAAAAAATAAGCCCCAAAAAAATGTGTTAATGTTGCATCAATTTTTTTCAAAATCAACTTGAAAATCACTAACGTTTTAAACAAAATGTTCGTACTTGCCAAAACTATGCTAGAAAAAGGTGTATTCTAAATCACCACTTTTCAAAATCGGGTGATTTTTCGCTACCTCAAAAAAACGGGTAGTAGGTAATTTTCTCGCTTGATCGATAACTATGTTAAGATCGAGGACATAGCCTGGATGGGAGGAGACCCCAAAAGCCATGAGGACTCGTCCACATTGAGAAACAAGAGACATAATATCCCAATACCTACCCAGTAAAGAAACTCAAAGTATTGGCTCCTCTCGAATTGAGATATGCACTAGCAGGATTCCAGCAAGGTTGTGCAGTTATTGAGATCACGAGATTTGTTTTCAAGTGTTTTGAGAAGGTCCCCAACCATTTCCATTAGATTGATAAGGAGGAGAATCAAGGTACCCACATGAACTGGAGTGGATTCCAGGAATTTGCCTTGGCATTTTCTCCATTGAACCCTTTGGTGACCTTGAACAGAGAGCAAGTGTTGCCACCATTAGATCACTTTTCTTCTTTTCTGCCATTCTTCTTTTATGAGCTCCATGGAATCTTGAAGACTTCCGAAATCTGATGGAGGTGGAACAAAATGATTTTTCTTCTGGTTTTTCAAAGATGGATCTATGATTAGGGGAGAATCCGTCAAATTAACACTACCCATCATGCTAAAAGGCATTATGCGAAATCAATTTGAGGATTCATGGTTGTTGGTATTGACTTGGTCATTGCCCAATTCGGCCACCAGGGGATTTAATAGTATTTTTCCCATCAGGACCTCACAGGGCACAGGACCTCACAAGATGCCCAACGAGCAAAGAAGGTGCCTGGGCTGTTAAGTTTGACTTAAGACATAAAAATCATAGCCATCTACTCAACTTTCCTGCTCACATTTTATAGTGCCATCAAATAGTTAGCAATGGCACTAGGCAACCTGACAGCAGTGGACAAAGTTACTATGGATCCAAGGGTTTTGAGGGCAACTATGGTACAGCGAATGGTAGGTGGGCTTGGATAATTCAATCAAATGCACGTGATACCACGTGCCGAATTTTGACGAGATGAAGGAGGATGAAAAAAGAGCCCCAAGATTGGCTGGGTTGAACAACGTTTTCCCAACCAACTCCATAGAGGAACACTTTCAATGTAATAAGATTGGATTATGGGTCAGAATCCTTACGAGGTCTTTTCGTTCTTAGATAGTGTAAATATTCACCTGACAAAAAAAAATTAATGTCGACCCTGTAGTTGCATTTCTTCCCAATTCTAAATATATATTCACTTAAAACTTTACAAAAGATCCCTAGAATAAGAAGGTATTTACATTGCAACATCTATCAACAAAAGATTTCACAAAAAAACACTAGCAAACTAGACAAGCATTCGCCCATCAACAATGACTAGCACTGAAATTGGTGTTCCTTTGCGAGTAGTGAGGGCTCTGCTGACCAAGGATTTCACTAGAACTAGTACCTTCAAAAGCAAGTTGAGCACTACCCACCATAGAGTTCTCTGGTGCGATGACCCGAGCACTAAGAGCAATAACATCCTCACACAACTCATTCATAGACACTTTTAGACTACGTAGAGTCAAAGGAATTTGGCTTCCAAGAGGAGTTGTGAGGACAACTGTTGTCTCTCAACCATATCATCTTGTTGATGTTTGGCCATCCGCAACACCTCCACCAAATCCCAAAAAAAATTCAAACAACAAACCGATATCAGGGTTCATAGGAAGAGAGAGAGGATCTGCTAGTTCAGGAAGGGATTGCTGAGACCGTCTCACACTAGCAATAGCAAGGCTAAAACACATCTTGAAACTAACAAGGCAAGGATTCCCATGAGTTTCTTGAAGGACCATGTAATCCACTATATAATCAAAACTATAACATTGCCACGAGCCAACCTAAGGAAATTTTTCCATATCTCACCCAAAATTCTCCAGAGGATGATGAATAGACTGATGATTAGAAGTGTGGGACAACGAAATTAACTCCAACCCACATCTCGAAGAGGTAAACACCTTAGTCGCAGTGATAACCAATCGCTCCCACTTCAACTGAAATAAATTCTTATACTTCATAGAGCAGAGAATAAGTAAGAACTCGAGACACCTAACAAGATGCATAGAACACTTGTAGGAAAATATTGAAGATCTGCGTCGACAAATAATAACTCCCCAATTCCCAATACCGTGATGCCTTAAACCAAAGCCTGAGACCATTCATTATGAGAGACATATGTCCCATCCTCGAGCCAGAGCAAATTTCCATATGCCAAAAAATTTAAATGGAAACTCATATGTCTTAAAACTCTCATTATCATTGAGGGATATGCGCAATTTTGAACATTCCTTGATTCAACTCTAGACAACCTTGTTCCAACGTGGAACCTTTTTTTGCCAAGGCATCAACCACAAAATTCAAAAGTTTGTATATTTTGACACCTAATCTGAAACGGATGAGGTGAAGCTGGACAGTCATCTAGAAGATGAACTGATCCGTTGTGTATATGTATAAATAAATAATTGTCTAATGAATAAACCCGTCAATTCTGTCTTGCGCTCATTAAATTGCTGGAGTTACCCTGGCCTGACATGGTATCAGAGCTCAGGTCCCAGTCCCTAAAATAGTAGTAACTCCTGTCTTGAGAGTTGCTCTGGCGTGATTCCCTGGCTCTGCCTCTGCCTTTGCCTGAATTCACTGCCCCTCTGACCTGAATTCGCTGCGCTCTCTGACTGCCAGAGACTGCGCCCTCAGACCATGAGTACTGCGCCCTCAGACCATGAGTAATTGATGTGCGTTTTTTTACCTGAGCGTTGATGCGTTCATGTATTCCCTGGAACGCTGCGTTTCTGCTCCATTACCTTGATGCGTTGAAGCCTCACGTCCATTTGGATTAATCCATCCAACCAAATCGAATGTCGTAATGGTCTTAGTGTCTGTCGATTTCTGAATAGTAGCGGAAAAGAACTTTCCAAAAGAGCCCTCGCTCCCCCTGTACTGCCCTTCATTGTCTTGAGCTGCTGCTTTCACAGAAATTCCAGTTACAGTTCTTGGTTCTGCCGTTTTAGTGTGTTTGTGCATTGCAGTGGCCGTTTCTTTGAAGATCCTGGCGCCCACCGTGGGGCCGTTTCTTTGAAGATCCAGAGGTGAAGTGAGGTTTTTAACATCTGTGTACAAATGGCGGCAGCGGCGGTGGAGTCATTGAGAGGTATCGGAGCGTATCAAGCCTGAAGCGTTGATGCGCTAAGGACTTGCTCCGCCAAAACAATATCATCGTTGAGACCATTTACCAAACCTCCTTTTGTGTTGTGACATGGGTGGATCAGTAGATAAAGGAGTCATTGAGTCACTGCGTTTTTTTATTGACTGCGTTTTTTATTGAAGACTCTTGGCATCATACTCCAAGAATTGAAGACTCTTGGCATCATATTGAAGACTCTCCTGCGTTTTTTATTGAGTGACTGCGTTTTTTTATTGACTGCGTTTTTTATTGAAGACTCTTGGCATCATACTCCAAGAATTGAAGACTCTTGGCATCATATTGAAGACTCTCCTGCGTTTTTTATTGAGTGACTGCGTTTTTTTATTGACTGCGTTTTTTATTGAAGACTCTCGGCATCGGTTGGTGACTGCGTTTTTTTTTATTGACTGTGTAATGGTGACTGCTGTTTTTTATTGAAGACTCTTGGCATCGGTTGACAGCGTTTTCATGGTTCCGCTCCTGCACATCAATGTAATCCGGCCTCACCGCAGCGTTTTCATGGTACAGCGATGATATAATGGATGTGAAAGTGGAACTAGAATTTTTTCATTAGTTCTTTATATCATTTCTGAATTTTTGTAATCTGTGCATCGCTTTTGAGATTGCGGGAATTGAAAACTGATATAGTGAAGTCATATGAGCGCCCTCTTTTTCAAAACAGTGATATATATGAGCGCCCTTTTTTTTCAAAGCAGTGATATATGTTGAGCAGTGGTATATGTTGAACAGTGATATATGTTGAGCAGTGATATATATTTGAGCGCCCTCGTTTTTTTTTCTTAAAACATAATATTATGGAAGTGATATAAAGAAATGGTGATATAAGAAATGCTCATGATATGCTGATGAAATGTTAGAAGAAAAATAAAATGCATAAGGCTATCATATAAGGATTTTTTCTCTCTCAACAGAAGTGTTTTTGGCAGAGATATTTTTTTTACAGAATGCATTCAATCATTTCTATGGTCGGAATAGTTCTCACTGGCAAGGAGAACTATTCTGAATGGTCTCGGATGGTGAAACACACCCTCATCTACAATGAGCTGTGGAAAGGAGTGTGTGTCGGAGAAGAAGACAAAGACCCTGTGCAGCCCACATCAGACAAAGAACTCGCCATTTGGGAAAACAAGAACAGCAAAGCCTTTGCATTGATCGCAGCATCTGTAAATGAGGAAGTAAGTCGTCATATTTCATCCTATTCCACTGCCTTTGAAGCTTTACAAAAGCTGAAAGAACTCTATGATACACATTCTGCACTTGAAGTTGTTCAGCTCATGATTAAACTCTTCACTCTTGAACTGAAAAATAATGATCCTCTTACTCTTGCATCTGAAATAAAGTCTATAGTGCATGATATTAAATCCACTAAGGTTGAGCTGGATATCTCCCTTATTGCCTTTCTCAAAGCACTCTATCCTACCTACTCTAACTATCTTGAGTCTTTACAAGCAAATGGAAATCTTAAAGATATAACCTTTGACACTCTTGTGAAAAAGTTTGCTGAAAGAGAGAAAGCCTTTGGAAAGAAAACAGTCCCTGAATCTTCTGAAGAGACTGTTTGCCTTGCTCATAAAGAAAAGCATCCTGCTCAAGATTCTACAAGAGGAAGAGGTGGACGAAGAGGAAGAGGAAGATACTTCAGAGGCAGGGGGGGCAGACATCCTCAAGCAGAAAAGGCAGATCTGCATTGCATTCGCTGCAAACGAAATGGATCACATGATGCTTCTACATGCAAGCTACCATGGGACAAAGTTGAGCATAGAAGAAGTCAGCAGAAAGGTAAAACTGATGACACAGACAAAGGTAAAGCACCTGAATCCGCTCACTATATTGAGGCACAATGTAACATTGGAGTAAATGAAGATTTGTTTAATGCTTCACTTGCTTCTTCGAAAAATGACTGGTTGCTTGATTCAGGAGCAACCTGTCATATGACTCATAGGAAAGATTTCTTTGAAGATTTCACTGACAATGTTGATGGAGCAGTATACTTTGCAGATCAGTCAAAAATCAAGCCATCAGGGCTTGGCACAATCAGGCTTAAACTGCCTGGTCTTCCAGACTTTCTTCTGGATCATGTTCTATATCTCCCACAGCTGAAGAGAAACTTGCTGTCCCTGGTCCACATCCGCCAGCAAGGTCACTCCATTCACATGTTTGATGGCAAGCTTGAGGTAAGAAAGGCATCTGACCACTCACTTGTCATGAGGGGTATAGAAGAAGAAAGACTCCTTAAACTGCAAGGAACCTCTGCTCATGCACAACATTTCTCATATATTTCTCATCATGAAGAAGGTGCACTTCCATCAAGTTTATTATGGCATGCTAGATTTGGACATTTAAACTATGATAGTCTCCGCTTGTTGAAGAAAAATGGTGTTGCTGGTTTGCCTACAATTCCTAGAAAACATAAACAACGTGATGCTTGCATTCTAGGAAAGCACAGCAAATAGTCTTTTCATGATTCACATTCAAGAGCACATAGGAAGCTTGAACTTATTCATTCAGATTTATGTGGTCCAATGCCTATTTCTTCTGCAAATGGAAATAAATATATCATGACATTTATTGATGATTACACCAGAATGTGTTGGGTTTATTTTTTGAAGAACAAATCTGATGCTTTTCAAACATTCAAGAATTTTCATAAATGGATTGAAAATGATGCACAATCTCATATTGGGTCTATTCGCACTGATAATGGAAAAGAATATACATCAAATGAATTTGAACACTATCTTCGCCAACATGGGATTAAACATCAAACAACTGTGCCTTATAATCCTCAACAGAATGGTGTAGCTGAAAGAATGAACAGAACAATTTTGAATATGGTACGATCCATGCTTTTCTTCAAAAATGTAAAGACAATGTTTTGGGCTGATGCTGTTCTATGTGCTGCATATATAAAGAATAGATGTCCATCTAGTGCTATAAGAAACAAGACTCCTTATGAATTGTGGTATGGACATGTTCCTTCGGTAAAACATCTCAGGATATTTGGTTCCACCTGTTATGCTTTAATACCAAAGGTACATAGAAACAAACTTGGTGCTAGAAGTCGTAAGTGTATCTTCCTGGGGTATTCAAACACATCTAAAGCATACCGCCTTTATGATGAAGTAAATAAAAAGTTTGTTTTATCTAGAGATGTCATTTTTCTTGAATCATCCAAATCTGACAGTGTTGTTGAGCGGCAACTTGATCGCTTGGATAGATTCACAAAACCGAAATCATTTCAAGAGTTTGATAATCAGATTCCACATCTTGAAGGGGGGATTCCTATACTAGATCAACATGTGGAATCTTCTTCTGAAGAACAATCTCCCCTGCATGACACTCCAACAACGGATGATGCTTTAAGTGATGTAATTGATAGAATTGGGAGACTCAATCTTGATTTAGACCCAACTCAATCAACAGAACAGCCTGGACCATCTCAGAAAGGTCCCCCAAAGTGGCTGACAAAGACACTTGAAAGTGTTCATCCTGATGAAATTGGAAAAACAGGAACCAGAAATACAAACCGACAAGATGGAGGTGATGTAGATAACTCTAATTCACCTGTTGATATGGATGTTACTTATGATTGTGAATTGAACTTGTCTACAGATTTTGAACCAACTTCCTTCAAAGAAGCTGCTTCTCATGATGAATGGAAAGAAGCGATGCAGAAGGAGTACGATGCCCTCATAAAGAATGGCACTTGGAAGCTGGTTGATCCTCCATTTGGAACCAAACCAATTGGCTGCAAGTGGGTCTACAAGAACAAGTACAAAGCTGATGGCTCACTTGACAAGCACAAAGCTAGGCTTGTGGCAAAAGGTTTTGCACAGAAGGAAGGGGTCGATTATGAGGAAACTTTTGCTCCCACAGCAAAATGGGCCACCATCCGGACACTCTTTGCACTAGCTGCTCAGAACGGTTGGAAAGTCCATCAAATGGATGTAAAAACTGCATTCTTGAATGGAGATCTAAAGGAGAATGTTTTTATGTCCCAGCCTGAAGGATTTGCTGTGAAAGGACATGAACACAAAGTATGCAAACTTGTGAAGTCCTTGTATGGCCTCAAACAAGCACCACGAGCCTGGTATGAAAAACTAACTGAGCATCTTCTGAAACTCAACTTCAATCATTTTGATCTTGATGATGCAACTTTATTTGTCAAGAAAGTTGGCAAAACAGTTGTATATCTTGTGGTATATGTAGATGATCTTTTAATGACAGGGAACAATGAAAGCTATATTGCATCCATAAAGAAAGAATTAGGAAATTTTTTTGAAATGACTGATTTGGGCTATGTTCATTACTATCTTGGCATTGAAGTAACCCAACATCCAAAGTCCATATTTCTTTCTCAAAAGAAATACATTGGAGATTTGTTAAACAGATTTGGCATGACAGAGTGCAATCCCCTTTCTACTCCAATGGAACAAAACTTGAAGCTCACATCTACTGAAGGAAAGGAATTTGAGGATGCAACAAAGTATAGACAGCTTGTAGGAAGTCTCATCTACCTCACTACTACCAGACCAGACATTTCATTTGCTGTTGGAATCCTCTCCAGGTTTATGCAAAGGCCTTGTGAGGGACATTGGTCTGCTGCAAAAAGAGTTCTAAGGTACTTGAAGGGAACTCAAGACCTTGGAATCAAGTATACACAGGTGGACGACTTCAACTTGATTGGATACTCTGATTCAGACTTCGATGGAGACAAAGAATCTGGGGTATCTACTTCAGGATATGCTATGAGTCTTGGATCGGGAGCTGTCTCCTGGAGATCACGCAAACAATCAGTACCAGCAGATTCCACAACAGAAGCAGAATATGTGGCAGCAGCTGAAGCAACGAAAGAAATTGTGTGGCTCAGGAAAATTCTTGAAGATTTGCAGGTAAAACAAATACAATCAACTCCACTCATGATTGATAACACCTCTGCAATAAAATTGGCCAAGAACCCAAAGTTCCATGATCGTACTAAGCACATCAATACTAAATATCATCTGATCCGACATCATGTTGAGGCCAAAACAATCCATCTCCTTCATTGTTCCACAAACGAGCAAATTGCAGACATCTTCACCAAAGCGCTTGGAAGAGAAAAGCTTGAAAGATTCAGAACGATGCTTGGACTCACCAACATCCCTTCAGATTAAGGGGGGGAATGTTGACACCTAATCCGAAACGGATGAGGTGAAGCTGGACAGTCATCTAGAAGATGAACTGATCCGTTGTGTATATGTATAAATAAATAATTGTCTAATGAATAAACCCGTCAGTTCTGTCTTGCGCTCATTAAATTGCTGGAGTTACCCTGGCCTGACAGTATACATGGAAAAATTCCACATTTTCAAACTAAGAGGCTAGGAGTACCCTTTAGAGAGTGCGAGGGAGATCATAGCTTGGCTCCTTTCTGGACTTAACCACCTGGTAAATTATAATTTTTGAATCTCTGAAGATCAAAAGATTCTTAACATTTCTACCCATAGTAGTTTCCATTCTTTTCGAGAGAGCGAAAAACTCTACTTGATTAACCCAAAACAAATTAAACCACAATTTAAAAAAAAAAGAAAAAACAAAAACAAAAACAAAAGCAAAAACACCGCCCCAGTCGTGTCTTCCCATAAATTGTGTCTCAATTTTTAACCTAAAACAAGAGGGTATATAAATTATTTAGCATATAACTACATTGGAAAATATTAAATTATTATCCTCCAATATTAAATTGTTGGTATATAAATTCAATATATATATGAATGAGAGTCTACACACTATATGGTACTTCATTTTTTTTTTGAATCCCAAGCCAAAAAAATATTGGTATTCACTGACATTATATTGAAACCTACGACAAAAGAATAAAGGTTTTAATTCCACATTGTCTAAGAGAAAAGAATAAAGGTAATTCAACTTTGTCCGAAACATGGGAGAAGACGATAAAGCAATGATTGTACACTTGAACACATCTTTTTTATCCAAGGAAAACGATAAAGCAATGATTGTACACTTGAACACATCTTTTTTATGCAAGGAAACGCAGTGGAAATGAGTTATTAAATATTTAAATATATAGGTTTTAATCATTTTTATTATATTTTAATAATTTATTTGGAGTCTCCTTCATATAACTACATTTTAATGAAGTAGTTTATTTATTATCATTATGAATTAAGTTAGATAATCTATTTATTTTCATATAAATATGAATTTTTTTTAAGTATATAATTAACCATTTTCTTTTTAAATTGGTTTTTTTTAAGTATATAATTAACATTTTTTGTTTTTTTTGGTTTTTTTTTTTTAAATTGGTTTCTATATAGATTATGTGAACAAAATCTATATAAACAAATATTTGTGTAATGATAAGATAACTTTATTTATTTTTTATTATTATATATTATACATGGATTGTTGAATGCAATGCATTTCCATTTAAATGTGATTTTTTGGTTCTTTATATAATTTGGAACTTATTTTTAACCGTTTTTAATTTTTTTTAAGTTATTCAAAATAATAATGATATTTTGCATATATACAAGTTTTATGAATATAATTTTATTAATTCAATTAATATTTTTGAAATTGATTATTTTAGCATATTAATGTTGTAAGTGGTGTTGTTAGGGTTTGTTTGGTGTTTGTAGGAATTCTGAAGATGATAGGCGAAAGTTGATGTAAGCATCCTTAATCTTACGCTAAGAAGCCTCCAACTGCGCCAATCTGAGTGACCCAATTAGTGGCACCCCGAGGAGGGGTGAAAACCTCTTCTATAGTAATATAATGATAGGTAATCACAAGTTGGTTGATGGAAATGGGGGATCTTTTTCCAACAACAAGGCTCTAGAGGACACCTTGGTGCTAGGAGCTCAATGGCAAGTGAAAATGAAAGGGAAAATCCTTCCAAAAGCCGCCACAAATCTAACGTTTATGATCCCAAACAATAGGTTGGAGAAATCAAGACGATTTATGAAAGACCATGCCACTGATCTGTTTAAATTTATACATATTTGGCTGAACGAATAGGACATTGTGAAGTGGATCTAGTAGAAATGGAATCTAAAGGGATTGATGGAATTGCGACTAAGAGCTAAGGCTTTTTCACAATTATCTTTGCAGATCTAGAAGATCGGAAGAGGGTTTTTAGAATGGTCTGTATTTTATGAACAATGTCATTTTATTCATGAGGTTTTCAGAAGAATGTTATAATCTAGAGAAAGAACAACTTCTGGCAGCCCTAATTTGGGTATGACTTTTCTCCTTGCTAGAGGATTTTTGGGAGCTTGACATTCTGGAGGGAATTGGTAATGTTATTGGGGACTTTGCGAAAATTTCAGAGATCACCAAGAGAAAGAAGGCACACCTCTTATGCTCAGATCTGCATTTATATGAACATATCGAAACCCCTCCCGGAATCAATTGAGCTCGAGTATCATGATTCAATATGGACCTAGCAGCTTCACTATGAAAACATGTCATTTAAGTGTAGGAAATGCCCTAAACATGGGCACCTCCTAAGGGATTTCCCGCTTACTCTGGAAAAAATCCAGTGGAACATGAAAACGTAAGAGGGAGATGGGTTTCAACCAGTGATGCTAAAGAGGAATAAACTTGGATGCAACCAAACAACACAAACAGTGCAACAGAAACCACTAGCGAAAGGGGGTCTTCCCTCAAGGATAACCAATCCGTTGCGTTGGATCTAGTAGTAAACCCGAGAGAAGGAGAACCCCATCAACAAAAGCAAGCAATCCAATCAATGGAGATAAAAGTGTTGAGTAATAACACAGCAGAAAGGGTAAACCCTAAGCGTAAACCCTAGAGGATTTAGAGGAAGACTGATAACTCAAGGAGATGTTGTTGGGTCCTTATAATACTAGTGATTACCCCATTACTATTGTAGTTATACCCCTTATTAATATTGTTGTGCCCCTATTGCCCCCATATTGTTATTATTGTGCCCCATAGAATCCCTCAGTTGTTATTTTTTTGGCTTTACATTATTATTGTTAGGTCGGCTGGGTTATATTATGACTCCTTAGACTCATATATATAGAAAGGAGGTTTTGTCATTTGTATCATCCAAGAATTGTTCATTTATGTAATATAAAGGAGGTTGCCCCCTCGAAGAGGCTGAATTCTAAGGCGTTGATCTATCTTTTCTATCTTATCTTGAGCTGGTTTCATAACAGATGTTGGTTTGAACTAGCAAGATTTTGGATGTTGAAGATAAACAGGAAAAACTGGGTACAGATGAAAGGACTATGCTGAAATTCTTTCGGACCTGGGAAAAGGTTGACGTGCATGAGATTCCTATGTGTCAATTTAAACACTTTCTCCATCTAGATAGTTAATGGTGTCAAAACAACTGGAATCTAGAAGGTGATCTATTGTGAGAAATACTAAAGAAATACAACAACTCCCAAATTCTACACCATAACGCACTTGTCAGTTTTGAAAGAAATAAAAAAGGGCGAAAAAACTCCAAGGAAGCTCTCAAGGAAACTGGTGAATACATGCTGAACTTTGATCAAATGAGCTGGATCATGGAGTATCATCATCGAATCTCCTCACCTTCCCAATGAAAGTGATCTCTTGGAATATTAGAGGGATAAATAGAAAAGGAAAACAAAGGTATCTAAAATCTAAGACAAAGTAGGAAAAACTAGACATAGTGTTGATGTAGGAGACCAAAATATCTTGTGAAAAGTTATCAAAATTTTTGAGTAGATGTTGGAGAGATAGTGAGCTAATGGAATTAGATGCATAAGGTACCGCAAGTGGACTTGCAGTGGTCTAGGACATGTTGATAGTGCCAGATACTGCCCACATGTAAAGGGATCTCCCCAATGTAAAGTCCCAATTAGACCTTACACTATTTGGTATAGGAGTCCCATCGGGCTATATCATCTAACCACCATTGGAAAGGTTTCAAAGATATGCCTTGGTTACAACACATACATAAGATTTCTCAACGCCTTTTTGGGGCAACAAGTATGTAAGCTTTGTGTGACACCAAATGTAAGATGCACAGGGAACTTCCACGACTGGTAAAGGGAAATGAGCCTCCAATTAGGGAAGTAATACTACTATACTAGGGGGGACCCGATAATGGAAATAAAAGCTTGTTGATTACCTACAAATTAGTCCACATGATAAACAACAATCATGAAAACATAACAACACCTATTCAATAATAACCATATCTAAGAAACGAATTGGTTCATTAGACTTAGTATGCAAACAAACCAACATATACCGCAAACATAACAAGAATAATCCTACTATATCGATGATACATCCATGAAGAAATGCTAGCTCATATAGATTCTAATTATGAATGAAAGATCCCAAGTAAATTGTTACATAGATGAAACACTAGATCTAGTTGTGGAACATGAAGCCAAAAATCGCTTCTCCAAAGAATGCTCTATCTCCTATGCACTACAAGAGAAGCCAATGCAAGACTCCAAGAATCCAAGCCCTTAGCTTGAGTTATGAGAAACTACTTATAACTTATGAAAATGACCTTTGAGCTTCCTTGTGACTCTTCAAATCCTATGACTTTTCATATTCTATTCATGACTCTTTACATTCCATATGCAGCTATTCACTTTCCACATGTGTCTCTTGGACTTCATTACATACAAATTACTACAAAAGACAAATTACATATGAGACAATTGCTATATGAGAAAAAAATGATAAGAGGACAAAGTCTTATAAAATTGACAAATCATTTGCTTCCTCATGGAGCTCATTGGTGATGTATGTGTGTCATGCTCTAAAATTTGTAGAGATGACTTTGACCCAAACCGGTAAGTCTGATGCATATCGCATCTTCACCTCTAGTGCTTTTGTCAATATATTCTTGGAGCTTGATTTTACATTATTCCATGGCCATGCAAGTTTCATGTGAGATTTGACTGATGTGATGACATATTGTAGAATAATGTCTTTGGTTATCTCCAAGCCTTCTTGTTCTGATGCATGTTTGATTTATTCCATGTACTACCCGATCTCCTAGAAGATGATTTCTCTGCCTCTTATTTATTAAGGTGATCCTACTGAAGGCATCCCATGTTTCTGTGCTAGAGACTGGAAACCATTGTGTAGTCAACTATAAGTGGAAATAGTGTTAGTCGCCTATTATCTAAGACGGTTGTAATGCTAATGGTGGAGTCTCAGTTGTACCAGGTCCATTTTAGTGGTAATCCTATCCTTTCTAACCAAATGTGGCATAACATTTGGATACTTGGCAGCCCATTCTTGAAGTTGATCAATCGCTCTGCTTGCCATTTTTAGGAGCTTCAAGACTTCTTGTTATTTCTTTTGAATGCCAACGAGAGGAGCCACTACTTGCTGTAAAAGTATCATCTCATTATATAAATGTGCCATGGTGTCCTCCATTGGCCCCAATTCCTCCTGCATGGATAATTTCCATTATGCTGTAATGAAGCTGTGTGAGGATAATCGTTGATTTTTCACAATAAGGTGTTCCTCTTCTTACTTCACTGCAACTAAATCTCTCCTTAATCATTCATTCTCATTCAATAGATATTCATAGTTGTCCCACGTTGTTATAGCAAAAAAAACATTTTCCGCCATGATTTCCCTAGGATTCCTTCTAGTATTGGTAGTTATCACCTTTTCTGTAGATATCGAGGCTAGATTTTAAGGATCATTTGGGAAGTATCTTCGCCTCCGCTACATGATCCTCTTCTTGAGTTGATCAAAAGTAACATTGAACACATCCATGAATCTATCTTCAAGTGGAGTTGTGATTTCCATTTCATCAAATGGGAGGTGACCACCCGTAAGAGGAGGTTCTTCTAGAGAACCTAGTTCATCATCTATGGGCTGGATGGTGTCATCTTCCTCCAACTCTTCCTCTATCTCCTAAGTCAATTGTTCTTCCTCCAGTCTCTGTGTTGCTTCTTCCTCCCGTGACTACCTTTATTGCTTCTCTTATGCTTTCATCCTTTCCTCTTCTTCTTCATGTTGCTTCCCGAGGAAACCAATTTTCTTCCTCTTCTCCTCTTCTTCTAATTCTCTCCTTTTTTGTTCATATTTCATAGCTCCTATATTCAAAGGGTCAACCTTCCATTTCCTGTTGCTTTCTCCTACCAAATCATGCTTGATCATTTTCCTAGGAGCTACACTCTTTGCTTAAGGGGTTATTTTTTATGCCTCTTGTACCTGCACATATTGAGCTGGTGGACCTTGGGGTGTACCGACTTCCATTCCTGGATGTGTATTTCTAACTATATTATACCAGTTCTTCACATTCTCATCTTCTACGGAAGACATTGATGAATATCCCCAATTGAAACCAATCCTTTCACAATGTTGCATGCACACTCTCCTAGGATCGTACCCATGAAAGTCTTTAACTGCAAAGTGAAAGAAATTCAACTCTTGTATTTCCACATTTTTTGCCTTGTGGATTTTAAGTTCATACAATCCAATCCTCAGTGGGAAGGTGGCCAAGGGGATTTCTTCCTTCTGTGAAGGACTCCTGACAATTCTTTGTCCAACTGATATGATACTTCTTGCATGACCACCTTATTGGTCACATATTGAGGCATGAGATGAGGGGAGATCTGACATCCAAAGAATATGATATATGTACCCTCAGGCACTGCAAACTAATACAAAATATCATGTAGTGACTCCTTCACTTGATCGGTCATGCAAGGAGGATCAATCTCATATATCATATGGAATATGACTACGAAGAAGTGCTTTGCTAACCTGTCATATGCCCCTCTAAAACTTGATTCAGACAACACTCTGTAGTGGAAGTAGATTGGAAGCTTATTCTACGAGGTCTAGTTCCAGTACATTCTTTGCAAAGCAAATCGTGCATAGAATCCATCTAATAAAATGCAGACATATAGAATTCTGGTGCTTAGTTTTCCCTCAAAGATGATTTTTCCTACCCATGACACTACAACTCAAATGATAATATATCTGCCCAATTGAAGATGTTACCTTTGGTAACTACAATGTTGAGCATATATATCCAGTTCTCCTCAAATACCTCAGCGTCCTTTCTTCTATGCAGCTGACAACACATAGCAATGAGATATTGATATACATCTCTGAGAATCTTGGTCAAATAAACTGAGGATGGGCAGTGATGGAACATAGCAGGCTCCTGACACCAAGATTTAATGATGTCACTTGTGTCAAGATCAACCCATCTAGTGTAGAAGTTGTTATTGGCATATTTTGTGGGTCTAAGCATCTTATAGTAAGTCTACATGTCTTCTCCATAATAGGTGGCGAGTTGACCATCGCTTTCACTACAAAGCATGAGATGAGAATCATCCATGTGTGTAAGAATCCACTCAATCAATTATGCACAAGGGATGACTAGGAATCTGCATGCAATTATGTGTATCCTAGACCATTTGATAATGATATATGCTTCCATATATTCCAAGTTCTTAGCGAACTGTTTCTATGTGAATGTGTCTTTTATGTCATTCCATGTGACCTCAGTAGACTTATCTATGAAGCATTGTGTATCTGCATATATGGGAATGGTAGGCTTTGTAACTTCAACTTCTTCCTCAGTGCTTGCCTCTGAAACTTATTTGGAGGCCACTTTACGTGTAGCGAGAGGCATGGTTCCAACAAATGATGAAAGAGTAACAATACTTGTAGCTTGAACACATGTTTGTGGAAGCACACTCATGGCGACAATGATTAGCTTTATGAAATCTCCTATCTATTACAAGCAACAACTTAGAAAATCATATTCAAAGAGCCATTAAATGTAACTGAGAATGTAATCCTATCAATGAAAACACATGGCTACTTGCATGGGTAATAAATATGCATGAAAACAAGGAGGGTGCACTTCCAAAACACGAAGGGAGTTCAAAGGTCATTCAGGGCTTTGAAGTGCGCTCATGCACTCAAGCAAGAGAGGGAAAACACCAAGAGTGCATGGTGCACTAATGAATCATGAAGGAAGATCATTCAGGCATTCAAGGTGTGCTCATGCACTCAAGCAAGAGAGGGAAAAGAACAAGAGCGCATGGTGCACTAATGAAGAGTGGAGGAAGATCATTTAGGCATTCAAGGTGTACTCATGCACTCAAGGAGGCTCAGAGGGTGCAAAGGTGCACTCCGAAGAGACGAAGGAGTGAAGCTTTGAGCCTTCATGCCTTCAAGGTGCACTCATGCACTCAAGGGGGAAAGGACGATGCACTAGCACATGCTGAAGAGATGAAGAGAAAACATTCAATCTTTCAGGATGTTCTCATGCACTCAAGGAGGGTGCAGTTCTTTGTGATTAAGGAATGCACTCTTGAGGGAAACTTTTCTTTTCTAGTCACAATTTTTTAAGTTAGTCAGGGTTTCAACTTCCAGAAGTGTGCTCTATCAAAAAATGGCTCAAGGACAAGTCCAGCAACAAGATTGCATTACATAAATGTGGAGAGAAAATATCTACACTTTTTCATAAGTGTTGTCGCAATCATGATTAGAGCATGAAGGAATATGCATAGTCACAACTTGCAACAAAAAATTAACGCTTGTAGATGCACAAATGAATTGAAACACCAATAAATAAACTGAAAATAAAAGAAACAACAACAAGGAAAGCAAGATTGACAAAAAAATTGTGAAAGACAACCAATGGAATTGACATACAAGACTTACTTGGAGTGAGGATTGACAAAGAGCTTCTTTATCTAAAGATGTGCACCCAACCCAGATGAGAATGAATGATTAACTGGGTTGATTTAAAAGAGATTACATGAAAATCCATCTCATGCATGTTTGCCACATCTCGATGAGAGAATCAGTTATTTAAGAAAATTGAAGTGGGATCCTATTTTCTATGAGTGTGCCCACATGCAACAAAGAAACACATGCATGGGTTCTAGAAGGGTGCATGTTTGCATGCCAAATGAATGTGCTCAAGGAGGGTGCACTTGTTAAGCATGAAGAAGTGCGCTCAAGGAGGGCATAGTTCTTCAAACCGAAGGAGTGTGCTCAACACAAGAGCAAGTATTCGTCATCTCAAAGTGCACTTTTTTCCTTAAAAGAGTTTTTTGTTTCTTTTGTTTGCCTTTGTTAGATTTTTAGTGCTTTTCATGTGTGTGCGTGGTGAAAAAGGCTAGTTTCTAACTCAAGAAAAAATATGAGTTCACCTAACCATGAGCTAGATAACAAAAGTGCTTCTAAGGGTTAGGTAATGACACTTAGGAAACATTGAATTAGGAGGATGCAACACTTAGAGAAAACATAAAAATAATAAATTAAACGACGTGACGACACTAAGGGGCTTGAAACGATAGCTCAGATCTAAAATTGAGTTAGAAAAAGTTTTGGAAGGTCATTTTCGCAGCGACAATAGGTCCCTAGAGTGATAGATTTCCAGGATTGGCTAACGAACCCCAACATACTCTTTGACATATTTTGTTTCCTTGGGGTCGGCGAGAGGATCAACTTATCGGCAAGATACTCAGTTTTTGGTTTAAAAGAGAAGTTCCTAGTAGATTTGATGGAGATCAGACAAATTCATCAAGATGAGTGTTGGATAATAAGTGGAGACTTCAACTTGATCCAGAATCTAGAGGAAAAAAGGGGAGGCATACAGTGATAACATTTCAAGAAGTTATCTAGGACCTCAGGATGGTGGAAATAAAGATGTAGAATGGAACACACACCTAGAATAAACAGAGTGGGGGTTGGCACCAGGCGACTTAATGCTTGGATTAGTTTCTTCTCTCATAAGAAACCCTAGTTAGAGATATGTTTATTGAAGCAATAATTCTCCTCGGCTTGGGTTTTGACCACTAGCCAATCAGACTAGAGATAGACCTAAAAATGACACCTCATAATAGACCATTCCAGTTTAAGAGCTTATGGCTTCACAATTAGGATTTTGTGGACAAATTAAAGAGTTAGTGGAAGGAATTTTTTTTTCCAAGGAGGAAGCTTGATGAAAATATTTCAATGCAAATTAAAAGAACTGAAGCAAAGAATACAATCCTGGAATAAGAATGAATTTGGGAATATCCATGTGGAAAGAAAGAAGTTGGAGGCACACATGGAGGAGATCCAGAGTAGAATCATTGAGGAGGGGAGATCAAAGGCATTGGTAGAGGAGGAAGGGAGACTCATTCATGATCTAGAAATGCATCACAAATAGGAGGAATTTCTCTGGAAGTATAAATCTCACATCCAATGGCTAAAAGAAGATGAGCACAATTTTAAGTTCTTCCATAGATCTATGATTAAGCACCGACGCAACAATCATATTTTGCCTCTCACCTCTAGGGAAGGAAATTGATTAGTAGAAAATGGGGAAATGGAATAGGAATTTATATCCTTTTATTAGGACATGCGATCTGAAAGTGATTAGGATAGATCAAAAGCTGTCAATAGGGTAACTAGCCACATCCCCCACTTTATCACTCCATATCAGAATATGACCCACATGAGGGAAATATCCTATGAGGAAATGGAGGAAGTATTTAAATATATGCCTAACAATGAAGCTCCAGGCCCATATGGATACACCATGGAGTTCTTCAAATCCTTCTAGCACTTCATTGGCGAGGACATCCCCACCCTGGTTGAGGAATATCAACTATCGTAGCAGGTATGGTAAGGTTTAAATGCCACTTTCCTTACTTTTATTCCTAAAGATAACAATTCCAATGACCCAAGAAACTACAGACCCATTGCATTGTGCAATGTGATATGAAAAATTATAGCGTCAATTATTGTAAGTAGATTGAAACCTCTTCTGCAACATATCATAAAACTAGAACAAACTGGGTTCGTAGAGGGTAAAAAAATACATGATGGAATTGTGATAACCCATGAGATCATTCACACGTTAATACAGAGTAAGAAGGATGGGATGGTGGTCAAACTAGATTTATCCAAGGTGTATGATAGGCTGAACTGACACTATCTCATTAGAACTTTGGAGGCTTTTGTATTCTATACCACCAGTGGATTAGATGGATAAGGTCTTTGATCTCTGCTCCATTCTTTTCTATTTTGACAAATGGTTCTTCTATATAATCATTATGGTTGTCTCAGGGTCTTAGGCAGGGATATCTTCTATTCCCCTTCCTCTTCATCATTGCAGTCGAAGGGTTGGGGTGGTACATTAAGGCAGTTGTGCAATCAAGTCATTTGAGAGGTATACGGATACTGGACAGGATCCAGCCATGACCCATCAACATTTTGTGGATGAAATTATGCTATTTAGTGAACCAAATTTGTAGGAGATGAGAGCTTTGGATGTTATCCTCTCAGGTTTCCAGGATGCTTCAGGAATGCTAATCAATGGAGATAAATCCAACATTTTTTCTCAATAATCCTAAGCCAATCCAAAGAAACTTGGTGGGCTCATTGCTGACAAAATATCTAGGAGTCCCTATGGATTTAAACCCATTGAGGATGAATTGTTAGCAGGAAGTCAAAGATAAAATTTCCAAACGATTAGCGAATTGGGATTTTCGAGAATTGAGCATCGCTAGGCGAGTTACGTTGCTGAAGGCAATCTTGCAAGATATCCCAATTTACCAGTTATCGATGCTTTCAGCAACTAAAGGGGTGTATAAAGAGATTGTCTCCACCTTTTGTAAATTTATTTAGCAAGGGGAACACAAAAATAAGAAGTAGGAAAAGTATTCCTCCTAAAATGGGGTGGAGGACTTGGACTCAGAGATCTGGAGAAATTCAACATTGTGATGGGAGAAAAGATATGGTGGCGCTGATTGCAGGGGGCTTGGAGTTATGGAAAGTAATATGGTATTGAAGATATTGGCAGGGTTGTTTTGAGGAGGAAGTCATAGCAGATGAATATCCATAGACTCACCCCTCTGGAACATGGAAAGAAACAATACGCATATCATTTAAGATCATTTCTATTAGGAGACTTGGAATGGAAACACTGCTAGATTATGGGACGATTCATGGAAACAAATGCCATGACTGGACAAGGTGGAGGAACTCTAGAAAGTCAGGGAATTTATGACGACACATGGTGCTATTTCGGTTGTAGTTTTTGGAAATACCATAACAC
This sequence comes from Pinus tabuliformis, assembly GCA_031772625.1. Classification (NCBI taxonomy): domain Eukaryota; kingdom Viridiplantae; phylum Streptophyta; class Pinopsida; order Pinales; family Pinaceae; genus Pinus; species Pinus tabuliformis. Next base: position 867,867,223 of record CM062820.1, on the reverse strand, counting down.
TCAGTCCCTCTAGTGTGAATGGAAATCATAAGACAACTGACTAGAAGGAGACAACATCTATAACTAGTTAATCCTTCAACACTCCTTGCTAGAATGGTGTATCCAATGATCATATGACAAAAATAAATTGCGGTGGGGATATAAGCCTTTGGGAATGTTCACGATTAAGGATTCCTATGGATTAAAGGAAGAGTATGTGGTGGTTCCTCAAGAACCATTGTGGAAAAAAGATATGGACAATTAATCTATGGCCAAAAATTTCATATTTCCTTTGGTTGATAGGTTGCAGGAGAATCCTGACCTGGGATCATATCCAAAGGAAAGGATTTGTTCGGTCATATTGGTGTCCCTTATGCCAACAACATGAAGAGAGCATGAAACACTTATTGAATACATGTGTAATGGTAGAGGAACTATGAGATAGGGTGAGGCAAACATTTGGATATCTAGACCACTCACCCAATAGCCTTTGGGAAGCTTTAGAATCTTGTAGAGGGTTCCTCTTCAAAAATATGGTGGTTAATTGTGCTTGGATCCTGGTCTTAGGATTCCTAATTTGGAACCTTCGTAAGGAAAGAAACAAAATTATCTTCAAAAATCAGAGAACCTCAGTCCAAGCAGTATGGAAAATTTTAATAGAAAATACAAGGGAAACAATTCTAACATGAAAATGGAGTACATATGGTTGGAAGGTGGAAGGAGAGGAATCCCTAATACTTAACAAGATGGATATTTCTCAAGGTATTATGAGCTCATAATTGAGTTACTCAACTAGATTGCAAGATGTGTCCCCGCCTAGATTCACTCTCCCTCTGAACAATTTTGTTAAATTGATTTTGATGAATCTTTGGAAGGAAATCCAGGGCTAGGTGGCTTTGGAGGTATACTTTGAGATGGAAATGGAAGTATATTGGATTTTAATTTGGATACTGTGGGTTCACTACAAATAATGTAGCGAAACTCATAATGTTATAGAAAGGCCTTTTACTGGCCAAGTGGCTAGGGGTCTCTAATATCCAAATTAAAAGAGATTCCCAATTGGTGATAAATGCAATCCAAAATATTATAAATGGTTCCCCAATCTTCAAAGTTGTCAAAAGTTGGTATCTTGAGCTACAAGCATCACAAATCCAAACCTTTATTTTCTCATTCCCTTACACAATAACCTCCCACACCAAAAGGCCAGGTGACTAGGTGGCAGACTGGTTAGTGAATTTGGGTAATTAGGAGTGCAACCTAGAATTTGCCTCTATGAGGCAACACCCTTTAAATCTGAGAGATATGGATCAATTGATAAGTATAATTGAAGAGTTTTTTGAGTCCTACATCGTAAAATTTTCTTATCGAAGTTTCGAGCTAATTATCTCAATCCTTCATCAAAGATTTCACACACTTCACAACCCTTTTAAAATCTACCACTATAAAAGAATTTGACATTCATTTTAGCTTTGATGTAGCTCAATTATATATTAGGGTTCTAGTAGAGGAGGCTATAAAATTCATAAGAGAACTAACATATGATGATATTGCTAACCTTGTAAGAATAAGCGTTAAATCCACTTATTTCAGTTATAGAGGGGACATTTATAAACAAACAAATGGAATTGCTATGGGTTCTCCACTCTCCCTTGTGGTGGAAAATATTTTCATGGAATCCTTTGAAGAAAAAGCCATCAACTCCTTTTCTCTAAAGCCTATACAATGGAGAATATTTGTGGATGATACTCATTTCATTTGGCCTCATGGTAGAGAAAATACTAAAGACTTCTTGGACCATATAAACAACATTAAATTCATTATGGAAGTGGAAGAAAATAGGGAACTACCTTTCCTAGAAATCCTTCTCTCCAAGAAGCAAGATGGTGGATTAGTTCATAGGGTATATCGTATGAAAACCCACACTAATAAATATATTAAACAAAACTATCACCATCACCCCTAAAAAAAAAGCGGTGTAATAAACACCCTTGCTATTAGAAACAAGGGAACTATTGACAAGATAACCAACATCCTCTAACAAAAACCATATTAGGGTTGTCTTCTCTGCTCCTAACACCTTACAAAAAATGTTGGACCATTCTAAAGACCAAGTCGATCCTAAAATAAAAAATGGTGTCTATTCAATCCCTTGTGGATGTGGGAAAGTTACATTGGGGAGACTCACCATTCATCTCTGTGCTAGGCTTAAGGAGCATGGCGTTGATATCATTCATGATAGATCTAAGAAATCATCTTAAGTGGAACACTAAAAAATAACCAAACACTACATATGCTTGGAGAATGCCAAAGTCATTGCCTATGTTGATCATTATTCAAAAAGAAAAATCAGAGAAGCCTTAGAGATAGAAAAAACCCTAACAACTTAAATCGTGATGATGGATGGAAACTTAGCAAATCTTGGTCTCCCATTATTAACCACATTAATACTAATCAAATTTAATTTACTACATTATCTATTTAATTGCAATATTTGATTCACATTATCTTAATTATTATTACATAAACTACATTTTTTAATTATTATTACATTAATTAACCTTGTTATTAATTAATATTAATCTACCTTATTTATAAATAAATTTTTTATTTATCAAATTTAATTAATTATTAATTATTTTAATTATTATTACATTAATTGTGTTGAAAAAAGCAACAAGAAATGCTAAAAATAGAAATGATATAAATAGCATTTCAGGTACTAGTGTTGGAAATAGCAACAAGGAATGATAAAATAGAAATGCTAAAAATAGCATTGCTATAAATAGCATTTCGGGATACATTCCAATTTTTGTTAGTCCCTGAACTAAAATTGAGAATTAAAATTCGAAATTGATCTTAGCAGTGGTTTGAAAAATAATTAATTAATTTATCTTGAGTTAATTAGTTGGAGAAAATCAAACATGAAGTCTATGTGAAGACATGCAACAGTTATCCCTTTGATTGAGGAAGTTATCCCTTAATTAAAGAGATTAGGATGAGTTGTACTTTGTGTTGTAACTAGTTAGCTCAATTAACTGAGTTAAGTCTAGTTAGATTAGTTCAAACAGTTTGTTGAATTGATTGTGAGTTTAGTTAGTTAATGCATGCATGCATGTAACTACTGCACTTTAGCTAACTGAATATTCTCTCATAAATAACTCATTCATGTCAGTTCAGTTAGAGACCCAGTTGAGATCAGAGGAAGGGACAATGTACTATCAATTGGAGGAATCTTCCTATATAGGAAACTCATCCATGTAGAAGGAATCATCTCCTTCAGGATTGTGCAGTTATTTCAGAGGTCAGTGTTGTGTGTGAGGTGAGAATCACACAGGTTGCAACTGGAGGACCCAGGAGAAACTGCACAAGGAAATAGGAGGCTTGGAGCATTGAAGGAAGGCATCTGTGTTGTCTATTTTGTTTATGAGTAGCAGTGAGGGATTGTACGAGAGATGGATAGCTTGTGAGCTAAAGCTTTGTGTGATCCTGGGATATTTACACTCGTATGATAATATAGATAGTGGGGTTTTTAGCTGAGGTTTTCCCCAGAGTATTCGTCTATGTTCATGTGTGATTGATTTCTTATTCTCTGTTATATGTGTTCTATTTGATCTTGCTCAAAATCGATTAAGCTTCCACAAGTTTGTTTGTATAAGTAGATCAAGTATTTTGCATTATCAGGTGATTGACAGTGGGAAATTCTACATGGTATCAGAGCAAAGGTGATCAAAGTGAAGAATAGTATACAAATAAGGGAGAAGTTCCAAGTTTGAAGTTCCTGATTATAGAATTCGAATTCTTATCACATCTAAAATTTCAAAAATGGCATTCAACGGTTTAAGACTCGAGTATGCCCTTGATGGCAGCTCGAATTATATAGCCTGGAAGGATCAATTGGAAGTGGTATTAGAGGAAATAGTCTAAAGAACTTCATTGATCAAGAAGTCCCTAAGCCAATAGTAGTTAATGCCGAAGAATTGGCGGAATGGAAGAAATTTGTGGCTAGAGTGAGGAGAATCCTCCTGGAGGGAGTTCGATACCACATTGTCTCGAGCCTCCATGGGAAGGAGACACCATTTTCAATTTGGAAAACATTGAAAGATCTATATCAGAACATCATCAATCAGAGGAAGCTGGCGCTAAAAGACAAGATTTAGAAAATCAAGTGTGAAAAAGGTGACATGATCTCTACATATCTGAACAAGCTCACCACCTGCAGGGATGAGCTTGGAAGTGTAGGGATCATGACTACCGATGATGACATGGTGAGTCTTGCTCTCCTCGGTCTTCCTAAGAGCTAGCATAGCTACCAAGACTCAGTAAATGAAAGAGAGAAACTGCCAGATTGGGAACGACTTTGGTCAGATCTGATGTAGGAGGAGATAAGAAGAAGCACCAGAGATTTCTTCATTCAAGGAGGATGAAGAAAATTGTGCCTTAGCAAGTAAAGAAAAGAAAGGGAAGAAGAAGGATTCTCATCCCAAATCGAGTTCTTCCCATGGTGGGAAGAAGTTTGACAAATAGAAAGTGCGATGCTTTCATTGTCATGAGGTGGGCCATTATACAACAAATTTTCCATTAAAGAAATCCAAGATGGGATCCAAGGAAGGATCTGAAGGTGAGGCACTGGCCTCTCAGTTTGAATTGGATTTTACCCTCATCGCATGCATGGTTTCATCGATGATGGGTTGTGGTTGGTTTCTTGACAGTGGAGCCTCATTCCACATGACTGACGATAAGAGTTTGTTCAATACCTTGGAGGAGAAAGACCTTCAGATACTCATAGCGATGGGTAATGATGAAAAGTATAGTGTTTCAGGTGCCAGCATAGTTTCTTTTCAGAGGAAGCATGGAGCTCGCATTACCTTGACAGATGTGAAGTATGTTCCAAGACTGAACAATAACTTGGTATCGATCGTAGTGCTGGAAGACAAAGGCTATGATGTAGTCTTTAGTAAGGGAAAGGTTTTACTTAGACACATCACCACGAGACAAGTGAAGCAGATCGGTTCACGAGTCAAGAACCTGTATTCTATTGAGGTTCAAGATGCATGCAAAGCCTTGAGGAGCAAGGCAACTGTTGGAGACTTGGTGGTTGAGAGGGAGAGTACATTACCTCTCAACATGTAGCACCAGAAGAAGTCTCAGACAATTGTGGAGGAGACACAATTGGTGAAGCAACTTCGGGAGGTTGTGGAGCAGCCACAACTGGAGAAGCTAAGAGGAGATCGAGTGGAGGCATCCACTCATGCAAAGACCTTCAGTAGGGGGAAATTTCAAGCCAAGTGGGCAGAGGGATCCCATGCATCCATACCTCCAAGTAGGAGGTGGGGCAATGTGGAGTGATAGTCCCAAGAAGGCTGAAATAGGGGTAGGATCTTTGAGGTACCCAACCTATTTGATTAGACCTTGCTACGGGAGCCCCGACGAGGAGTAGCAAGACTGGATAAGTGGGTAGAGACAGATGCAGATGGAGTGGCAGAGGAAACTTCAACATCAGAGGGTGTTTCTAGCCAAATAGGGAGGTCAGTTGGGAGATCAGTTACTTACTTCTCAGTAACTGAGTTGCAGTGCAGCAGTGGGTATCACAATGCAACATGATGAGAGGAGGTGTAGTACTGGGAGATAGGACCAGCAGCAACACGGATGCAGCAGGAGGAATTAGTGCGATTGATGCATTCAAAGATGAAAGTGACAGAGGCTAGAGCAATCAGATACTGAAGGGCACAAAGGTGTAGAGTTTCCAATCGACAGAGGCAATAGCAAACAGAGACTTTGATGACAGAGGCATCATTCTGATTCAAGTTGGATAATTTTTTGTTTCTAGAGTTGCTGGAGCAACAACACTAGGGAGAAGTGTTGCATGCAAAACATTCCAAAGGTTCAGGATCGGGTTCGAGTTGAATGCCTTTCTTGTTGAGAGGGAGTGTTGAAAATAGCAACAAGAAATGCTAAAAATAGAAATGTTATAAATAGCATTGCTATAAATAGAATTTGAAGTACCAGTGTTGGAAATAACAACAAGGAATGATAAAATAGAAATGATAAAAATAACATTGCTATAAATAGCATTTCTAGATACATTCCAATTTTAGTTAGTCCCTGAACTAAAATTGAGAATTAAAATTCGAATTTGATCTTAATAGTTGTTTGAAAAATAATTAATTAATTCATCTTGAGTTAATTAGTTGGAGAAAATCAAACATGAAGTCTATGTGAAGACATGCAACCGTTATCCCTTTGATTGAGGAAGTTATCCCTTAATTAAAGAGATAAGGATGAGTTGTAATTAGTTAGCTCAGTTAATTGAGTTATGTCTAGTTAGATTAGTTCAAACAGTTTGTGAATTGATTGTGATTTCATTTAGTTAGTGCATGCATGCATGTAACTACTGCACTTTAGATAACTGAATATTCTCTCATAAATAACTCATGCATGTCAGTTCAGTCAGAGACCCAGTTGAGATCAGAGGAAGGGACAATGTACTATTAGTTGGAGGAATTTTACTATATAGGAAACTCATCCATGCAGAAGGAATCATCTCCTTCAGGATTATGCAATTATTTCAGAGGTCAGTGTTGTGTGTGAAGTAAGAATCACACAGGTTGCAGCTGGAGGACCCAGGAGAAATTGCGCAAGGAAATAGGAGGCTTGGAGGACTGAAGGAAGGCATCTATGTTGTCTATTCTATCTATGAGCAGCAATGAGGGATTGTACTGAGAGTTGGATATCTTGTCAGCTAAAGCTTTGTGTATTCTTGAGATATTTCCACTTATATGATAATACACATAGCGGGGTTTTTAGCTTAGGCTTTCCCTAGAGTATTCTTTTGTGTTCACGTGTGATTGATTTCTCATTCTTTGTTATATGTGTTCTATTTGATCTTGCTCAAAATCAATTAAGCTTCCGCAAGTTTGTTTGTAGAAGTAGATCAAGTATTTTGCTTTAGTATATTGCATTATTAGGTGATCGACAGTGGAAAATTCTACAAATTGATCTTATTATTAATAATTAATTAGTTTACCTTATTACTAATGTTTATTAATTATCCTTATTATTTATGTTTATTAACTATCTACTTCATTAATTAATTAAGATTACAATAATTTTATTAATACTATATTTAACCTTATTTTTAGTCTTTAACAAATTATCCTTAATATTGTTTATTATTAAATTAACCTTATTACTAATTTTTATTAGTTTACTACATTATTAATCATTTTAAAATTAAATTACCTTCTATTATTCATTGAAAGTCGACATAAAATCTTTAGAAATTATAGGTTTATTATTATTTATCCACATATGTTGATCAACTGAATGAAAATTTAGGATTCTTTAGTAGATCTTCTAATGATGGGCTGTGATACTTAGCCCGAAACGTCGATAAGAAAAATTCACCAAATAGGACTCCAAACACTCTCCAATGTAGACCTACGAATACATAAGAACACTAAGTATAATTGAGCAAGATAGGCTCTCCCTAATGGGGGTGATGTCAGAGGTGAATGAAGGACAAGGTGGGGCATTAACTCCCCTGCACACACGTCATAGGGATTAATGAGGGGTCTCAAGGAAGCCTTTTGGGGAAAAACATCGAGGATATTTCTGGATAACATAAGAGTTATATTAGCAACCCACAACCCTTTAACTTACCTTTTGTTGTGCTTAGTGATGGGAGTAAAGGTGGTAGATAGAACGAGTGTTATAGATGAGCAGGTCAGCTTTCTGCCTTTGCCATCGTTGGTCTTGCAAACTGAGTTAGGGGGGAATTACAGAAAACTTGAGGTGTAAAATGGGCCTCAAAACAAAAATGTACGACCAAAATCAACTTTATAAGAACCAATAGGATTCAAGATGATGATGTCAACCATGAGGGATGATTAACCATTTTTGGAGTAAAAAAATAAAAATATTAAAATAAATAAATAAATAAATAACTACCTTTTAAACTCGTATTTTAAACTTATATCCCTACGTTTTTACTCAAATTTTGAGTGGGAGCACTCGTTGGATGCGAATTTTAATTCTTTATCCAAGAAGTACCCATGTTGTATACTTTCGATGGACTGTGGTACATGGAAAATGCGAAATATATGAAAAATGTGATTACAATCACATTTTTGTCATGTATTTCTCATTTTTCGTGTACTAGGGTCCATTTAAAGTATGCAACATGGGTACTCCTTGGATAAGGAATTAAATTTCACATCCAACGAGTGCTCCCACTCGAAATTTGAGTAAAAACGTAGGGAGATAAATTGAAAATATGAGTTGAAAAAGTAATTTTTTCTTTTTTCCCTCTAAAATTTGATGACGTAATCTAATTTTATTTTATTATTTCCACTATTATTTTATAATATTCCTTAGGAGGCGCACTTTAGACCTTAAAATTTCTTTAATGATTGGATTTTCACTGGGTTCAAAGCTTATTGGCTTAGCCATTATGGGGTTGCATAACATATGGATTTGGGACCCAAGTTCATGGATGTCTATACAACAATTAGGCTGGGTCTGTGATCTTCAAAGGTTGTGGCAGTGCTTGGGAAAGACAAATACAAAGTCATTACTAGAACTCTTTGTAATCTCCAAACATTGGGTAATCTTAATTTTTCATCTACAAATTTGCTTCAAAATTTCTCCTTCAACAGGTTGACTAGTTTTTATTCAAATGTTGTATTGTGGCCTCTGGCTTTTGTGCTTAAAATTATCATTGGTTCTAGTGGTAGATTGGAGAATAGAGAGCTAAACCACATCATCACACTGTGGCTTTAGTTAGTGGTTTGGTCTTTTGGTTAGGGTGGTGACCCTCCTAGGGGCTCGTCTCTTGTAAGAGTTTGTATTTTTTGTGCAAGAATTATCTTTGTTTCTTTTAATTTTGTTTCAACTAGTGCCTTCTTCTTTTGGAGGATCACTATCCTGGTGGAGAATTGGGAGGACTAGGCAGGTATCCAATAAGGTTATCCTTCCATCGTGAGATTTTGTTGTTTGTTGGTGTCCATAGTGTTGGAGAATACATGTGGCCTCTTATTTCTTCTCGTGCTTGGAACAAAGGGAGGTTCTTTTAATTCTAGAAAGTCGGTGGTGGAGGAGCAGATCCCATTCAGAGGTGCTCCATGTGGCTTATACTTATACCTCTTTGTTAGATTGGGATACAATAGTGAGGCTTAGTGCATTCAGAGGTGTCGACAATTTGTGTATTGGGATGAAGCTTGGTGAGGTCAGGTCGAAATCGTTGACGGTGTTGGACCCACCAACATTCAGGGGATCTCCCCAATATGAATTCCCAACTAGAGCTCACACCATTTGGACTAGGATTCCTAACAGTGGGTGGTAATGTTATGCCTTGATTGTGAAAACTCGCAGAGTGAAGTACAGTAACTTTGGTGAGAGGAAGTTGTGACCCTACAAAAAGTTAAGTGTGATGCATGAAGGTTCCAACACACGAAGGGGAAAGAAAGTGTGCACCTTGGAAGTCTGTAATAGTACGCAACTTGAAAGGAATACACAAACATAATGACATCACACACATTCAACAAGATTCATACAAATCCAAACAAAATAGTTCATAAGCATAAACGTAAGTTAAATAACATACATTGCAAGTACAATAAGAACAATCCTACTATATTCACAACATACGCATGAAAGTGTGTGGAATCTTAGTTTTATTATAAGTGAAAGTTCCATTCATACATACACCATTGATGAACCACTAGCCCCAATAGTGGAACATTAAAGTCAAGAACACATTCTCCTCCAAATAAGTATACTCGGTCTATGCTATGGAGAAGCCAAGGCTCTTCATAATACTCCCAAGCTCCTCCTAAGCCTAAGCCTAGAAAAAATCTTGGCTCCCAAAATCCCCTTACATGAACTATGAGGTTCTATTTATAACAAGAGGGGGTGACTCTTCAACTCCCCTTTGTGACCTTTCGACTACCCTTTGATGACTCTTCAACTTCTTTCAAATGACTCATTACGTTACATCTTGAATCTTCACATTCCAATATTGACACTTAGAATTTCACTTACAACATAATTACAAATAATATTACAATTTACACTTGTACCCATATAAGACAAAATAGGGTAGAGACAACTTGACAACCTAACAAGACAAAACACTATGATGCTTGAGTTTGGGAGAACTCTAGCTCAACAAATTCTACTTGATGCTTCATGGTAACATATTGGTGCCAAGCTTGATACTGTGTGATGACATCCCCAAACTGCATGATGGTGTCTAGTTGGAAGCGGACTTTAGCCTCCATGGCATCTGGGTACAATGACTTGGAACCAGTTTCAACTTCCCTCTGAAGCATGAGAAACATTATTCTAATTTGGATAGGACCACCGATGTAGTTCTGCATGTTTTGTCTATTCAGCTCCAAATATTCCTTGGTGGTAATCTGTCTAAGCTCCTCCAGGTACTCTTTGATCTCCTTCTAGACTTGGTTCTTGGGTTTGACTTTGGTGAGCGAGCCAATTGAAGAGATCTTATGTGTTTTCACCAAGACATCCATACTACTGAATAACCATACATATGAGGCCTAAATGCTACCAATAAATGAGGCAAGCTTCTTGCTGTTCTGAATCAACATCCGAACTCTCGTTCTCTCCAGCTATGTCTATGGCTTCATTTTATTGACCAAGTCAAGCAGTGTGCCTTTGTATCGCATTGTCCATTCTTGAACATAGGTAATGGCATCTTGTATGTTCTTGAGAGTTTTAACAAAATCTTTGCTATGTTGTTGTAGGCCATGCAAATGGAAATCTGCTTTATGTACGGTCAAAAACTCCTCATAGAGGTTCCACATGGTTTCTCCAAGTGTATATATTTCAACAAGTATCGCTAATATCATCTCCTCCAAGTAAACCTATGCGAAAACTACATTTGTGCTGCTTTGTGGAGTTGTTCTGCCTCTTGCCTGACATCCTACAAGTTTTGTGCCAATTGCTCATTCTCGGCTGTCAAATACTCAATGTTTGATCTCATTTCACCTGCAAAGGCCAAGTTGGCTTCACCAATGGCATTCAGATTCTTCCTAGTGTCCACCAATTTCACCCTTTCTCTAATGAATGCAGGGGATGCGTGATCATCCAAAAATGATTTCTTCATTCTTGTACAATATTCTTTTGGAACTCATCAAAAGACATATTTTACACATCCATTATCATATCATCATCAAGAGGAAAAATATCCCCTTGCTCGCTCAGGGATAGCTCTACTGCTGGAGGTGGTGAAGACTGAATAGTGACCTATGGTGTACTTGACATCATATCAAAATCTTCATTTTGCAACTCCTGTTCTATCTCCATGTCTATAACTTCAATAAAGTCCTCAATTTGTTGAGCAAGTTCACAATCCTGTATCTATTCACCTTCCTCCTCAGCTGTTGGTTGGTTCTATTCCTTCTCTTCAACCTGTATCAGTGTTATTTCTCCTTCCATTGCACCTTGCCTTTCTTCTTCCTCTTACTTCTGCTTCTCTTCTTGTTCTTTCCTCCTTTGCTCCCGTTATTCCTTCAATTTATGTTCTTCTTCCTTCAACTTTAGTTCTGATTCTTGCAACCTCTATTTTTCTCTCTTCCTCTACTTTGCTCTAAGTATCATTTTCTTCCTCTTCGTTTTTGCTGCTAAAGTTACTTTCATAACAATCGGATCTACTTTCATCTTACAACTTTGTTCTCCCCCTAGAATATCAACAATCTTTCTCTTTTCCTTATCTTGCATGAGATTGCTTCCTTTTTCTGTTGTTTCTTCTGGAGTTGCTACCCTCTACAGAGTATCCTATGAATTTCTTACTAAATTGACCATATCATGTAGATTGGAGGCATTGTACCATGAAATTCCCCACTAATCCACTGAAATTGAATTCTCACAAAGTGGTCGCTGCAAATAACACGGGGATCATACGTATTAAAGTCTTGAGTACCAAATGCAAACCTCACTATCTCCTTTCCCTCAGTATCCATGAATTTCAAGTTCTTTATCTCGTATAATCCACTTTTCAAAGGAAGAGTGGGCCATGGGGCTTTCTTCTTCCTGTGCAAAGATGTTGAGAACCCTGTGGCAAGATGATATGACACTCCTTGCGTGACAAGCTTATCGATAAAATACCTTGGTAAAACATGTGGCAACTTCTCTCCACTGAACACTTTAAGGAATGTGCCACTCCGTGAGGCATAGGAATTTGTGATCTCTGCAATTGCCTCCATTGCTCCTCATGACATGCAAGTTGGATCTTCTTCAAAGATGAGCTTGTAAAGAGAGGTAATGAAATGGTTAGTTATTTGTTCCATTACTCCCCGATGACTACAATCTGAAACCAACTTGCAATTGATATGCACGACAGTTTCTTGTGGTGTCCATGTCCAATTCATGCCAAGAAATTGATGTTGTGCACAAATTGCATCCAGTAAATATGTAGACATATAAAACCTTGCGTGATCAACCTCGGGAGGACTCTGGGCCTGTGCTACATGGGTTCTCAACTATCAAGCCAACAAATCTGACCAGTTGAACAACTTCCCCTCGTTCACAACCTAGTTCAATAAGATTTCTCACCCTTTAGGAAAGGTCTGTGCTCTGCTAACCATGGATCCTGCAAGCTAAGATAACCAAGAGACAGTAGGCCTTCCTGAGGGACTTTTTATTATATGAATGGGTGGGTGTCTGTCAAAAATTCAATGGTTCTTTTAGCCAACCTTTGACAATATATCTTGTATTCACATAGCTGTTGGTGGCATAGAAAAATGAGTCCATGAGCTTCATTGGCTCGGGCAAGTGATACATGTGATGATAATATTCTACCCGAAAGGTAGTAAGCTTCTATCCACCGACACTGCTAAGAGGGATTGTATAGCTTTCATCAACAAGCAAGGGAGATTGGATTTGGAACTGCACAGTCGCAACAACCAAGGGTGCAGCCTGAGGCTTGAGATTGCACAATATGCAGTTCAGCCTAGGTAGATATTGGGAGAGACTGCGCATTGCAGAGTCTCAGTGGCCAAGGTGTCAAGCTGAGCCCTTGAATTGTGCAATGTGAAGTTGGGCCAGCCTGTACTACTTATTGTGCAGTTCCAAAGGCCAAGCTCTTGCCTTGAGCCTTAGGATTGCGTAGTTCCCAGCTTTGCAAGGAAAAATCTGGCCAAGGAAGGTGCATATATGCCTGGTGGAAGTGTGAAAAACAAGAAAAGCTCAGTGATGATTTGATCTTGAGTGAAAAAATAACTAAGTATGAATGAATCAATGTAGATCAAGTGTATAAACTGATCAAACAGAAGGAAAATCAGTATGTGAGGAGAGTCGTCGCAATGAAGACCATCGATGCAAAAACGAGAAAACCGATGCGACACTTGTGAAAGACAAATGACAACTTAGAAAAAAGCTTCTACAACCTAAAATAAGTTTAAATTCTAGCAACCACGAAGAGAAATAAGTAAAAAAACACTCACATAATCAAAATGACAAAAATCTATAGAAAAAGCGGCAAAAGACAACAAAAGAAAAACTCACCCAGAAAAGCGACAACGACCGCATTGAAGGTTCCTTGATCTCCTTAGGAATGATAGAGCTCCAAGATAAAATGTGAAAATGAGCTCTAGAGGCGTTGATTAATTAGATTTGAGTGAATTAGGGTTTATGACGCGCATGCCTAAAATCAAGGACAAAACAACACTTGGCGGAAGTTTCCAAAAATAGAAAAACTTCCTCCTTCGGGATACTAATGATAGATCTCTATTTTCTATGGATGCTTTTTTATTTTTAGCCTTTTGTTTTTTTTCTTTTTTAGGGAAACTTTCCATGCACACTACCAAGAAAGATTGCGCAATTTTGGGGAACTAGGCAACTTTCCGGCACAGTGCACTACACAGTTTCTGAGTTAAGTGAGGGATCACACATTTTCTGGTGTGAGTACTGGGTTGCCTTCCATGAATGTCCAATTTATGAGCTCAAGAATGACTTCTAGTCTGAACGACACAATTCCAATAATCAAGGTTGCCTACCCTCAAGGATTTCATAATTCCTAGATGCAAGTCTAGAACTGATGTAAGGCCAAGTCGAGAGATCAAATTGTGACTTAGAAAGATCAATTAAGTGTGGAAACAAGCAAACACAAGCACAAATGAAAAATATAAGTCTCAGTAAAAACATGAGTACCTGAATCAATGCAAGATAAGCTCCCGTGGATAGGAAGGAAGGCTCCAAAATCAAAGCATATGAAAAATTTTGGAGGGTGGTTGTAGCTGCTACAACATTGGCGACACACTGGTAGAACTCCAACTCTTTGTATGGATCTTGTCTCATGCAAAATAGGTCTAACTCTTCCAGAAGTATTTTTCAATTCATTGATTGTCACAGCTTCTTCACTTAGCTTAAGTTAAAGATATAGTCCCTACCATTCTCTTTATGGATAGAAATCATACCAAGCCAAGTCAGAATGAGTTGTTTCGATTAGGGATGAGGAATATATAAATGCAAAATTAAAAGAAAATGTCAAAATCTTAGTTTTCATATCTGCTATTTCTCCACTGCAATCAGGCCTAGATAGTACCCCCACAGAGTCACTTATGGAACAAAAGCATTGCTCCTCTACCAGCGAGCCTGGGCATTACCCTGGTGGAGTTTCTTGCTTCACCTCTTTGCGCAGGAAAGCTTTATCTTATTTCACCCTTTATTTCATCTATTACATTTTTATTTGTTCAAATAACTCTGCATAGGCACTTATTTATTTAAAGTGGTGGAAGAAGGATCCCAACCTATTGAGAGCATAAGAGGTTCTCCCTTCAGAGAAGGATATTTATATACAACTTGACATACTTGTTAAGGTTTTCCTTCCCTCCTTACTCTACTCGACTTAGTTGACAAGGATTAACCAAAAAATAGAAGACTAATTAGAGTAGGCAGTACTAGCTAAAAGTGCAAGAATCATGATTTCACCATGACTTTCTCCGAAAGGAATGCATTTTCCATCAGAGTATCATCGACTAAAAGAAATTCAATATTTACATAAAGAGATGGAATAGACAGATAACCAAGCATTGATAGAAGTACAACTTCCTCTTGGATTTCACCATGCCTGTCTGAGAAGCCGAACACGGTCTCATGCGGAAGATATGTTATCACTGAAAAGAAAACAAACAAAGGAAAAAAAGGGAGAGGAAATAAAATTAAGAAAATAATTTCGAAGAAAACAACTAAGAAAAGAAAAACAACTACTCCTTCTCCTAACCTAATTAGAGCATAAGCTAGACTCATGTGAAGTGATACTTCCAATGCAGCCACTGGCTAATTGGTTGGCCCATGTACGTGAGGGAATGTATGTCAAGAAATATATACAATCATAACAACAACAACAAAAAATATAGGACAATGCAAACCAAAATGTTCGAAGTATGGAAGTACACACATAAAAGTAAGAATGAAACGCAAATGGAAGACATTCTGTGGGCACATTGTTGTGTTTGGACACCTTGCGACCCGAAGATATGTAGGAACAAACTTTCAAACTGTGGAAATGGGTGAACATAAAGAAGAATAAAATTTTGATTTTTCAACTGTGCTCACCACGTATGAATCCTCTAATGACTGAGCGATAGGATTGTGTGATACAAATGGAGGATGTGAAACTTGTAAAATAGATTGATTTTTAATGTGTGTGACAGGGTGACGAGGAGACTAGAAAGATTCAACACATTTCTGATAGGAAGTACAACTGACCTCAAGACTACGAGAACCTGACATAACCATCAGATTAGGCTAAACAACCTCAAAAACTTCGGGAAGTTCCAATTCAACAGAAGATGGATCATCAAAGATCAGCGGATTGGAAAGATTGATAGTGGAAAAATCAAAATCATGATAAAATGAATCAATGAAAAGACCACGACAGCTACGATAACAAGTTTCAAGATTACAAATAGAGGCATCCTCATGATCCGACAAATCGTAAAGAGGGGATGATGGAGAATGAGGAATTTCACCCTCTATATTTCTAGTAAGATGAGATGAGAGATTAGAAAGATCAAGGAAATCATATTTGTCCTCTCCATATTCAGATGAAAACCTGACATTCAATGTGTTCTAAGAATGATCGGAATCTAATTCTTCAAAAAAATTGACAAGGATGACAAGATCATGGAAAATGTCAGGATAACAAGGGAGTGGTGTGGAAGGAGAAGAATCATCCTTTATCACATATTCTTGTTCAAATATGGGCTCCCACACATAATCATTGTAAATAATATCAGAAGTTGGTTTCTCAGCACTAATTGCATCCAAAAATTGATCTTGATGAACATCAAATGAAGGATTCAAAACAGGTGAGCACAACAACTCAAAATCTGAAGGATCAAAGGAACCAAATGATGGAGGACGAGGAGATAACACTTCATCATAACCATCAGACTCACAGTCCAAACTTGCACTAAAATTATGAGTATGTGGGGTGGGGGAGGATGGTCGTAGATCAACAGATAAATTCTCAAATTCTCCCACCTCGACTTGCAAAATTAGAGTTGTTTGATGCGAAAGGGACAGACGATCACTTGGAACAACAACCTCATCCATCACAGATTTAGAAGCTCTAATACCGAGGTATGTTGGGAGATGTTTGAAATATTCGAGATCGTGCATATTTTCTGAAATGTAAACAAAATATAGGAATCTGTAAACCAAGAAAGACCAATCAACATCATCTTCTGGAAATTCATAACAAAAATGAATAAGGTGCTTTTCGCAAATTCAGAATTTTCTTACACAAAGTTTTACAACCATACATATCAAAGGCACAGAACAACTCTGTGATAAGGTGTTCGAAAGAGTGTATGGAGTCATTAGGCAATGTGTTACACCATTCTCATACGTGCCCTTCAAACATGAGAATGAACAACCTACAACCAACATCCTCATAGTGGATGTTGTGCTTCGTGCAAAAATCAAGAAAATGGGCAGTGTGCTCAAATAAGGTTGTTTCACCCTCACCATTGAATTTCAAATTTGACAAGTCATCAATAATTCTCACCGACACTTTCATATTTGTGTGTCTAGAAAAACATGTCAGGGTTATGATTTGGGGAGAAGTCATTAAATGAGTGCAGAAATTCAAAACAGACTTCAAGGGCTTAGCTTGTCATCTGGCCCTCCTTCTAACTCCATAAATTTTGATGGTGTTGGACCCACCTACATTCAGGGGATCTCCCTGATACGAAGTCCCAGCTAGACCTCACACCATTTGGAATAGGAGTCCCAACAATGGGTGGTAATTTTATGCCTTGATTGCGAAAACGCGCAGAGTGAAGTACGGTAACTTTGGTGAGAACAAGTGTGTGACCCTGCGGAAAGTCAAGTGCAATGCATGAAGGTTCCAACACAGGAAGGGAAAATAAAGTGTGCCCTTTGGAAGCCTGTAATAGTATGCAACTTGAAAGGAACACACAAGCATAATGAAATCACAAGATAATATGCAGAATAGCCCACAAGTTAATAGTGACGAATTAATACAACAACGCACATTCAATAAGGTTCATAGAAATTCAAACGAAATAGTTCATAAGTATACATGTAAGTTAAATAACATACATTGCAAATACAATAAGAATAGTCCTACTATATTCACAACATATTCATGAAAGTGTGTCGGCACTAAGTTTTATTATAAGTGAAAGTTACATTTATACATACACCATTGACAGACCACTAGCCCGAATAGTGGAACATTAATGCCAATAACCCCCGCTCCTCTAAAGAAGTATACTCGCTCTATGCTACGGAGAAGCCAAAGCTCTTCGAGATACTCCCAATCTCCTTCTAAGCCTAAGCCTAACCAAAATCTTGGCTCCCAAAATCTCCTTACATGAGTTATGAGGTTCTATTTATAGTAAGAGGGGGTGACTCTTCAACTCCCCTTTGTGACCTTTGGACGACCCTCATGTCTCTTCAACTTATTTCAAATGACTCATTACATTAATCATGACTCTTCACATTCCAATATTGACACTTGGAATTCCACTTACAACTTAATTACAAAACATATTACAATTTACACTTGTACCCATATAAGACAAAATAGGGTAGAGACAAATTGACAACCTAAAAAGACAAAACACTATGATGCTTGAGTTTGGGAGAACTCTAGCTCAATAACTTCTACATAATTCTTTGTGGCAACATATTGGTGCCAATCTTGATACTTTGCAATGACATTCCCAAACTGTGTGATGGTGGCTGGCTGGAAGCAGATTCTAGCCTCCATGGAATCCAGGTACAATCATCATGAACCAATTTCAACTTCCCTTTGAAGCATGAGCTACATTTTTCTAATTTGGAGAGGACCACCGATGTAGTTCTACATGTTCTTTCTATTCAACTCCAAATCTTCCTTGGTGGAAATATGTCTCAGTTTCTCCAAGTGCTCTTCGATCTCCTAACGAACCTGGTTCCTAGGCTTGGCTTTGATGATTGAGCCAACTGATGGGATCTTGTGTGTTTTCACCAAGACATCCAAACTACTGAATAACCGTACATATGGGGCCTGAATGCTACCAATAAATGGGGCGAGCTGCTTGTTGTTCTGAATCAAAATCCAAACTCTCACTCTCTCCAACTCTGTCTGTGGCTTCATTTTCTTCACTAAGTCAAGTGGTGACCCTTTGTATCACATTATCCATTCTTGCACATAGGTAATGACATCTTGTATGTTCTTGAGAGTTTTAACAAAATATTTGCTCTGATTCCGTAGGCCATGCAAAAAAAAATTGATTTATGAACAATCACAAACTCCTCATAAAGGTTCCACATGGTTTCTCCAAGTGTTGATACTTAAGCAAGTATCACTTCACTCATCTCCTCCAAGTAGACCTACGTGGAAACTGCATTATATGCTGTTGCGCGAAGTTGTTCTACCTCTTGCCTGACAACCTGCAAGTTTCGTGCTAATTGCTCATTCTCAGCCATCAAATACTGAATGTTTGATCTTGCTGCACCTGCAAAGGCCAATTTGGCTTTGACAATGGCATTCAAATTCTTCTTGGTGTCTGTAGGTGATGCGTTATCATCTGAAAAATTCTTTCTCCGTGCTTGTACAATATTCTTTTGGAACTCGTCAAATGACAGATTATACACATCCATTATAGGATCATCATCAAGAGGGAAAACATCCCCTTCCTCGCTTGGGGATGACTTTGCCACTAGAGGTGGTGGAGACTGAATGGTGATCTGTGGTGAGCTCGACATCAGATCAACATCTTCATTATATGAATCTTGTTCCATCTCCATGCCTGTAACTTCAATCAAGTGCTCAATATGCTGAGTAAGCTCGTGATCCTACATCTGTTCACCTTCCTCCTTAACTGCTGGTTGTTTCTATTCTTACTCTTGAACCTGTATCAACATTGTTTCTCTTGCCATTACACCTTGCCTTTCTTCTTCTTCTTGCTTCTACTTCTCTTCTTGTTCTTTCCTCCTCTACTCTCGTTCTTCTTTTAGTTTCTATTCTGCTTCCTGTAACCTCTTCTTTTCTCCCTTCCTCCTCTCTGCTCTCTGTATCCTGTGCTTCCTCTTCCCCTTTAATGCTAAAGATAATTTCATAACAATCAGATCCGCTTTCATATTGCAACTTTGTTCTCCCGCTGGACTGTCATAAATATTTCTCTTTTCCTTGTCCTGCATGGATTGTTGCCTTCTGTTGCTATTTCTTCTGGAGTTTCTTCCCTCTGTGAAGTAGCCTGTGAAGTCCCTACTAAACTGATTGGCTCATGGTGTTTCAAGGCATTGTAGAAATTCCTCCAAGGGTCCTCCTTTGGCCAATGAAATGGCCCGCTGATCCACTAAAAGTGAATTCTCGCACTGTGGTATTTGCAAAGGAAGAGTGGGCCATGGTGCTTTCTTCTTCCTGGGAAAAGTTGTTGAGAACCTTGTATCAAGATGATACACTACTTCTTTCATGACAAGATTGTGGTAACATACCTTGGAAAAACATGTGGCGACTTCTCCCCACCAAAAGGTAAGGTGCCACCCGATGAGGCATACCAACATGCGATCTCTGTTATTGCCTCCATTGCTCCTCGTGACATGCACCAAGGTGGATCATCCTCAAAGACAAGCTTTTAAAGTAGGATTCTTTAATGGTCAGTTAGTTTTTCCATTACTCCCCAATGATTGCAAACCGAAAAGTAGCTTGCAATAAATATGCGCGACAATTTCTCATGGTGTCCATGTCCAGTTCATGCCAGGAAACTGACCATTAGAACAATTTTGAGGTCTAAAATGGGCCTCCTAAGAAAAATATGTACAAATAAAATAAAATTTATAAGAACCAATAGGATTCAAGATGATGATGTCAACCATAGGGGATGATTCACCATTTTTGGGGTAAAAAAGTAAAGATTAAAAAATAATAAAATAATAAAACTACTTTTTCTACTTGTATTTTCAACTTCTAAGGTTTTACTCAAATTTTTACTAAGAGCACTAGTTGGATGAAAAATTTTATTCCTCATCCAAGGAGTACCCATGTTGCATACTTTCGATGGACCCTGTTACACGAAAAATGAGAAATACATGAAAAAATGTGATTACAATCAAGTTTTTCATGTATTTCTCATTTTTCGTGTAGCAGGGTCTATCAAAAGTATGAAATATGGGTACTCCTTGATTGAGGAATCAAATTTGCATCCAACAAGTGTTCCTACTCGAAATTTGAGTAAACTCATAGGGAGATAAGTTGAAAATACGAGTTGAAAAAGTAGTTTTTTTTTGTTTTTACTTGTAAAATTTGATGATGTAATCTAATATTATTTTATTATTTCCACTATTATTTTATAATTTCCTTAGGAGGCCCATTTTAGACCACAAAATTCCCCTAAATGATGTTGTGCACAAATTTCATCTAGTAAATATGCATACATATAAAACCTTTCTTGCTCACCCACGGGAGGAATTTGAGCTTGTGCTGCATGGGCTCTCAACTATCGAGCCAACAAATCTGACTAGTTGAACGACTTCCCCTCATTCACAACATGGTTCAATAAGACTTCCCACCCTTCAATAAAGGTTTGCATGCTCTGCTGCCCATGGATTCTGCAAGCTAAGATAACCTAGAGCTGGTAGGCCTTCCTAAGGGACTTTGTCTTATATGAATGGGTGGGTGTCTGTCAAAAATTCAATGGCTCTTTCACCTAACCTTTGACAATATCTCTTGTATTGACATAGCTATTGCTGGCATAGAAAAATGAGTCCATGATATTTACTAGCTCAAGCAAGTGATACATGCTTTGATAATCTTATGCCCGAAAGGTAGCAAGATTTTGTCCGCTGGAACTGCTCAATGTCATGGTCTTCTCATCAATGTGTGAAACAATCCAACTGATGAAATTTACACATGGGAAGGATGGATATATGCATGCAACCTTGTGTAGTCATGACTTCCGGATACTAAGATAAATTTGTCGGTCCTCAAGATCTTTCCCAAGGCTCTTTGCTGAAAGAGCTTCATTAACTTGCTTCCATGTTAGTGTTGACCCATTTTCTATAAAAAGTTGAGTGTCCACATACACTGGAAAGTATATTGGTGTTTCCTTAACTAATTCTCTAGTACTACTTTTAGTGGTATCTTCCGAAGTAGATCTCTTTGGTGCCATGATAACAATGAATGTTGGAGAGAAGTGCTTCACATGTGTGGTACCCGTGGGACAAAAATGACACTCATGGCAATAAAACATTAGCTCTTTTAAATCTACCTTCAAATCATGATCAAGTAGTAAACTGAGAAAATGATAAGAGGGACTACACAATTTTCATCAACAAGCAGGGGAGACTGGCTGTGGGAATTGCACACTATGCAGTCCCAACAACCAAGGGTGCAACCTAAGGCTTGAGACTGCGCAATGCGTAGTTTAGCCTTGCAAATACTAGGAGAGATTGCGCATTGCACAATCTCATTAGGCAAGGTGTCAGGATGATCCCTAGAAATGCGTAATGCAAAGTTGGCTCAGCTTGTACTATGCATTTCATAGTTCTAGAGGCTAAGCTCTCGGCTTGAGCCTTAGGATGATGTAGTGCCCAATTGCACAAGGAAAAATCTGGTCATGGAAGGTGCAGATCTGCCTGGTGGAAGTGCGAAAAACGAGCAGAACTCACTAATGATGTGAGATTGAGTGAAAAAGTGACTAATTTTGAATGAATCAATGTAGATCAAGTGTAGAAAATGATCAAATAGAAGGATAATCAAGTATGTGAGGAGAGTCGCCGCAATGAAACCCATCTTTGTAAAAATAAGAAAATTGATGCGACACTTGCGAAAGGTGAACAACAACTTAGAAAAACACTTCTAGAAGCTAAAATAAGTTGAAATTCCAACAACCATGAAGATAAATAAGAAAAACAACACTCACACAAGAAAAATGCCAAAAAGCAACAGAAAAAGAGGCAAAAGATGACAAAAGTGAAACTCACACGGAAAAGCGACGACCACCTCACCGAAGGTTCCTTGATCTCCTTGGTAATGCTAGAGCTCCAAGATTGAATGTGAAAATGAGCTCTAGAGTTGTCAATTAAATAGATTTGAGAGAATTAAGGTTTATTATGCGCATGCCTAAAAGCAAGGAAAAAACGACACTTGGTGGAAATTTCTAAAAATAGTGAAAGTGCCTCCTGTGGGATACTAATAATAGATCCCTATTTTTTTAGGGATGTTTTTTTCTTTTTAGCATTTTTAATTTTTTCTTTTTTGGGGAAACTTTCCATGCACACTTCCGGGAAAGACTGCACAATTCTGGGGAACTAGGCAATTTTTCTGACTCAGTGCATTGCGCAGTTTCTAAGTTCAGTGATGGATTGCGTAGTTTCTAGGCTAACTTTCATGACTACGAAATTTACGATCTCAAGGTTGACTTCCAGTGTGAACTGCGTAATTCCAATCATCTAGGCTACCTTACCACAATGATTACGTAGTTTCTAGAGGCAAGCCGAGAACTGTTGTAAGGCCAAGTCGAGAGATCAACTTGTGACTTAGAAATATTAGTTAAATGTGGAAACAAGAAAACACAAGCACACATGAAAAAGATAAGTCTCAGTCAAAACATGAATACCTTAATTAGTGCAAGATAATCTCCTGTGGATAGGAAGGAAGGCTCCAAAATCAAAGCATAGGTGAAATTTTGGAGGGTGGTTGTAGGCACTACAACACTGGCGACACACTGTTAGAAATCCAACTCTCTGTATGGATCTTGTCTCATGAAAAGTAGTTCTAAATCTTCCGGAAGTATTGTTCAGTTCATTGACTATCACGTCTTCTTCACTTAGACTGAGTTAAAGATATAGTCCCTACCATTCTCTTTATCGGTAGCACACATACCAAGCCAAGTCAGACTGAGTTCTTTCGATTGGGGATGAGGATTATATAAATACACAAGTAAAATAAAATGTCAGAGTCTTAGTTTTCATCTCTGGTGTTTCTCTACTACTAGCAGGCTTGGACAGTACCCCAACGGAGTCACTTCAAGAACAAAAGCATCGTTCCACTACTAGTGAGCCTGGACAGTACCCAGGTGGAGTTGCGTGCTTCACCTCTTTGTGTAGGAAGCCTTTCTCTTCTTTTTCTATTTATTTCATTTTTAATTTTTATTTACTCAAAGAACTATGCATAAGTACTTATTTATTTCATGGGGTGGAAGAGGGATCTCGACTTATTGAGAGAATAAGAGGTTGTCCCTTTAGAGAAGGATATTTGTATACACCTTTGACATACTTGTTAAGGTTTTACTCCCCTCCCTACTCTACTCAACTTAGTTGAAAAGTATTAACCGAAAAATAGAAGACCGATTAGAGTAGGTGGTACTGGTTAAAAGTGAAAGCATCATGATTTCAATGTGACTTTCTCTGAAAGGAACGTATTTTCCATCAGAGTATCATCGACTAAAATAAATTCAAGATTCACATAAAGAGAGGGATTAGACAAATAACCAAGCATTGATAGTAGTACAACTTCCTCTTGGATTTCACCCTGCTTGTCTAATAAGCCGAACACGGTCTCACGCGGAAGCTATCTTATAACTGAAAAGAAAACAAATAAAGGAAAAAAATGGATCAGAAAGAAAATAAATAAAAGTAATACAAAGAAAAAACTAAGAAAAGAAAAATAACTACTCCTACTCCTAACCTAATTAAAGCATACACCAAACTCATGTGAAGTGATACTTCCAATGCAACCACAGATAAAAAAAAACGATAGGACAATGCAAACCAAAATGTTCGAAGTTTGGAAGTACACGTAGAAAATTAAGAATGAAATGCACATGGAAGAAATTCTACGAATGTATTGTGGTGTTTGGACACACTATGACCTGAAGACATACAGGAACAAACTTTTGAACTGCGGAAATAGGCGAACATAAAAAAAGAAGAAATTTTATTTTTTGTAACCATGTTCACGTATGACTCCTCCAATGATTGAGCAATATGATCGTGTGATACTGATGGAGGATGAGAAAGTTATAAAACAAATTGATTTTCAGTGTGTGTGATAGGGTGATAAGGATACTGGAAAGATTCAACACATTTATGATCGGAAGTGCAACTGGCCTCAAGACTATGAGAACCTGACATAACCATCAGCTCATGTTGAAGTGCCTCAACAACTTGGGCAAGTTCTAATTCAATAGAATATGGATCATCAGAAATCAGTGGCTTAGATAGATCAATAGTGGAAAAATCAAAATCATGATCAAATGAATCAATTAAAAGATCACGACAACCATGATCAGAAAGTTCAAGATTACAGACATAGGAATCCTCATGATCTAATGAAACTTAAAGAGGGGATGATGGAGAATGAGAAATTTCACCCTCTATATTTCCTGAAAGATGAGATGAGAGATTAGAAAGATCAGGGAAAACAGATTTGTCCTCTCCTCATTCGGATGAAAAAATTACATTCCACGTGTTCTGAGAATGATCAGAAACTGTTTCTTCACAAGATTTGACAGGGATGATAGGATTGTGGAAAATGTCAAGACAATGAGGGAGAGGTGCGGAAGGAGAAGAATCATCATTTATCCCAGATTCTTATTCAGTTGTGGGCTCCCACACATAATATTCATAAATAATATCGCATGTTGGTTACTCGACACCAACTCCATCAAAAACTTGATCCTCATGAACATCAAAATAAGGATTCAAAATAGGTGAACACAAGAGCTCACAATCTGGAGGATCAAAGGAGCCAAATGGTGTAGGATGAGGAGATAAATCTTGATTGTAATCATCTGAATCACAGTACAAACCTACGCTGAAATTCTGAGTATGTGGGGTGGGGGAAGATGGTGGTAGATCAGCAGATGAATTCTCAAATCCACCTCAACCTGTGGAATTGAAGTTTTTTGATGAGAAAGGGGTGTAGGGTCACTTGGAACAACAACCTCATCCGTCGCAGATTTAGAAGATTTAATACCAAGGTATATGGGAGAGGTTCGAAAGATTTGAGCTCATGCAGAATTTATAAAACGTGAACAAGATATAGGAATCTATCAACCAAGAAATTCAAAGAAAAAATGAATAAAACGATTATGAATATCCTGGATGGATTCATCAAGTGCTTTTTGCAAATTCAAAATTTTATTGCAAGTTTTACGATCATACATATCAAAGGCATGGAACAACTCAGTGGCAAGGTGTTTGAAAAAACATATGGAGTCATTAGGCAATGTGTTTCACCATTCTTGTACACTCCCTTTGAACATGAGAATGAAAAACCTATAGCCAACATCCTCATAGTGGATGTTGTGCTTTGTGTAGAAATCAAGAAAATGGGTGGTGTCCTCAAATAAGGTTGTTTCACCCTCACCACTGAATTTCAAATTTTTCAAGTCAACAATAATTCTCGCCAACGCTTTCAGATTTGCGTGTCTAGAAAAACATGTCGGGGTTATGATTTGGGGAGAAGTCATTAAATGAGTGCATAAATTCAAAGCAGACTTCAAGGGATCAACTTGTCATCTGTCCCTCCTTCTAGCACCAGCAATGTTGATAGTGTTGGACCGGACAACATTCAGGGGATCTCCCCGATATGAAGTCCCAACTAAACCTCACACATTTTGGGGTAGGAGTCCCAACAGTGGGTAGTACTGTTATGCCTTAATTGCGAAAAAATGCAGAGTGAAGTACGATAACTTTGGTGAGAGAAAGTGTGTGACCATGCAAGAAGTCAAATGTGATGCATGAAGGTTCCAACAAACAAAGGGAAAAGGAAGAGCAACCCTTGGAAGCCTGTAATAGTACGCAACTTGAAAGGAACACATGAGCATAATGACATCACAAGATAATATGTAGAATAGTCCATAAGTTAACAATGATGAATTAATACAACATCACACATTCAACAAGATTCATAGAAATGAAAACGAAATAGTTCATAAGCATAAGTGTAAGTTAAATAACATACATTGAAAATACAACAAGAATAGTCCTACTATATTCATAACATATGCATGAAAGTGTGTCGACTCTGAGTTTTATTATAAGTGAAAGTTCCATTCATACATACCACATTGAGAGACCACTAGCCCTAATAGTAGAACATTAAAGTCAACAACACCTGCTCCCCCAAAGAAGTATACTTGCTCTACGCTACAGAGAAGCCAAGGCTCTTCCAAATACTCCCAAGCTCCTTCTAAGCCTAAGCCTAGAAAAAATATTGGATCCCAAAATCCCCTTAAATGAGTTAAGAGATTCTATTTATAACAAGGGGGGTGAATCTTCAATGCCCCTTTGTGACCTTTGGACTACCCTCATGACTCTTCACAGTCCAATATTGACACTTGTAATTTCACTTACAACATAATTATAAATAATATTACAATTTACACTTGTACCCATATAAGACAAAATAGGGTAGAGACAACTTGATTACCTAACAATACATAATAATATGATCCTTGAGTTTAGGAGAAATATAGCTCAACAACTTCTACTTGAAGCTTCATGGTAACATATTGGTACCAAGCTTGATAATGTGCGATGACATCCCCAAACTGCATGATGGTGTCTGGCTGGAAGTAGAATCTAGCCTCCATGAAATCCGGGTACAATAACTTGGAACCTGTTTCAACTTCCCTCTGAAGCATGAGAAACATTGTTCTAATTTGGAGTGTCACAAGGAATAAGTCGATCTTGCGGACAAGATAGACCTTCCTAGAATCTAAAGAAGACCTAATGACAAGCAAACCAATCACACACTATCTTTCTCTAAATATGCCTTTATAAACAAAGGCAAACAAGTGTTTTAGGCCTACCTTGGGTCCAACGCAAGTTTGTGGAAGCCTCGCTCTTTCGATCCAAATGAGCTCCCTTGTCACGAATCTACAAACACAAACAAGCAAACAAATTAAATAGCACCTGAAAAGCCAATATCATAAAACATATTTAACATGAAAGTCAAGGAATTCATGAAACAAATGACATGAGACAATTTGTTGAGAAAAATGAGTTTAATTGTATTAATTCAAATCAAGAAGAACTTTACAACCTGTGCCTTGACACTGTACAAGCTCCTCCCAGGGTCTAGCAAGAAGTCTCCTCTACTTTGACAAGTTTCACTCTCTTCCCAATGAAGCCAAAAAGGTATGTGATCTCTCCTCTCAAGCTTAACTAGGAAGTCTTAATTTCACCAGCATTTACCCTAAAAAATGTTCAGCTTCTAACCTCCCCAGCAACTAGCCCAATGCCTGAATTTATAGTGCAATGGAGGGAAGTTACTAGGTCCTCCTTCAAAGGGATAAAGCCCTCCTTCAA
Source organism: Pinus tabuliformis (assembly GCA_031772625.1). Lineage (NCBI taxonomy): Eukaryota > Viridiplantae > Streptophyta > Pinopsida > Pinales > Pinaceae > Pinus > Pinus tabuliformis. The sequence goes on along the minus strand of CM062820.1, from coordinate 867,839,449 downwards.
AGGGATAGCTCCTCTCATCAAGGGATTAGCTCCTTCTCTTTTGGGATGCATGAACCACCTAAGAGCGGCCAATCCACGTCAAAATTCCTTCTAGAATCATCTAGAATTAACCCAAAGTGAGTTTTTTAGAATAAACTTGCGCCTTTTTGACTTTCACAGGGGTCCGCACCCACACCTTTAGGGATAGAGCGGGCAGGTCCGCAGTTTTTGTAAACAGAAGGTGTGGGACCACAGGTAACAATGAGAGAAAGTGCGGAACCAGAGTTTTATTGATTTTCAATGTCTTTCTCTCAATTTCAAAGCTTGACTTGAAGAGTTGAGGTCTGAGACTTGCTTAGGAGGACAGTACAAGTGATGATAGACCCATATTGACTGCAAATAATCATGGTGACGATATTTTTGTGTAACAGATTGCCCCTTAGAGTGCGAAGTCTGTAGTAGATGAGGATTTCATTTATCATTTAGGAAGAGTGAAGTACTTTATCGTTTCGAGGATCATCTTGTGGAGAGCCCGGTTGGAACCTGTAAAAACATTCAATGCAAGATATATATATATATATGAGATCATATCATCACTGAGGTAGGCATTCCCATAATCAGATCAAAAATGACTTAGAAAACTAACTACTGCTCTGATATAGGAATGATCTTGTAATACATCACAAGTATAGACTCATGTGGACACAGTATGGACACAACCATCTGTTTATGAATAGTCCATTATATAATGAATACAAAATTCCTCGCAGCCTGGATTGTGGAAACTAGATCCAAGGTCTTCATTTCTACTTCCCGAAACAATACGATTCTATCCATGCGAATGAATGTGTTGATGTCGAACATGGTAGAAACCACTTGATTACCAGTCAATGATGTAAACTATTAACAAGTGTGAGAGAAAACACCAGTGATGTGAATGGTTCTCAAAGTACCCAGTATAATCCATGAGATGTGAATAAATGTGTTGATGTCGAACATGTCACGGAATCCTTTGATCAAATGTCAATGATGCAACCTGTCGTTAAAGGCGAGAAACCTGCCATTGAGGCATGCAGGTCCCAAGGTATTGATGATTTCTAGATCATCTTTCTAGATAATGAGCCGAAGTCGATAGAAAGCGATCCGTCCCAGGAAAGCCCACAACACGAAATCATAGATCAAGTTGAAGAAATTTAGTTGCAAGGACTGACTCAGGGATGGTCAAGATGGATGACAAATATTTTGCAGATGAATGGCTTATTGGCAGTGACCTCTTGAACACGTAACGACACAACAGATGGCTTGGTGACAATTGACCCAAAGTTAATACCCAGAAACCAACTGAAGACTTTCAATGTGGTTTGATCAACTGTTAGGTAAAGGATTTCCCAACCCAGGTGAATAAAAGTGTCATGTTCAAGAGTGGTTACAAAGTATGACAAACAGGCTCATTTTTCTCTCTTTTCCCCCACCATTTCTGGCAAGTACCTCTTTATTTTTGACAAGCTTGAGGAGGATAACATTTGTTTGATTATAAGCTCATCCTTCAGATGAGTCCAACTTAGTTTAAATTCGAACCCTAAGAAGGAGTGGTTCGTTCCTGTTTGTAATTGAACAGGTCCTTTACTGTGAAATTTTAACGAGTCCAATATAGGAGAAACTCGGTGTTTTTCAATTTTAGAGAGTTTGAAAAACTTAAGAAGACTCCAGGGTTGACCTTTTTCATAAATTTGTGTCTCCCAAGCCCGAAAAAGTATAAAATAATACTTGAGAGAACTGCTTGATCTTTATGACCAAGGAGTACTTTTCGTAATTAGTGCCTCTGATCCGAAAAAGTAAAAAAGTGATCAACGACACGTCGTTTTATAACCAGTATCAAATTTGAAACGACAAAAATCTGGCAATCTTTTCATGTTTTTACGGTCAGAAAAGAGTTGTAAGTGAACCATCTTTTAGTTCCGTTTTAACGAGTTTAAAAGAAAAACTCGGTAATCTTTTCATGTTTCAGGAGTCAGCAAAGAGCTTAAAGGTGACTCTAAATGTTTTTTCGTCGAAAATGATAGATTTCCCCTGAATAATCCGTTATCCTGAACAAAAACGCAAACATTACTCATACCTGTTTGAAATGAATAAAAATGTTGCAAAAACACCTTTCCTAAGTGAAACTTAAACAAATTTGCAATTTATTTACTCAAAAAACTTATAAAAAGGGCTTTCGTCAATTCATTTTTACCATTTGAGTTTTGGGTGAGAAAATAGTGCTTTCGTTCAGAAAACTTCCCGTGAAGATTGCAGAAAATCCAACCGTCGGAATCGAACGCCATCTTCTCCAGGTAATCCACATCGACCCACTCTTCATTTTTAACCGTTTCATTTTTTTGTTTTAGGCTTTTATTTCATTTTTTTGGAGGGCTTTTAGGCTTAAAACCCGCGCGCGGGGGCCCGCAGGTGTAACACTGCCAGCTCGCGGACCCCGACTTTTTATCAATGGGGAAAAGGTCAAGGGTCTGCACCTTCCATGTAGGCAAGGTGCGGACCCACGCACTGTGTCTAACCCAGAGGGTGCAGTCCCCGCCGCAAGGGTTTTTAACCCAAAAATTCTCAAATTTGGCCCAAACAAATTAATTTCTAGCATTCTAATTTATCTTTTTACTTGATGCAGAGAGTACATCATGCTAGATTGGCGTGAACGAGAGCATGAGGACGTGGATCTAGCCGCGTTGAATCACCAACCTTCGATCGATGCATTGAAGGCCTGCGGCTTGTACAAATTCTGGGCCATACCTGGCATGAGGGCCCAGGTGGATTTCTTACAGTGGCTGGTTGACAGATGGAGCATACAGGACCAGTGCTTCTTCATTGGTGGCCACCAGCTCGAAATCGAACCGGCAGATATATATTTCTTGACTGGTTTGCCAAAGAGAGGCGAAGAATTGACTCTATTCGGGGCTAGGCCAGGTGGCCAGTCTGTCAATAGCCTCTGGCTAGAGTTCTGCAACAGCCAGGCTAGAGACAAAGGGATAGACATAAAAACCATATCCCTTCCTGAACTCATGCTGATCACGTTTACTGTCACCAGGATTTGTGGGAGTGCCGCATTACATGTTGCCACCGGATCCCAAATGCGGATGGCAGTTGACTGCTTTCGAGGCACCATCTTCAACTGGTGCGATGCTGTGTTGGCCAATGTGAAAGGCCAACTGACCAGAGCCAAGAACGAAAAACTAAAGACCTTTGGTTATGGGGCTTTGGTTGTGAGCTTTGGTCTGGAGAGGGTTCCCATGTTGATCCCGCAACACCTTACTGTTGGAGCTGGGCTTCCTCGAGAGCCCAAACTGATGCGATGGGTCGTAGTTATGGCCCGTCATCCGAACAAGGGGACAGAGGTTGTTCGATTCAAACCTGAGTATTTCTAGTGGTTGGAAAACCAGGTTTTTTCTATTCAAGACTTCCCTTACGCTGGGGTAGATTTTCGTGGTGACCCAGACATGGCTCTTCCACCAGGAGAGCAATGGGATGACTCAGGTAAAATTATTTTCAACATTTTTCCTATTTTAATAATTTATTTTTATTTTTATTTTTATTTATTTATTTATTTTTTATTTTTTTTCGTCCCAAAACTGATAGTAAAAGTTTCAAATGCAGATGTGGGTCCACAGTGACCAGCCGCTCTCCGGCCTTACGAGAGGAAACAACCAGTTGCAGCCGCACCAGCCCCACAGGATGAATCATCAGAGGTTTTGGTCGAGTTGGAGAGTCATCTAGAGCGCTTGAAAGAAGATATTCCGGAGACCACCATAGATGACATTCCTCATCGACTTCAGCACTATGTGATTGGGGTCCCAGGACCTTTTAGGAGGTTCCTTTGCAAGGTGGCCCATGTAGTGGTTTCTTATCGAGATCATCACCAGTGATAGGATGATCGCTTATTGTGGGCACATATGACATTTTTGTTTTTTGTACTTATCATTTTTGCCAATCATAAGGTGTTTTTCAACCTATGATCGAGGACGATGTATTTTTTGACACACTCCTATATATATATCACTATTACCAACTTATCTTGTAAATCATGCTATGGAATGGTTTTAAATTTACATGTATGATTATTGCAAATGTCTACTTAACATTCGAGAAGCAATTGCATCCATTAATGTATTTAAATATCTTGGAATATGCTGATATTCAATATAATCAAATTCACGTTCCAAGAGATGCACTCTCAAAAATAATCTCAATAACACTGGATTTCTAATGGCATACACTCTATTAAGCTGTAATACAACGAGTTCAGAATCTAACCTCACTATGAAACTCCGAATCCCAAATGAAATAGATTCAGATAATAACTCAATCACTGCATTATACTCGGCAATGTTGTTCGTTGTTTGACCGAGGCTTACCCCATGCATAGATACCAACTCGTCAGAGGGCGAATAGATAACCCAAGCTGTGGAAGAAATGTTCCGTGTATTAAGACAAACACCATCAGTGAAACCAATGTATGTTTGGAGAGGCATCGACATCTGCAATGTCAAGAGTAAAACCAAGATAAGCAGGAATAATGACGAAAAACACTCTCTAAGCTAAGCACACTTTTTAAATGAAAACAAACCAGCTAGAAAGAAAAACTATCCTAACTAAAAATCTCCATACCCATTCTTTAAGCATAATACCTCTTCAGGTAAAGACCATTTCTGGGTTTACCTAAAGAGTCCCCGTCAAAGTCTACCAATTCATAGGCCCCTTTTGCTAGCTTTCGCTTGACAAAATAGGGACCATGCCACATAGGAACGAATTTTCCAGCGCCTAATTTATCATTAGCTTGATCGTAAACTAAGACTAGATCTCCTTCCGAAAAATTTCGAGGGGTCACATTTCGATCATACTGAGCTTTCATACGTTTTGCGTGAGTCTTGATCACCAATGCAGCATCACATCGATTCTCATCTAATTGAGCCAAGTATAACAAACTCTTTTCCTCTTCGGAAGTGGCTGGAAGTAAATTGATGGCCATTTGCAATGACGGGATTTCGCATTCAATGGGTAACACAGCTTCCAGACCATAAACTAGTTGGAAAGGAGTGAACCCTGTTGATGTTTTTACTGAAGTTCGATACGCCCAAAGCGCTGAAAATAGCATGTTATGCCAATTCGACTGATGAATCCCAATGATTCGTCGGATCATGATGACTAAGACTTTGTTGATGGATTCAACCAGACCATTAGCTTGTGGATAATAAGGAGTTGAACTATCGTGACGTAAACCAAGCTGGCCTGTAAGTTCGGTCATCATAACGTTTCAAAAATGACGCCCATGATCAGTGATAATTTCTTGTGGGACACCAAACCTAGCAATTATATGATTGAATACGAAAATTGTAGCTGTCTTGTCGTCTGCCTCAAATGTAGGCATCGCCTCGGCCCACTTGGTAAAATAATCTACCGCAAGGATGATATACGCATTCCCCCCGGCCGAGTGAGGGTTACATGTAATAAAATCGATACCCCATTTGGAAAAAGGACCAATGGCAATTATAGGGTGGAGAGGAGTAGGTGGAACGCACATCTTTCGATAAAAAATTTGGCAGTTGTGGCATTTTCGGACCGCAGTAATACAATCTTTAAACAAAGACGGCCAGAAGTAGCCAGCGCGCAATATTTTTTGGGCTGTGGCATACCCAGAAATATGACTGCCACACGCTCCAGAGTGACAGTCATTTAGAACCCTTTCAGCTTCCTCGTGATTTAAACAACGTCGAAAAACAGAGTCCGCCCCACGGCGATAAAGAGTATCTCCAATAATCCTGAATTGTTGGGACTGGAATCGTATTTTCCGACGTTCTGACCTTGAAATTTCTGGCCGAAAGGATTGGGTCTGGAGATAAACAATGATATCCCCATACCATGGATCTAAAGTGCTGATTAGAAACAATGATTCGTCCGCAATGGGCTCCTTCACCACAGTTTCCGTATCAGTACACAGGAAATCACACATTAACTCTGCAAAAAATAAAGATTTCTTAGACTTAGATTTCTCAAATTCTAAGTCGAACTCCTGCAGGATAACAATCCATTTAGAGTACTTTCCCCCTAGCAATTGCTTGGTCAAAATGTAGATCATATGGTTGCAATCCGAAGTTACTGTAGTTTTACGTAGTAAAATGTAGTGACGAAAACGTTGGACAACTTGAACAGCTGCCAATGCCAATTTCTCCACATGTGAGTATTTTAGCTCAGTTGGATTTAAAGTTCTACTAAGGTAATATATCACATGTTCAGTTGCGAATTCATCTTCCTGAACTAAGACCATTCCAATGGTGGAATGAGAGGCGGTGAGATACAAGAAGTAATCCTGGTTGTAGTTGGGAGGATGCAATAACGGTGCATGGGTCAACGCGTGTTTGAGTGCATCAAAAAATTTCTGAGCTATCTCATCCCAATAGAATGGAGTATTCTGTTTCAACAACCGGGTAAAACCCTTTGTAACCTCGGCGTAGTTAGGAATGAATCATCGTAAAAAGTTTGCTTTCCCTTGCAAACTTTGGAGTTGGTGAAGATTCGAAGGAGGAGGCAATTTGACAATAGCTTTGACCTTTGAGGGATCGACGCGAATGCCGGCTTTCGAAACAACAAACCCCAGCAATCGTCCCGTTTCTATACAGAAAACACATTTGTGTGGATTCAACCGAATCCGATAATGCCTACACCTCATAAAGATTGCTCGTAAAGGGACGAGGTGATCAGCTCGATGTAATGAATGAGCAGGCAAGTCATCGAGATAGGGTTGCACAATGTGCTTGATGTCATGAAACGCATAAGACATGGCCATTTCAAAAGTTGCTCCGGCATTCTTGAGTCCAAAAGGTAATTTGCAGTAAGAAAATGTCCCCCATGGACAAATGAAAGCCGTTTTTGGTTGATCGGCAGGTAGAATATTGATTTGGTTGTATCCAGAAAAACCATCCATGAAGGAGAATATTTCGCTGCCGGCACAATCATCAATAATTTGATCGATATAGGGAGTTGAGTAATTGTCCTTTGGATAGGCTCGATTAATGTCCCTATAATCGATACATATTCTTATTGTCCCTTGCTTTTTTTTAACCGGAACAATATTCGATACTCAATCTGTTAACGGGATCGGATAAATGAAACCTGCTTTGAGTAATTTTTCAACTTCTGCTTTAATTGCAACAGCTTTTCTTGGGTGAATCTGACGCAAACGTTGCCGGACGGGTTTAGCGTCCGGGTAAGTCTTGATCTCATGAACAACAACTGCGGGATCAATTTCTGGCATTTCCTCATAGGACCAGGCAAACACGTCACGGAATTCCTGAAATAGGGCCTTATATATTTGAATTTCGTCATCTGCACACGAGGCACCTATATGAATGTTTTCAACAATTCCAGGCTTAACCGAAATGTCAATAGGAATAGTTCGAGAGATGTTTCCCAAATTTAACTCTGAATCAGGATGTTTCATTGGATTCTGAGGTTCCTTGACATATTCAGTCGTAAAAATTGATGAAAAATCATTTTCAAAATGATCATTCTCGGGTAAAAACGAAGATCTGTGATGGAGATCTTCCCATGGTAAATCATCTACACATAGGATTTCATGAATTTGCTCATCAGAGTGAACAAGTTCAGAAAACGTGATTGAATCCGAGCTTGATGTGAAAAGTGATTCTTCACGGACCACATTCATTAAGTCAATTTCAGTTGAAGATGGGTCGGTAAACGATTGCACGGCCTCATACGCAATTTCATATGGACTCAAAGGCATGACATCACTAGATGAGTCTATCTCAGATTCAGAAAGAACGATCCAAGGATCATCATAAACAATGGTGTCTGACGTAATCATATGAATGGTTGCAAATGAAGATGATGCGTTGATCGGAAAAGGAAAAGTTCCCAGTAAACCGACATCTTTAACTAGTCCTACTCCAACATCCTTATATGGGATAGTCGTTTTACCGACATGCTGAATACTTTCAGAAGAGGCTGGGTCAGATGAAAAGTAAGCCAACTAGTCTATTGCTACGATCTTTCCATTATGAGGAAACTTTATAACCTGAAAGATTGATGAAACGACAGCTGTCATAGTGTAAGACCAACTTCGACCCAAGAGAAGGTTGTAATCTAGAGGGGCATCAACCACCTCCACATCTAGATTAACAGTTTTTCCTTCAACCCCTATAGGCAAATCCTGTAGAATGCCAAAAGGATGAAACCCATGGCCATCAAAGGCCTTAAGAATCTTCGGGGATTGATTTAGTGAAGGAGAACCAAGCGATCTCCAACACTGTATCAACATAATACACGTTGAGGCTCCCTCATCAATCACAGTCCGATGAATATGCCTGTTTTTGACTATCACTGGAATTTGGAAAGCCATTTGATGAGGTAAGCGTGGTGTACTATTTTCTAGATCGAAAATTATTAGGTTCGAGTCCTGAACGTCAACAGCTCCTATAGCCAACAAAAGTAATTTACGCTGTGCTGGACATGATTGCAGCACTTCCAAAGCCGACATTGCTAAGGGTGAAACAACTAAATCCTCAACAATGTTATAGTTCTGAGCCACTCTTGCATGTGGATTAAAAGCTGACTTTCGAAGTATACCCTTGGTGGGCGGTTTGATTACCAAATCTGGATTAGGTTTCTCGATCTGTAGTGGATCGGAACCGGGAGCTGAGGTTGATGGATTAGAATGAGAAGATTCTGCTTCTTTACCATCAACAGGACTTTTACTACCATAATCATGCGATCGAGTCGCAATCCTAACATGAGACATCATCAGTATGGGTTCTTCATTGGCACTCGAGGAAGAACCTATCATATTACTGTGTTGACTTGGAAAAGGATCCTTCAAAACAGCAGGCGTTTGGGAACCTTTGACAATCTTCGCAACCTCTGCACGATGAGGGCAGTCTCTTGTAAAATGTTTATCGTCACAAATGAGATAAGGATAACGAGGTTTGCGTTTTTCATCATTGGAATCCGATTTTTTAGGTTTCTCCTTTGAATTTTTGTCCGCTTTATTCTTCTTCTTCCCTTTCTTCTTCCCAACGGATTGTGATTTGGCTATAGATGACTCTACAACGTGAATATTGGCAGAAATCTCCGCGGAAGAATCTCCTGTCGGGGAATCAGGCAAGGTTATGATAGGAGAAGAATTCTTGGAAGACTTCTTCTTACTTTTAGTGTTAACCATACCAATCATACCATCGACGGCATGAGATCCCGAAGGAGCTGCAGTGATTTGATTTTGCTTGGGAAGATTGGGGATTTTATCGTGTAACGTACCTGACTGAGTATAGACCAAGTCAAGGTACTGTGCTTGAACAATTACTTGCTCCTCAGTAACAACTCCGGATTTAGCTACATCTTCAGTGATCTTTGGCAACAAAGACTTTACAAACCACTCAGCCAAAATCTGATCCGGAATAAAAACCTTCACTAAACGTCGTCGATGTCTCCATTCATGAATATGATCTAAAATGTAAGTGGACGTCGATTGCTTTAATGAAGTTAGTAACTCCGTGCCATTGTCATATCGGACTGGCAACTGAAAATGAGTTCAAAATGAAGTAGCTAACTGACTAAAATTATAAAAAGTGCCTCGCGGCAACTCAATGTACCACTTGGCCGCGAGACCAATTAGAGTGCGCTGGAAAAGTCTTAGATGGATTGAATCATCTGAAATGGAGTTAGACGCACACCAGAGGTGATAAGTCATCACATGGTTCGACGGGTCCTCTCCCGATTTACCTTCGAACTTAGGAATGTCACTAGGCAACTTATTCGGCATTGGTGGCCAAAATGGAAGATAATTAATGGGATCGTTCATTAGGCACGACAAGTCAGGCAAGTCCAAAGTTGCAATAAATGATAACTAACGATTAGGGTCCCTAAAACTCTGGGTCACGAGACCAGCCCCAGGAGGAGGATATCCAAGATAACTAGGAATAGGGATTGCATTTGGGATATTGTATCCTCCCGGAAAACCAGGATTAACTAGACTGTACTGGGCTTGTTGAGGTTGTTGATATGTGTACCCAGGGTACGGTTGATACTGATAGATTGGCTGCTGCACAGCAGGACCGAATTGGTACTATCCCTGGTACGGTTGATAAGTAAATTGTGGTTGACTTGTGACAACCATACTTGAACCAGGTTGTCCTACAGGCATCTGAACCAAAGTTTGAATCGTAGATCCAGACGGAGGTAAAGATGTCTGAGGAGTAGATACAGGAACAGTAGAAACCGGAGTTGTCGATACTCCGGAAGTAGGTGGGGTAGATTGAACAGATGTTGTGGCAGTTGCAGCAGTCGTTTGAGGCGGAGTACAAGGCGTACTAGGCCCAGGCTGAGAAACTACCGAAGGTACAGAAGTTTGAATATTAGACTGGATAGGCTGCTGGGGTGTACCAGAAACTAAGGGTTGCCCAGTTTGAGATGACAACTGTACATTTGGCTGCAACACCTGTTGAGTTTGCGATGGATCCCACACTACATTCATTCAGGGGTACGAACCCATAACAGGTTGAGAATATTGAGGACCATAACCGGGTTGAGGGTAGGATTGATAATTCGAAGGTACATTTCCCGTTCCTTCAACATATGATTGACCGGAGGGTGGTTGGAAACCTTAGTTCGAGTACTGACCTTGGGGTTGATACCCTTGAGGCACGTACTGATACTAGGGTTGACCTTGAGGTATAAATTGATACTGGGGTTGACCTTCGGGTACATATTGAGTCTGGGGTTGACCTTGAGGAATGTACTGTCCTGTAGGTATGTACTGTCCTTGAGGCTTCCCCCCAGACGCAAATTGGGTACCTTGAGGTTGCCCCCCAAGCGATAATTGAGGCTGCCCCTAGGCAGTAACTGACCACCTTGAGGTTGAGGATTGGGAATAGAACCTGACATCATGAGAATATCTTCTACGCTCAATGGCTTAGTACCATTGCTTCCAGTTAATAACCCTTGTTCAATGGGTTGAGGAGATGCTCCCGAAAATGTACCAGAAAGTGACTGATACCCAGAGGGAACAAAAGGACCGCCGTACAAAAAGGATTTTGGCGATTGAGTAAACATGGACAACTATCTTGACATATTTAACGGAGGATAATAACCTCTAGGTGTTGGGTGATAAGAAACACGAGGTGGTGAAAATCTTAACCCTGGGTTTTCTAAGAAATTAGTCAAAGAAAGATACCAAGCACTGCTCCTAGATGGACTGTAAAAAATTGATTCGCGCTCCCTTAGCTCAATAACAGGTTGATTTTCAGGGATAGGGATGCCTACTTCTTCTTCTAGAGTAGCAAGTTCTTCCATAGCTATAAGTCCAGAAGGAAGATCTTGGGTGATTATTCTTTCTACCCTAGGTGAACCAGGACCACTAGAAGCTGGAGAAGCAAACCTCGATGTCGGAGTAGCAGCAAATTCACTTTCAGGTTCGGATATTTCAGGTTCCTCACCTATATCACTAGTAGATGAAAAGCTACCAGTAACTTCGGAAACAGACATTGATTGTGGATTATAATCTGCTACTAAAGCTTCAAAATTAGGATGTACCACCAAAGAAGACTCTCCTTCTTCAGGTGACCCAACTCTACTGTCTCGAGGAGTTACAAGGACTTTCAACCCTTCAGGATGGCTCCGTGAAAACTCAGGAGGTTGTCCCCGAAGTCTACGGGACTTCCTCGGTAATTCAGCCACGGTTAAAAACTTTTAACTACTTCACACGCAAACAAAGTAAAATCTCAATGAAAACCACCTAAAGCCTCTAAAGAACCAAAAAAATTTGAATCACACGCCTAAAGAATCTAGGAGATCAAACACACACAAACAGTAACTTTCCGTACTGAAAACACTAGTTGGTGATGAAATCCAATGTCGCAGAGTTCAATACAGAAATGGCGGTTGGAACAGTTACCCGGGCAACCTGCTTAATGAATAGACTGACACAAGTTCCTCCACATAACCGTCTTGAGTGAAGAGAACCCCTCAAAAAATCCAAGTGAGTCTAGCCGACGTCTGCTCCAGGTACAGTGGGATCTTCCCACCACTGTCACCTTAGGAAGAGTCCTAAAGAATATGGCCACTAAGATTACCAACTGAAACAAATATACCTGGGGGAACAGTCTATGATCCGATACGCATGCAAGGGCAGAGTAGCAAGCTCAATCCCCTTAAAGGCTCCTTGACATAATCCAAGGTTTACCAACAAGTGACCCCAGGCTCCTCAACAATGGTTAATCCGAGGTTTACTGTTTTTAATATGTGAATATCTGGCGTCGTTCCCAATGAGGAAGGATTGATTCCCACACTGGTTCGGACACGATCTCGTGCTTCTCCTTTAAGAGGAGCTTTCCCAGAGCATAAAAGCAACAATTGGATTTCTTCCCTACCGTAAGATACAACTACTTGTTTGCTTTTACTCTCTTGGAGAGTTAATTACTCTCCTACTCCAAGACACTAGCCTAAGCTAAGTTGGTGTATCAGAGCCCTAGAAATAAAAATGTTACTAGATGAATTTTACTTTAAGCGTTATTTTTATTGGTTTTTGTTTAAGTCAAAAGGTGCGGAGATGAAACTCGTGGTATGAAGACTCGACTCAAAATCACTAAAAATGCACCTAAGATGATTTAAACAATCTTTTCCCTTCGATGAACTTCTAGCTAAGAAAGAGTTTGAGAATGCAAATACTTTGTAAACACAAATCTTTCTTAACAAACAAATTAAAAGAAGAGCTTTTGTCCTTTCCAATGCACTCAAAATGAGACAACTAGTTATTTTCACAAAAAATTTCCCTTTTCGTTTCAAAGCACTCAACCACTACAAAAAACAAACTTTTTCCAAAAGAGATTTTTTATTTTTTATAAAACACTCAAAACTATGGAAATGACTAACTTTGAGATCTATAAATTATAAAAACCTATTTGAAGTCAAAGCCTACAAGATGTCTTTTTTAAGGATGTTTTACTTAGCTAGATGTAAACTAAGGACCAATTTATGCAGAATCACAAATTAGTCAAAAACAACCAATTTTGTTTTCTTTTTAAAAATGAAAATCCAAACTTTTAAACACAAGCTTTTCGAAGTTTTGTAAAGAGAAAACACAAAGAGGATTCCTCAACAAGGGTAGATTTCATTAATGGTCAAACTCATAAGAAGACTAGTAGAAAGCAAGGCGATCTGAGGTCCCTACAACTTCTAAGCTCAGAGCTACTACAAGACCAAGATGAAAAACAAATCCAACCAGCAAAACTCCTAGGAATTTCACCTAAAACCCTAACACCAATGAAATCAACCTAAGGAAAGCTTTTGACAGGTTATATGTAGGTCTGGGTAGTGGATAATAACTTCTAAACAAAAACTAAGCTGACTAACAGAGGAAATCTTAGGTTTTTCAAAATTTTGACAGGGTCCGCAGGCCCACAGTTAACACAGGTGCGGTACTGCTCTGTGCTAAAAGCAAAAGTGCGGATAAGTACACACCGTGTCAAAAGGCTAGGGTGCGGTCCTCTCCCAAAGCTATGAAAAACGAAAAATAACCTTGGATCTACAATCTCTACCCAATTCCACACACAACAAGCCAAAAACAGAAACAAAAACACAGTTTCTCAGGTCAAAGTAAAAACAAGAAAAAAAATCAAGTCCCCAGCGGAGTCGCCATTTTGTCACACGGAATAAGTCGATCTTGCGGACAAGATAGACCTTCCTAGAATCTAAAGAAGACCTAATGACAAGCAAACCAATCACCCACTATCTTTCTCTAAATATGATTTTATAAACAAAGGCAAACAAGTGTTTTAGGCCTACCTTGGGTCCAACGCAAGTTTGTGGAAGCCTCGCTCTTTTGATCCAAATGAGCTCCCTTGTCGCGAATCTGCAAATACAAACAAGCAAACAAATTAAATAGCACCTGAAAAGGAAATATCATAAAACATATTTAACATGAAAGTCAAGGAATTCATGAAACAAATGACATGAGACAATTTGTTGAGAAAAATGAGTTTGATTGCATTAATTCAAATCAAGAAGAACTTTACAACCTGTGCCTTGACGCTGTACAAGCTACTCCCAGGGTCCAGCAAGAAGTCTCCTCTACTTTGACAAGTTTCACTCTCTTCCCAATGAAGCCAAAAAGGTATGTGATCTCTCTTCTCAAGCTTAACTAGGAAGTCTTAATTTCACCAGCATTTACCCTAAAAAATGTTCAACTTCTCACCTCCCCAGCAACTAGCCCAATACCTGAATTTATAGTGAAATGGAGGGAAGTTACTAGGTCCTCCTTCAAAGGGATAAAGCCCTCCTTCAAAGGGATAGCTCCTCTCATCAAGGGATTAGCTCCTTCTCTTTTGGGATGCATGAACCACCTAAGAGCGGCCCAAGGATAATTTTAGGGGCGAATGTTCACCCTTTGGCGAAATTAAGGGGTTTTAAATTTTTAGTGGGCGAATATTTTGTATCATAGTACATTTTTACAAATCACCTCAAATAGCCCACCTTATTTTAAGGGAGAGGGTAAAAAAGGTAAATTTAGCCCTTGAAATTAAGACTTACAACCTTCCATTCGTCCATTTTCAAGAATAGGTTTTATTTAAGTGAATCCATTCGCCCATTTTCAAGAATAGGTTTTATTTAAGTGAATCCTATGGGCCAAATACCATATTTATAAAAGAGGTATGGTAAATTAATAAAAATATAAATAAATGAGAGGTGTGGTAAATAAATAAAACATTTTTTATATTTACTCCTTAAGTCACCTTATATACATGTAAGGGTGTAAACAAATAAAAATATAAGTAAAGTGGAGGTATGGTAAATAAATAAAACGTCTTTTTATACTTACTCAAAAGGTATGGTAAATAAATAAAAATATAAATAAACTACACGTATCGTAAATAAATAAAACCTCTTTTTATATTTAGTACATAACCCTCGTTCTATTTATGAAGGCTCAAGAAAGAGGTTTTATTTAAGTGAATCCTATGGACCAAATACCATATTTGTAAAAGAGGTATGGTAAATTAATAAAAATATAAATAAACAAGAGGTGTGGTAAACAAATAAAACATTTTTTTTATTTACTCCATAAGTCACCTTATATTTACGAACACTCAAAAAATGGGTTATATTTAGGTGAAACCTATGGCCAAAATACTATGGGACAAATACATGGACTAGATTGTTATTAATACCATGCAAAAAAACATTATTAACCCTAATATTAGAATTAATAAAAATAAAAATGGCACATGGTATTGACCCATGGTATTCACCAAAATGGCACATGGTATTGACCCATGGTATTCACCAGGAATGTAGCCTATTTAAATGGGGGAATTAAACCAGCATGTAGCCTATGCTAAGATTCACTAGGACTTTACAAAGTTTTATTATTTAGTGAAAGACTCCCCAAGATCTTACAATATTTTATAATTGAGTAAAATATTCGCCATGCCTGGTGAGAGATTTGCCAAAAAATTATATATACATATTATATTATTGATAAAATCGCCTTCCATTTTTCCTATATACGATGGAGATTCGCCCATTTATTATATTATAAATTTAGGGGGGTTCTTAAAATTTTCCCTGGAGCGGCCAATCCACGTCAAAATTCCTTCTAGAATCATCTAAAATTAACCCAAAATGAGTTTTTTAGAATAAACTTCCGCCTTTTTTACTTTCACAGGGGTCCGCACCCACACCTTTAGGGACAGAGCGGGCAGGTCCGCAATTTTTGTAAACAGAAGGTGCGAGACCGCAGGTAACAGTGAGAGAAAGTGTGGAACTAGAGTTTTATTGATTTTCAATGTCTTTCTCTCAATTTCAAAGCTTGACTTGAAGAGCTGAGGTCTGAGACTTGCTTAGGAGGATAGTACAAGTGATGATAGACCCATACTGACTGCAAATAATCATGGTGACGATACTTTTGTGTAACATGGAGAGTACCACTGATGTAGTTTTGCATGTTATGTTTGTTCAACTCCAAATATTCCTGGGTGACAATCTGTCTCAGCTGCTCCAAGTACTCTTCGATCTCCTACCGACCCTGGGTCCTAGGTTTGGCTTTGGTGAGTGAGTCAACTGATGTGATTTTGTGAGTCAACTGGTGTGATCTACTTGTTGTTTTGAATAACCATCAAAACTCTTGCTCTCTCTAGCTCTGCCCGTGGCTTCATTTCTTCACTAAGTCAAGCGTTGACCCTTTGTATCACATTGTCCATTCTGGCACATAGGTAATGGAAAATTGTATGTTCTTGAGACTTTTAACAAAATATTTTCTCTGCTGTCGTAGTCCATGAAAATAAAAAAACGTTTTATGTATGGTCACAAACTCCTCATAGAGGTTCTGCATGGTTTATCTAAGTGTTGATACTTCAACAAGTATCGTTGCTGTCATCTCCTCCAAGTAAACTTGCATGGAAACTAGATTTTTTGCTACTGCACGAAGTTGGTTTTCCTCTTGCCTCAAAGCCTGCAATTTCTGTGCCAATTTCTCATTCTCGACCATAAAATACTGAATGTTTGATCCCGATGCACCTGCAAAGGCAAAGTTGGCTTCGATAACGACATTCAGATTCTTCTTGGTGTTCACCATTATCGCCCTTTATCTAAGGAATGCAGGTGATACATGATCATCCAGAAAATGTTTTCTCAGTGCTTGTACAATCTTCTTTTGGAACTCATAAAATGAGAGTTTGTACGCATCCATTACCAGATCATCATGAAGAGGTACAATATCCCCTTTCTTGCTCGGGGCTAGCTCTGCTATTGGAGGTGGTGGAGACTAAACGATGAACTAGGTTGTGCTCGGCATCAAATCAACATCTTCATTCCATGGCTCCTGTTCCATCTCCATTTTTGTAACTTCAATCAAGTGCTCAATCTGCTAAGAAATCTCCCGATCCTACATTTTTTCACCTTCCTCCTTGGCTTGGTTCTATTCCTTCTCCTCAAACTATATCAACGTTGTTTCTCCTAGAATTGTGCCTTGTCTTTCTTCTTCTTCCTACTTCTACTTCTCTTCTTGTTTGTTACTCCATCGCTCCTGTTCTTCCTTTAGTTTCTATTCTTCTTCTTGCAACTTTAGTTCTACTTCTTGAAACCTTTTCTTTTCTCTCTCTTCCTCCACTCTACTCTTTGTATCCTCTACTTCCTCTTTTCTTCTATTGCTAAAGCTTCTTTCATAACAATCGGATCCAATTTCATCGTGTAGTTTTGTTCTCCTCGTGGACTATTGACAATCTTCCTCTTTTCCTTGTCTTATATGGGATTACTGCCTTCTGCGGAGTAGCTTGTGAAGTCCTTGGTAAATTGACTGGATCATGAAGTTTGGAGACATTATAGCAATTCCTCCAAGGGTCCTTCTCTCGCCAATGAAATGCTCCAGTGATCCACTGAAAGTTAATTCTCATACAATGGTCTTTGCAAGTACTACAGGGATCATATAGATTAAAGTCTCAAGTACCAAATGAAAACCTCACTAAATCCTTTCCCTCGGTATTGGCAAATCTAAAGTTATTTATCTCGTATAATCCAATTTGCAAAGGAAGAGTGGGCTGTGGTGCTTTCTTATTCCCGTGCAAAGCTTCTAAAAACCCTGTGGCGAGATGATAAGCCACCTCTTTCATGACAATATTTTCGGTAGCATACCTTGGTAAAACATGTGGTAGCTTCTCTCCACCGAACACTCTAAGGACAGTGCCACCTGGTGAGGCATACTAATATTTGATCTTTGCTATTACATTCATTTCTCATCGTGACATGCAAGGTGGATTTTCTTCAAATATGAGCTTGTAAAGCAAGATGATGAAATGGTCAGTTAGTTTTTCCATTACTCCTCGATGACTGCAATATGAGAGCATCTTGCAATAGATATCCATGGAAGTTTCTCATGGTGTCCATGTCTAGTTCATGGTAGAAAACTGATGTTCTGCACATATTGCATCCATTAAATATGCATACATATAAAAACTTTCTTACTCACCCTCAGGAGAACTCCAGGCCTATGCTACATGGGCTCTCAATTGTCAAGCCAACAAATATGACCAGTTAAACTACTTCCCCTCATTCACAACCTAGTTTAATAAGACTGCCCACCCTTCAGGAAAGGTCTCCATGCTCTTTTGATCATGGATGCTACAATCTAAGATAACCAAGAGCTGGTAGACATTCTTGAGGGAATTTGTCTTATATGAATGGGTGGGTGTCTGTTGAAACTTATATGCATGGCATTTCTCATGGTGCCCATGTCCAGTTCATGGCAGGAAAGTGATGTTGTGCACATATTACATCTAGTAAATATGGAGACATATAAAACCTTGCTTTCTCACTGTTGGGAGGACTCTAGGCCTATGCTACATGGGATCTCAAATATTGAACCAACAAATCTGACCAGTTGAATGACTTCCCCTCATTCACAACCTAGTTCAATAAAACTTCTGACCCTTCAAGAAAGGTCTCTGTTCTCTGTTGACCATGGATCCCGCAAGCTAAGATAACCAAGAGTTGGTAGGCCTTCTTGAGGGACTTTGTCTTATATGAATTGGTGGGTGTCTATCAAAACTTTGATGTCTATTTCACCCAACCTTTGAAAATATCTCTTGTATTCACATAGCTATTGGTGGCATAAAAAAATGAGTCCATGAGCTTCACTAGATCACCCAAGTGATACATGTGCTGATAATCTTCTGCCCAAAAGGTAGCAAGCTTATGTCCGCTAGCACTACTCAATTTCACGATCTTCTCATCAATGTGTGAAAAAATACAGCTAATGACATCTGCACATGGGAAGGTTGGATATCTGCATGCAACCTTGTGTAGTCCTAACTGCCAGATACTAAGATAAACCTACCAATCCTCTAGATCTGCCTCAAGGATCTTTGCTGAAAGAGCTTCATTAACTTTTTTCCATGTTAGTGTTGACCCATTTTCTATAAACAATTGAGTGTCCACATCCACTGGAAAGTCTACTAGTGTTTTCTCAACTGCTTCCCCAATACTGCTTTCAGTGGTCTATTTTGAAGCATCTCTCTTTGGTGCCATGGTAACAATGACTGCTAGAGATAAGTGCTTCACAAGTGTGGTACTTGTGGGACAAAAAGGACACTCATGGAAAGCAAACATTAGCTCTTGCAAATATACCTTCAAAGCATGATTAAGCAGCAAGCCGGGCAACTAATAAGAGGGATTGCAAAGTTTTCATCAACAAGCAAGGGAGAATGGCTGTGGGAACTGCATACTATGCAGTCCCAATAGCCAAGGGTCTAGCTTGAGGCTTGACACTACACAATACACAGTTCAACTTGGGCAGAGATTGGGAGAGACTGCACATTGTGCAGTGTCAGTGCCCAACATGTCAAGCTAAGCTTTAGAACTACGCAATGCACATTTGGGCCAGCCTGTACTGCACATTATGCAATTCTAGAGGCTAAGCTCTCGACTTGAGCCTTAGGATTGGGTAGTGCCTAGTTGGGCAAGGAAAAATCTGGCCAAGGAAGTTGCAGATTTGCCTTGAGGAAGTATGGAAAATGAGCATAATTGAGTGATTATGTGAGATTGAGTGCAAATGACTAAGTATGAAGGAATCAATGTAGATCAAGTGCATAAATTGATCAAACAAAAGGAAAATCAAGTATGTGAGGAGAGTCGCCATCAATGCAAAAACAAGAAAACCGATGTGACACTTGTGAAAGGAAAATGACAACTTAGAACAACAATTTTACAAGCTAAAATAATCTGAAACACTAACAACAATGAAGAGAAATAAGCAAAACGTCACTCACACAAGCGAAACGACAAAAATCGACAGAAAAGAGGCAAAAGACGACAAAAGCAAAACTCATGTAGAAAAGAGATGACGACCACACTGAAGGTTTCTTGATGTCATTGAGAATGCTAGAGATCCAAGATCAAATGTGAAAATGATCTCTAGAGGCATCGATTAAATAGATTTGAGCAAATTAGGGTTTATGACGCGCATGCCTAAAATCAAGGAAAAAGAGACACTTGGCGGAAGTATATAAAAATAGTGAAAGTGCCTCCTTCAAGATACTAATAATAGATCCCTATTTTTAGGGATGCTTTTTTCTTTTTAGTCTTTTAATTTTTTGCTTTGCTGAGGAAGCTTCCCATGCATACCACTAGGAAAGACTACATAATTCTTGGGAACTAGGAAACTTTCTGGCTCAATGCACTGCATGGTTTATGAGTTCAGTGAGGGATTGTGCAATTTCTGGGCTCAGTGCTGGGATGCCTTCCATGACTTCACAGTTTCTGAGCTCAAGGCTGACTACGAATCTGAACAACACAATTCATATCATCAAGGCTGCTTGCCCTCAAGGATTGCGTAGTTTCTGGAGGTAAGCTGGGAACTATTGTAAGACCAAGTTGAGAGATCAAATTGTAACTTAGAAAGATCAGTTAAGTGTGGAAACAAGTAAACACAAGAACAAATGAAAAGGACAAGTATCAATCAAAAAATGAATACATGAATCAGTGCAAGATAAGCTCCTGTGGATAGGAAGGAAGGCTCTGAAGTCAAAGCATATGCGAAATTTTGGAGGGTAGTTGTAGCCTCTACAAAAAAATCACATAGGCTATGTAATTAAAACGTGGTTGTGGACATAGGGGTGGTGGGCCATGAGGTTATGGAGTAGAACCAGGCTGATATGCAAGATTTAGGTGAAGAATTAGATCAATAGGAAAAGAAATATTCAAGAGGAATAAAATTTCCTCCTTCTTTTGACTCTTTGGAGAACCAACTTCAACAAGTGACTTCTATTGGAATAGCTTGTGATAGACCACCATGATGACAAGAATGAACTCATCAGTTTCATGAATGATCTCCAATGTAACTAATAGCACAGGATGAACATATTTGTAGCTTTGCAACGAGGCTAAAAAATAATTCATGAGTGGTTGGATTGTATAGAAGGCATAATGAAACATATGGAGGGGAATGTCCATGAGATGTTTCTTCCTCCTTAGCCACCAAGCAATGGAATGAACAATCTATATCTGAGTAACCTATTAGATTATGGATGAAACTTAGCTGTTTTCTGGTTCTTGGGATCTTTTATTTTTTGGCTATCTATATGTGGTTTCTTAGTTTTCTTCTATTGATGTCTGTGTGCTTTTGCCATTATCTTCTGGCCAACAACTCTGGTAGGAATGAGGCCGGACGTTTTTTGCTTATTAGCTTAATAGAATGTGTCTTTGACATGAATTAATAGAAAGTTTAGATTCACAAAAAAAAAAAAAAAAAAAAAAAAAAAAAAAAAAAAAAAAAAAAAACATTCTTGAAACTAATTACAATACTATATATTTTTTTAATTATTATTAACAAATGATTATTTAATATTTGTTTTCCTTAGAAAATAGTGCAATTTTATTTTATTAGAGAATGATACAAAATTACATTTTGTCTATGCTTTTCTACAATGCATTCATGAAATATAAATAAAAGATACAAGGATTGTGCTGTTTGGCTAACACCTCCCTGCCATACAAATTGAATAACAACCAAAAATTTCATTATGGCAGACATACATATAAATAGCAATTGAGAATCATAATGAGACAAAAACTAATACAGTCCACAAAAAGATTTCAATACTAGTTCTGTTGTCTTGGATGATCTTCGATGAAAGGGCAGTGGTAGAACTCATAGTTTTCATTACCTCTGGTTTCTTTTATGAGCCATTTCCAAAAATATTTACTAAGGCTAGCTTTGGATAGTTGATCGATGAGTTGGTCCCTCTCCTTGTAAATATGACAACATGAAAAAAATCAAAAGTAGCTTTAATATGGGACAAATCCCCCACTAATGGTAAGAAATTTAGATTGTGACACCTTTGCACCCCAAACATTCATTTTATTACAAGCATATAATATCCAAAAACCTGTAGAGATGTGCAACATTTTTCAATCACAAAGAGCAAGAGAAGTTTGAGTGCCAACAATTTTGCATAGTTATTTGAACCTTCACCCAAACCCATTTCCAATGTAAATAAGTGAGTTTATGTTAGATAAAGAATTTCTCCTCCCCCACATTTCCTTTCCTCTCCTTGGGAAGCTCCATTAAAAAAAAAAAAAAAAATCTCGTGATTTAGACTTGTTGAAAACTTCCTCAACAACATTTATATTATCATGGACTGCGATATTTTGAGGAAGGGAAGCAAAAATAGCAAGGATTTGGGTTTTAGACCTATTGGGATAAGTAGAGGTGTTCTGGAATATTAATTTATTCCTAGCTAGCCAAATGCCCCAACACAGAAGCATGGGAACAACCCAGAAAATTTTATTGGCTCTATTCTCGGTCCACCTCCTCCAAGCTTCCAATATACTGCTTCCTTGCCATTTAGGTTCCAGGGGGAGTTCATTTTCGCACAAATACCAACAATGCTTTGTCTAGGGGAAATCAATAAAAAAATGTTGAACTATCTTAATCCCATTCTTTCTAAGAGCGCACCAGTTAGGTCCCTCAAATTCATTATTTTGTAAATTATCCCATGTAGGAACCTTGTTTTCAAGTAGATACCGCATAAAAAATCGGGCTTTTGTTGGGAATTTGATCTTCCACATTGGTTTCCACCACCACAATTCCTCTTCTCCTATCCTTTCCAGCATTAAGTGAAGATGGGAGTATAATCCCCAAAAGGGGAGTGTGACAAGACCAATTCATCTTCTTTGTCTATTAATCGAATATGTGTAGCTTGCAACCAAGTAGTAAAATCCCTCCATGCACCCGCATGGTTTTCCCCAATGCCTAACTATTCAACTATTAGCCACTCTTGAGCCCAAATGGTCGTAGTCTCCCAGTTAGAAACAAGGTTTAGAACAAACATAACATTTCTTTTTTAAAATAAGATTAGCTCTTGTGGCAGCCTGTATTCATTCCCACAATTTGACCAGGGATTAGTGCCACTCTTAGTTTTTTTCCGTTGCCAATTCTATGCAAGAGACCATCTTCAATCAAAGGGAAAGATTCTAGCACTTCTTTCTAGATTACTGACATATTATAATTACCTTTTCTTGGAAGTCTCAACCATTCCTCAATTGTGTAAGGAAGGATATATTTTGCGTGCACAATTTCTTTCCAAAGGCTCTTTGTGGTCAATAGTCTCCAACCTACCTTGGTTGCAAGTGACTTGGAAGAGAAAGGCATATTTTTTAGACCCCATCCACCCCAAGATTTTGGGACTGTGATTTTATCCCATTTGACCTAGAGCATAACAAAATGATCCTGAGAACCAACCCAAAGGAATCTTAGGCATATATTTCACATTTTCTCTAAGATTCCTTTTGGTACCCAAGTTAGGGACAACCAATAGATTGTAATAGCTTCCAGGACTATTTTTATTAGCACCAACCTTCCCACACGGGAGAGCCATTTCACACTCAAAATTTTAATCCACTTTTCTAATTTTGCAAGGAGCTAGAGCCAATCCTACTTCTTGTAAGCATTTAGTTTCAGTTAAAAGACCAAGTATTTGATACTGTCATCAAAGGGAATTGGAGTGAAAGAAAAGGTGGTAATTACAAAGTGAAGCTCTAGATCTTCCAAAATATGACTCTAAAATGTAAGCTTTCTGGAGTTAATTTCCATACTCGTGTACTTCTCAAAGAGAAAAAGGTCTTGCTTTAGGAACTTAATGGATCTATGCAACCCATCACATAAAATTAAAATATCATCTACAAACAATTAGTGCATTATAAACAAGTTTTCTACTACCTTTACTTTTTTAAACATCCCTGTTCACCTGACATCTGTTAAGAGATGGTTGAGACCTTCAACAACAAGCATAAATAAAAGTGGGGATAGGGGACAACCTTGCCTCAACCCTCTTTGGGCATGAAAGAATGGGGACGTGGAGCCATTGATCAATATTGTAAAAGAAGTCATAGTGAGGCAACTCATGACCTACGTTATGAAGGGTACTTAAAAACCTATACGTGTTAACAAGAATTGGAGGTATAGCGAGCTTACCCTATCATAGGCCTTAGAGAGATCAATCTTTAGGACCACCCCTTTTAATTTCCTTGTTTTTTGGTTGTGTAAAGCTTCTCAAGCCACTCCAATGGCTTCATGAATTTTATTCCCTTTTAGAAACCCAAATTTTTCTTTATATATAACCTTGGAAATAATAGGCTTTAATAGGTGGGAAATAACTTTTGCAATAATATTGTAAATATATTTTCACAGGGAAATAGGTCGAAAGTCATTGAAAGTAATCAAATTTTCCACCTTAGGAATTAGGGCAATGAAGGTTGAATTAAAAGAAGTTAGGACCTTCCCAGTATTCCTGCACTTAACCACTACCTTCAACAAATCAAGCCCCAAAATTTCATAAAAACCCAAGAAGAAACCAACATGGCACCCATATAGTCCTAGACCCTTATCCTTTTGGAAGTTGTGAAGTACCTCCTATAGTTCTGCATCTAAAAATTCCTCCATTAGAATGAATTTTCCCTCTTCCTCAACAAAATGAGGGAACAATTGAGTTAGCCTAACCACCTATGTAATGGAAGCACCTTCTTATGCTTTGAAAAGAGTGCCAAAATGATGTTTCTCAAGATTTACCATCTCATCAAAAGAAGAGGTTGAGCCTCCATCCTAATCCTCCAACTTCCATATAGAGATTGCTAGTTTCCTTCCTTTAGCACAATTTTTTTAAAATTTAGTGTTTTATATCCTGCATGCAACTAGATAGCTTGACTTGTAAGCCTCCAAACAATATCTTTGTCTTAAAAGAGTTTCCTTTTCTTGGTTTTTAGATCGAGTAACCTAGTTTTTAAGTTATCATTAAGGAAACCCCCATCCTCAGAATTCCCTATAACCTCCAAATCCTTTTCAACATCCTTCAACTCATGTTCATCTTTGATTCTCTTATTAGCAGCCCATTCTTTATTAATATTTCTAGCTTGGGAAATATTTCTTGCAAAGTGTACCCCCACAAAGATCTTAGTATTAGGATTATGAGGGACCCAAGTAGAATTGACCAAATTAAGGTAGTCTTTCTCTTTGAGCCATGCCACATTAAACTTGAAAGGGCTTGTTTCTTTGTTGCTTGCCCCTTTAATCTCTAGAAAGACTAGATAATGATTGGACTCACCTCCCTGGCCAACCCACTACCTCATCAAAGGAAAGGTTTCCTCCAAGATTTTGAAAATAGAAACTGATGCAATCTTTTGGCCACTTTGGCCTTACTAACCCATTTTTCCCTCCAAGTAGGTTGAATCTTGGTCATGTCAATATCAATAAGCTTATGATCCATAAAGAGGTGCTCAAAACAATCAGTAAGGGGATCTGGTCTTGCATGTGGACCCTAAAATTCAACTACAACTGCTTTCACACGAGGGTTTCCCAGAAAGTGTTCCTTTGTGAAGGGTCCATAGATATTTATGAATCTCAATTCCAAATCTAAATCCACGAAAAAAAATCCAATCCAAAAAATAAAAATAAAACCCCCATTGATTTAGAGCGTTAACATTTTGAGGGTTCAACCTAATGGAAAGTCCACCCTCACACCCTCACGCATCATAATTGAAAAAAAACAACCATTAAACAAATTATCTAGCACTTTTGTGACTAAGTCTCCTTCTCCCAGTGTCTCCTATGATAAAATTATGTCGGGAGAATTTAAATCAACTAATATCCTAAGGGCCAATTTTTTGGAGGGGTTGGCCAACCCCCTGCAATTGAATGACTGCATAATCATTGGGTAACCCCTCTAAGGGATGTCACTACTCTAAGCACCCTGATGATGGATTGTTATTTCCTAGCTTCCACATCCAGTTGAGCTTTGACTTGGGATTTAGCCAAGTGATATTTTCTACCCCTACCTCTACCCTGAACAAGTGTAGATTTCCCCACCCCTTAAATAGAGTTATCCCTAGAAGGTTGTGTAGGTTGAAGATGTAGGAGGTATCGACCAATTGAGTTAGAGGAAAAATATATTTGTCCTTCTCTAATGGAGACAAAAATAGACGAGGTGACAATAGAAGCAGGTGGATAGTGGAAAACATGTAGAGATGGTTTTGGGAGTGTAGGAGGAGGAGACGAAGCAGTGTCACAACCAATTGAATTGTCCCATCTTTTACCTAAGTCAACAAAAGTACCAGCTAAAGTAGGTAAAAGGTTGGAAACAAGAGTATTTCCCAATGTAGGAGCAGCCTTTTGTGTTGAAGTTGAGGGTTTAGTGACTTCTGAAAGTGGTCTTGCAATGGACTATACCATCTATCGATCATTTCCTTCCTTGACTGGCCTGGATAAAGGTTAAGGGTTGTATCGAACCATCACTTGACCTTCCTACAAATCTCCTTCTGCATCTACCATATGATTCTATGGGTGGCTACTATTCTTGGAGGGAGAGAAACTCCGAATACCTCTTTGACCATGAAAGGGGAGAGGGAAATCCATCAAAATGTGCCCTGTCTTATGGCACCTCCTACAGAGAAAGAAGATTCCTTCATCATCTAAAATCTACATATGAGAGTAGTTATGCCTCCCAATTTCCACTTCTACTACCAAACCCTCCCATGTGTCCATATTTAAGAGAATGAAGGCCACAATCATCACTCTTGACTCAAGAAATGAGAGATCTGTGTCCAAAAATTCCTCAAGATAATTCCCTATGACTAGAAATTCCTCCCATGACTAAAAGTGTACAGGTAACCCTGGAAAACACACCCAAATTGGTGCTTTATCCATAACTTCTTTCTTGGCATTGAAAAGGGTTGACCATATCTTAAGAAGGAATGGTGTTGAGTCAATGGCCCATTCTTCAACAAATCCTAGGATGCATGTTGGCCAGTATTATACAGGAAGCAAAACCACCCTCTGGCTAGAGTGGTCACCGTCGAAGATGGATTGATTTGCTGCCCCCACACCTTCTTCACACAATCCTAGTAAAACTTGATATTAAAACGACGCCCCCTAGCTCATCCTACCACTGCCATTTCCATTTTCCTTTCAACTTCATGCATTGGAACATCCTCACTAAGAACCATCTCGTAGCCCCCTTTCTTAATATTGGTGCACTTAGTTTTCTTCTTATTTTGTTGCTCCTTAAGGATTGGCTCACTTTTGTCTTCATTCCTTCACTAGGATTTGGTTCCTGTGAAACCCTTCTCACCAAATTACAAAGCTCGTGTTCGTTTTGACGGGTTTATACCATGGGGACAATGTCCTCCAAGAATTGCACTAAGTCTACTTGAACACTTTGGTCTGGAGCACCTCCACCTTGTGGAACCCTTTCTTCTACCCATTGAGATGAGAAAACCAAAAAATACTGCACCAAAAAGGTTGTTGTTCCCTCGACCACTAAGTTTGACTCTCCAAAGGGTGTTGATACTATAGCCAACCCATCCAAACCCCAAGCCCCACCCCTTACCAGTGATCGAACCTCTGAACAACTAGGGGGTTGAGAATGAAGGAAAGAGTCAAGATATGGGCCATCTATGGAACCAAAGAAAATTGGCTCAGGCATCAACAAAGTTTTAAGAGAGAAGGCTACCTATCCCTAGACCACATCCAATCCATCCCCACAACCCTCGTTTGGCACAATAACTAACTCCATCTATATTCGATAATATTCGTCCAAATCAAAAAAATAATCAACTTATATATCATTCATGCGAATATGTACGCTTGCAACTTAAAACACCACAACAATGATTCAAACATAAAAACAATAAAATAAATTTAAAACTATAAATCATTATTTAATAATATATTTATAAAATTGTGAATTTAATACATCCCATAACTTTTTTTAACTATTAAATAAACTAATATTATAAATAACTTCAAATTAGAAATATATTGAAAATAACCGCTTTCAAAAGAAACCCCAAGTAGTATCTCAATCGCAAAAAGTTTAAGAAATAAGGACAAACATTCAATGGAAAATTTTCAATATTTGCAATAAAAATGCTTTACATTGAGGTTTAGGTGCAACTCCAAATAAGACAAGCCCATTCCAAGTGAGATGGAAAGGGTTTGGTGGAACTATTGACTAAGAGGGAATTTGAAATTTAATTATATAGAAATTAATTTAAAATTTTGATTAGAGTTGAAACACTAATTAAATGGGAGATATAAGAATTTAATACATGTTCAACATGTATACTATAGAAATCATTTGATTATTTTTTCCGAGGAAAAAAGTGAACTTTTTTATAAGAAATAAAAAAGTTACAAGCATATGAGTTAACATTCCAGAAACATCAGTGATATTGAGACCTACATCAGTCCCAAAGAGAGAGAGACAGACTCCTCTGTGTATCACCAACTGTCATATGAACCAAAAGAAAACATTTTCTCGCCTGCTAACAGCGCTGGATCGTTGCCTATCATAGACAACTTTTACAAAAAATTTGCCTGTCCGTATCCAAAAAACGTGGGTCTCCTATACAGAGGAAAACAACCCACGGGATACCACCATGTATTTCAATTGTTTGATCCCAAGTAGTAGTCCAAAACAGAAAATAAACAGCAATATTTACATAAGCTCCGATTCCGGATATAGATATACTGTCAAAAAGAAACTGAAACCAACTGATATTTTAAAATTTAAGTGTATGGAGGGAGATCCGACACACGGATCTGATCATGCATCTGTTCAATTATTCTCCACGAGTCCACAGCTTGCTGCAAACCTTCTTTAGAAAGCCTATCTGCTGCTTCATTTCGGTCCCTGTAAATATGATCAATAGAGAACACATTAAAATGGTGCTTTAAATTTTGAATTTCTTCCAGGAGCGGCCTCAACATATAATTTTGACATCTATATTTTCCATTGACCCAATTTATTACATTCAATGAATCCCCAAAGATCTGAACTGAGAAGATATTTCTGTTTATGAGCCAACATAAAAGAAGTTTTAAGGCAGACAGTTCGGCGAAGTTGTTTGTTCCAGGCCCTAGTCCCACTGAGGCTTTTAGAGAGTGAGAAGAACTTAAATGGATGATAATCCCAGCGCCAGTATTGTTGTTCTGAGCTGCCCCATCGAAGTAGGCCCATGGGATCCCATCTCTGATTTGTTCTTCCTTTCGGATAATAGTTTTCCTAGATTCTTCAGGTTCTGGAATACTAGACAGTATGGCTGAGCTTTGGATAGCAATCACTTCCGCCGGAGTGGATTTTTCTCTGAAGATGCTTCTATTTCTTGCTATCCAGATACCCCAGCAAATAATGGGGGGGAGGTTCCTCAAATTCCTCTCTGAGTAGTGGTTCCACCAGTATTCCCATGCTGAATGAAAGGTTTCCCCCTCCCATCTAACATTTTTACCTAATAATTTTTGCATCTCTTCCCATACTTTCCTTGCAAAAGGACAAGCAATGAACAAATGAGGAATGGATTCTGAGTCTGCAAAGCATAAGGGGCATCTTCCTGGACCCTGTTTGAATCTGGATTGTAGAATATCCCAAGTAGGAATTTTCTTTCTTAACACACACCAAAAGAATAATCTTGCTTTTTTTGGGCATTTCAGCTTGAGCAAGGGCTTTACCCACCATTCTGGAATATCCCACCCCTTTCTCTTCATTAAGAAGGTGTACCCAGCCTTTGGGGAATAGGATCCCGATTCAGCATGTGCCCAAACCAATTGGTCAGGCCTGTCCTGTATTCTAACATTTGATCTCTTGAGCTCCTGAAGAAACATCCGCCACTCATTTCTCCACATGGGGTCAATTCCTAAATCTTCTTCTGATTTCCATGCTTGGCCCCAAATGGTTGTCTGTCCCAAGTTTGCAATCTGATTTAGACAAGATATCCCTTTCGAATCCAAATGGGCAATCAGGTCAGGGGATAGAGCGTAGGATTCATTACATCCCACCCAGGGGTCTCTTCCAATCCTCACATTTTCACCATTTCCTACCTGCCAAGCCAGACCCTGTTCTATAACATTAAAAGCCTCTGTCGTGGCTTTCCATATCACAGAAAAATGCCTGCCTTTTTTGTTTGGATTTCTTATCCAATCTTCTAAAGGCATGGGATCAATATATTTGCGCTTTACTACTCTAGTCCATAGATTCTCGGAATTGATTATTCGCCATCCAGATTTTGCTGCCAGGGAGGTGCTGAAATCATAGAGGTTTTTTATGCCCCATCCACCCCAGTCTTTTGGCCTTGCGATTTTGTCCCATGCCACCCAAGGAAGAACTGAATCCTCCTTTGACCTTGACCAAAGGAATCTGCTGCATAGTTGTTTAATCTTGTGGAGAATACCTTTTGGGATCCATGTCAGGGCTGCCCAGAACACAGGCATGGCCTGTAGAACAGATTTCACAAGAGTCAGTCTGCCTGCCCGAGATAGCCACTTGAAACTCCAATGGGAAATTTTTTGTTCAATTTTGGCCACCAGCCAGTTCCAGTCCTGCTTTTTATACGAGGATGGCTTCAGCCAAAACCCAAGGTATTTGAACGGACTTTCCATATTACAGGACTCAAAAGGCAGATAAGATGAAATCAGGAGCTCCTCCTGTCTGTTGAATCCTTCCAATATTAGCTGGGACTTCCTTGAGTTTATTTGTAGCCCTGTAGCTTTCAAGAACAGGTCAAGAATACTTTTAAGTTCTTTGATTTCATTTAAACTCCCATTTGTAAATAATAAAATATCATCTACAAATAGGAGATGAGTAATGAACAAATTTACAGCAACTTCCAAACCTTTTATCAAACCTGTTCTTTTGGCATTTGAAATCAATCTGCTGAGTCCTTCTGCAGCTAGGAGGAAGAGCAAGGGAGAAAGAGGACATCCTTGCCTCAGCCCCCTTTGACCTCTGAAGAATTGAGAAGCAGCCCCATTTATTAAAACTGCAAAGCTTGCACTTGAAATACACCCCATGATCCAGCTTATAAACTCCACCTTGAAGCCCAGGTGAGTCAGTAGCATCCTGAGATAAATCCAGCTAATTCTGTCGTAGGCTTTAGACAGGTCGATTTTTAACACAACCCCCTTCTTGTTTGATTTTCTGATACTGTGTATGGTTTCCTGTGCCACCCCTATAGCTTCATGAATTTGACGGCCGTCTAAAAAACCAAATTGTTCAGATGAGATGCAATTGGAAAGAATCGGTTTTAGGCGGACCGCAATGGTTTTTGCAATAATTTTATAGATGCAGTTGCACAGTGAGATTGGCCTGAAATCCTCGAAAGATTCCGGGTCCTCTTTTTTGGGAATAAGAGCAATGAAAGTTGCATTGAAAGGGGTATATACCTCTCCTTTCCTCCTTGATTCCTCCACCACTTCCGTTAGTTCATCCCCAATCAAATCAAAAAAATGGGTAAAGAGCTCAATTGTCCAGCCATCCGGCCCTGGACTTTTATCTTTTGCCATAGATTTAACTATACTTTCTACTTCCTCCTTTGTCACCTCTCTAAAAAGATTTTCAGCTTCCTCCCCCTCCACAAAACGGGGAAAAGCTTGTGCTGTTCTGATAATTTCAGCTAAAGAAACCCCTCCTGGGTCTGAGAACAAAGATTGAAAATGAGTCTTTCCCATATTTGACAAGGCCTCAAAAGACGAGGCTTCTCTGCCTTCAGGATCCTTTAGCTTCCAAATTGTATTTGCATTTTTCCGGCCTTTTGCATAGTTGTGAAAAAATTTTGTGTTTTCATCCCCTGCTCTCAGCCAGATTGCCCTGCTCTTAAGCCTCCATTCTTCCTCTTTGTCCAGTAAAATCTTTGCTCTAGATTTCTCAAGGGCCACAATCCTTTCTTTTGACTCCTGGGTAGCATAAGCATCTGCCTCAGGTTCTTCTAGAACTCGAAGTTCTGCATCAATTTTGGCCAATTCCTCATTTTGCTTTTTCCTTCTGTCTGAGGCCCATTCCAAAGTTGCTTTCTTTAGTCTTTTTAAATTTTCCATAAAGAGAGCCCCTTTGTTTTCCAAAGAGCTTCTACCCGGATGTCTCCAAATATTCCTGAAAAGCTGGTTAAAAGAATCTTCTTGCAGCCATG
Source organism: Pinus tabuliformis (assembly GCA_031772625.1). Classification (NCBI taxonomy): domain Eukaryota; kingdom Viridiplantae; phylum Streptophyta; class Pinopsida; order Pinales; family Pinaceae; genus Pinus; species Pinus tabuliformis. The sequence goes on along the minus strand of CM062820.1, from coordinate 867,807,472 downwards.
AAGCATTAAATTTGAAAGGAGCAACAGGTTTTGGGGGGGGCTTGGAAAGTTCTAAAAGAATGGGGAAGTGATCAGAATTTCCCCCTTCACCCACCCATTGCCTGAACATTGGAATATTGGAAGCCATCAAATCACTGATTAGAAAATGATCCAGCCTCTTTGCTATTCTCTCCTCCCCTGTTCTCCTATTCCTCCAAGTAGGTTTGGATTTTATAATATTAACATCTATCAGCTTATGAGATAGGAGTGCATTAGAAAAATAATCTGATAGGGGGTCTTCTCTGGCTGAGGGGCCCCATGCCTCCGCATTCCCTAAGGAAAAATTTAGATCTCCTCCTAATATCAAATTTTTCCCTTTTAGCAGTTCTTTAGACAGGAGTGTGTTCCAGAAGGCAACCCTTGCCTGACAAGGCCCATAAACATTGACGATCAAAAGAGGGAAATCGAAGTCAGGGGAAATAACCTCCATACCCAGCACATTGGGCATACCCCAATGATTCAAAATTTTCAATCTGCCCTCCCTGAATCCGATAGCAAGACCACCCGAGTGACCCGCTGCATCAAGGGCTACGAAAGCCCACCCCGGAAAGGAAGATCTGAGGGCTGATTCTATGTCAACACTCCTGCCTAAGGTTTCTTGAAGAAAGACAAAGTCCGGATTATAGCGCGAGATTAGTTCCTTCAAAGCCAGTTTTTTGGGTTTACTGGTTAAACCCCTGCAATTCCATGACAAGCAGATCATTTTATAACAGCTTCAGGGGGATTTGCTGCTCTAAGCGCCCCAGGAATCGACATTTGCTTGCCATCGGCCACATCAAATTTGGCTTTGACTTGAGCTTTGGACAGGTTTGATTTCCTACCTCTACCCTTTTTATTAGAACTTCTAGACGATGAAGGGCCCAACCCACCCACCGGATCCACCGAATCGAGGAAGTTATCGGTCTTTTTGCTGAGGGATCTAAGGTTATAGTGGCGAGCAGGGGGGATAAACCAGAGACCGGATTTACATGGGAAATAACTTCACAGTTCAGATCGATGGAGGGGATAGCGGCAGTAATATTTTCAATGTTTACAAAATCATCCATGCATTTAGTAATCAAAGGAGACCCCATAGACGAGAAGACAACTTTAGAATCAGAAATACAAACAGAGTTTAATGGGTCTGACTGCATACCGGGCGGTTCACTAACAGTGGCATCAGCATTTCCGACAGGGATCTTTTCAGCGCCGCTCGGATCTTCAGTTGCTTGAACCGGATCCCCTCCAACCTGGGGTAGGGCTTCTTCTTCCTGAATTTGGATCCCTTCCATAGGCTTGACCTCTGAGCTTTGCTTCTCCGCCGATTTCATATCTTTCCTCGTGCTTTCCTCCCACTGCTCATCTAATTTCTGAGTCCTCCTTCTGCGCCTCCCCAGGGGGCAATCCCTTGCCAAATGCCCATACTCATGGCATCTGTGACACCTAAAGGGTAAAAGTTCATAATCCAGCAGTTGTTCAAAGACATAATCCCTGTACTGCAAGTTTATAGATTCCGCTAGTCCTTCATTTGGGTTTAGTCGCACTAAAATCCTGGCCACTGCTCTTTCGTGGGTATGGAGAAAGGACTTGTCCGCTTCCAAGAACGTACCCAGAAGATTCCCAATAGAAGTAAAAACGGAATCAACCCAAAGGAACGGGGGCAGACCAGGAGCCCTTACCCAGACGGGGAATTCCTCAACCTTCTCCTTGGAAGCGTCGAAAAGAGGAGACCACCTTTTGAAAAAGACTGGGCGGTTCCCAAAAGCCCAATTTCTCCCTTCGACCCATTCCATGGCTTCCTTGCTGTCGAATCTGATCATAAACCACCCTTTAACCAGTGTAGCCGTTTTAAAGGACTTTGCCGGGGTCTCCTTCCATTGACTCTCCGCCCATTGCTGTAAGAACTTGCCAGAGACAAACCGCCCCCTTGCTCGACCCACTAGCGTACACTCTGCCACTTCCAAGGCGTCCTCCACTTGAACGTCCATTCCCAATAACAAATTTCCTGCTATCCTTTTCTTTTTCAAGGGCTTCGCCTTTTTTCGCTTTTCCCCAGCCCTTTCCCAATCCGGTTCCGCTTCTCTGTCCAAACCTGAAATGTCTGGTACCCTTTGAGCTCCATTCACATTTTCCGCAGGGGGGTTAACATCCTTTCCTGAAGGGATAGGGATCGATACTCCTACTGAGGTTCCTTTTTTGCCTACAATCTGACTTCCCTTTTCTTCCGCCCTTCCAGGGACAAGGGTTTGGTCATCCTTCCCCTGATTGGAAGCCTTACCAAGTTCAGAGATTGCCCCCTTTTCACCCGGGCCGGCATGAGATGGGCCTTTTGTAAAAAGGTGCCTGTTTACAGCCAAATGGCTGCTTCTATCCCTAGCTTCTTTATCCGAAATTTGAAAGCCCCCTACAGATCTCCATAATCCTTGGCTGGAATTGAAATTTATGATGTCTTCTAGACCACCAGACGGGCTGAAAGCCTTCGAGGGGGAGAGAACCTTACCATCGAGGGGGCCAAGATTTTTCTCTTTCGGTATACTTTCCTCCGCTCGTGCTCCTGACTCTCCAATGAGCCCGCCGCTTTTGCCGAACGCACCAGACAATTCCAGACTTTCCTCCAGTAAACCCTTAGGTGGTTTGTTGCTCCATGGTCCTCCCACTGAAAAGGTGGCGGATGCAAAATTTCCCACTTGCCCGAAGAACTTGTCGATGTTTTGTTCGGTGACCTCCTTACCCCAGACCGAAAGAATGTCTTCTGGGGCTGGGTCTAGATCCACCGCCTCGTTATGATTCACCATGGTAACGAAACTGTAGTAAAACTGACACCTCACAGAAACCACCGTTACCTGAAAAAACGCTCCTGAAACCGCCTGGGGACAAGTCACGTTTTGGATTTTGGTTTATGCTGTTCCAAAACCGCCTTAGAGCATTCTTCGCAGAGATGAACCAACAGAGGAAACTGCCGAATGTGACATGTAAAATGTAATGTAAATTTAAAATGTAAAATGTTTTGACAACTCACGGTTTTCAGAATCCTAGTTTCAACAACCTATGGCTTTTCCCATGGTATTCTTCTCTAATGTAGCCTATTTAAAGGCATAAAATCCAATGAATTTTCCTTTCTCCAAAGAGAAGGATTTGGTTGGGGCTTTGAGTGTTATTTATCTCCTCTTTATCCTAGCACAAAATGAGTTCTATAAAATTTATACGCTATTTACTTGGTACGAGGTTCAAATTTGATTGGTGGATTTTCATAAAACTCCAACTTTAGGCCACGTTTAAATTTTTCTATACTAGCTCAAAGGCTACAATCATTAAAGTTGTCACTGTAATCTTGATGCCTTTATTGTGAATTTTCTACTGAGAATTGGAATGGTTACTAGTCATCGATTATTAGAGATATATAGGAATTCTCCTAAAGGAGAGTAAAGAAATTTCATTCTTTTGAGAATATCAACGAGAATTGGAGTAGTCATGTTATTTAAATATATTTTCCTGCAAACCATTTAAGATTTTAACTATTCTACTGGAAGGATTCAAATGAAAGTCTTCTTTGCATTTCAAGGGTGGAATTGAAGCAATTGTCCCTAAGCGAGGCATCACCTTTGGATCCAGTGCGAGGGATGCATATAAAAGTCATGAAACATAGTAGCAATAGGCTAGCATCTAATTGTTGTTTTGTCTCATCCATGATTTCGTTCTTTCACTCATTCTTTCATTGAAGATAAATTTAGGCCATCTACCTTCTCCCATTTGATCAATTCTTTGTAGATACCTTATGAGACGCACCATCGCAATTGCTTCGATGGAAGTTTCTCCTGTTTCACTCAACATTATCTCATAGGAAATCGAAATTTTTATTTTAAACTTGCTCATGATTAAGCGCTTTTGGATTTTTTCAATTTGCTTCGATTTTGAGACAGAGATGCTGCTAACCCACAATTCACACCCATATAAAATCACTGGACAAACTAGGAGCCTAAAAAGAAATTTAATTGTTTTCTAATCCCATAACTCTGCCTCTCTACATTTGTGTTTTGAAGAGCATATAATGCTTTCCACCCTCCTAAAATTATCTTCTTTTTGTCGTGTCCCCAATTAAGCTTGTTGTTAAAATCAATCCCGAGGTACTTGTATTCATTTATTTCTTCAATAATGTTGCCTCCAAAGAAGAATGTATGCTGGCTCTGCTTATTTTTATGTGAGAAAATCATTATTTTGGCCTTTCTGGTATTGAATTGCATCCCCATTTCTTTACAAAAATGCTCAAGGGAATATAGGTGCATCTGCAATCCCTGGGCTGATTTAGCAATCAATACAAGGTCATTAACATATAAAATAAGCTTTATGACAAACTTCCCCAACCGAACACCATCCCCACCTTGTAGATTTAGCCACTCTTCCAATTTATCAATATATAAAACAAAACGAGTAGGGGATAAAGGACAACCTTGCTTGACTCTGATGTCACTTCTAAAGATTTATGAAATGCCTATTGAAGTTATAATTTTGACTTTCACCACTTCATAAAGGCTATGGATAGCCTCATGGAATATCCTAAGAAGTAATTACAAGTTTAGATGATGCCCTAAAAATATCCACAGTGTCAGAGCTATGGTGAAAGAGCTTTCTTGTTTGAAGGAACTTTATACTCCAATATGCCAAGTCTGAATATCTAGTGTATATTCTTGATTACTAGAAGAGGACCAAAGTCCTATCTCAGAACCTCAATTTGAGTCTCTCCCTTTGACCGAGCCTGAGGACCAGTGACAGAAGCTGACATTAACCTCAATATTATTGTAGAAGGCGAAAAGATGTATAGACCGCAATATATCTGTTACAAGGCTAAATGGCCTCAGCCCTATGAAAAACAAAATATCTCATATTGCAAGAATATGAAGTGCCTCAAAAGGCCTCAGTCTAAAGTCCAAAATTATGAAATTAAAGAATCTAGCAACCTCAAAATCCCAGGTCTGTTAATATAGTAATCTTTTCATTGGTCTGTGCTCAGTATTGATGCCCTAAGCTAAGAACAAGTTTCAAAAATTGTGATCATTCATATGATGCTATGTTAGTTGGTGAAAATCTTTTGAAATGATATCTCTTGGTTGATATTTTTGAAGTATGTATATTTTCATGCTCTCAATTTAAGATTTTATCTTATGTCTTTGATGGACTTAAACCGCTCATCCTAAAATATGTTTGAGATATAGGATGCCAAGAGATGCTGGGTGAAAAAGGCAATCATAAGGATGATAACAAATCTTTGATGCTTCAAAAAATGGCACAATATCTATGCATGGTATGAAGTTTTTGGATTATGGCTCGAGACAAGATAAGAGTAGTACGCGAAGTATGTGCTAAACAATTGTTTTGGATACACTACTTTACGTTTATAAGAAAAATGATATCCTACCAAAACTCTGCACTGAAAAATGCATCTGTTGCCGTCAAGATGGATGTAATGAGGATCCTTGCTAGTTCCTTGAAAGCATTGATTGAGAAGGATTATAAGTATGCAGATATTGCCACCACATGTTTGATAGATGTTATTTGATAACTAGAGGCTTGTTGTAGTAATATGGTACTTCTAGATTCAGTTTGACAACCTCTTAATAGGTATCTTGAGCATAATTGTTTTGAATTTTTGGAAGCATTATCTAGACCAAGAAGGTCTATCATATTACCTCTTGCAATGAAGAAAACTTATTGGAAGATTCTTGACTGATATGAAGATGGAACTTTTCTAAGTCTAAAGCTTGAAGACTTTATTTTTGTAATTTATAAATGGAAAAGAGAATTTGCAAAAGGTGAAAAATGAATATTGCAATAGGTAGGGTTTGTAAACCCTATACTAATTTTAAAGGATTGTGAATATATAGGGCTTGAAGTTAAAAACCCTAGCTAGTTATTGATCTAGGGTTTGAAAACCCTAGTTTCTTAAACAAGGCTTAGAAAAAAAGCCTAGGGTTCATTAAAAAACCCTAGGATTGTATGTTTCCGCTGAAAGAAGAAACCCTAACCATAACAAGGAGAGAATGAAACCATAATGAGGACAAGGATGATAAGGTGACAATGGATGCGAGGAAGCTAAGATCAAGAGGGAGATGACATTCCACTATAATCCTCAAAAGATAAGCATTTTATATCTCTCTTGTTTGACTATTACTATTGTTGCTATTTTACTATCTGTTAGTCTCTTATCTTTGAGTTCTTTGCTTGGTTTGATACTTGAAGGATATTGTACTAGATGAGACCCAAGTTCAGAGGGAGAAGGTAGTTTGAAGTATGTCTTGATTGTGCCTAAGAAAAGTCAAGATCTAGCATACAACAAATGGCAACATGGAAGCTATATTTGAGAAGGTTCTTCGAGGAAGAGGGAGAGGATCATGATAATGTGTTTTCCTCAATTAGGGAGAAGTTGTGAAGGTATTGCTTATAGAGGGAGAAATTAACAAGCCCTATTTTGACCTCAGGAGGAGTTGAAATTATATTTGATGCCAGTGTGAGAGGGAGCACCCACCAAGGGTGACTTGAAAGCATCTATGATGATGGATCATGTGAAGTTGTAAGGATTTCCATATTCAGTTTGAGAGAGTACTAAAGACAAAGAGTTCATCAAGGTATTGCTTCAGTTTGGGCTTCAGTATAATTTCTTGGATGATCATGAAGCAATATGGTAGAGGTCAAGTATATTGTAGCTGGATTGGAAAGTTTAGAAATAGTATAGCTTCAAAGTTTAGTTGCATGATTATCTTGATCAAGTGCTGGTGATAACCATGATGACAGGTCGTAGAACATTGGGATCAAGTACTACTTCATTTGAGACATGATGCTCAAGGGAGTTGTAAAAATCCAATACATCTCCATTGATGAGAAGATTGTTGATATTATTACAAAGCCTCTTTCTAGAGGGAAGTTTATGTACTTTATGGACAATATTGGGCTCGTGGAGAAGACATCTCTCATTGAGAGGGAGAGTCGATGAGAGATCATTATGAATGGAAATTCTCCCTGTGTCTGCAGGACCCTGGTTGGAGAATGATTTGATACTCCCTATGTCATTATGACCTTGGTTGGAGAAGTTTTCCATGTGTCATTATGACCTTGGTAAGAGAATGGATTGACATGTTAGATAACATCATGAGCAATCATTCTTCCTGTGTCATGTGCTTTGAATTGATTAGGGAGGTTATTCCCATGTCAAGTACATAACCTGATTATGAAGAATGGTCTAGTGGACTAGCATTCCTCTTGTGTCAAGTACTTTTACCTAATTAGGGAGGTAATCCTCGTGTCAAGTAATTTGACCTAATTAGAGAGAATGGTCTGTATAGGACATAATCCATGTCTCAACTGACCACTGGATGGAGTATGGTGTTGCCTCCTAGCATCATGCTCTGATCTCTTTCTAGAGTAATATTATTTTGGCATTTTGCTATGATCTCTTTCTAAAGTGAGCTTGTTTTGGTATCATGATCTGATCTCTTTCTAGAGTGAGCTTGTTTGTTGAGGCCTCTTGGTGGATACTAGAAGATGCATATGTACCACATGTCATGGGTACTAATTGGGTTATGGCAATGTGGTTGATGTTGGTGACTATGATATTGATGACGATGCTTATCTTAATCTTGATCCTTCCTTATAGAAATTTCAACTTGAGAACATCTTGATAGTCATTATGAATACCTCCCTAATTAAGAGGGAGTGTTTAATTTTGTAACTATGGTTGGTATTCATAATGTATATTTTCATCATTTACTGTAAGAATGTTCTTCATGCTCAAAAGAAAATTATATTTATTTGTGAAAAGAAAATTTAGAAAACTTTTTCTTCAAGACCTTCCAAAATAAAAATTTTGAATTTATATTGTGTCATGGCTCCACGAGATTTCCAAGTCAGTCTCTCCTGTTCATGTCGGCCTATCCCCTTGGAGGAACCCATTTGAATCTACTACATGGATGTATATATAAGCATTCGAACTCTTCTCAAGCATGATATGATCTTAGTATCAATCAATCTGTTCTAGCCATGCGAATGAGCTTAAGGAGTAGAACACAAGGAACAAATAGTAGACCAAAGAAATTAAAGTGTTAGATGAATTTAAGAGGTTGAAGTTTCTGTGAATACTCTGTGAATGGGTCTGAAGTTCTATGGCTATATTACGTGCAAAGGGGCATACTATCCTTTTATTACTATCTATGCAAAAAGGGTCAAAACTCCGTGATATCTCTCTGCTGTCAAAGATTGATCTCCTATGGAAGATAGGTCGGGTTTTCCAGATCTCTATGGAAGACCATTGACCAAGTTGATTAAGGCATATTATGAGGGATTTGATTTGGACTCTTGGTGGAAAATCTTACTGGTCCATTTGTCTATCATTTTGACTTTGATATCTCTCTTTTTGAATTGATTCTATAAGGAAAGGATTGTTGGTTTTTCCCCAAGGATTGTTGGTTTTTCCCCATGTGGGTTTTCCTAGGGTAAACTCTTGTGTTCTTGTGTGGTTGTCCCTTTATGATCCTTATGGAATTTTGTTTTTACTATTGATATCATTTTCGTAATTTCTTTATGATTAGAAAGATCACAATAAAAAGTTTAAACTAATTGAAATAATATGAAGTAATTATTAGTTTAGATGATGCCCTAAAAATCTACATGTAGCAAGAAAATCCAAATGAATGAAACACCTGATATGATTTTAGTTAGTTGACAAATTCTCATAATATGTGAACTAAGATTCATATAGGTCGTAGGGTCAATCTCTGGAAAAATAAATAATTTATACCAATTGCAAAATTTGGCAACAATAAATTTTTATTGTAAGTGTTAAAATTATTGATGATATTTTATAAAAATATTGGTTTTTAGAATTTAACTATTGAGAATATGCCTAAAAAAATGCAATTGCTGAAGAAGAATCCTACCATTATCCACTATGTAGACTCCACACACAGACACACACACACACACACACACACATACCAACCTATATCCATCTTAACTCTGGATCTACCAAGTGCCCTGAGGGATTAAATCTCTTGAGGTACACACCTCTTTTATAGTGAAAAGAGACTTCATCGCTCTCAGCGCTTGGTAGATATAGAGTTAAAATGGATCTAGGTTGGTGGATATTACATTTACTATCTAATTACTTTCTATGACATTATGCAATTGTAAAGTATTTCAGTAATTATTCTTCTCATCTCTGTAATAATAACTTCGACCCGACTCTGCCCCCGAAATTTTTAAAATGGAGACTAGGGTTTTGTCGGTGGCTCCTTCTTCTGCAACTCACGCGCCGCAACAGAGTGCCTTGATCGACATTGTCCCTGCATTTTGTGCTCCGCTCAGCCCTTGCTATGAGGTTCTGCAAAGGCAGACGCATCACTCAGAGAAACAACGACAGATTCAGCTTTTCAAGGATCTCTTTTGCCCCTCTGCAGCTCTTTATGCAGGTAACCTCAGCATTTATCATGGTACAGCGGCTCTCTCCATTGGAGTTTCAGCGCTGAGTAGGCTTGAGTCACAGACTATGGCTGATCCCGCACCAGCTCCTAATGTTCAGCAAAACCCTCACTCTGCAGCACTAGTGCTTACGTCCTCAACTGATGGCTGGCTTCTCCTTCGGCTTGTTGGTGACCATGGCAGACATTCTGAAGACTCGCATGCCAGTGCCAGTTGCCCAGACTTTTTTCCCAGGACAGAGACCTTGGACGCGCTCCAAGCGTGGGCCTCTCTCGCCCTTCTCCAAAAAAGCAGTGAGGCAGGGGTTTGTATGATGCAAAGGATCATTCGGCCCCTCTACAGATCCGCAGGCCTATCCTTAGCAGCGGATCAGGGCTGGAGCGATAGCTTCCATCTGCAGAAGCCTTTTCCTCCCCCACCGCCTCTAGTTCATCAGGAGACAGAAAACTCAAAGAATTCAAGCATTGTGTCGCTCCAGAAAGCTTTTGAAAACTTCTTTGCCCCCTTTCAGGTTCAAATCTCACAGATCTCAGGCAAGACCATTCTGCAATGGGTCTACCCTTCAGATCTGGTGCAGGAACTCAAGGTAAAAATGGAACGCTGATTTAGGATCCCCTCTGCTCTACAGAGGCTTCTATTTCAAGGTAAACAACTCAATGATCCTCTTCCCCTCTCTTCTTATAGCATAAAAAATAACGGCTCTTTAGTGTTTTCCCTTCGTTTGAGAGGTGGCGCTGCAGGTCAATCTTCTTCTGCTCCTCCCTTCTCCTACAAAGCTGCAATACACTCTGAGATTCCCATTTCCCCTGAGGCTCCCAAACCCAATCCTTTCCTGGTTGACAAGTTAGAGGAGGTTCCCTCTGTTGAGCTCTCCCACCCTAGCCTTGCAGATTACCTTCAAAAATTTGCTAAAAGGGCCATCATCTGCAGATTCAACGGGATCTGGCCATGCTCTAAGGACCTCTATGACTGGATCCATGAAAACTGGACTCACCATTGCAAGGTCAGCTTCTGCTCAAAAGGATATTTTATAGTTCTGTTTGACAATCCTAAGCACTATGAACAGGCCTTAGAAGAAGGTCCTTGGTTTATGGGTACAGCAGGACTCTTCTTAACTCCATGGTTCCCAGATTTTGACCCAGCATCTGCAGTCATCACCAAAGTGCCTGTCTGGATCAGACTTCCAAATTTACCAGCTCACCTGTGGCATTTAGCAGTCTATAGGTGTATAGGCAACACCTTGGGCCGCTTTTTAATGGGAGATTCTATGCGGGAACATCAAGGTCTCTACACATATGCCAGAATATGTGTGGAGCTAGATCTAAGCAAGGGACTGCCAGATCAAATCAATCTGAAGATCAATGATTTTGTTTGGACCCAAAACACTGCCTTTCGTTGCCGTCATTGTGGCCTAACAAGGCACCTGCAGAATTCTTACCCATCGATCCCTCCAAAAGAGAAAAAGGGCAACATTGCAAATACCAAACCCAAGCGTTGGGCCCCTTGTCCTCCGCCGCCAGCAGTGAGCTCTGATTCCTCAAGCTCAGAAGATGAGGAGAGCGATGCAGAACCGGACCAGGCACCTCAGACGATGGATCCGCTCACTGATTCTCCTGCGCACCCCATTGTCTCAGCAATCTCCCAGAAACGCATCCATGAGACCTCCTCTTCTGAATCAGATAAGGAGATCCCCCTGTTGGGAAATTCCAGTATTCAAGTTGTTTTAGCTCATTCTCCCCGAGATGGCTGGATAAAAGTCAATAAAAAGAAAGGGAAAAAACATCATGTTGAGAATTATGCCCCTATGGGGTAAAAGTTAGTTTTCTGCTCTCAAGTTAATTGCTGTAGCTCCGTGCATGGTTCATTCCTTTTCCGGGACCGAGGTTGATAGTTTCATCATTTCCGGTCGGCCGGTTTCTGGTCTCTCTTGATTGTACTATATTTTACTCAATAGAAATAGTTTAATTTTACTGAGAATTATTTTTTTTTTAAGTATTTCAAACTATCCCAACAAAAAAATGACTTGCCAATACATAAAAGTTAAGCTAATTAGGTGCGATCATGCCCATTATAAGCTTCCTCCATGGCTACTTCTTCATTCTATTGAGATCCAAGTGCATGTTGAACTAGAGCTTCTTCTTCACGTCCTTATTAAGTTTTTTGAATAGTGATATCTTTCATTTATTCTTCCTTCACTAAACCAATGACGTCAAAGGGTTGATCCACACGCAACTGTGTACCATGAGGAAAACCTAGAATTGTGTCAGAACGCATCTCCAAATCTTTGGGTAACTTATCTAACCTTTGATTCTAGGATTCAATCCTCATTTCTAGTGGCACATTTTGGTTGATTGTGTTTCCAATTGTCTACCCATGCTTTGATTTAAGAGAAAAAATCCTTGTTGTAAATAATCCATTTGATTGGAAAGAGACCTCGGTATCTTTTGCAAGATGAGAATTCCATAATATGCTCACTTCCTAAGATGTCTGTGCTCAGTCATGATCACATCAACTCGAAGAAAGACAAAATTGTCCATATCCCTAGGGCTACTAAGGTCACCTTAGAAATTATTGAATCCTTAAAGCAAAGAGGCAACTCACTTTCCACCAAAGCCAATATTGTTACAATCACCACTATATAAGCCAAGAACTCCAAATGGTGAACCAACCAAATAAGTCATGATATTAGGATTAATAAATTTTCCATTAGAGATGGAAAGCTTGAAAGTAAATGATGAGCCAATCCAACACACAACAATGGAAATTCTAACCATCACATAGGCCTAAAGACAATTTACCTCACTTGCACAATATCTTTCCATCATTTTGGAATTATTAATCCCACCTTACCTATATAAGATGAAGTGTGTGAGAAGTATGGAGAGGAAAGGTGGGATAATAGCATGGGGGTTTCATTGGGGGAGCAATACCATACCACGTTCCCTCATATTGGGAGATATATATTGAAGAAAAAATGAAATAATATATTGAGCATATAATAAGGGCTAAAGGGTTTTTATATGTTGTGTGCCTTAGACCATTTATATGTTGTGTGCCTTAGCCTAAATATAAATGGGTTTAAAAAATGTTAATAAAAAATGGATACCTACAATATCTAGTGAAAGTAGGGATTTTTTAAATTGGGAAGGAGTATTGGGTTCATATTGGTAGGGGTTAAATAAAGTGATTTTTAGAGGCATTTACCAATATGTAGTCAAATTAAGGGTATTGTTTAGTATGCCATGAACGCATGCGTTATGTCAGAGGTTCATTGAGAAAAGCCCATGTGGCTAATAATGCAACCTTCCTTGATCCACTCCAAGAGATAATTGTCCTTGAATTGACGCTTACTTTGATCCTTAAGTTTGTTTCATGGAATAAGATAATTAATGGGGTAACTAGCTGGGCAAATTATAGACTTATAATTTGATAGACATAAATTATCAACCAGGGGTAGGTAAGCTTGTGAGATGCTGCGCAAAGTATATGCAGGCTAATACTGTAAGTATTTTTTACATAGGATCTCACACACAACTTCAAGAAATCTTTTCCTCCTCAACATTTGGCAGCAAAGGCTAGGGAATGGACTTCATCCTTCCTCTACAACACCTAATATTGTTGATGCTGATCAGAAAAAGATACTTAGAACGATTAACTCAATTCATTCATTGCATAAAACGAAGGCCTATTCAACAACCCCAAACCATTCATCAAACAAGCTCACATTTAACCATTATTCACAAGTTGTTACGAATAAAAAAATAGAAATGTACACTATGTGCCAATTCTATTAAAGCATAACAAGAATAAATGGCAATAAAACAAATCTGTAGCTATGGGAGTTGTGAGTAAAGGGGGCCCTCCCTTACTCACAACCCCTACAATTAAGATAGGAGTTACTCAATGAGATTTAATAGAATGGAAAGTATTGTATTAATCTAGAAGATGTTCAATAATAATCTCCCCCCATTGCAATAACATAAAGGTCTTTTATATAGATGCGTGGGCATAACTACCTCAAATTATAAAACCTAACACCCTACAACTACTGGCTAATAATATCTAAACAAGAATAAACATGATGAGTTCGATCCATGACTGAAAGCATGGATTGAACAGATCTCGTGAAACTGCTGGAACTGTCTTCAAATATGGTCATCTGAGAAAGGAATGAAGATTTAGGTGATTTCAATGGAAGTTCTAAGGCATCCAATAGGAAAACATCCATATTGGTGATTTTCTCAACAAAACCCATATCTTTGTTCTCTTCGAGGCTGACCAGAACATGCTCAACCATGGATATTGTTGCAAGAAATTAGGGCAATTACAGGAAATCGTGACATCTACAGGAAATTAGTGCAGTTACAGGAAATCGTGGAGTAGTTGCAAGAGTCTCGAAACTGCTTCAGAAAATGGTTGATATTCACAATATGTGGTCAGATTCTTTGATATTGTAGGTGATTCGATTAGATAAAGTTTTAACTTCAAAAATACTTAGGAATGAAAGTAAAATGATACATTTTTAAAATAATTTGCTTACCTTCAAGTTCACAACACCTTCTTGATCAAAATACACAAAATATGTAAAAGAGGGTGTTCAAGGATTAGGAAAGGTTCAAATAAAGGGTTTAAGACCTCAAAAACACCATCAGAAATGAGAATAATTGGGACTCAACATATCCCTCACATCTAGCTTCTTGAATGTCCCTTATGCAAGCAAAAACATTCCTCCAGGAAGAAAATTCATTCCTTGCTCTGGGCTGCAGCTAGGTGGTCTAGATGTGCCTTGTCAGATTCTTATTTCTGTACCCTGTTCTGATACTCTTCATTCTTCTTCTTTAAATGATCAATATGAAATTGATGTTTATTCATAATGCAATAAGCCTTCTTATGTTTTGCTTTCCATTCTTCCACCTCTTTCTGCAATTGTAGACTATTCTCCTTCAAGGTCTTATTTTCTATCTAGAGCACTCGTTCAGACACGGTGAGCTCATTAATGGTCTCCTCCATCTCCTTTCGAGATTGCTTTTTCTTATGTGTTCCTTCATCCCCATTCTGTCCTTGAGAGGACTGAGGTGGACTTGATTCCTCCCGTTCTCAGCCATCTTCACCTATTTTCTCCTCGCTTTCCTACAGTGATGGTTCTTGGAAAGACGCATTTTCCCATTCTTCTCTGTCAATAAACTCAACCGATTCAATATTCTCCTATTTCCCCTTAGACAAATCTCGGGGCTTCTTATCCTTCTTCTTAGTCTTAATTTGTTGTTCCTTCTCCTCTGGAATTTCCTTTGTCACCAGCTTTGCTGCCTGTCTTCTCGTGAAACACTTAGTAGGAGTAGAGGTCCCCTTCGATGCCTTAGGATTTTTCCCCATAGTTTCCCTGACTATCACCACTTCTTCATCTTTTTGAACCTCCTCAGTTAACTGTCCATGGGTCTGAGGTTTCTTTTTAGGCCTCTCCACCAGTTCTGCTTCTTTAGTTTCAGGTACATCAGGCTCCTTCTCATCGTCAACAAAATAATTCTCAGTCAAGAATTCATCCCATGTTTTTCCTTGTTTCTGCAAAACCTCTGTCATAATGATTTTTACCAGTCCATGATGATAGAGGTTCTCCTCTATATGGGCAACCCTCTCCTTAGCAGAGGTATCCATTTTCATGAGAGACATTCTAAGATAGTAGGGTAAATTTAGGGGCTTGTCTCTAAAATGGCCTAAAAGACGAATATGAAACAGAAATGCTAAACCATAGCGACCCTCACAAGTGATATATTTTTGTAGCAAAAACAAAATTCGACAGTACTTATTTCTGAGGAATTCCTGGGAAATTCCCTTACTCCAATCTGGGTTTGCATGTTCTTTCCTAAGAAAGGGCACACACATTTCCTTGTTAAATCGTTGGTTCTTGAACCAACACTCTCCATCCTGTGAAATCCCGCATGCTCATGCTACCAGTTCCTCCATCAACTTAAATTTCACATTCCCCACTTGTGCCTTGTCACCCTTTAAGTTTACAGCGAATGACTTTGTAACCTCTGAATTGTGGTCGCTATACTTCATGAACAGAGGCAACCAACCTGCCTTCTCCAACCTCGCCTTACTCTGTGGGTAGGCGTTAAGTAATGCGGGACCCCACGGCTCATATCTCACATCGAACCTCATTTTACCCATAGCTAGGACGAAAGAGGGAGCAAAGCGCAATTTTTTTTTTTTGATAGGTTTCTAAGACCGGGAGGAAACAATTCAAACAAGATGAAAAAAAATGCTTAATTAGGAAGGACTCGGGAGTAATGGCAACTTTGAGAGGTGGGGAATGTGATCATGATTACCATCATGATCTATCCCGTGGAAAAAGTATCGGGAAGATAATCATCGTACATGTACAAATAATAATCAGGAATGGGGACTCGTGTTATGGCACAAATAGCTCATAGCCGCCTTATTCCACGAGGGTGGCCATGACTCATGCTTATGAAAATTTAAAATTTTCATATCATTACCTTTTCTTACCTTAAGTATTATGATGTCAAAACATACCTTCGATCTTACTTTACAACTGTCAGTACTTTTGATGATGCTTGTTCCTTCCTTAAAATTATAAACCACTTCAAAATCATGTCAGAGGAAAGATTATGTAGCTACATGGCCTCAAATAATAATGATGGTATTTTCTAGATTCTATAGAGTATGCTCTTCTTGAACTCGTTCTTCAGGAAATAATTTTTTTTGCTACAGGAAATGACGTTGTTGGAATTTTCTGCAGGAAATCCATCTACGTGAAACCATATTCTCCCCTTCTTGTACAGTTCACAACACACGAATAAATGTGCTGAGGTCAAATGTATAATGGACTTGCTGGATTACCAGCCATTAAGGTCAGTTGTTAACCAACGCGAGGCTCATCATTGATGATGAGAGAGAGGACCAAGGTACATCTGATGCATCCTTTCAGGTGTGAACGTATGAGCTGTTTTTGAACCCCCTGTAGGGTCCAATAGTCAAGGAACCATAATGAATCCCCATTTCTATTGACAAGATATCTTGTCGTTAAGGTATACAAGCTTCAAGGCATCACTAATTCTCTAACCTTGAAACCCAAATAATTTTATGATGTCAATGGGCCAAGATCATTGGAAGGAGGGCCTTAAGAAATACCACATCAGTCCATCACGAGAAAACCAAAAATTGTCTTGAAAAACAAAATTTATTCTAAGGATCCACTGACTTGTTAAGCCCAGGACAGTCTATGCTCACCAGATTTCAATTTTACAGAGTCTAAAATACTAGAAAAGAAGATTCCAAGGGGGCTCCTTTTCCGTAATTAGTCGATTGGGCTCGGAAAAAGGAATAAACCTGTACCCAATAGACATTCCTCTCATGGTTTAATGAGCACAAGAAGGAACAAAGTAAGCTATGTTTATTGCAGCAAAGGATCAAGAAGAGGCAGTGAAAGGAATGACCCTCTTTCCCACCATTTCCATTTTTTCTTCTCAAAAATCACTTCGAATCTTGTCGGGTCAACTTCAATTCCTGCAACAGAAACATGATAATCCAAGACAATGCCTTCAGTCATGATTATAAAACATTTTTTACTGCTTGATTCAATATTAGTCTCTTTACATCCTTGCAAAACCTTCCTAAGATTAAGTAAAGTCTCTTCAAAAGTATCACCCACCATCATAAAATCATCCATATAAACCTATTGCAATCATATAAAAGTTTGGATAAGATACCAAGTATCATATCCGTATCTGCATATTCCCAAGCAAATGTGTCTGAAATTTTTTTCAATATCCGAGTTAATCGATTTTCCTATTCATAAGTTAGGGCAGAAGTGATAATTAAAGTTTTTCTAGGAAAGATCTCAATTACCTTTCTTCCACCTTCAGTCATTGTTTCAACAGGAAATACAGATAGGAGGGATGAATCTAATTCAGTTGTTGTACTATGGTCTTGGAAGTTATGCTCAACAATGACTTTTACCTCATGACTTGACTACCCCTCTAAGTGCTTGGAAAAATCAGGGTTTGAAATAGGGAAATTAATTAAATTATCCCCGGTGTTTCCTTTAGGGCCCACATCTTGGGCTATTGTTAAAACTGGTTGAATAATTTTTGAATTAAGTTCTTCGTCAGCCCAATGAACCTTTTCCAATTTCAAGAGTGGTTTAGCAGGGGGATATAGATTGATGTGCTTAATTTTAGCCTCATGAATGATGGTCATGTTTCCCGAACTACACTTAATGAGGGTATTCGTTGTGGCCAACCCAGGTCTCCTTAATATTAAAGGGTGCCTCCCTAAATCACTCCTAGGCTAAAGAACACCACGATATGTATATTTTCCAATGGCAAATCCAGTAGACATGAGGCTTGCAATTTTCCCACCTTCCTAAATTATAGAGGGTTCTTGTGATCTTACAATGTATCAGGGGTTTCTTCCTTTACAAACTCTTCGATCTTTTCTGGTTGGGTCACCACTTTTCCTAACCTAAGTCCAATTTCATCCAGAGACATGGGAAAATCCTACAACAAAGGTACACAAATTTCCTATAGAGGCTGAGGTGTAATACAATATGTAGGATAAGTGGGATAAATGGGCATTCCAATATTGTGAGTAGATTGGATAGATTTATTTTAAATACTGGCTGGGCAGGAAGTTGTTGTTGTACCATTTGTTGTAAATGAAAGTTTTGAGGGAAATAATTTGGTGTAGTAGAGTGAGGGAAATTCCCCTGCCGAGGCCAAGGCTGCCAAGGCATTGGAATATTCCACTTCCGATTCTGGGCATAAGGAAATTGAAAATGACGTTGCTGTAACATACTTGTAAGACATGTTTTCCATGGCGTTTGAGGTTCTATTGCAAGTTTTAAATGAATAACAACAAAGGATTTTCTGGCAGAAGAAGTTGTTGTGGGAGTATTAGTCCGCTTAGGATAAACTATCAAACCCTGCTAAGAGTTGTAACCCCTTTTTGGATTCCTTTTTCTCCTTTTCCTTGTTATTTTACGAGCTTCCTCTCCCTTACCAGTTTATTAATGAATGAAGTGGTGCTCACACCACCACAAAAAAAATATTTGAAAATTTTTGACCCTAATCTTATAGAAAATTTTAAAACTTCTACTTACCAAACCATTAGGACACAACTTTGGCAATTCTGATCTCCATAGGTGCGTAGGACTTACTCCACGTCTTACCACTTCGACTCCCCCAGTCCTGAAAAACTCAAAGGAAAAGAAATCATACTAAAACACTTTCAGTATCATCCCTTAGTACCTCCCCGAAAACGGTGCCAAAATTTTTGGGGAAATTATAGATTTATAATTTGATAGACATAAATTATCGACCAAGGGTAGGTAAGCTTGTGAGATGCTGTGAAAAATATATGTAAGCTAATACTGTAAGTGTTTGTTAGATAGGATCACACACACAACTTCAAGAACTCTTTTCCTCCTCAACGCTTGGCAGCAAAGGCTAGGGAATGGATTTCATCCTTCCTTTACAACACCTACTATTGCTAATGTTGATAAAAAAAAGATACTTAGACTAATTAACTCAATTCATTCATTGCATAAAACGAAAGCCTATTCAACAACCCCAAACCATTCATCAAACAAACTCACATTTAACCATTGTTCACAAGTTGTTACAAATCAGAAAAGAGAAATGTAGACTGTGTGCTAATTTTATTAATGTATAACAAGAATAAATGGCAATAAAACACATTTGCAGCTAGCGAGTTGTGAGTAAAGGGGGCCCTCCCTTACTCACAACACCTTCAGTTAAGACAAAAGTTACTCAATGAGATTTAACAGAACAGAAAGTATTTTATTAATATGGGAGATGTTCAATAATAATCTCTGCCCATTGCAATAACATAAAGGTCTTTTATACAGACGCATGGGCATAACTGCCTCAAATTAGAAAACCTAACACCCTACAACTGCTAGCTAATAATAGTTGAACAAGAATAGACATGATGAGTTTGATCCATGACTGAAAGCATGGATCAAACAAATTTCATGAAATTGCTGGAACTGTCTTTAAATACGGCCATCTGAGAAAGGAATGAAGATCTGGGTGGTTTCAATGGCAGTTCTGAGGTGACCAATAGGACAACATCCATATTGGTGACTTTCTCAACAAAA
Organism: Pinus tabuliformis; assembly: GCA_031772625.1. Taxonomy (NCBI): domain Eukaryota; kingdom Viridiplantae; phylum Streptophyta; class Pinopsida; order Pinales; family Pinaceae; genus Pinus; species Pinus tabuliformis. The sequence goes on along the minus strand of CM062820.1, from coordinate 867,787,848 downwards.
CCCATGTCTTCATTCTCTTCGAGGCTGACCGGAACATGCTCAACCATGGATATTGCTGCAGGAAATCAGGGCAGTTATAGGAAATTGCCGCATCTGCAGGAAATCAGGGCAGTTACAGGAAATCATGGAGTAGTTGCAGGAGTCTCAAAACTACTTAAAAAAATGGTTGATTTGCACAAGATGTGGTCAACTTCTTTGATATTGTAGGTGATTCGGTTAGATAACGTTTTAACTTCAAGAATACTTAGGAATGAAAGTAAAATGATACATTTTTAAACTACTTTGCATACCTTCAAGTTCACAACACCTTCTTGGTCAAAATACACAAAAGATGGTAAAAGAGGGTGTTCAAGGATTGGGAAAGGTTCAAAATAAAGGGTTTAATACCTCAAAAACACCATCATAAATGAGCAAAATTGGGACTCAATAGTAACCTCGATATTTGGACACCATTCCTTTATCTAAAAGAACTACTTTATTCTCCATATCATCCACTAGTGTATTGTAATATTGAAGAATATGCAGTAATTCAATAGATTCAAAATATGGAACAAGTCCTTTGATTCTTGCAATAACTTTGTCGTGGAATCACAAGTCTCGTTAGACCAAAACCTACAATTGTTAGTCTCTACTACAATCGCTTGAGTTAGGACTTAGGAGAGGCAGTTAGTACATGTCACAAAACACATAGGGGGCACTGAACCCAATGTCCAACAATCTCTCACCCCCAATGTGAACTAGGTGAGTGTCCAACTTGAGACCTCTCACTCCGATACCACTTGTTGGAATCATGATTGTCATTAGACCAAACCCCATATGCATTAGTCTTCACTATAATCACCAGAGTTAGGATCCACAAGAGGTGGTTAGTCCATGTATTTAAGCACACGAGGAGTGTTGAACCCATTGTCCAACGCTCTAGGGAGGGAAGAATAATATGCCTAGCATGCCTTTCTCACTTGTTCAATGACAAGTGAAGAATCGCCAAAAATCTTAAAATATTAATTTAAAAAACTTAAAGCATGACTAATACTTGATATAAAATGAAAACCTTTACTTGGTTATTTATCATCATTCCTAATCCCCAAACATACTCTAATTCTAAAATTCTTTCAATATTATATATAACCCCCACACCTGCCACTCTTGCCTATTTAGTTTTAACTACTTTTTAATGTGACAATCATTTACGAGACATTTCATCACTTAAATCTAAATATCAATTTCTACAAAATAATATATTGCCTTATTGTAATAAAGCTAAAAATATAAATATCTTAATTATAAATATCCATTCCAATATATCATCACACGTCTTAACTGTTTTTAAATCACAAGTTATTAATATATCTCATTGGTAGAATATTGAATATATTTCTAAAATATTAGCAAGTGAATTAATATCAAACTTACCAAATGATTTTAATGAATTACTATGATTACATAGTTTTTACCATGATTACATAGTTTTATATTATATAAAATAATTAAAGAGAATGAAGAATAGTAATTTTCAAAATTTCAATCCTAAATTAAGAACACAGAGTGGACATTGAATGTATCGAGGAAAATGTTTGTAAGGGATTTAAAATGCATTTAATGCTTACTCTGGGAAAATTAGGCTTCGTTGAGAAGGAAATCTACTTATCCATGATGGATGATTGCTAACGCAAACACCCTTACATATATAAATTCCCTGTTTTGGCACGCCAAAATATTTATTTGGCATTCCTTTGTGTATATTTTAGTTTTATATATTTTATTTCAAATATGTTTTTCAACTTTATAAATAAACAAGTTTTTATATTAAATTGTTAAAATGATTAGTTTTTACTTCTTTTATGTGTTATTATATTAAAGGTTTTATGTATTATTGTATTGTTTAATGTTGGTTAGAGTTTGTTTTTATGAAAAAAAAAGCAAAAATACAATTTCTAAATTTTAGGAGGTTGTTAAATTTTATTGTATACTAAAGATTATTTTTAAATAATTGGCTTATATTTTAGTGTATAGCTTAGATAATTTTTCAACAATTTGTTAGTGTGTTAAAATAATGTTTATTTTAAGCCAACACCTATGTATTTATTTGTACAGTTATCTCTTGAATAGATTACTCAATGTTGTTTTTGGTGTGTGGAAACCATGTTTACTTTCTGATTAACTTTTTTGAAAGAGGGGTTTGTGATCACGGGATTTTAGTGTTTTTAATCATTTATACGCATGTAAGATTAGTGGATGTGAGAATCTATTAGTTTGTGAAGTGTTGTTATCGTTTGTATTCTATGTTGTGATTCATTTGTAGATTTATAATTTTTGTTTTCTAAGTTTGTTCATGAGAATGTGATTGGTTTTTCCATCATTTGATGAGATCCATCTTAGCAATGAAAAATCCTTGTGGTTGTACTTTGCCTATTGTGGTATGAGTTGATTCAAGGGTATTGGAAGACTTGGAGAAAATTTCATAGAAGATAAGTCACATGAATATTGAAGTTTCTATGAAGGAATAGAAGGAAGCTACATATGAAGATTGAAGTTTCTACGAAGGAATAGAAAGAAACCACACATGAAGTAGTTGTAGTCTAGAAAAATATAGTCACCAACGAGAAGAAAATATTTGTTAGCTAAAACTTATTACTTTCATAAGGGTGATACTCCATGTTGTACAACACATGATGTGCAAAAAGGAGTTCACACAGGGAGTGGAAGCTCCCCGTGTTCGAGGGGTTTAGAAGGAGGAGAAAACCCCCTTGTTTGATGGTTTAGGGGAAACACTCCCAATTTTTTGTGTGCGCAGTTTTTTGCATCTATTTTTCAGGTTTTTGACACAATTTTTCTAAAAGTGGTGTTGTGTCACATGGTGGCTTTGCCCATGGTTTTGTAGTTTCGGTTAAGGATATATGATTGTACTCTAATCCAAGGTAAATGTATTGGCAATTCATGGATGCTACGAGATATATATGTTGTATTGTAAAACTATATAGAAAAAATATATATATTGAAAAATCTACTTGGTTTTCTTAGTTTAGGGTTTCCAGGATAAAATTTATGTGTTTATGTGTATGTTTTCCATTACATCTTTTCTATTTTATTAAGGATTTTTTGCAGAGATTAATTTTATAGGGTTAAAGCCTACATTTAGTATCAGAGTAGTTTTAGCTTCAGGGGGATGCCTTTGTGGTTAAGGGCTTTGGCTCGGGTCTATGGTAGATCCTGTTATAGTGGGAAATTTGCGGAAGTGATTCTTGTGGTGAAAAGGAAATGGAAAGTAGTTCAAGGATAGACAATCAATAAATCCAATGGGAAGAGTATTGAGCTTGGAAGCGCAAATGGAAGATTTGTGAGTTGACAGAGATCAATAAATCGTTGTGGAATTGGGTACTACACCAACAAGGATGTTAACAAAATACTGGACTAAGTTGAATTGAAAGGAAACAAGCATAATATGATTGTGTCTCTTATATTAAATATTGTTGAATTTTCAGGGAAGCTACAATAATGACTTTGTGGGACACATTAGGAGCTTTATATCAGTCTAAGTCCTTGGTGAACAAATTGTTCCTATAGAAGAAGTTTTATAACCTAAGGATGAAGGATGGTAGCTCAATGACATAGTATCTAAATGCCTTCAATACTATGGTAATTCAGCCATTATATGCTGATATTAAGATTTCAAATGAAGATAAATGCATTAGTTTGTTATGTTCTTACCCAAACTCATGGGATAGTATGATTGTTGCCATAGCTAGTAATGCAACTACTTTAAAATTTGATGAAATAGTATCATCCTTGTTATTGGAGGAGATGAGATGAAAAAACATGCAAATCCAAAATGGATGTGACTTATCTATATGAGGATGCTCCCAAAATAGAAATAAAAATAAGCCCTTGAGTGGAGATCTAAATCTAGAGGAATGTCCAAATCTCTGGGAAAGTTCATAAATATATGTTGGAGATGTGGAAAAGATGATAATCATAGAAAGAAGATAGATCCATACTTGTTGATAAATGGAAATGATCTGACGACAATCCTTTTGGAAAAGAAAAAACCTCCTCAGATGACGAAGGGGATGTGTACCTTGGCTTCTTCAACTACACGTGTAGATCATGAGGCATGGCTTTTCAAGTCAGGCACACATTATCATATGAATCTTCACAAGGAGTGGTTATGTGAATGTAAAATATATGATGGTGTTGATATCTTCTCATGAGAGGAATTGACATCCATAATCATATGGCCAGGAAAAGTCAAGTTGAATCTTATGGGTGGAAGGATTAAAACATTCTTTAGTGTTATGTACATCCCATGATTGACTATAAATTTGATTTCAGTAAGCAAGATGAGCGATGGAGGTGTAAAAAAAATGTTAGAAAGGATACTTGCAGGATAGTTCGAGGAGCAATGGTATTGGTGAGAGGATTTCAGATTGGGACTCTGTATAAGATACTAGGAAGCACTATTGGAGATGGGTGCAACACTTTTGTTGTTCCTAAGAGTGGATCGAAAGAAGGAAAATCTCATATAATCTTTAAAGAAATGACTTTGTTGTGGCTTAAAAAATGGTGACTTATTGGAGAGAACAACCTTCGAGTACTATGTGATAATGGTATGGTAGAAGGTATATCTAATTTCTCTCTAGATTTTGATTTCTTTAAACATTGTTTATATGAGAAGTAGAATCAGGTTAGAGGGAATATTGTAGTTGGTACACAATTATGTGTTTTGATCTGTGTCGGTTCCATCACTGGGTAAATATGTCTACTATGTATCATTTATCGATGACTTATCAAGGAACACATCGATTTATTTCCTCAAGAAGAAACATGAAGTCTTTGGAAAATTTAAAGAGTTAAGGCTCTCGTGGAAAATCAGACAGAGAAGAAAATTAAGGTGTTGAGTAGAAATAATGGTGGAGAATTCTTGTGGGAATGAATTCAAATTCTATAAGGAATGTGACATAGCAAGGCATAAGACTACTCCTTACACACCTAAACAAAATGGAGTTGCAAAAACGATGAACAAGAAATCGATGGAGAAAGCAAGGAGCATGCTTAGTGGTGTCACGTTAGGACATTTTTTTTGGAAAGAGGTAGTGGATATTATATGTTACTATAAATAGATAACCTTCATCAATGTTGGATGATAAGACTCTACACAACATATGGATTGGTAAGAAACCTTATCTTAAAAATCTCAGGATACTTGGCTATGATACTCATGCATATGTTTCAAAGAAGAATACGAAAAAGCTAGATAAGAAAGTTGAAAAGTGTATCTTTATTATATAGAGATGGTTTGAAAGTTTATAAGCTTTGGATTCAAAAAACCATAAGGTAGTGTATGATTGACATGTTATATTTAGAGAAGTCAAAGGTTATGTCAAATAGGAAGTCCTACCAAGGGAAAAAGAACAAAAAAAATTAGAGTTTGAATTGAAGGATGATGAATCAAACTGTGTAGAATAACAAGAATAAGAAGAAGAAGAACCACTAACTTCAACATTGAGGAGATCGGTTTAGGAAAGAAGGAAACTAGAAATATATACTCCACCTAATTTTCGTTCAAAATTTGCCTTGTTCATTATTAACGACAATCCTAGAATTGTTAGGGAGGCAATGTATTCAAAAGATCGAAAACTCTAGAAAAAGGCCATGGTTGAAGAAATGGTAGCCTTGGACAAGAAAGAGGTTCAGGATCTAATGGAGATGTTGGCTAGAAGAAGTCCCTTTGGAAACAAATGGATGTTAAGAAGAAACTGAATGCAAAAGGAAGAGTGGAGAAATATAAAGCTTGGTTAGTAGCAAAGGGTTATTCCAAGGTATAGGGAATTGACTTTGGTGATATTTTTTCCTCTATATGTTCACTACCCCTTAAAGTATAACGATCGAATATAATTATTAATTATATTTATTATTTATAGGGTCCTTTAATAATCATTTATTTATTTATAATACTTATTTATTCTTAATTTTCTTTCCATTATACCCTTATTACCTTTTTTTTTTTGTCCTTTTTGTTTTTAAATTATGAATTTATATTTATATTTATATTTTTAATATTATACCCCTATTCTCTTAATTTTTGGTTTTTTCTATTTTTAAATAATAATAATAATGATGTTGATGATGATGATGGTTAACATCCACTAAGACCAAACTTTGGTCTATCGGACCTAAAGAAATGAATTATTTAGTTTGATTTAAGATTGTATTCCTATGCTCAAAAAGCTTGGAGAGAAGCCTCTCGAGCTCACTGTAATTTTGACAACGTAAAAGGATAGGAAGGTCAGTGTTGCAACAAAGATTTTGAAACTGAGATCTAATGTGGTTGTACGCGGAGCACTCTAAGAGGAAGTGATTTTCATCCTCGATGTTCGTATTCTCACAGAGATGGCAGAACCTTTCCATCCATGGTGTTTTAGGAATTGCCCAACGACCTATTTCACTATGGAGCTCATGAGAGTTCATTCTAATCTTGGCTATATTAATTTTCTTCTTTGAGCTAGTTAAAACAGAGAGATACTTTTGAGCTTCTAGGGTGGGGTTGATGACCTCCTTATAATATCTTAATTTTATTTTACCTGCTCAATCTTTCTCAGACCACATTTAGAAGTAACAATATTTTTAATGTTATTAATGTTTTGCAATGCAACATTCTCGTCAATCTCCCAATGGTTTAACCAGGTCCTGGTGTCTTTATACCAACCTCGTTTGAGCCTTAGGTGGTCTTGGCTGGAATTTAAAGCTAGCTTAGGAAGTCTATTGTATCCTATGTTATTGAGTTTGTGCTTGTACAACAGAAGCCTAGTCATAGCTAGGCTCTCGATAGAGGAAAGATCCACTTCTATAAGGAGAATAGGATAGGGTGTGTTGCTTTTAATTTTGAGGTTATACGTTATAAAACGATTCTGAATTTTCTCAATCTTTCTCCAAGATTCTCTAGAGGTGCTACAACCTCAAACCTCACATCCATATAAGATAACCGGAGTGACTAAAGTTTCAAAGAGGAACTTCTTTCTATCCCACATTACGCGGTTTTTCGTTTTACAATTATTTTCAAGACCAAAATAATCTTTCCACCCCCCATTAATCCTTTTCTCAATGCTATAGTTCTAGTTGAGCTTGTGATGAATATCAATTCCTAGGTACTTGTAGGAAGACACTTCCTCCAAGTTACTATTGTCATACATAAAATTAGCGTAAGTGTCCTTCTTGGATTTGATAATCATACTTTTTTTTGTCAGTGTTAACAATCATACCCATGGTAGATCAGAAATCCTTAAGAAGTATAAGTTGTTTATCAAGATTAGATGGGAACCTTGCGAGAAGAACGATATCGTCAGTGTAGAGAAGAAGGATGATGACTATCCCAGCTAAGATCGTGCCAGCACATCCTGCTTCCTCTAAATAACCTTCTAGCTTGTCGATGTAAATGCCAAATAGGGTAGGGGAGAGGGGGCAACCTTGTTTAACACTGATATTACACTTAATGTCTTTCAACCACCCCTCATTGCTATTTAACTTGGCAATTACATTCTCAACTCAAAAGGAATCTTTAGCTCCTCTAATTTGTTCCAAAGGTTGTTTCTAGGAACCGTATCGAAAGCCTTTCTAAAGTCCACAAAGCAACAAAAGAGATTTGATTTATCATTGCGACATTCCTCCACAATGATCCTAAGTGTAACGAGGTGGTCTATTGTTGAGTGCTGCTTTCTAAAACCCGCTTGGCCTTTAGCCCGCTTACCTTCACTTTCAAGCCATATGCTCAACTTCCTTTCCAAAATAATACCATATAACTTGGCTAGGAGAGGGCTGATCATAATTTTCCGATAATTAGAGGGGTTATTTGTATCCCCATTTTTAAAAATAGGGATAATGAGGCTTTGAGTCCATGGTTTAGGGAACCCTTGCTTGACCGCTTGATTGAAAAGCTTGTGAATGTGGGGGGTGAGGACCGGACCTCCAATTTTTAAGACTTCCACCTGGTAACCTTCAATGTCCTTAGCTTTCCCATCAGCCAAGCGATTAACCCCAAAATCAATGTCTTCTAATGAGAAAAAATCTTTCATTGTGAAAAGGGTTTCAAAGTTATCCATGACATTTGGAGATTCATAAAGCTTTTTAAGATAGGAATTTCAGTGGTGTAAAGCAATTTTATTATTATCTTTAGTTTTCCTAGTTAGAATCTACCTCCAGAATTTCTTAAGAGCTACCTTAGAAAGGTGTAAGAGATTATCTTGTATTTTACGAATATATTGCCTTTTTTTCCTTTTAGTTAGGGCTTTGTATATTTTTATCTTGCCAATTTTAAGAGATTCATCAACAACTTCCTTCATTGCTCTCCTCGCACTTTTACAATCTTTGTCATACCATGGGTTGGTTTTGCTATTTCTTTTATTTCTTGAAACTGCAATTGAGAACTTGTTAATAGAATATGAGAGGGTTGTAGTAAAATTATGATAGAGATCTTCTATGTTGTCTATTATAATAATAATAATAATAATAATTTAGTATTATTTAATTATTATTATTATTATTATTATTATCTTTGTGGTCGTTGAATTTCCTAAATAATTATATGTCTTGCTATTTAGTATCATCTGATTTAATATTTTTTTTTTCTTTCTTTTCTTTTCTTTTTATTTTTGAGTTTTTAGCTCGACCCATATTTTTTTTATTTTTTTTTATCCCAAGTTTCCTCCTTTATCTTTTTTGTTTTGTTTGTTTAAATGGGATTATGCTTTATTTATTCCAATTTTATTTCCCTCATTCCTTAATATTCTTATTATCTTCTTATTTTTATATTTATATTTTATTAATTTGACTTATTTGTATTTCTCTAAATTATTATTTATCGTATTATTACTTTTTACTATTATTATTTTATGATTGTTTTTGTAACCAACGACTAATTTTATTTTTCCTTCTTTACCTAGCGCTTTTTATGGGCTTGTTAGACCAAAATCTCTTCATCTATTTCGTTGTGATCATAAACCACATTAAATGGTTTGAAACACGTCAGCAATTTTTTCAATTATGTGATGGATCCAGAAGATGGTTATAAATGTTTCTACTCATAGAAGCCTATATTTAAATAGATATTTTTTTCATGTTTCCAAGTTAAATTTTATTAGATGTATTTTATATGTTGTTGTTGCTTTTTATCTTGAAGTATAACATATGGATTTGAAGAAAATATTCCTACATGGGAATCTTAAAGAATAAATCTACATGAAGAAATCGATAGAATTTGTTGTGAAAGGAAAGAAAGTGTTGATATGTAGGCTTAAAAGGTCCCTATATGGGTTAAACAAATCACTAAGGATGCGGTATAAAAAAATTGATACTTATATAATGGAACTTGGCTTCACAACGGGCAAAGCGGATCACTGTGTGTATTTAAAATTAGTTGGTGATCGTGTTATTTATTTGTTTTTGTATGTGGATGATATATTGTTGATTGGAAATGGCATGGAAATCATTCAGAAAGTTTAAACTCAGTCGTATTTTAAATTTCACATGAAGGATATCAATGGTGCAAATGTTATCTTAGGCATGGAAATTAAAAGACTTTGGGCAAACAAGAAACTTTAGTTAAGTTAGAGGAAGAATGTTGAGACAATATTGTAGAGGTTTAATATGCAAAATGAAAACTGGTAAATGTATCTATTCCTGTAGGTGTAAATTTATCTACATAACAATGTCCTAAGACACAAGAAGAGAAAGAGGATATGTCTAGCATTCCATATGATAGTACAGTTGGAATCTTAATGTATCCAATGGTTTGTCTTCGACTGGACATTGCACATGCAGTGGGAATATTGATTAGCTATATGTCAAAACCAAGGAAGGAACATTGGATAACAATAAAGAGGGTTTTTAATTTGCATGGCAATATTGGCTATGGATTGTGCTACCAAGGAAGACCGTGATTGGATAGAGTGTTTTCATATGTGGCTTTGTTAACGCAGATTGGGTTGGATATTTGGATTGTAAAATATCTACGAGTGGGTATGTGTTTAATATATTTGGAGGAGAAATTATTTGGAAGAGAAAAAATAGTTTGTAGTGGTAGTCTCAACTACATAAGCTAAACACATGGTAGCCACTCATACAAGCAAGGAAGCAATATGGTTACAGAGATTGTATTTAAGTATTGGATTGGAACAAAAACTATAAGGATATATTGTGACAATCATAGCGCAACCTTCTTGGAAAAGAACCCAACCTATTATTTGAAGACAAGGCATGTTGATGTTCGATATCACTTTGTGAGAGATATGATTGAGTACAAGGTGTTACTAGAAAAAGTGGACGCTTTAATGAATGTTGTGTATTAATTAAAAAAATATATTGGCATTGAGAAGTTCTCTTGGTGTAGAGAAAAAAATGTACATTATTTCCCTATATTGTTGATCATGTACCCTTGTAACTCCATGTGTGCAAAGAAAAAAACAAGCGGGTGAATGTTGGGTATGTGATATATTCTTTGGATGACTATCCCCACATGTTGTACAATGTGCGATGCATAGAAGGGGCAGTAGGCCCCTTGTTCAAAGGGTTTGGGGGTAGCACCCAAAAAACAAATTTGGGAATTTTTTTGCATATGTTTTTGGTAATTTTAGTCCCACAATTTTTCCAAAACCAGTTTTGTGGAACGTGGTAGTTTTTTCCATGGTTTTGTAGTTTTGGTTAAGGAACTAAGATTGTATTCTAATCCATGGTAAATAGATTCGTGTTTCATGGATTCCATGAGATATATATGTTGTATTGTAACATTGTATAAGAAAAACATATATTGAAAATTCATGTTTCCCGATTTTGGGTTTCCAAGATAAAATCTTTGTGTTTATGTGTGTGTTTTCCATTGCATATTTTATGTTTTATTAATAATTTGTTTGTAAAAATTAATTGTATAGGTTTAAAAACTACAACCTTGTGGATAAGTGAAGCACTTGTTGAAAACAACGCTACTTACACTCTTCAGATAGGAAGGTTGAATTATGATCCCTAAGATGAGTTTTACATCAAACATATTCAGATTTATTTGTGTGTTGACCATATACCTTATGTGTTAGAGATCAGTTAATGGAATAAGATTGAAAGAAAATGCTAGTGTTTAAGCATTATCATTCTCTTTGTTGGTTAAAAACATTAGAAAGATAATTGTAGATGTAAGAATGAGTGCTCCAATCTCAAGATCAAATTGTAGGAGGAGAATTGCTAGTTAGAGATATTACCCTATGATATTCTCACATATCATTGAGTTGTCTATTACTTATGCATGGGAATTATTATGTCAATTGCATATTCCTGACATCTAATGGGCATGGAGCAAAGTCAATAATAGGAACAATATTGAGAGGAGATTGTTGGTGTTTAATCATGATCTTACTCTTTTTTTGTGAAAGGCATTAGAAAGATAATTATAGACATAAGAATGAGTGCTCCAATCTCACGATCAAATTGTAGGATGAGAATTGCTAGTTCAGGATATCAACTTGTGAGATTATGGCCTATCATTGCACTCTCTATCACGTATTCATTGGAAAGATTATATCAATTTCATATTCCTTGCATCTAGAGGGCATAGAACAAAGCCAATAATTAATATCTCTCATGCTTGTTGGGTACACAGAGTTTGCAATTGACATAAGCTCAGGATCTATTCATCTCTTATTGAGTTTATATTATATGTTTCTCTTGTCGTTATTATTGGGACTTAATCAAAATGGGATCTAAAATTTTTTGATGGAATTCCTCTAATTGGAGGAGATGAATTTCTTGAAACTCATGATACTTGTCAAATATGTGAATGGTGATGTTGTTGATCCATTAAAGGGTCTTGCAAATTAGGGATATGAACTAGTGTTAAGATAAGTGGTATTGTATTATTTTATTATTTGACTATTGAATGTGTAATTGATAGTTTAAACATTATCCTAAAGAAGAAGTGGCCAAGCTTAGTACTATTAAAATAGGTGGTAGAACAGATTTATTGTTGGCTCATAACAACTGTTGATGAAATTGTAGACGCAATATATCCTCACCTATTTAGTGAAAATACTCCAGAGAATTGGCTAGCGTCAATCAAAAGATAAGAGATAATAACCACTAGTCTTTATAGGGGCCTACAAAAATATTGCATGAAGAATTTTGTAAGAGTGTATCATTCATTGTGTGTGTGGTCATAATTGTGGAAGGGAAACAACATGCCTACAAAATTTTGTTCAAAGAAAGTGAATTGCATGCATTTTAGTTAGAGAGAAAGTAATAAGTTCAATGTTTAAGAGGATATGGATGGTGGAATCCTAATAATTGAAGGAAGACAAAGTTTCTTGGTCAATATTTTCTTTCTAGTTCAAGGTTGCATGTATTATAATTGTTTATGTTGGTCAAAGCATAATAAAAAAATTAATTATAGTAGAGGTGATTAATGGAAATTATCATGATGGTGTTGTAAGTGGAATATAAATTTTTTCAATGAAGATATTATTTGTACAAATGGAACCATGACGAGTTCTTTGAATCTTATGGTTGTAGTAGTTTAAGCAGGGTGTTTCACATGCAATGGTTATCATGGAAATGAGACATATATATTTATTATTCCATGGAAAATATACACCATGGTGAAGTGAAATGTGTTCTTGGAATTCTTGTGGTTTGTAAAATAAACATATTGATCCTAGTTAACCTATTTGTTAGAATTGGCTACTTTAACGATTGTCTAGCAAAATATAAAAGCTCCAAGAAGAATATTGGGCAAGCCTATGCTGAAGATTCAGTCAATATGAAAAATATGCAAAAAAGGCACCAAATATATACATGTCTCCCAAAAGGTATACAAATTAATAGGTGCATGATTGACTTGAATACATCTTGTATTCTGACTATTTTCTTAGAGAAGTGGTGAGAACCATGCTTGGGTACTTAGGAATCTTGCTAAACGAGAATATGCCCATAGAATGGGAAATTGTTCAATATTTTCAATTAAGTTGATGTTAGGCCTTAGAGTATAATAGGTTCCCGACAAATCTATGTGGCTCCAATATTTGGCCCAAAAGTGTGATTGGTTCCTAGCTGGTATGATTGTTTGAAATAATAATCTTACAAGTGAATTGAGGGCCATTGTTGCTTTGGTTTAGAGGTGAAAGTGATTTTATATAGTGAATAACCATTGGTTGGTTATGATGGTAGTCAAATATATAACAAATTTGCATTATTCATGTTGGAGAAGCCAAGCAATGATGGTAGACTAAATTTTGAAGTGGAATGATCAAGTGTATTAGGGAAGACAACGATGTTGCTTTGGATTCAACAACATTTCTTTTTGGACTTTGTTCCAAAGAATGTCAATGGTAATTCTTATGGCAACAATGGAGATCAAATGACGGTGGACAGATAAGGTAAATTTTGTGAATTTTTCTCAATAAAAGCAACGAACATGTGGAAATGTGAATCACACATTGTATTTATGACTAGTCTACGATAGTATGTGTAGATTCTATGTATTAGTCCTTGAAAATGTTAAGCTTTTATCTTGCCTAGAGTTAGTGCTTAGGAGAAATATTGTAGTGGTACCTAGGCATTGTTTTTATTTCTTGTACTTGGTGTCTCCACGAGATGGAGTGTGCTAATTGCATGTACCTATATATGTACATGTCACATGTAAAGGGAATATCATTGTAAGAATTGAATAGGCATGCATACTCCTTTTTCCATGTGTCCAAGATGATTTGTATAAATTTTTATGGAATTGTTAAACAGTTGGAGAAGTGGTCCATGTGTTGGCTAGATGCTCTATGAGTGGACCATGTTGGCTATAGACCCTAGGAGGTGGATAGAATCCTAAAGTAGTTTGTATGTTTTAGGGGACTTCATCAAGAACTTGAATGAACAATTTACCTTAAGGATAACCTATTATACTAGCAATTATAGTGTTTAGGTAGCCATGAATTTTAACCATTTTCATTCCTTCACTTCGACTTATGCAATTTGGTGATGTATACATGATCGAGGTAAAACATGTAAGTTGTAAGTTAGACTATATATATACTTTGTTGATTAGGAGGCTCTTATCTAGATGTTATATGAGTGGACCATGTTGGCTATATACCCTAGGAGGTGTCTAGAATCTTGAAGTTGTTTACACATTTGAGGGGACTTCAACAAGAAGTTAAATGAACCATTTACCTTAAGGACATCCTATTATACTAGAAATTATAATGTTTAGTTACCCATGCATTCTAGTCATTTTCATTCCTTCAATTCGATTTAACAAAATTTGGTGATGTCTACATGATCGAGGTACAATATGTAAGTTATAGGTTAGACTAGAAATGGGCTTTGTTGATTAGGAGGTTCTTAGATTCATTTTGGAGCATGTTGTAGATGAATAAATGATGTTGAAGACCTGAATTGACATAGATTCAGATAAGTATTCATTTAAGGGGGATGTTGGAATTTGTAACTCTTTGTCTTATGTGTGATAATATTAAGGGTTTTTTTCATTATTGCATTGGTTAGTGTGAGGTAGAGTTTAACTCTACACGAAAACTATGTTTCTAAGTTTTAGGAGCTTGTTAGATCTAGTTAGATATGAGAGATTATTTCCAACTAATAGGCTCCTATTTTTGTGTGTGGTTGATATATTCTATTAACAATTTGTTTTTGTGATAAGATAGTATGTCTATCTTAAGACAAAGCTTTATGTATTTATATTTCTATAATTATTTGTTGAATAAAACACTCAACTCTATGTGGAAACCATGTCTACTTTTTTGTTTCTTTATATAAACCTCGTTACAATTCACGAGTACAATATATAAAATTTATATAGGGTAAATTTAATCAATGATTAGCTTAGGTTCAAGGACTCTAAAACGAATTTGAAAAAAAAAATATTAAAGTTAAAATATAATTTTTAAATAAAAAATTAGAATTAAAGTAGATTGTTTGAGGGAAGCCACTTTATTCAATATGAGTTGAATAGATTAATGAATTCATTATGTTGGTATTTTTTCATGGGATTACTCCTTGATGTATTCAAAAATATATTGTTAATTTTTGAAAGATTTAAGTCTTTCTCTTTTAAACAATATTAAAAGCTACAATGCAACATAGTCTCTGCCTCTACCACTAATTAATTGATTAAAGTTGTGCAGAGTACAAAAGAAGCATAATGGAAGCTTTCTCCTCACTTCCACATTCTACGCATTGACCTCAATGACTTCACTAGGGGAGCAATAACATACAACGTGGGTTCATATTGGGAGATATATATTGAGGAAAAGATGACATAATATATTGGGGGATATATAGGGGGTAAAGGGTTTTTATATTAGCACGTATAAAAAATGGACCTCAAAGTTAATGAAAAACATAAAGGGGGTATAAAAATGTTAATGAAAAAATGGATACCTATAGTATCTAGTGAATGTCAAGGTTTTCTAAATTTGGAAGGTGTATTGGCTTCATATTGGTAGGGGATTAAATAATATTATTTTTAGAGGTATTTTCAAATACATAGTCAAATTAAGGGTATTGTTTAATATGCCATGAATGCACGTTATATGTTAGAGGTTCATTGAGTGAAACCCACGTGGCAATGACATAAATTGATTAAGGATGTGCAAAGTGTGGAAGAAGCACAATGAAATCTTTCTCTGCACTTCTGCATTCCACGTAATGACATATTGCCCAAAGAAACACCTAACATAATTCATAATACAACCAACTTTCACTTAATCGAAGAATTAGTGCAGGTGTTTATTTGATTAAGACATGTCACTATTACATGGGCCAAATTGTAACACCCTCCTCCCACATTTATCTAAGTTAACTGGCCCACTGGGGTAAACATGTGATGAGAGGCTACTGTGATGTGACTCAACTTCCCATGTACAATTAAGGAAGTGGAACTAACAAAACCAAACTAATTTTACCTTCCACACATGCTATAGAACATTCAGGAGCCAAACAACCCGTACAAGTGACAAACCCCTGAGGCAATTTGACATTTCATTGATCTGGACCCCCAACTGCTCCCATGACAAACCATGCATGCGAATGAGGCCTTCTAGTTGCTCCCAAAGAAAGGGCATGCTATCGATTGTGGACTTTTTCAGCTAGTTCTGAGCCAACGTCCCCAAATTCTGTGCCAATTTTTCAGGGTTAGGACTTAGGACACTACCCAAAACTTCATGGAACTTTTAGATATGACATATAACATTGAGACAAAGGTACTAGTGCAAACACTTGATCAATGAATTGAATGGACCCCTACTAGACAAGAGAGGAATTTCGTCAAACATGTCACAAATATGTAACCTATAGATCATAACAACAAATATGAGCATAGGGGTCTCATACTTATTTGAAGTCCGTAAAGAAGAATTGTTGCTTGATCACAATAGCTACATTATCATATATTAGGTCACATATTCATTGTACTTTCAACCACTAATCAAAACATGATGGAAACCATACATCAAGTAAGTCATAAAACATACTCATACCCAACACATAACCAACAAAAATAGAAGCATATAACAACCATAAAATCCACATATAACCCAATACATTTACACATGATATACCAAGGAGAAAGAGCTCTTATTAATGAATGTAAAAGACAACTAGGTATGGGACTTCCATGAACCACCCGGCTGTAGATTGGATGAACCAAATATTTATTTCCGCTAATCACCCCCGTTCCATATTCCAAGCATGAACATGGGACTCAAAACCAAACCAAACCAGTTTCCATGAGCTTTAGCGTAATCCCCACCGAATCACTAGGCCCTAAACAAGCATGGATGCCACCAGATTTCTCCACCTACACCATGAGGAATTTTCATGTCTTCTAGTCTCTAGGATTTACCGTATATCCTGCCATACAATGGCCGATGATTCCTAGGCCTAATCAAGACTCCACCGTCTAGGATTTACTATATATCCCGTTATTCACTGGCTAAGGATTCCTAGGCCTGATCGAGGGCACAAATCTCTAGGATTTACTGTATATCCTGCCATACAATAGTCATGGATTCCTAAGCCCACTCAGGCACACAAAATTTGGCTTTACCATAATCCCAGTTTAGTTAAGGGATTCCTTAGCCATGTGTGCTTTCTTTCAGGGACCACCTCACTCAATTTTGAAACCATCCGAAAATCCAACTCAACCAAATACAAGAGAACCCATCATACCATGGCTATTAGGAAATGGAAAGCCAAGGCTAAAGAACATTGTCACACCTAGCAAAACCCATGCCAATGACATCAAGAGAACTAAATACACACATGCATGTATCACGCATACTAAATCTAGCAAGGAAATCACACATACAAATTGACACCTGCAAATAATCTCGATGTAGATGTTTGATATTGATCTTCCTTGCTTGATCTTTGCATCCTCTTTTCCTTCTTTTCTTTGCTTGATCCAAAGTTGAAGTTCTCCAAGAAAAATTTGAACTTTCCAAGAGTGTGTGAGAGAGAGAATAGAGAGAGAGCTCTAATACTGAACTGACAAAAGGTACCAAATGATCCTTATAAGCCTTTTTATTCATGAGACCTCTATTTTCTTTAATTTTCCATTATTTTTCCTTCATTTTCCTCCTCACATGAAACATTTGACCTTTCACCTTCCTCTTCTCCTAATATCTATTATTTTCATAAATAAAATGCCAAAAATTCCATTTTCCCTTTCCAAAGCTTTTGTCATTTCCTTTGCCAATTTCCTTAGCCATAATAAACTAAATGAATACCCACACTAGGATGTTTTTTCCCAACATTCAGTTTGGAATATGTTTCCCATGACCTTGGTTATTATTTTTCCTTCATTAAATTTATTACATGGAATTTTGACTAGGGCTATTACAGAACCCTCCCCCTTGGGGGAACATTGTCATCGGTGTTCAACGACACCTACAACCAGCCAAACTTCTTTAAGAAAAACATAATTCCCATGGATATTTATAACTTAGCTTGATGTAGTATTTACAATGATCAACCTGTTGAGAAGAAAACTAACATGACACATAACAACATAGTAACCATAACAACATGACACCCATACCACTTATTGGAGATTTATACCACAAGTTATGGATGATTTACATCCATATAAATATGTACATATACCAAAACATCACACCAAAACATATCCCAAAAACATTCACCCAACCAGAGAATAAAGAAGGAAACATAACTTATATCTGATCTGCCATCTCCAATGTATCTTTGTTGGGCCCAAAGTGCTTCCACTACACTTTAACCTGCTTGATTGCTCAGTTCTAGAGCATGAGTATATTTCTATGCAATAAACACTAAGGTTTCAGCTAGAATTGTCCATCTGGCTTCACCTACAATACACACCATTCGATCACATTCAACATCTTTAACATACTTCTTAAGGAATGACACATGGAAAGAATCATGGACTTTCACTATCGGAGATAGTCCAAGTCGATAGGCTATTAGTCCAATCCTCTCAAGAATATTGAAAGGTCCAAAAAACTAAGGGGCCAGTTTGGCACATGATCCAATCCTCAAGGAGATCTTCCTCAGCTTGATGCACAACTACACATGTTCCCCAACCTGAAACTCCTTAAACAACCTGTTCTAATCTGCATAACTTTTATACTTGTCTCATGTTTCCCTTAAATTCTTCTTGATAACCTACATTTCCTATTCCATCTCTACCAACATATCCGGTCCAATCAACACCCTATTCACTAGATCACTCCAACTAAAGGGAGTATTACAACTCTGCCCATACAATGCCTCGAACAGACTCATCCTCAAAGATTTCTGGTACCCATTGTTGTAAGTAAACTCAACCAATGGAAGGTATTCCTTCCATCTCCTCTGCTGATGCATCACATACATCCTCAACATGTCTTCCAATATCCTGTTGACCCTTTATGTCTATCCACCTGTCTGCAAATGATAAGCTATGTTGAAGGTCAACTCTATCCACAAACCTGTAAACAATTTCTTCCAAAACTTGGAAGTGAACTTAGCATCCCTATTTGACACAATCTTCCTTGGAACACCATGCAACCTCACTACATCTCTGATGAGTACCTATGCCACATCACTAGCTGAATACATAGACTTCACTGGAATGAAGTATGCTACCTTTGTCAACTTTTCCACCACAACCATGATGGAATCATGTTGTCTCGATGTCCTTGACAAACCTATCATGAAATCCATTGAAATGACCTTCCACTTCCACTCTAGAAACATAATCTGCTCTAGTAGTCCACCTGGATGCCTACATTCCTCTTTCACCTAGTTACAGTCTAAACATCCAGCCACAAAATATGCCACGTCCTTCTTCATATTGTTAATGTCTTCTGGTATCCTGGGTGACCGAAATACAATTTTGCATGAAAATATCACAAGATATTCTTCTTGAGCTCACTATTTTCTGGCACATATATCCTATCCCTAAACCTAACAAAACCATCTACTGCAAGATGATAGTCCATATCCTAACCACTTGTACCCTGTTGTAACATGTACATAAGCTCCATGTACCTGTCATCCTATTGCACTATCTGTAAGATCCAATCCTGTAAGTTTGTCCCATAAGAACTCACAACTGTTATTTGATTCACCTATACTCTCCTGTGAAGATCATATGCAACCTTGTTCTCCTTATCCTTGATGTACCTGATCTCAAAATAAAACTTACTAATCGTGGCCAACCATCTAGCTTTCTTGGAATTTAGATTCAGTTGGTCAAATAGATACCTCAATCCACTCTGATAGCTCATTAATACAAACCTCCAACCAAGAAGATAGTGCCTCCACATCTTCAATGCATGGATGATTGCTGCAAACTCAAGATCATGTGTCAGATAATTCTTCTCATGCTCATTTATTTTACGTGACTCAGAACACACTACCTATCCTTCTTGCATAAGGACTCCACTGAGTCCTCTCATACAAGCATCTGTGCACACCACAAACTCTCTTTCTAGATCTGCAATATTTAACACTGGAGCATTTGTCAACAACTTCTTCAACTATTTAAAACTTGTTGCATATTCTTCTTTCCATTCAAATTTCTTACCTTGCCTTTACATTGATGTAATAGGATATGCAATGCAAGAGAATTTCTTGATGAACCTCCTATAATAAACTACTAACCCTATGAATGACCTTACCTCATCCATATTTCTAGGAGCTACCCACTCCATGATAGATATTATCTTCTCTAGATCCATTGTTATGCCTTCCTTGGAAACAACATGTCCCAATTAATGTACCTATGCCCGAAAGAAACTGCATTTACTAATACTTGCATACAACTGATGCTCTCTCAGTAATCTCAACACTGTTGCTAAGTTCTCAATATAACCTTCCTCATTTTTAGAATATATCAAGATGTCATCAATGAATACAAAAAAAAACTTGTTCATATAAGGAAACACCACACTATTCATCAAGCACATGAAAGTAGCGGGAGCATTAGTCAAACCAAATGGAACTAGAAAAAACTCATAATGCCCATACCTGGTCCTAAAAGCAATGTTGTTTATTTCATCTTCCTTGATGCATTCCTGATGATATCCTGATCTCAAATCACTCTTCGAGAACATTTCTGCTCCCTTCAACTGATCAAACAAGTCATGAATCCTCGGAAACGGATACTTGTTCTTGATGGTCACTTTGTTCAAATGCCTATAATCAATGCATATCCTAAGAATACCATCCTTCTTCTTCACAAAAAATACTAGTGCACCCCAAGGTGATACAATTGTCCTAATGTATCCCTTGTCAGGAATTTCCTTCAGTTGCAACTTCAACTCTACTAACTATGGAGTGATCATCTTGTATGGTGCCTTTGATGTTGGTGTTGCCCCTGGTACCAAATCAATGGAAAAGTCCACTTCTCTATGAGGTTGAAAGTTTGAAATATCTACTAGAAACACATCCTAAAACTTTTGCAAGATCGGGTACTTACTCAATACCTTTTCAACGTCAACTTCCTTACCTTAATCCCTAGAAATATTCATTGTAAATAACACACACCATTTTCTGCGACTGTGCTTTGCCTGCATAGCTGTCACCATTCTAACTGATGTTACCTTCTTCTTACCCTACAAGATTCTATATTCCCCATTGTCATCCAAGCATTCAATATCTTTGTCATAACAATCCACGTTAGTCCTGTGAAGATATAACCAACCCATGCCCAAAAGAATATTGTATGATCCCAATGAAAATACATTCAAATGTGATGAGGTAGGCATACCATTCAACTAGAATCCACAAGCTTTTACCCAGTGATACTCTCTTCTTTGTACCTATAGCTAACTGCACTAACCAAGATTCTGCATGCAATTCTTTAATCAAACCATACTTATCCACCAAGTCAGGAGTAACATAACTATAATTAGGTCTAGGGTCAACCAAAATGTAAGCAACTTGATCACAAATCTTACTGTCAATCTCGATAATAGTTACATGGTGATCTGCCTGCTTTTTATCTAGCGTTGCATAAATATGTGAAATGCTCTTCCCAACATCCCCAACTATCTGCGCTTCATGTGCACTGTAAATTTGGGGCCTACCACCCTGATTCTATGGACAATCCCTCTTAATATGCTCCTTACCATATGTCCAACTCTACAACTGTCCCATACCATCACATTTTTTCTGCTTCCCTCCATGTTGTGACCCATTAAACTTCTTGTAAGGTGCAACCTTTTCTTTCTCACCTGCATCCTAAGGCTGGTGAGCACCAGTATTGTAGCAGCTGCAACTCCTAGGCTGCCAACTTTACTTTTATTAACCCAATAATTCGTAACAAACTTGGAAGCGTAGGTGCTGTATGCACAAGTATTAGTGCTCACTACAAGTTGTCACTTGGTTAGCCGACGCAAGATCAGTAGGAGCTCAAGCCAACTTCTATAGATTTCATAATAACCCCTATGTGTGATGAAAGGAAAGAAAGATTACTCTACAAAAGTTATTCTACTTGCAGAAACGAAAAATATTGGAATGAAAAGCAAAACTTAGTAAACCCTAATTAACAAATGAATTCTACTTTTGCCAAAAACACTATGAAAACCATGAAAGAAATGCCATTACCTACTCAAGGAAGTAAACAACATCTAACCATGCTATTTTTGGAAGTAAATAATAAAAAAACATATTTTTGGATTTTTATGTGTTTTTATGTGAATTTAACATACATCTAATTTATTGTGTGTGGCGAATAGGTGGCATTAGAGGGAGATTTTGGAGCTTGGGATGATGTATGATGGTGTGGATGGGTCCTAGGAGGTCTTAGGTGGCCTTCAGGAGGCTTTTCCCACACTCGGCCTTCAAAAGAAAGCCTACAGAAAAACTATAGGAGGACATAGGAAAACTACAGGAGGAAAATAGGGTAACTACGGGAGGCCTATAGGAGGAGGCCAAGAGAAATTTCCGATGTTTTGAGGGTGTGAGAGTGGGTCTAAAAGGTGGATGAAGGTTGGAATGAGGTGTTAGGGCACCTAAGGTCTACCATGAATTACCAGGAGAGAGAAAGATGATTAGGTTTTCTCAAAGAGAGAGGAAGAAGTTCTATGAAAAAATGAAGGAAACTAGGGCAGAATTGAGGTGAGGCTTGGGAGACCTATAGGGCATGAATCAGATGGAGGGTATGATTGTTGGTAAGCTAGCCTACTGCTAGAAGAGATCTTCTGCATAGAAACCAAGAAAATCAAGCAACTATTTAAATGAATGCATTCTAGGAAAAACAGAGTTTTGCATTGAAATGGTCTAAACTATGATATATGAAAGGAAATGCTGAGAAATGCTGCAAGAAAGGAAAGCATGAAAGATGAATATTATAAATTAGGAAGTGAACTTGCTAGAGAAGATCTAAATCAAAATAGAACTGGACTATCAACCTACTAAAGAGCTGTAAACACTAGAAGTCCTATGAATGAGGAAAATCTGTGTTTTTGGGGTAGCAAGAGAGTTTTTGCCTCAAATCATGGTCCCAGAGGGAGGAAGAGAGGAAAAGGCACTGTTTCTAGCCTTTTGAATCTTTTCTGATCACTACTTAACCTGCTACAGAAAGCACAAATGGAAGAAAACTACTAAATCATCAAAAGCAACCTATTCTTAACCATAAAAGAAATACATCTAACAACAAACTAATCTACAACTGAAGCAAAGCATACAAATACAAGTAAAGAGGAGCTTGGCTGCTTGGATTGGGCCCTAACCCAAGAGCTTCAACCCTGTAAGGTAAATCAGTGCTAGCTCAAAAAGGATTCCAACTTCATTATCAAAACAATAGTAAGATTACCTAAAACTGTCACAAAATAATAAGCTCAAAATTTGAGTAGAGTTTACATAAGCAAAAAATCTGACCCTAGTGAGGCCTTAGGCCTGTTTACTTATACATCTAAGCTACCAGCAGTTTCCTTAAAATTAGGGAGGCTTGGCTCCCAAAACTCAAGATAAATATCAGTCATCCTCCCCTTGCTCGACTGCCTTCTAGTGCATTATTCGGTTGCTTGTACTCCGAGCTGAATGAAGGGGAATTCAAAGTGAGGAGTAATAAATGAGGGGTACTCCCTCCTATAAGTCCTCTCCTCTATCTACTTTAAGTTATTGCTACCATTTGACCACTGGATCCTTGACTTTGACCTCGAAATCCATCAATAATCTGCATTAAATACATGTTAGACCACATGGCATCATAACTAACTCAACTCACTCTATAAGCATAAATATAATTAGAAAATCATACAATAAGCTAAGAGAATGGTTGATTTGACTAGGTAAGGAGGTAAAATGAGCCCATATAATTACCCATTTATGAGGCTCATCATCACCCCCCTACTAAAGGTGTTGCTCATCCTCTCAGCAACCTAGTCAATCTCCTCAAATTTTATGGCCCTAGTGGCCTCCCTAGCATCCCAGGCCTCTGCTGTGGTCTACTCATGTTCTTCATAAAATCCTACCTTTCTGTTTATTTCCTTCCACTTCTCCTCCTCTTATTTTTCTCTTCTGCCTTCTAGCATGCCTAATAGGAGTAGAGGGCTCAGTTTGAGGCCAATCTAGTTGACCTTCAGCTTTTGCATGGAGTGCTTGTACATTGACACTCTTTTCAATGCCTCCTTTAGCCTCATGGGGGAATGATATTCCCTGATCTGAAAAATGTGAGGTAAGGTGTTCCATCTTCTCATGCATGCATGCACACAGTCATCCCCAAGTAGCCTTTGCATATCTTCAAAGTTTGCAATGGCTTGTGCTTGATTGGCTAGATATATAGGGGCAATCTGAGGGTCATTGGCAAGCATTTTGTGTTTGTTGATGAGTGCCATAGGATCTGATGGCTCAACTCTTATCATTAATGGCTCATTCTGCTCTTTTATCATCAATATTTTCTTTTTTGTTGCCCTCAATTCTTCATGGTTCATTCATGAGGCCATGGCCATTAATTGAAGGTCCCCTAGCTTGGAATTGGGGTCTCACACATTCATGTCTGTGAAGGCCATGTTGTGTAGGTAGAACTCTGCCACCTTCGCCTTATCCTCTGAGGTGCTTTGGTCGCACAACTCCATGAACTTCCTGTAGTCTTGGAAAGGAATTGTGCCTCTTTGTAACAAAGTCTTTATTTGGAATTGAAGCCATTGGTCCTTCAGATAGAGGCCATAAGATTTGGTTGGTGTTCTACATTGTAATGCTTCCATGGATAAGCTGGCCATGTATGCTAGCTGAGTCTCTTTCTCTTGCAGCTACCTCCTTAGGATTTCATTTTCATTCTCAAGGTGGCTTTTTGTGATGGCTTCTCTGTCTCTGAGAGCACTCAATTCTCTGCCCATTTCCCTGAATTTGTTTTCCATATGGCCAACATCCTCCACTCCTTTGGATTTGGCTATTTGCATCCACCTATTTGTTCTCTCTCTTTCTTTCTCCAATTCGAGAAACAGTGGAATTGCAAATTTCTGTGGGATTATTCTACCTCCCTCAAGTAGATTGTAATAGGAGGCAAGACTAGGCTGGGGGTTAGGTTCTTGTAGCTCTTGTACTTCCTCCTTCACCTGTGGCTATCCTTCTATCTCTTTCTCAAGCTTTTGGGTCTCCTGTAGTTTGGACAGTGTCTCTTGTAGGACTGTCTAGGCCTCCTGTAGATCTGGTTTTGGATCCTGTAGTACTGCCTTTCCCTTCCATGTAGAAGATCTGGGAGTCCCTCTTTCATATGTTATAGGTGTCTTGGAGGGGGATTCTTTCACCTTGGCAGATGGTGAATCTTCAATGGTAATGGGAACTTTTGAAGAGGGCTGAGGTTTTCCTGTTTTAATTCTTGTGCTCTTCCTTGCCCTGAAATACATGGAGGTCTGTCTTTTCCTCTTCTGCTTTGGTTTGATTGGTGTACTGAGGGTAGTGAGGGTAGCTGCTACTTCCCTTTCCAAAGTTTCAGGGGACTCTTCTCCTTGCTCTGCCTTCTCTGCCTCTTTTTCTCCTTCTTTTGTCTCTTTTTCTGTCTCTTCAACTTTTCCTTCCTCTGTTTCTTTTCCTTCCTCCTTCCTTTCTTGATCTATGATGTCACCACTAGCGTCATCTTCTCCTCTTTTTTCTTCCTCCTCACTACCAATGGGATTGACATCATATATTAATGCTTTTATGTCATCCTTAGCTGTCATATTTCAGAAAACTTCCCATGCTATAGGGAGTGTAAAGGTATGGAGGGATTCCTCTACTAGGATTTTGATTAAGCCATGGTGAGCTAACTGCCCTAAATTTCCTGCTTGTACCTTGGTGCTGGAGTCAATGGGGGACTAAAGGAGAAAGTAAGGGATACTCAGCTTTTGAGGTGCTGGAGTATCCATGCCATACCTCAAGTCATGGAGGATTCTGAAGTGGTATCCATGGACAATGTTGTGCCTCCCCTCACAAGAAATGTATTTGATTATTTGGTAGCTAACCTCATCCCAGGGATATGGTATACTAGCCCTTCTATTTCCATTTTTATCTTCAACAGGGGTTTCATTGTTTTGGAAAAATTTATTATTGGTAGCCTGGCCAATTGGTTTCTCATCCTTACTCCAAGGCAGCCTAAGAGGAAGGGTAGTGACCCTACTGATGAATTCAAGGGTTATTTCCATGGAGAGGCCTCTAATGGTTATAGTAGCATGAGTTCTTATGTGAGGGACCAGAGAGAGCAAATTCTTGGGCAATTTCGTCATCAAACCCTCGAAATTTCTCAAAGAAATTCATCCAATTTTCCCTTGTGAATATGTCCACCACTTAAGGATGTGCATGGAGCCTGGTGGAGTTAGTGGGCTCCTTTCTCATAAACCCTCCTTTCATACTGCTTGTACTCTGCTTTTTTTTTTTTTTTAACTCAAATATGGAGGTGGAGAAAAAGAGTTTTGAGAAAAATAAAAAACAAAGGAGACTGTGTGTGTTCCTTTTTTTAAATAAACAGAAAAATTTTATATATTTTCTACCCTCCTAAAGACTTATTTCATCCTAAAATTTAGACCACTTCTTTCATATTTAGATATTCAACAGGGGGCATGCATGAACCCTACCTCTCCAGACTGAAATTCGTGCTAAAAACCATGTTTTCTCCCTTCAAAATGACTCACTGCCCCTCCTGTAGAAGCCCGCTGTCCCTCCTGTAGATTTCCTGTAGGTGCTCTTGTAGATTTCCTGTAGGTTCTCCTGTAGATAATGCTGAGAGCAAGAATATGGAGGAAATCAATGGAGTATGGTGGTTATGAGGTTGTGGGGGACAAGAAGACTACTGTGGCTGAGTTATGAGGAGAGAATGAAGAAAAGGTGGTGAGAATGCGTGGGGAGGAGTGCTCATTACTTTTTATGGCTACTTTCAATTATGAGTGCTGAGCTGGCAAGGTGTACGTTGGCCATATTTTGACCTTTGGTCCCCATATACTTGCTCATCATGGCCCCTCCTCGTAATCATCCCTCATTATTGCATTGGATTTCACACTTCCTCCCACTACCTGTCCTTGGCATCTTGTGCTTGAGTTGACTGTGCACACGTGTGGGTGACATCTCGCATAAGTGGAGTCAACTAAATGAAGGTGGTCAAGTTAACTGGCCACCTTTCCCTCTTTCAATCTCAACCATCTCGTTGCCTTCGTATGACTCCTAATTACACAAATGAAAATAGAGGAGTGACTTAGTTACTTACCTGTGATCCGATTGTATTTGTTTTGCGGCGTTGTGGCTTTCTCTGTTGCATGCCTTCATTTCCCTTTATGCATGCTGTCTTTGCTTACTGATGTGTGGTTGTGTGATTGTGCAGGTTCTTCTCTTACTGGAGCTAAGCTTCATGTGCCTTTTCAACCTTCATGTGTGCACTCTCTTGCTGGTGGTGGTGGACTTCTATGGGATCAACTGCTACAAGAATTCCTACAGGAGCTCCTGTAGCTGCTTCTCCCATTGAAACTTCATCTTTCTCCTGTGTTTGGAGCTCGAGAATGATGCCAGAGGTGTAGATAAAGATGGAGGGATAGTAGGTAGGCTTCAGGTGAAGTTGATGGTGCCTTTTCTCCTTTTATTTTTTGTCTTTTTTTTTCAAAACTGAAAAACTATTTTTTTGTGTTTTTCTTGGTTAGGGAAAAAAATAATGATTCTTGGGGTGTGATGCAGGCTTGGAAATGATGGCAAGGAGGCTTGAAGGTGGTAAGAGGGATTATAGGTTCCTCATGAAGCTTCTTTGTCCCTCAAACTGCCTTCTGTAGACACTTTTGGCTCTCTGTAATTCCTACAGGAGCCTCCTGTAGAAAACACAGTTTTGGAAGAAAAAGGTGCAGTGGGGTGAAAGGGATGCTGAAAATGATGGAGGAAGGTGTGGAGAAGATGAGATGGGTTCTAGTATGAATGTTAGGGTTCCTTTGGCACCTTCTTCTGCTCCCTATATTCCTCTTGCAAACCTGTAATGCAATTAAAATTCATTTTTTTTTCGAAAACAACTAGGGCGCCTCAAAGAGGTTTTCACCTTAATTGCCTACCTTGGGCACCTCCAAGGGAGGTTTTCACCCAGGGATCTTATTATTTTTCCTCTTTTTTTGACATCACTGGGCTACCTTAGAAGAGGTTTTCAACCCAATGATGGGACTCAAGCACCTCATGGAGGTCTTCACTTGAGTCCTTATTTTTTTTTTTCTTTTCTTCAGTGAGTGGGTGAAGTGGAAGCTAAGACATGCTCCACTACCATCACTGTTTTATTCAAATCTTCAATGAACTCTCACTTGGAGAGGGGTATCTTGTAGACTTTCAACATATGTCCATTGACAAGCATGGGGATGGCTTCATCATCAATGGTTCTGATCAGAATTGAACCATTGTCATTGCATTTCTCCACGGTGTAGGGTCCTAGCCATCTTGTCCTCAACTTGCCTTTGAAATATTTGTACCTTGAATCATAGAGTAGTGCCCAATCTCCCTCTTGGAATGCTTCTCCTTGATGTTTTTGTCATGCCATATCTTTCTCTGAAGCTGAAATACCTCTGTATGGAGAAGGGCTTGTAATCTATATTCATCCAATCCATTGAGCTGGAGTAATCTCTCTTTCTGTGCATGGCTAAGGTCTAGGTCCAGCTGAGCTACCATTCTTAGGGTATTGAATTCAAATTATATTCACAGCAAAGCCTTCTTCCCATGGACCAGTTCATAGGGTGTGAATCCAGTGGTGGTATTCCATGTTGTTTTGTAGGCCCAAGTGGCCTCAACTAATCTGTCTGCCCAATCTTTTCTGCTACTGCTCACTACCTTGGTTAGGATCCCTTCCAATGCTCTATTAGTAACCTCCACTTTCCCATTGGCTTGTGGATAGTAAGGGGTGGAAGTCCTGTGCTTGATCTTATGATGTGTGAGCAGGTATCCAATAAAGCTGGAAGTGAACTGACTGCCTTGGTCTGTGACTAACTCTCTCGGATACCCGAACTTGTAGAATATGTTTTCTCTCAAAAACTCAGCTATGTTTTCTTTTGTTGCTCCTTTGATTGCTTTTGTCTCTACCCACTTGGTCAGGTAATCGGTGCACACAATGATGTACTGCTTCTGATTTTAAGGGGGGTTGATAGGCCCCACAAAGTCCATGCCGCACTTCTCAAATGGCTTAAAGGTCACTTGAGGTTGCATGGGAATTTCATCCTTTGGAGTGGGTTTCCCCATCCTTTGACACTAATCACATTGGCTCGTGTATCTCCTCACATCCTGATGAAGAGTGGGCCAATAGTAACCTGCTTGCAATATCTTGAAGGCGGTTCTTTTTGCTGCAAAATGACCTCCACAAGGCCCATCATGACAAGTCAGGAAGATGTCAAAGACTTCCTCCTCCTTGACACATCTTCTCAAGATCTGATCTGGGCCAAGTTTGAAGAGATTGCCTCTAATCCAGGTGAAAGTGGCGCTTTTCCTTACTATTTTTCTCTTCTCTTTTGAGGTTAGGTGTGGTGGGAACTGTGCTAAAACCAAGTAGTTTTCTATATCAGAAAATCATGGAGAGAGTACTGATATAGCAAACAGATGTTCATTTGGCATTTGGTCATCCACCATTCCTTCTTCACCTGCACGCAAATTTACTCTAGACAAAAAGTCAGCAACAACATTCTCTTTACCAGGCTTATCAATAATGATCAAATCAAACTGTTGCAGTAAAAGAAACCATCTAATAATGCGAGCATTTACATCTAGTTTTTTCATTAAATATCTAATTGCAGCATGATCAGTGTGCACAAAAGTTTGATAGCCTGTGATATAATGTCTGAATTTGCTTAAGGGATGCATGACAGCTAGGAGTTCCTTCTCAGTGACTGTATAGTTTAACTCTACCGTTGACAAGTTTTTTCTTATAAAGTATATGGCATAAGGTAAATTTTCATCAATTTGTCCCAAGGTTGCTCCTATTTCTTTGTTCGAGGCATCTATGTGAATGTGAAAGGGTAGGGCCTAGTTTGGGCCTCTGAGAATTGGGGTAGTCACTAGCTTGTTCTTCAAGGTATCTAGGACTTCTTGACAGTTTTTCGACCATATGAACTCAACATCTTTTCCTAGGAGGCCAAACAAAGGAGAGGCTATCTTGCTTAAGTCTTTAATGAATCTCCCGTAATATCTAGCTAAGCCTAGGAAGCTTCTGACATCCCTCACCTTTTGAGGAGGTGGGACCCTTTGGATGATGGCAATTTTGTTGGGGTCCACCTGTAGTCCTTGTTGAGATATTGCATGACCTAGCACGGTCCCTTCAGTCATAAAAAATTCACATTTTTCCAGACTAAGGGACAGGTTCATCTCAATACACTTATCTAGAACTTTTCCTAGGTTAGATAAAGCTTCCTGAAAGTCAGAGCCATAAGGAATAAAATCATCCATGTATATTTCTACTGCATCGTGAACTAGTTCAGAAAATATACTCAATACCACTCTTTGGAAAGTGGTTGGAGCATTGCACAAACCAAAAGGAAGGACTCGGTATGCAAAGGTACCCCAAGGACAAGTGAAAGTGGTCTTATCTTGGTCTTCTGGGTTGATTTGAATCTGATTGTACCCGCTAAACCCATCTAGGAAAGAGAAAAACTTTTTCCCTACCAGACCGTCTAACACTTGATCTATGAAATGTAAAGGAAAATGGTCCTTTTTAGTGGCTTTGTTCAATTCCTGATAGTCGACACAGATTCTCCACTTACCATTTTTCTTTGGCACTAGCACCAAAGGAGAGATCCATTCACTATTGGAGATGGGATAGATGAATCCTGCATCAAGCAATTTCTGCAGTTCTTCCTTAACAATATCTTTAAGTGTTGGGTTCATCCTCCTTTGAGGCTTCCTGACTGGTTTGCAATCTTCCTTGATGTATATATGATGAGTGCATACTGAAGGGTGCCTCCATCTCCTTATAACTCCAGGTGAAGGCATCTAGATGTTTTCTTAGCAAGCTGCATAGCTCGTTCTCCTGGGAAGTAGATAGGGATGGATTGATTTTCAATGTTCTTTCAGGGTTGAACTCTATATTTTTTACACAGAGAGAAGTAGGGTTGGCCACACAGAGATCAGTTGAGGGGTTTTTCTGGGTTTCTCTTACTATGTCTTCTAATGGTGATACACTGAGGGGCAGACTCTGAATCAAATTTTCAATCATATCATCCTCATCTTGTAGTTTTCCCCCCATGGCGAGTTCTAATGCACAAAGCGGTGCAGCATAAACTTCATCCTCATCCTCCTCCTCCAACCAGAGAGGTAGATCATGTTTTAGTAAGGGTTGGGTAGGAGGATATAGGATTAACTGCTTGGACATGTGCCCGTTCTTTATGGTCATGTTCCCACCTCGGTAGCTAATGTAGGCATCGACTGTAGCCAACCAGGGTCTTCCCAAAATGAGAGGATACCCAATGAGCTTTGCCTTTGGCTGGAGAACCAAGAAACCAGCAGGGTACTCCCAAGAATCAACGGAGACCATCACATCTTCCACAATCCCCTCAGGGGTCACGGTGGAGCGGTCTGCTAGCTGTAGCACTGTCATGGTCTTCCTCAAGGAGCCTTGGAGGTTAATTTTGAGCATTATGTCCTTTTTCATCACATTAATAGTAGCTCCCAGATCAGTCAAGGTATGTGGGACCATTGTGCCATTGATGTGGACATCAACTACTGGGCTTCCAGGGTCCAAATATTTTGGACAGATTATCTACCCCAACATCAGGTCGAACAGTTGTCCTATGGCATTAATGGTTGGGGCATCCCTCTTGCGCCTTCGTGGATGCCTAAAGCACTTCTCTTTGATCAACCTATTGTAGATAGGCACATCTTTTATGGCTTGGAGAAGTGAGATCTTCACACATAAATGTTTCAATTCTCCCAGGAGTTCAGTCTCTTCTAGGGTAGGTTGGATTGTCATGGATAGTCTCTTAGGAAAGGGTGGATTTGCTTTAGGTTCACTTTCCTCTTTATCTTCTTTAACGTCCCTAGGTCGAGGCTGGCTATCTGGGAGAACTTTCCCGGATCGCAAGTTAACTTCTTGAATCTCCACAACATAAGTTGGGCATGATGGTTCCCCACTATACACTTGCTGAGCCTATCTGCTGTTCAGGTTCAGATTTGGCTTGGCAGGCATTTGGGGCTACTTTGGTGGAGCAGAAGGTAACGGTTGTGGTTGGGAAGGTGGTGGAGGCAGAAGAGCGGGAAGAGAGTTGTATTGGGACCTTCACCCCTGATGAGATGCATTCCACTAAGGTTGCGGCTGAGCATAGGATTAAAATGAATGGGTGGATGGTTGGGCATGATATTGAGATGGGAAAGACCAAGGAGGAGGCGTGGACCAGGAAGGATGAGCAGGGGGGGCCCAAGAAGGTATGGAAGTGACTTGGTTGGGGTTGTAGAATGCCTGAGATGTCCTTTGCATCCCTTGTTGGTATGGTCTAGGTCCATGCGGTCTCCTTTGGTTTATGTAATAGATCTATTTAGTGACTTCTTCGGCCCCTTGGTATACAGCTTTAAGTCCAGGCAAGGAAGGGAACTTATCTGTAGAATGATCTTCTTCACAAACTAAACAAACCTCTATAAAGTTCAATGGGCATTCATTCCTAGGATGCCTCTTGGTGCATCTAGGGAAAAAAAATGGCCAAAGCCCTCTCCGCTTCCTCTTCTTTCCTTTTTATATGTAAGGTATCCATTTGCATGGAAAGAGTCTGCAGCATCTCACTCTTGAAGTCTTCCAGCATGTTCCCAATTTCACCTTTAATGGATGAATTGGAGGAAGAGGCACTGGCTATGGGTTGATTCCCCCTACCTTTCTTTGTGGCTTCTCTAGAATGGTTTATAAAAATAGTCTTTATGTCCTCATAAGATAGTTGGTAGATGTCTCCCCTGGCCAGTAGATGGAGGGTGTCTAAAAGGTCTTCCTGAATTCCCCTGAGCAGGACCAACTTCAGAGACTCAAAGTCAAGCGTACACCTGGCCCTTTTGTAACTGAGCTGGAACCTCTCTTCATAATCTTCCAGGGACTCATCACTTCCCATGGTCATTCAAAAGATTTCTTATTTAGTATCTTTTGACCTGCAATAGTCTCGATACTTGTCGTTAAAGGCCTGCTGCATCTGAACCCAAGTTGTGATGCTATTTCCAGGTAATCCCATGAACCAGTGTGGTGTTTCATCCTTGAGAATGGAAGGGAATAGTTTCAAATTTTTCTCATCTTCTGCATAGTCATAAGTTCGAAAGATGACAACAAACTCGAACAAGAAGGTGTCAGGATCTTCTATAGTCAGACCATGGAAATAAGGTAGGGCTAAAGGACTTATATTCTTCATTTTGGTGTCTCCATTGGTCCCCCGAATGGGAAAGGTACCTTCTATTCTCTCTCCATTTCCCCTAGTATTTCTGTTACAACCATTGGCTCAGGAGGAATGTTTTCTTCTTCTTCTTCCCCTATAGGTTCTTCAAATATTTTTGGCCGTTCACCTAAGGGTTCTTCTTGATCGTAGCCACCGAAGAAGAGAGAAGGTTGGCTGTGTGAAGTAGTGGGGACGTTGGGAAAAAATTTACCTAAGTTATCTCTATTCCTATGAGGCATGAAAGGAAATCTTTTTGGTTGGTTTTTTGTTTCTTTTTCCCCACACTGATAGTACCTGCAGAAGCTAAAATTGATAAAACAAATTGCAACTAGCTGAAATGAACTTGCTAAATGGAGATTTGCAAAATTGAAAGGGAAGCAAGGAAGTGCAGAACTAAAAGGAAAGAAGTGACTAGTCTACTTTTGCTGAAATAGAATTTGCAGAATTGAAAAGGAAATCAAGGAAGTGCAGAACTTGAAAGAAAAGAAATGACTAGTCTACTTTTGCCGAAATAAACTATTAGCAGAATGTTGCAATAGAAAATAGAAGAAAGCAGTAATCACATAATACTCTGACGCTTCCCCGACAACGACGCCAAAAAGTGGTGAGCGCCAGTATTGCAACAAGAGTGCTGCAACTCCTGGGCTCCCAACTTTACTTTTATCAACCCCATAGTTCGTAACAAACTTGGAAGCATCGGTGCTGTATGCATAAGTACCAGTTCTCACTGCAGGTTGTCACTTGGTCAGCGGGCACAAGATCACTAAGAGCTCAAGGAAACTTCTATAGATTTTAGAAGAAGCTCTATGTGTGATAAAAGGAAAGAAAGATTACTCTACATAAGCTATTCTACTTGCAGAAAGGAAAAAGACTGGAATGCAAAGCAAAACCTAGTAAACCCTAATTAACAAGCGCATTCTAATTTTGCCAAAAACACTATGAAAACCATGAAATAAATTCCATTACCTACTGAAGGAATTAAACAACATCTAACCATTCTATTTCTTGAAGTAAATAAGAAAAATGGATATTTATGTGTTTTTATGTGAATTTAACATACATCTAACTTATTGTGTGTAGCGAACAAGTGGCATTAGAGGGCAGTTTTGGAGTTTGGGATGATGTAGGATGGTGTGAATGGGTCCTAGGAGGTCTTAGGTGGCCTTCTGGAGCCTTTTCCCACACTCGGCCTTCAAAAGAAAGCCTACAGGAAAAACTACAGGAGGACACAAGAAAACTACAGGAGGAAAATAGGGTAACTATAGGAGGCCTACACGAGGAGGCCAAGAGCAATTTCTGTTGTTTGTGGGTGTGAGAGTGGGTGGAAAAGGTGGATGAAGGTTGGAATGAGGTTTTAGGGTGCCTAAGGTCTACCATGAATCAACAGGAGAGAGAAATATGATTGGGTTTGCTCAAAGAGAGAGGAAGAAGTTCTATGAAAAAATGAAGGATACTAGGACAGAATTGAGGTGAGGCTTGGGAGACTTATAGGGCATGAATCAGATAGAGGGTGTGATTTATAGTAAGCTATCCTACTGTTGGAAGAGATCTGCTGCATAGAAACCAAGAAAATCAAGCAACTATTTAAATGAATGCATTCTAGGAAAAATAGAGTTTTGCATTGAAATGGTCTAAACTATGATATATGAAAGAAAACGCTGAGAAATGTTGCAAGAAAGGAAAGCATGAAAGAGGACTATTGTAAATTAGGAAGTGAGCTTGATGGATAATATCTAAAGCAAAACATAACTGGACTATCAACCTAGTAAAGAGTTGCAAACACTAGAAGTCCTATGATTGAGGAAAATCTGTGTTTTTGGGGCAGCAAGAGAGTCTTTGCCTCAAATCATGATCCCAGAGGGAGGAAGAGAGGCCAAGGCACTGTTGCTAGCCTTTTGAATCTTTTCTAATCACTGCTTAACCTGCTACAGAAAGCACAAATGGAAGCAACTAAATCATCAAAAGCAACCTATTCTTAACCATAAAAGAAATACATCTAACAACAAACTAATCTACAACTGAAGAAAAGCATACAAATACAAGTAAAGAGGAGCTTGGCTGCTTGGATTTGGCCCTAACCCAAGAGCTTTAGCCCTCTATGATAACTTAGTGCTAGCTCAAAAAGGATTCAAACTTCATTATCAAAACAATAGCAAGATTACATAAAACTGTCACAAAATAATAAGCTCGAAATTTGATAGAGTTTACATAAGAAAAAAATATGACCGTACTGAGGCCCTAGGACTCTCTACTTATACATATGAAGCTACCAACATCTTCCTTAAAATCAGGGAGGCTTGGCTCCCAAAACTCGAGATAACTATCAGTCATTCTTCCCTTGCTCGACTACCTTCTAGTGCATGATTCGACTACTTGTACTCCGAGCTGAGTGAAGGGGAATTCAAAGTGAGGAGTAATAAATGAGGGGGATTCCCTCCTATAAGTCATCTCCTCTATATACTTCGAATTATT
Source organism: Pinus tabuliformis (assembly GCA_031772625.1). NCBI lineage: Eukaryota > Viridiplantae > Streptophyta > Pinopsida > Pinales > Pinaceae > Pinus > Pinus tabuliformis. The sequence continues at coordinate 867,752,056 of CM062820.1, read as the reverse complement.
GCTGCCATTTGACCACTGGATCCTTGACTTTGACCTCAAAATCTATCAATAATCTACATTAAATACATGTTAGACCACGTGGCATCATAACTAACTCCTCACTCTATAAGCATAAATATAATCAGAACATCATACAATAAGCTAAGAGAATGGTTGATTTGACTAGGTTAGGAGGTAAAATGAGCCCATATAATTACCCATTTATGAGGCTCATCAGAGGCCTTGTTCTTTTTGGCAACCATTTACCTTTAGATTTGTCTTTCCCTTTCTAACCTTGCTAAGACTATGTCTTGTGCTTTGACTGATTGTAATAATGCTTCAATTTCCCAACAACTTCCTCAAGTGACCGAGGCTCGTCATACTCAATCTGATCTCTAAATGTTAATCGAAATCCAATGACAAATCTATGAATTTTAGCTTTTTCATCATTAAGATACGATACATACCTTAGTAACTCCAAGAACTTAGTCATGTACTCCTCATCTATCATCAATCCCATATTTAACTCATGAAACTCCATGGATTTGCTATCGTAGTACTATTCTAGCAAGTACTTCTTCTTGAAAAGTATTTCGAATTCGTTCCAACTCAACTCCTCTGTCATGATGTCTCTAACCCACTTCACATATTCCCACCATATGTCTTCTTTCCCTTTGAGGATGAAAATAACTAATTTGGGCTTCATATTCTCTGTGTATTCATGCAACTTAAAGAATTTATTCATCCCAAGTAGCCATGCTTTTTCATCCTTTAGATTCTTCAAATATCCATGAAAGGTAGGTTGCTTTGATTTCTTGAATTCATCTGGAAAATATCCCCTATCACTCCTCCTGTAATGATGATAACGATGACTGTCATAGTGCCGATAAGAACTAGAACTAGAATAGAACCTGTGCCCATCACCTCCCCTATCTGCAGTATCCAAGATTTTTCCATCTCTGATCATGTCATCCCTATCCAATTTGTGCCTACCATGAGATATACTTCCATATTCCCCATTAGTTCTATCCTCCCACCCATGCATGATCCGAAGTGGTCCCTATCTCTGAAAGTCTGACAAACTTTGAAGGATTACTACATTGACTTTTTCTTGTATCTCTTGTGCCTGAATGATCCTGTCATAATATGCCTTGCAACTCCTTATTTTTGCCTTCAAACTTCTCAATGTGTCTACTAAGTCAGAAGAATTCCCAACACCACGCTATTCATATGATCCATAGGGGGAGTCTTGTGAATTATAGTCTACCATCTTGCTAGTCATCTTGTAGTCTACCATCTTGATCTCTTTCTTGCAAGTACACCATGTCAACTAAAACTGAAACATAACATAATCAACATACCTTAGTATAGTTCAGGGGAGGATATCTCATCTGCAAGATCAACCAGATTAGCATGATACATGTATAATCATAATCACATTATAATATAACATCATTTTAACCACTATCCAGTTATCAATGCCTAATCATACCAACCACATACCATGACCTATCCCTCAGGCATGACAACTACACCCATATCAATGTATGCATAACAATATATAATCACTGACATGCATAACTAATGCATAACCGACATACGCTCATGATGATCGCATCCAACAATGCACCATCCACTTTCACATGGTGACACAAATGCAACCATGACCAACACCATGCATACATAACACGTACATAGACCATAATCATAAAGAACACATATATGCAACTGACATGAATGCATGACCAACACACCATCCAACCAGTCCAAGGGGTGAATCATGCTCGGATACTACTCTGTAACACCCTCCTCCCACATTTACCCAAGTTAACTAGTCCACTGGGGTAAACATTTGACGAGAGGCTACTATTATGTGATTCAAATCCCCATTTATAGTTAATGAAGTGGAACTAACAAAACCAAACCAATCTTACCTTCAACACATGATACAAAACCTTCAAGAGACAAACAACCCTTCCAGGTGATAAACCCCTGAGGCAACTTGACATTTCACTGATCTAGATCCCAGCTGCTCCCATGATAAGCCATGCATGAGACTGAGGCCTTCCAGTCACTCCCACAATAAGGGCATGCTAGCAGACTGTGGACTTTTTCAGCTAGTTCTGAGCCAACGACCCCGGATTATGTGCCATGTTTTCAGAGCCAGGACTTAGGCCACTTCCCAAAAATTCATGAAACTTTCAGAAATGATAAAAGACATTGAGACAAAGGTACTAGTGTAAATACTTGATAAATGACTTGATTGGACCCCTACTAGCCATGATAGGCATTTCATCAAACATGTCACAAATATGTAATCTATAGGTCATAACAACAGATCTGAGCAAAGGGGTCTCATACCTATCTGAAGTTCATAAAGAAGAATTGTTGCGTTATCAAAATAGTTGCATTCTCATCTATTAGGTCATATATTCATTATAATTTCAACCACTAATAAAAACATGATGGAAACCATACATCAAGTCTGTCATAAAAAATACTCGTAACCAACATATAACCAACAGAAATAGAAGGATATAACAACCATAAAATCCACATATAAGACAATACATTTACACATGATATACCAAGGAGAAAGATCTCTTATTAATAAATGAAAAATCCAACCAGGTATGGGACTTCCATGAACCACCTACTCATAGATTGGCTGAACCAAATATTTCTTTTAGCCAATCACCCTCGTGCCATATTCCAAGCATGAATGTGGGACTCAAAACCAAACCACCAATGTTTCCATATGCTTTACACAATCCCCACCGAATCACTAGTCCCTAAACAAGCATGGATGCCACCGAATTTATCCACCTACACTGTGAGGAATTTTCCTGTCTCCTAGACTCTAGGCTTTACCGTATATCCCTCCACACAACGGTCGATGATTCCTAGGCCTAATCAAGAATCCACCCTTAGGTTTTACCATATATCCCACCATTCACCTACCAATGATTCCTAGGACTAATCGAGGGTGCACATCTTTAGGATTTATCGTATATCCCGCCATACAATGACTAGGGATTCCTAGGCCCATTGAGGCACACAAAATATGGATTTACCTCAATCCCATTCTGGTTCAAGGATTCCTAGGCCATGTGTTCTTTCTTTTAGAGACCACCTCACTCAGTTTCAAAACCATTTGACAATCCAGCTCAACCAAATACAAGAGAACCTAACACACATTGGCTATTCGAAAATGGTAAGGAAAGGTTGAAGAACAATGTCACACCTAGAAAAACCCATGCCAATGAAAACAATAGAACCAAATACACACATGCATGTATCATGCTTGCCAAATCTAGCAAGGAAATCCACATGAAAATCAATACCTGCAAATAATCCCGATGTTGCTGCTTGATCTTACTCTTCCTTGCTTTATATTTGCTTTCTCTTTTCCTTCTTTTCTTTCCTTGATCCAAAGCTTAAGAACTCCAAGAAAACTTCTAAGTGTCCAAGAGTGTGTGAGAGAGCGAATAAAGAGAGAGATCCAAAACTGAACTGACAAAAGGAATCAACTGATCCTTAAAATCTTTTTTATTAATGAGGCTTTTATTTTCTTCAATTTTCCATTATTTTTCCTTCATTTTCCTCCTCACATGAAACGGTGACCTTTCACCTTCCTCCTCTCCTAATTTCCATTATTTTCATAAATAAAATGCCAAAAATGTCATTTTTCCTTTCTAAAGCCTTTACCATTGTCTTTGCCAATTTCCTTAGCAATAATAAACCAAATGAATGCCCACACTAGGATGTTTTTTCCCAACATTCAACTTAGAATATGTGTCCCGTGACCTTGGTTATTATTTTTCCTTTATTAATTTTATTACATTCATTTTTAATAACGACTATTAGACAAATGCAAGAAAAGTTATACATATTGTTTGTACACATCGATCCATACACTGATAGAACCAAGGATTATTGGTAAACATTAGTGTTTATAACATATTATATCACATAATATTTGTAATGATAGCATGTGACGTGCAAACTATTGAAATAATTTAGTACCAGAACATGTAAGAAAGGATAAGTGTGCAGGGCAACCATATATCAGAAAATTGTGTCGAGATGAAAATGTTTGTGAAGATGTGAGAACCTGCATGACAAATACTGACCATGGGACAAATGAATCCACACACAGCATTGAAAAATTAATTAAGGCTTAGCAGTACTATCAATATCTATTCATCAAATAAAAGCACATCAAACCATTGCTAGAGTGATTAATAACATTTACTCTGATGCATTGTGTAATTATTATTGGTTATAATCATATCAATAAAATCATATGTACCAAAATTATAGAACAGTATTTTTGACATTTATCTGGTGAATCGATGCATAATCAACACACCATTCAAGTGCTTAATGGAATTTACAATTTATAAACAAGTCAAGAATATGCACAGGTCTCTGCAACCAATATCCATCATAACAAATTGAATCGATGTGTGGATCTCCTTCACACACTTGTTTCAATTCACACATTTCTTCCACACAATCAAAGCTTCTTCTACACCTCTGCACTCCACTCAGAGAACTATATCATTAAAATGTTTAGTAACATTTACTTTGACACAATTTGTAATGATTATTTGTTTTAAACATATCAAGAAGATCACATTTATCGATTTTATAAAATAGTCTTTTAGGAATTTATTTAGCGAATCGATGCATAATCAACATATTGTGTGAGATCTTAGTAGCATTTAATGCTTTTAAACAAGTCAAGAAGATGCACATGACTCTGCAACGAGTATCTGTAATAGCAATTTGAAATGATATGCTTCACACATTTCAATCAACCTCCCGCAGCATGGATTACTGGATATAAAAGAATAATCAACACATAATCAGGACATCCTTCAAGTGCTTAATAGAATATTAAAATAATAATTAAGGCTTAATCCTACGATGAACCAAAGGTCCCTTCCCAGCTAACGTAAGAATTTTTTCGGTGAATTGATGCACAATCAGGACATTGTTCCAATGTTAATCGGATTTACTCTAACACATTGTGTAATGATTATTTCTTGTTAACAAATCAAGAATATCACATCCATTGATATTATAAAATATTATTTTCGATATTTATTCAAAGAATCCACACATAAACATGGCTCTACAACTAGTATCCATTTTAGCAGATTGGAAGGATGTGCGAAAGAGCAATATGTGCGGCATAACCTTTATTCCCTCTTTTTTAACACCTCTACATACGTTACCCCTCTGTATATATCAACTTCCCATAGCACAGATTAGCATATATTAAAAACTTAATTAAGGATTAATACTATGATTAACAAATATCTTTTCAGATATTAATGACAAGTACTATTGAAATCATAACCGTTCGTAGCAGAGTAATGGTAAAATAATTATATATTTAGAGCTTATGAAAATTCAAGCCTATTGAATTTTGGTAGTGGTTCTTGTTTCTTGGTTATAGTTTATTCGTGCTACAATTTTTTCCCTTTTTACGTTGTTTATATTAATAAGAAATTGTAATGGGTTCCTCTGATCTAAAGGTTTTCAAGTCAGAATGAACAAGAAACAAAAACAAATGAAATATAGACCCTTGTTCAGAATATAGAAATGAAATGCAGGACAATGTTTAAGAATTCTTGCTTCAGCGCTACAGAAACCAACATGGTACAATATACATCACTCAGTAAACCCATAATATTTAGAATATCAAGGGCCAAAGTTCAATACAAAGGAAGGAACATAGAAACAAGTGCTATTGACATTTTTGATAAACTCATAGCTTATAGATGAACTCTTTATGGCAAGAGAATTTATAATATTGTTTGTATTGTTTACTTAGTTATCGTCTTGTTGTGAACAATAATGATGAAGAAATTGAGAGACCTCCGTAATGAAATAAAAAAGAGGAAATTGTTTCTAATTTTAGTTTGTTTAATGCTCAAAGGTAGTAGCCATTAAAGGTAATAAATTAGAAAATGGGGTGACAATAACTCTAGGATTTGTTGTGAAAAATATGTATGTGTAAAGGACTGAACATGAGATTTTTGTTTAGTTAGGTTATGTACATATGAAGAGAGATTTCCAAAACAATGTAATCATGATCATCGCTTCAACAATACCACCTTAGAATCCATGTGGGTAGATCTCTATTTGCTACACTAGTTACTTAGATAGAATCACATTGAATATAATAAAGCATCAACTGTTATTTGTCCAAATTGCATGAATTATGGGCTTTGTTTTGATTGCATGTAATCTAGTTACTACTTACTAATTTTGCTATCTGTATTTGTGTCAATATTGAAATTTGCAATGATTATAGAAATATAATAATTATGAATTAATTATGCTTTTGCCATTGCAATTGTTTCCATAACTATTGAAAGAAATGCAATTGGCGGAACATGTAGATTTATCATGCATATTTTGTTGGAAATACTGGGGAGGGGGGGGGGGGGGGGGGGGGGTGGGTGGTGCCGCGGGGCGAATCAATATTCCTTTCAATTAGTATTATTATTAATCTTTTAGAGCATTAGTTAATCTTCAATTATTATCCGTGTTTGTACAATGATAGTAGTAAACAAAAGGAACACAAATTCACATAGTTTTTAAGGTGGAAACCCCTCCGAGACAAAAAGCACCTGAACGCTTTTCCAATAATTCTTTAATCTTCAACTCCAATTGAAAAGAAAGCTCCAACTTCCTATAATCTAGAAAAACATTCTTCTCCAGCTCCCACTGGATGGATGCTCCAATGCCCAAGATTCTTCAGTAGTCAACTGAATAGATGCCCCAACACCCAATGAGCTACAATTCACCCTAGCACCACCCTACCACCCTAAAGAAGAATAAAAGAATAATTAACTTTCGTACCAGGGAAAATGGTCCACTTTACAATGATATAGAATGATGTAGAAGAAGAAGTCACACTAGACCATAACCCCAACTATGACACAACCACCTAATGATGATCCTAGACCTCCTGACACTGCCTCTTCAACTCTTGGAAAATAAACACTTCTACAACTTTTACAATGATGTTTTCACAATGACTCTATACAATGATACTTTTACAATGACTGTATGCAGTGCTGCCCACTTAAAGACTTCATGTGTTGAACGTCTTGTTGTTGTTCTGCACCTTGATTGCTGCTCTTGTCATGCTACCCTTTCTCACTCTTCAGAACATTAGATTATGAATTGATTCTTCTCCTGATGAATATATAATACCTGCAAAAAGTCTTCAAGGAAATACCCATGACATGATAATTGCAAAACTTACCTCATCCTGACATATGTCAGTGCTAAACAAAAACAACAAATTAGAATACAAATAACCTAATGCAATTAAGAGATTAACATGCATATACTAAAGATACTTACCTAGAGCTTACCTCTGTTGCATCATTTTGCTACACCTTGCTCTTTGCTACCCTAGAAATTCTGGTCCTTTGCACCCCTTGACAACGCTTGATCTAGCCTTTTTTTCTTGTCTTCTCAGAGAACGATATTGAATCTGATGTATCTATGTGATTTCAAATCCCCAATATGGGATCTTCAGCCTTGTAGTAGCCCTCTGTGTCTTCTTCCCAATTCCATACGTCGGACCTGATTTGGATTCTTCGAGGCAGAGTTATGCCCAATCTCTCATAATGACCTAATTATGGACTAGTTCAGTACAATAAACTTGTATGGTGTGCCACGTGTCATTGTTTCATCCTCTGTCTTTGAAATTGATACATAGAAAACTACAGTTTGTGCACTATCTGCCACGTTTTACAGAATTCCAATCCGCTTCTCAGAGAGAGAGTTATGACGATTTTTCCAAGGTCACCTATTTGAGATGAAATTCGGGAGCCTGCAAAAACCCTAAGTTCCACAGATCATATCTCTGAAAATATAACGAACTAAGATCTGAAATTCAGTCACGACGTTCATCAGGATTTCGACTCAAATGGGTTTAATTTCAGCATCTAAGACTTCACATAAATAAATTTATAGCGAAAATGCCACGATCACTACATTTGGAGGATATATGAGATTTCTTTTTATAGAGTTGAGAGGGCCTTCTATAAAGAATGTTGGGGGGATTTTAGGAGCTTAAACATTTATTAATTATTGACTATTCAATTATCAAAATCAAAGATAAATTCCATGCCACAACCCCATTGGGTTTTAGCCCACTAATTGGGGTTACTAACTTCAATCTTGAATAACTTACAAACCGTGAGGAATTACGAGGAGAGCTATATACTGATAGAAATATATTTTTGAGTAGAGTATTCCTATAATGGTTATGAGATGAGAAACCATGAATGATGATGCCCAATGTGCCATGGAAGTTCAGGGTCATCCTTGGTGCTGCTTGGGTTGACATCAATGACAACCTTAGATCATATTTAGATCAACATATTTGGTCTTGGAAATACGAAATTGATCAAATAAGTTCAGTTATGTTATTGGATTTTGGTGAATTGAAAGGAATATTGGAATGCACAAATGAATGCATAAATAGTTTTAAAAACATCTTTATTGTGGTATCTATAATCAATTTATTTAATTAAAGAAATAAGTAGTTTGATAAATTATATTATTAAACTTTTAAAAACCCAAAACATCTAAATGATAGGTAATGCAATGTGTGGTCTGCAAATCACAATGTGACACATAACCCTTTTGTTATTAAAATAACGTGACCACAATTAAAAAATAAGATATCGCAGGGGACATAGCAAAAGGAACAAAAAACAAGAAAGAAACATAAAAACACGCAAAAGCTTTCATTGAGAAGAGTGTGAATATGCGAAATAAGCTTTGATTATGCAGAGGAAGATTTCATTGTGCAAACAAATGTTTCATTATGCAGAGTGTGGACATGCGCAAGTGCGGAGGTGGGAAAGAAACTCATATATAATATTTCTTAGTCTTTGCTCAATATAATTTTATGGGCTTCGCAGAATGCATGAATCCGTACCTTGAGACTTCATTGAATGTATCAATGGTAGCAATGGTGGGAGATAATATGAAAATATTAGTATTATGTTATAATTATAAGATGGATTGTTGGGTGGCCACATGTGTAGAGTGCATAGGTGCCTTTCATTTTACGCAATTCAGAGGTGTGGAGGCGCAAATAACAACATATGGCAGAAATGATTGTTGAAATGAAGCATTCTCAAGTAATGACAAAACACAGACCTTGTATTGCCTTAATCAATTAATATCACATTTTTGCACTTCACAAATTGCAATGTGAGGCATAATAATTTCATTATTAGCCATTAATATCTTAGAAGATATCGAGTAATCATAGGATTAGGCCTCAATTAAATTTTTAATATCCACTAACCTATGCTACGGAAATTTGATATGTGCGGAGGGGTAATGTATACAAAGGTGTAAGAAATAGGGAACAAAGGTTATGTTGCATATATCTTTCTTTTGACGTACATCCTTCCAGTTTACTGTAACAAATATTGGTTACAAAGACATTTTTATGTGTACATTCACTGAATAAATTATGAAAAGGATATTTTATAATATCGATGGATTTGTTAAAAAGAAACAATCAATGCACAATGTGTTAGATTAAATTCTATTAAGCATTGAAATGATATCCTGATTACATGTTGATTCACCAAATAAATTCTTACGTTATCTGGAAAGGGAAATAAAGAAATATGAAAATTAAATTAGGGAAATAGTTTTTGGTTTACGGAGAGATGGGGAAATAAGTTGTTACACCTAGAGTGGGACAAAAATTAAACCAGTGGTGATCTACCTTAACGTAGGGTTGTGGTGTAGGTAAAGTCTCTCCATGGACAAAGACAATCCCTCTAGCCCAAGAGAGTGGGTCTAGCCACAAACAAGACAATCTAATGTAAATTTCCTTAGATTGTAATCGAATAAGAGGGCCTACCTCTTATAACGCTAATCCACTTAATGGTGATATTGCTTCCTTGCTCTAGCTTCCTTTCGTCTAAGTACCTGAAAAAAACATGCAAGACACAACACCAAACATGATAGCATAAAATCGAATCCAATCTACTTAAAAGGTCAAGGAGTTCTAAGCTATCAAATGTAATATTACACCCGATATAGGAAATAAAACATTAGTTGTATTAAAATAAACTTCAAAGAGAAATACAACCGAAGCCTTGACGTTGGAGATCTCCTTTATGGTATCCAAGTCCTACTACATGCCTTTTCAAAACTCTTTTCCTCCTCTAGCTTGACAAGAAATGGCTTCCAAGCTCTAACTCTATCTCCTCATGCTTTAGCTACCAAAGACTAGTCTTTTTTCATCTAAGACTAATCTTCTTCTACCAAAAGTTAAAGATTTCAGAATTTTGCAGTTAGTTTGTATATTGTAACCAAAAAGGGTAAGAGGAAGTGGTTTATATAGGGAGAGGAGGATAAGAATGAGATCCACTCAAGGGGGAATAAGCTCTTATCTCCTTGGGAAGGTCCACTTTTAAGGGGGAAAGAATCTTATAAGGAGTTCTCGGACCTTATCCAACCAAACGAACATCTAGCACATCGCCACTAGAAGTTTATAGACGTGAAAATCCGTTTCCTTTTATAAAAAAATTCTAGAAGTAGACCGACATGGGTATTAGGCTAACAATAGCATCGATCAATGTGGGTCATAGTGTTAAACTCTGCAAATCGGTGCAAGTGAGACACTGGGGAAAAGCGATGATATTAAAAACTAGGTTTTAAGAAGGATTCTCTAGAAATGTTTCTAAGGGAGTGGGGACTACTTTCTTCAAACTTCAAGGGATGCAAGAACATAGGTTTCATGGTGAAAGTCTAACATAGTAGTCACTACTAGGGTTCTCCTAGATTAGGAACAGGGAGTGATAGGAGAGTGACAAATTACTATGTAACAGATGCCCCCTAAAGCATGATGTCAGAGCTAAGAGCGATGGCTAAAATGATTTAAGACGGAACGAGGACTTGCAATACTAGCATCGGAAGACCTACAACTCAAATATACATGTACACATCTGAAATCTGACAGTCATTCTTGATAAACATGAGAGGCATATAACAATACATGAATCCATGGTATAGGCGCAACTATCCATCAAGAAAAGGATCACGTGCATGGATCCTCAGCATGGATGCAACCATCTGACTAAAGGGATCATATGAAATAGATCCACGGCATGGGCACAACCATCTGCATAGAGAGTATCAAAATGATACCCATGACATGGTCGCAGCCATCCACCTAAAGAATCATGTATATAATCATGAATTCCTCATCATTCCTTGCAACCTAGACTTTTGTGATCTAAGCCCAGGGTCTTGCCCTCCAACATGACCCGATCAAAGTACAAATTCTAACATGTGAATAGAAGTGTTGGAGTCAAACATGCTAGAAAACCACTTGATTACCGGTCAATGATGTGAACCACTAACAAGCGCGAGAGAAACCACCCATAATGTCCATGGCTCTCAAGGTACTATCAGTACAATTCATGAAGTGTGAGTAAGGAACTGAAGTCGAACACCTGTGAAATCACTCGATCAAGGGCCAATGATGAGAACCTATCATTGAGTGCGAAGAACTTGCCATTGAGGCATGCAAGCTCTAAGGTACTAGAAGGGAGTTTCTAGATCAACTTCCTAGATAATGAGCTGAAGTCGACAGGAAGTGATCTGTCGAAGGAAGGTCATAATGAATGCTTCATCATCAACACGAAATGGGAAACACAATGAATGAGAGTAATCCAAGATGGTGACATATGATCAGACAATGTATAGGTAGGAAGAATTCCCTTGAACATGTGGATGACACGACTCCGGATTTTGGCAGCATTTAACATCATAGTATCAGAGGTCATGGTGATGTGGCAGAGATCATATGAGAGGTTTAAAATGGATAACCCAAAACCCAGGGAGGCAAGTGATAAAGAGGATGTCCCAAAACCTGACATGAAGAATAGATGAGTGTCAATGTTCAAGAGCGACATGTTGCCTCAAGTGAAGAATACAACTGATGAAACACTTCCAATTTTCCACAACCATTTCTTGCGAGTACCCAAGTTATTTTTACACAAGCTTGATAGGGATAACATATGCTTGTAATATAAGTCCATACTAGTAAGTCTTACGAGCCCTAGGAAGGAGTAGCTCGGTCTCTTCATAATGACAAGTCCTATGTCGTTTAATCTTTTAACAAGTCTCGGAAAGGTGAAACTCGACATCTTTTTCATGTTTAGAGAGTTTGAAAAATAAGCGAAAAAGAAAACTCCAAAGGTCGCTTTTCATAAAGTTGTCCCTCAAACCCAAAAAGGTAGAAAACAATATCTGAGAGAACCTCCTAGCCATGTTTGACTAAGGTATACCTTTTTCGTAAATAGTTTTATCCCAGCCCGAAAAAGGGGTAAATGTATACTGGGTAAACGACGTTTCACAACCTTTAACGAGTTCAAAACGACAAGAGCTTGACAATATTTTCATATTTTGAGAGTTAGAAAAGAGCTCAAAGATGACTCCCTGCTTTTATTTTCTTTAACGAGTCTAAAAGGGAAAAATACTTGGCAATATTTTCATTTTTTATGAGTCAGAAAAGAGCTTAAAGGTGACTCATCCTGGAGGAACAAGTGGTATAAAGGGTAGCAACTGGTTCCAGTTATGGTGGAACTGCTCAAAACACTGAAAGGTCAAGAGGCTAGCTAGAAAAACCACTCATTGCTGCAGTTCCTTAGGAAAGGAAAAACAACCAAGTGAAAGCATATGATCGGCCAAAGAGATGGTGGTGATGGAATGAAACAACCAAGGCTCATCTAGAAGAAATTCACTGATAAAAATGGCAATCACGAGATGTAAATTGGGCATGGGTTAATTTTTACACAACCTTGAACCATGGAGAACTCTGCTTGAATTCAGTTTCATGTTTACACAAGCTTGAAATGAAAAACTATGCTTGAGTTTGGTTTCATTTTGACACAAGATTGAAACAAAAAACTATGCTTGATTTCGGTTTGCATGCCCCCAACATAATGATTCAAATCGAGGTACATGCCCCCCAAGCTTCATTTCATTCATCTAGATGGAATGAAGGTTCACTTTCGAGATCCAGGAAAGACTCAACTGCGATTTTACGAGATCTTAATCAAAGGCTTGATTTGGAAAAGGGAGGTGTTTCAATTTTTAACAAGGTTGACATAGAAAAATAACTATCCTCAAGACTCCTTGTTTCATTTTTTAAGGAGCTTGATACAGGAAGAAACTATCCTCAAACTCCTTGATTGATTTTTTTAACGAGCTTGACACTAGACAAGGAACTATGCTCACACGCCTTGTTTCATTTTTTAACGAACTTGACACAAGACAATGAACATTGCTCTAGCCCCTTGTTTCATGTTTTAACAAGGTTGATACAAGAAAAAACTATCCTCACACGTTGTTTCATTTTTTAACGAGGTTGAAATAGAAAAATAACTATCCTCTTACGTTGTTTCATTTTTTAACGAGTTTGACACAGAAAAAGAACTATCCTCGTAATAGTTGATCATGGACCATACAAGAACATGGCCCCCAATAGGTCCTCATTGGATGGGAGAACTACACTCTGGGAGGAACACATGTCAACTGGTACAAATGACAAATCAATTTCCAATGCCCCTAATACATAATGTACCATGCCAACTGCGTGATCATCAACAGATGTGGAGACAAAACGAGCAACCACATAATTGACATATGGCAGGGAGTGTACTTCTTGCAAACAAGAACCAATAGGGGATGATGGTTGCATAGGAGGAACCTAGTGACCAAGGAACAAAAATTGATCAATGGTCACTATTCTTCCTTCGTGTGGAAAAAAAACCACATGGAAAAGCGAAGAAACAAGAGCTCCCATGAGATAAACATAGTCGCATCCAAGGAGAATATTGAAATCTAAGGGACCTTGGACTACCATCATGTCTATCTAGATAGTATTTCCTCCCAAAGTAATAGGGAACTTTGGAAGGATCCCTAAGGGCTGTCTAGTTTCTCCGTTGAAAGCCAACAGATTCTGGGTGATAGGCACAAGCTGTGGGAACCCAAATCTCGCCAAGTAGTTGAAGAAATGATGCTAACAAATGCGCCTTCATCTAGTATAGTTCCATGTACTACCATATTATAGGCTTCTATTGTGATCTGGAAGGGCACATAAGATGGAAGGTGGAAAGCAGTTAATTGACCCGAATCAAAAGAAACGACAGAGCTGCTTGGTGGGGGTATCATATGATTGCCGCCATGCTTTATAGGAATAGGAGAAGGACTCTCCTGAACAACTGGGATGGGAGGGACACTCTTCGATTCATGATAATCTGAGGAGATGAGAATAACTTGAGCAATATGATCACTACTCTCTTTGGAAACAGAGTGAACAATTGAAGGCAGAGCCAAGTCGACACTCTTTTCGACCAATGGTTGATCGGGAATAGACAAAAGAGAGTCATGCTTAGGAAGAGTAGGATGGGAAAGAGATGAATCCAAGTCAATCTCTTTACCAACTAGGAGAGGGTTATAAGAAAGCCTCTGATAACCAATAGGAAGTTGGGGTTGAGGAGCTGTAAGGTTTTCCAAAACTTTGGAAGCTTTATGCATAAGAGAACAAAGGTGAAGAATATGCTCTCCTTCACATAACCTACAGGGGAATTTAATTTTTCCCTTCTTCTTACCATCGCTAGCTGAGGATGTAGCATCGACATGATCTCTATAGGTTGATAGGGATGGTTGATCCAAATTTTCAGACCATACCTCTAAGACTCTGGGAATGCCAGGATAGTCTTGAAGGAGATGGTCACCCTCACACATCTTGCAAGGGAATCTGACCTTCTGTGGAGGATCGAAAGGTTTGGCTACAGGAGGTGCATTTAGAGTAACAGCCATACGGTTGGCCTCTCACTTATCTGAATTCTTCTTCTTCATATTCTTCTTATTCTTCTTAGCCTCCTAGTTACTGGATTTCAAACTTTCACTAGGCGAAGTAGAAGAGGAAGGTGAAGAAATAGGGGAAGAAGGTGAGTGGTCACCCTTAGAATCAATGTGATGTGGTTCAAATGAAGGAGATGTCTGGGTAGGAGTTGGGACACCTAGGACCACCGAGGTTGAAAATAACCAGATAGGTAAACCAATGGTTAACCCAAAGAGGGACAATGTTTCCATATAAGGAGCACCGAAATTTCCAAAAGAAGAAAAAGAACCAGGATCCCATCCGAAGGGAATCCTTCACTAGTAAACTTTGGAAAAGTTTCCATTGGAATCGACCCTAAAGAATCACTAAGGAATATAAATTTAACCAGGAATATTTTGTGGGTAGTTAATTTTAAGACACTGAATCAAAACTTTGCCTTTTCATATTTTAAGAGTTGAGAAAAGAGCGAAAGGTGACTCTAGTTGCTTTCGAAGTTAGAGAGCTCGAAAGGACAAGTGCTTAATGATATTTTAAATTTAAAGAGTCAAAAAGACCAAAATAATTGCTCAGGATAATCTAGGCAAAAGGATTACCAAGTAACTGTGAACTGCAGAATACCTCCCAATGAACCAAGAAGTACGGGCAGGTAATCTCCTCGAATGCTGTGTTCGGTGTATCATGTTCACAAGGTGGCAGAATCGGCTTCCTATGGATAAAGGATTGCAAACTTAGTGGGATCTCCCTTTATATACACGACATTACGGGGAGAACAAGTCTGTACTAGCGATGTCTAATGTTGAAGTGAATGACAACTGTTAGGTTTAAAGACATCAAAACATGTCTCTAGCCTAGACCTCTAAATGTGAGCGTTAAGTTCCAATGCTTCCTTAGGTTAATTAAATAAATTTTAACAGTTGATCTTGAATTAGGTTTCAAGTCAAAGACCCTATCGCTGTCATCTAAAAATTTCTATATGCAGCTATATGGGAAAAGAAATCTTTGTCTTCGATGAAAGTTTACATTAATTGAGGGATAGAGAACACACAATCAACACAACAACCAAAGAATGAAATATTTTACTAATACATGTCCTAAATGTACTTAATCTTCCTTTAACAACAAAAGAAGTTTCATTTCATTTCCAATGCTTATGATGATGCAATTATGGCTTCTCAATGACACTACTAATGCAATATTTTCGCTTAAGTAAATTAGAATGATGTTCTTCTTTTCATAAAATGCAAAATGAATCTTCCACATAAAGCACTTTAATGACAATTTTCACAATTCTGAACAAACAAGCATCGATCAAATCCAAAGCATGATAAATGAAACCAAAAGCAACTTCTTCCCTGAATCGAACAAACCAAACACATAATTCTTTAATCGACAAACCGGGCAATGTAATCTATGCTCGAAAAGAGAAAAGAGACACTCAAAATAAGAGAACAAACGAGACTCTTTCACTCATTCGATTGAAAATGAAGCAATGAAGATGTCGCGAATGAAAGATGGATTAAGTGAAGTAGGAAATCAAAAACTCGACACAATGAGTAAATAAACAAATGAACGGTAATTGACCTAGATTCCCTAAGGTCATAGAAACCATCCAAAAAACTCAAAAAATCAAGAAATGAAACTTCAAGCCAAGCAATCAATCAAAACCAGCAAACAAAGCATTCTAGTCACTTCTGGGTGGAAGAAGAGAGTCCAAGGATCAAGACACACTGGCACTGGAATGGGAGAAATTTTGATTTTTTCTTACCTTAGAGACTGGCACACTTTTTGGGTTGAAACTGGTGTTGATTGACATGAACTACACAACTTGTCAGACTACAACTAGCGCTGATAGGCATGATCGACATGACTGTTTGGCCAAAAAGAGTGTTGATCGAGGGATTCAAAGAAAAAAGTTAAAAAAGAACTTCACACAGGGCCAGACTTAACATACGAGAGGGTGGGCTAGTGCCTGTATTCCTTCAAACAAGTCAATATAGATCCAGAAGACCATAAATAAACAAACTAGGCACACAAGTAGAAAAAACAGAGTGATGAAAAGGAGATGTATTTCCCCGGTGGAGTCACCAATTTGTGGTGTAGGTAAATTCTCTCTGCAGACAAAGAAAATCCCTCTAGCCCAAGAGAGTGGGTCTAGCCACAAACAAGACAATCTAATTTAAATTTCCTTAGATTATAATCGAATAAGAGGGCCTACCTCTTATAATGATAATTCACTTGATGGTGATCTTGCTTCCTTGCTCCAGCTTCCTTTCGTCCAAGTACCTGAAAAAAACATGCAAGAAACAACAACAAACATGATAGCATAAAATTGAATCCAATCCACTTAAAATTTCAAGGAATTCTAAGCTATCAAATGTAATATTACACCCAATATAGGAAATAAACCATTAGTTGTATTAAAATAAACTTCAAAGAGAAATACATCCGAAGCCTTGACATTGGAGATCTCCTTTGCAGTATCCAAGTCCTGCTACATGCCTTTTCAATACACTTTTCCTCCTCTAGCTTGACATGAAATGGCTTCCAAGGTCTAACTCTCTCTCCTCATGATTTAGCTACCAAAGACTAGTCTTTTGTCATCTAAGACTAATATTCTTCTACCAAAATTTAAAGATTTCAGAATTTTGTAGCTCATTTGTATATTGTAACGAAAAAGGGTAATTTGAAGTGGTTTATATAGGGAGAGGAGGATAAGAATGATATCCACTCAAGGGGGAAGAAGGTCTTATCTCCTTGGGAAGGTCCATTTTCAAGGGGGGAGAACCTTATATGGAGTTCTCGGCCCTTATCCAACCAAACAAACATCCAGGACATCACCACTAGAAGTTTCTAGATGTGAAACTTCGTTTCCTTTTATAAAAAACTTTCCAGAAGTAGACCAGCACGGGTATTGGGCTAATATTAGCATCGATCAGTGTGGGTCACAGTGTTAAACTATACAAATCTGCACGGGTGAGACACTGGGAAAAAGAATTGATCTTAAAAACTTGGTTTTAAGAAGGATTCTCTGGAAATGTTCTGAAGGGAGTGGGTACTACTTTCTTCAAACTTCAAGGGATGCTAGAGCATAGGTTTCATGGTGAAAGTATAACACAGTAGTCACTACTAGGGTTCTCGAGGATTAGGAACGAGGAGTGACAAGAGAGTGACAAATTACTGTGTAACAAGGGTATAGACAATGAATTAAAGAGACACATATAGATACATGTTACCCATGGGAATTAAATTTTATTTATTTAGAAATTCTGAGAATATGCTAATGTTGTTTCCTAACTTGATAACGAGGTAAGGAGGAATAATTCTATTCTTTGGTTTCATTTGATCACTATTGTTGTATTTCACTTTTTCTTTTCTTTTTTTTTGGTTATTTCACTATTTTTTGTTATTATTTGGTGGAATAATGATTTATGTATTTCTGTTTCTATTTGGATTTTGTGTACCTTTGTTCTGAGTGGCTTCTTGGGGTTATGTAACTTTTCTTTTGTAGTATATGACTATTCATTTAGATATTTTTTTTTGGGACTACGTCCTAGTTCATTTCAATGCAAGTTTAGCTGGGTTGTTGTTGTTCTTAGCTAAGTTGGTGTTCTATTTAAAGTAAAATGTTTTGTTAGTTTAGATCGTTCATAACATTATTGTATTCAAGTATTTCTTGTTTTCTAGTGAAATACAGGATGCCATGTGAATGTAGCAAAGTAAGGCATGGATTTGGTGAATTACGAGAGTCAAGCCAACGTCACTTGGAGATCATCGGTTATGGGGAGGCTATAGATCCCAACCCCATCAATAGACCATATTCTAATGACCTTGCATCTAATCAACAAAATTTTGGAAATGAACTTGTAAATCTCAAGATGCTTCTGGAACAACTCATAAGAGATAAACATGATGACAAAAATACAATTATCTCATTCATGAATGATATCTAACGTAACGATTGGAAGATGTAGTACATATTAGCAAATATGCAAAGGGGCCAGAAGCGTCTATAGGAAAAACTAGACCACTTTGAAAGCGGATTGATTCACATGGAGAAAAATGTACACTATGAGTTTCAGCTTCCATCATCACCAGGTTGAAGACCAGAGAATCCTATTCGATAACTACCCTTCATAGTTAATAGCTTTTGGTTGCGTATTGGTTCTGAAAGTTTTATGGATCTATGTTTATTTTCCTTTGTTGGCAATGAAGCATTTTTTTCATAATTTGTAATGATTTTTTGCTAATTAGCTATTGGCAATAAATCTTCTAAGAGTGAGGTCGATAAGATTTTTTCAAGCTATTTTTGATAGTGTAATATTTTTTTTTCATAAAATGATACTTAGTTTCATTTAAAAACCTTTTAACGTTATCGATTGTTCGAGGTTTCCCTTTTCCTGCTATGACATCTACACATTCCTTTTTATTTATTTACCTTTTTTTTTATTTAAAAATTGATGAGATGAATCCAATCCCCTTGTGTTGGAATTCATTTTTAGTATTTAATATCTTATGTTTTACGCTTTTTTGGTCTTCAATGATTGCATGGATTTATTAAAAATATATATATATATTTTAGCATATCGCACAACACCATGATCGAATGCAAAGTGCTTTCCTGGGGTTCAACAAGAAATCATTTCCTTTTGGTGATTTGAAAGGAATGTTAAAATGCACAAAAAAATGGATAAATAATTATAAAAACTTGTTTTTTTCACTATCTTAAATCAATTTATTTAACAAAACAAATAAATAATTTGATAAATTGTATTGTTAAATTTTGGGAAAAAACCAAAACATCTAAACGATACATGCAAAATGTAGAGGAAGCCATTATTTTTCTTCCTCCACACTCGCACACGTCCACATTCGAAAAATTACAATGTGAATCATAACCATTTCATTATTAAAATAATGTCAGAACAATTACATAAGTAGGTTTCGAAGATAAAGAAATTCCTTGATTTGTTTTACTAATAAAAACGTTGTTGCAGAACAGGAAAATATATGTATCAAATAAGTTAAAAATTGATGATTTGAAATATGCAGAAATAAGTGCTTGTAGGGGGGATATGTACGTAGCACAGGAAGTTGACTGAGCTTATGTGACATTCTGTAGAAATGTTAGTATGGAATGGGAAAACATGTGTGTCAAATACCGTGAAAGTTGACATTTTACAACATCCAGGAAATGTGCACAAAGGAGGACGAATAAAGGTTCTCTCACACATATCCCTTCTGTGCATATCATTTGAATATGTTATAATGCATATTAGCTACAAATTCTGATGAATAAGTGAACATTACACAATGTTTCAAAGTAAATGTTATTAAGCATTCGAACGATGCCCTATTTATGCCAAAAACCACTAATTAATTCATTAATATGTATCTTTTAGGAATGTATGTGGAGGCATGAAACATTACCAAAGAAACTTTATGTTCCTTGTTTTGGATATCCGTTTTCTGGCACAATGCTTCTTCCTCTTACACATTAAAAATAGACTTTATTTAATATAACTATTCAATTGACAAATGTGAAATCACAAATGCACTTAGTATTTACATAACCGTAATTTTTTTATGTGCCAAACTTTAATAAGCCTAAACTGCTAATTAATTGATTAATATGTAACACGCAAAAATTTATGCGGAGATATGGGACATTGTAGAAGAAAGTTTGTGTTCCTTGGTTCGCACACTCATTTTTCTACAAACCACTTCTTCCTCACATGCATTAATAAGCCAAAACCATCAACTAGTTGATTAATTCATTTCCCATAAAATGTTTTAAAATAAAAAACTTCTTTTTAATACTCAATGCATTTCACTCAAGGTATTTTCAATGCATTCCTATCCACGGTAGACTTATGTTGGTGGTTCAATAATTTATTTGTCCATTTGTGTAGACTAATACAACAAGCCTCCTTTCCTAGAATCCATGTACATTCAAAAGGTCAAATATTTACATTAATCGATAAAATGGAGTTAGTAAGCATGCCCAAACTGGGATTTTGATTTCCCATAATAGTATATATTGATTCTATAGTTGACCTCTTGTTGATCATTCTCAGATTGGGATGCAATCTATTTCCCTATACAATGCTTTGACCTCTCCATTAACAAGATCAAATGGTTTCTCTTGCTGTTGAGATATATTCTTTAGAATATGAACTTCTAGAAAGGTATATAGACAAGCTATTTTATGAGCACAATAAGCTTTGTCTCACTACGCCGAGAAAATATGTACAGGGATTGCAACAGAAAGAGAATAATTATCACATGAAATGAGAAAAACTACAAAGTATTTTATTATTCAGAAATAGATTCAATGTTCACTTGCCTTTTCGAGGAGGAAACCTCCAACAGAGCAGAGCTCAATTACAATAAGACTCAATGATATTTCCCTTACTAACTAAGATTATTTATAGTTAAATGACATCCAAAACCCTAAATACTAGTGGTCCCTTGCATAACACAGGTTAACCACTTTATTTATTGACTATGGCCTGTTTACAACTAATTGTGGTCCATTTTCTCTAGTGCGGTTCAACCACTTACAGTTATTAAAGTTGGATTTATTGACTCTCTAACTAAATATGACTCTGACTCAGCCCATTAGGATTATTACATAAATAAATGGGTTAGGGTTGGACCCTAACATGCCCTCCCCCATTAAAAGAATCCTTGTCCTCAAGGCTGAAGTTGTGGAAACTGTTGAAGAATAGTGGCTGGTTCCCAAGTCACATCTTATGGAGAGGTGTCTTTCCACTTGATGAGGAATTCCTTGATCTTGGTTCCATGGAGATGTTTTTCACAAGTATCAAGGGCCTATTCTAGTTAGACCCAAAGTGAGCCTTCCTCATCCAATTCTGGTAGACTTGTTTGAACTCTGCAATTTTTCCCCACCACTTTCTTAAGGCATGATACATGAAAGACCAAATGGATTTTTGAAGTAGACGGTAACTTCTCCTATGCACTGAATTATTTGATAAGGGCCACAGAATTTTTGTGCTAGTTTATGGCATCCCTTTTCTTTGAGAGATGTTTTCTTATATGGTTGGAGTCACAGGAATACCTAATCCCCTTCTTGAAATGAACACTTAGAATGATGTTGATCAACCTGTTGCTTCATTTAGTTATGAGCTTGATGTAGATTATCTTTGAGATGAGTGATCATGGTGACCCGGTTCTGTACGAGTTGATCAACTGCCTGTACTTTAGAACATCCAGGGATATAAGAAAAAGGTGAAGATGGGAGTTGGCCATACACTACCTCATATGGAGTTATCTTGTTGGCTTCATGATAGTTAGTATTATACCAACATTTATCTAAAGGTAGCCACTGTACCCATTGATGTTGCTTGTCTGAAACGAAGCACCTCATATAGGTCTCCAAACATTTGTTGACTACTTTCATTTGATCGTCAATTTGGGGATGATAGGTTTACTTAATTGGAGTTGTGTGCCCTTTAGCTTGAAATGTTCTTACCAAAATTTGCTGGTGAAAGTGAGGCCATGATTAGACACAATGGAAGTCAACATGCCATGCAGTTTGATTATCTGATCCAAGAAAACTTGAGCCACCAAAGTGGGGGTAAATGGGTGTGGTAGAGTGCAAAAATGAGCATATTTAGAAATTCTGTCCACAACCACCATGATGACTGTTTTGTTGCTTGAATTTGGGAGACTAGTGATGAAATCCATGGAAAAATCCGTCCAGACAGAAGCAAGGAGTGGAAATGGTTGTAAGGTTCCTGGTTACCCGTTAAAAAGCCAAAGACCCTCATTTTTGCTCTTTTCGCCCGTTTGCACAGTGAAACCTGCCTAAGCTTTCCTGTGCCACCCAAAGCATATGCAACCCAATTTGACCACCGACTACCTTCTAAACACACTCTGGACTCTGTCCACAGACCTCTCAGCTCAAATAAAGCCATTTATCACCTCCCTATCAACCTGTGTTTTTATTAATGATTGTTTTATTTTGCAGGTGATTAGAAGGCCAGAAGCTTGGATAAACAGTTTTGATACTAGTTCCAAAACCTATTTACTCCAAGATTCGCAAAGAAATATACT
Organism: Pinus tabuliformis; assembly: GCA_031772625.1. Lineage (NCBI taxonomy): Eukaryota > Viridiplantae > Streptophyta > Pinopsida > Pinales > Pinaceae > Pinus > Pinus tabuliformis. The sequence continues at coordinate 867,729,075 of CM062820.1, read as the reverse complement.
CAAAATGCTTTATTCAGAAGGAAAAGACAATTATACATAGAGCAGAAGAAATCATTTACACAGAGGCAGTAACTGTTAAAACAGAGATAAATCAGCAACAACATATCACATTTTCACATGAAGTCAAATAGGTCTTTAGTGAAATTCACTTTTACTAAAGACATAAATGCAAGATAAGAGTAAAAGATACCAGATGATGTGATTTACTGTGACTGGTAAAAATAAAAGCAGGTGACAGAGCATTCATGGTAAAAGACTAAACATAGGAGACAGATAAAGAAATACAAGTCAAAGTGTATCAGATGAAAGGTCATAAGTAAATATGACATCCAGCATGAAAATCGAAAAAAATTCAACTTTTGGAGGAACAGTCATCCAGCCTCAACGATTTTCAATTTTTTCAGCGATAGCCACCAACAGCGCAACATCAAAATAGTGCAAGATCAACTAGCAGCCTTTATTTTGATTTTATAATAATATATTTTTGTAAAAAAAAATTAGGATATTTTCTCAGTTCTACTATTGTATAAATAACTCTCTTCACGAGTTATTAAAGGTTGCACCCTTGAAGAAGCATTTCTAAACATTTGATGTACTTGAATTTTTTGGATCATTAATACAAAGGAAAAGATTCTGAATTTTGTTTTACATAGTTTGTGTTTCCTGTAAGTTTTTCCAGTATTACTCATTATGTTTTTCTTCATATTCTTATGTCTTACAGAGATAACTAGGTAGGAATAATTGGGTTTCAATCTATTCCTATAAGCTCTTGAAGTGATAATCTATAAAGAGAATGAATTAATGGACTGTTTGTTTAATTAATTTCCTCTGAATCAATAAATCATCAACATCTTTTGTAAGTTTAAGCATATTCTCTTAAACCTTCTGAACATAGTTCAGAGGTTTTGATACTTATGATTATTTAATTTTCAATTTGAAAACTGTGAAAATCATATTATTTCTTTGTTTCTACTCGCCACCATACAAGCTATATCACTGTGTGAAATTTTATAGAAACCCTATGCTTTGATATTAATATTATTCACAAGGTCTCTCTTCGACATTTCTCTATGGGAACAGGACTGCTGGTCAGGTTGGAGACCTCTCAATCTCCCCACAGACCTATCTAAGCTCTGGGAAGAGCTCAAGAGTTCCCTCATTGGCTCTGCTCCCACTAATAAAGGAAAAGAAGATAAATTCGTATGGGACCCCAATGGAGGAAATTACTCGGTCAAAGAAGGATACAAAGCTCTTCAGGATGTCTCAGCAGTAAATAATTGGCCCCTGTACAAAGTTGCTTGGCGTACTGAATGCCTCCCTAAGGTTAAATTGTTCAACTGGACTTTACTTCAAGGCAAAATCCTTACGGCAGAGAACCTTAGAAAGAGAGGTATTCATGGGCCCTCAATTTGTTGCATGTGCAGGGCCGCGGAGGAAAGCATCACGCATCTCTTCATTGATTGTCCGCTTGCAAAAGCCTGCTGGCACCACCTCTCTAGTTTAATAACAACAGAAGATCTTCCCACTCAGCTTTCGACCCTCCACAAAAATTGGGAAAAAAGACTCCTTCAATTCAAAAAAGGCAAATCCATAGTGACCAGGTTCTGGAACAGTATCCCTCCAAACTTGTGTTGGCAGATCTGGATTGCACGAAATAAGTGTATTTTCAGTAATGAAAGGCCAAGCATAACGGGCATTTTGGCAAAATCAACTGCCCTCATTTCAGAGACTATTGAAGCCAATGGTGTAACTCAGATGGACACAGAGGTTGAGGATGAAAGGTTAAAAGAATGGATGGGAAAATTTAAGTATAAAGCAAATCCAAGGACAAGTATAAGAAAAAAGAAAAGTAATATGGACTGGAAGCTACGAGGGACCGAGGAAGAAATTAGACAGTGGATCAGAAGCCAAAAAAGACCTGTCCTGTATTTCGATGGGGCCTCAAAGAAGAACCCAGGCCAAGCTGGAGCAGGCGGGATTATTAAGGACCCCCAAGGGAAAATCATAGTAACCTATGAATGGGGGTTAGGCCAAATGACCAACAACAAAGCAGAGGCTTATAGCCTTCTTCTGGGCTCTCTCATTTCTAGGAATTTCGGCCTCCAGAACCTACTCATTCTAGGTGACTCAGCAATAATAATTGCATCCATGATCACAGGGAAAGACTTCAATCAAATGGCCCTGAAAAATATCAAAAGTAGATCTTTGGAAAACATCAGAGCTCTCGGAGGAGTGACTTTCAAACATGTTCTAAGGAATAACAACAAGGAGGCGGATGAACAAGCAAACCAAGCTGCTAGAAGGAAACCTGGACAGGTTAGAGAGAATGAAACAATCTATGACAAGGATATTCCATAATCAAAAGCACACCATCGCTCCAACTCAAGGGAGTAGTCACCTCAGGCACTCTGGCTATCCTTTCGAATCCCCTCCCAAATCTTCAACTCCCCTCTCTATTCTCCTCGGCTGCATAAATGAGTACAATGGGAGATCTTTTCGATTTCGGGACCCAGACCTAATCATCACCCTCAGCTCTAGCGTGATACTTCACCTCATCACCGCAGTCACTCTCTGGAATTTCGGCCAAGCCCATTCCTCAGGTACGCTCCGGGACTGCAGAGGAATCATGAGTTTGGACTGCGCTCCTGCCAAGATCGGTCTCATCCCGATTCAGTCCATCCGAAATTTGGCCCCCCCTCCATCTATATATTGCAGACAAGCTCTCAAGACTCTCACAGTTCGGGATCAAGCTAGAAGATATATCTCCGCCCTTCCCAAGTTCAGGCGTCGCCCGGAAGCCCTTTGCCCATTTTGAGTTCCAGTTTTCCGCCCTCTTTCCTCGGTAATCTCTGCCTTGCATCAAGTGGGTTTGCTTTCTGCTAACAGCGTGTTTTTTGTCTTCAGCAGTGCCCTCCTAAAGCCTCCGAGACCTCCCCTCCCCCTTCTAAAGCACCAGCAGCTCTGTGTTTACGTTTTCCCTAGCTCAGTTATTCCAATCCCCGCCTCTCGTGTGTCTTTTGTTAACAGTCCTCAGGTAGACAAGATGGCGGAGCAGCAAAGTCAGCCAGCAAATCAGGCTCAGAACAGAAATACTTTGGGGAATATCTTTAATAACAAGGAATGTATTATGTGCAAGTCACATACGATCATGATCAACAGCCTGATCAAGCAGCTGAAGGAGTTAACAGAAGATTACCATGCTGACATAAATTCCAAGCGCAAGAAGCTGGAAAAAAGGAAGAAGGAGATTGAAGACTTAAAGGACCGATGTATTCATATGGAGGCGGCAATAGATCATCTTCGCTCCCTCACTGAAAGCCAGCAGGCTGAAGCCTCGACCAGAGCAAGTGCCCGGAAGGATCAGCTCATGGATGACTCAGTCACTCAGCATTTCCCTTGATAATATGCATTGTAAATTCACTTGGTTAGGAGGTTCCTATGTCAGGCAATATAGCCGTTTGTCTTTAGCTTTGTGTTTAATTAAGAGAAGCTTCGAGGATTATGGGTCTGAGTACCCGCTTTTGTACCTCAGCTCTCAGAGCCATTTCCCTCTTGAACTAGAACTTTATTTCGCCAGCTTTTATAATATATGAGTAACCGACTTTGTAAAAAAAAAAAAAAAAAAAATATTATTCACAAGGTTAGGCATTATAGTGTTACATCTGTTTCATACATTGGTCCTCCAAATTGAAACAAAAACCCCAAAATAATTATCTTAGATGCCCTGGCATGATAGCTGACCATTATCATCTCAGAGATACAACATCAATTTGGTGTTCTTGTAGGGGATTCGAATTTCATTAAGTTTTCCTCGGGCAACGATATTCATTCTATTCCTTTAAGGTTATTAAAGGTCTAGAAAGGTTAAAATCCTTCACCTGGCAACTCCACTAGCCCAAAATGGCACCTTTTAAGCACGCTAGATCTCATTCGGAATCTAAATTAGTTAATCCTCTGTCAGATCCTAAAAAATTCTAAGAAAAGCCAGTTCTAAAAGGAGACATCAACCATCTTCTTTCCTCTTTAGCCTTGCAATCTGAAGATTTAGTATCATTTGATCCTTTTAGTAATATTCCATCCGATCCTGATTGGACACAAATACCTCCTAGGGTTTCTGAACTATTAGATAGGGGAGTTGATTTAGATTCAGCTTTCCTCATTCATTCTTTTGAAAGGCATCAAGAATCCCCACTACCACCAGGATCACCTAAAACTGAGTCTGATTTGGGTGTTCATTTACCTGAATACAAACCCACATATTTCATATTCCCTACCACTTATTCATTTCCTTCCACTTCTGAACGACCTGAAGCTTCTACTTATGAACAACCTGAAGATACCATCTATATATTCAAATTCACTCTTTGAAACAAAAAAGAGTATTCATTCATAGGTCCCAAAGTTAGTTCTTAAGACTCCTTTAAAGTTATTCAGGAGATCCCCTCCTTCTTCACCTCCACATAGTCACACACCCCCTCAATTACCTTCTTCTACTTATTCTTCTTCTTCATCATCCACAAAAAAACCTCATAGACCACCTTCTACTATGGAATTCCAGCCTATTGTATAGGCTAGATATGCAACTTTAGTCTTACCTGCTAACCTCGATGCATTCCCAGCTAGGTAATTGAAATAACTTCCCAGGTATAATGGAGAAACTAGTCCCTCAGCTGAGGACCATATTCAAGCTTTTCTAGACTGCGCAAAAAACATGAATATCGAACAAGAAAATGTTTACATGATATTGTTTGTATAGTCACTTGAAGGAAATGTAAGAATCTAGTTTAGGAAGTTACATGTAAATTCCATTAGAAATTGGGAAGAGCTTACGAACATATTTAAAAGTCAATGGGGTGTAAATAAAGATCCTCTTTACTTTCTGACTGAGTTTGAAGAACTTAAAAGAAACTTTGGTGAACCTGTATCATATTTTATCAAAAGATTCAATAAACTTTATCATAAGATGCCCCCTGATTGTAAACCCCCTATAGCAGCAACTAAGTCTAGGTTTTCTAAAGCCTTTGACGATGATTTTGTTGTAATGCTAAGAGAGAGAACTTCAAGAACTCTTGAAGATATGAAAACAAATGCTATAGAGGTGGAAGAAAATAGGGCTGCTTCGACTTGCTTGAAAGCTAAAGAGGAAAAGGCCCAAAGAAAACTCAAATCTATTCAAGAGGCCTTTAGCTCCTCTAGTTCTTCTAAGACTAAAATAGAAGATTCTAAAATGAAATAACTTCTATTCTTAGAAATCTATCTAATAGAATTTCCAAGATTGAGACTCAACCTAGGACAGTTCAAAAAACAGTTACTAGACCCCAAAATGAAAATGAAGGTCAGTATAAAAGGAATCCACAATTACAAATTCTTCAGAGAACTAGTAATGATTATCAAGTTCCCACTCCTTTACTGATAGATGATCAACAACCTGATGAAAATACTATGACTATTACTGAAGATATCAATAACATGGATACTTCTTCCAATCAAACAGTTATTATTCCTCTCCCACAACAAAATCAGGTTCAAGAACATCAAGAATCCTCACAGGTTTCTAAATACCATGCCTTCTCTGAATTTTTAATTGCAGAGTTGAATAAGAGATATGATCTTAGGCCTAGACCCGGTCGCGGAAGGCCTCCTAAGGAGACTCCAATAATTAAACCTCGTACCAAAGATGCTAAAACTCAAACAACAATTATTCGACCATTAAATCAGTTAACTGATATTGCTCAAAATGATAAAAATGCTTTGACTACATTTAATGTTGAAAAAGAGTTAGAAAGAGTTAAAATCCCAATTCCACTTTTAGAACTTTCCAAAAACCTTGGGTATAAAAATCAAGTCTCCAAATGGATACAAAACACCTCAATGATGATGAAAGTGATATCATTATTCTGCAAGATGAAAAACCAACAGTTGTCTTTGGTCCTAGCTTAGATATGATAGATGAAATAGTACCTCCTTTCTATGTAACTCTTAAGACAAATTATTCCATGTTATATAGTTGTATGCTTAATTTTGGAGCATCACATAACCTCATGCCAAAAACTATCATGGACCATTTAAAACTTGACATAACTAGATCCTATGATGACTTGTACACCTTTGATTCTAAAAGGGTGCCTTGCTTAGGATTGATTAAGGATTTAGTAGTCACCCTTGCCCAAATTCCAGTGAAAAGTGTAGTGCCTAATATAGTTGTCACAGATATTCCTCCCAAATTTGGAATGCTCCTTTCTAGGTCTTGTTGTGCCAAATTAGGGGGAACTCTTCAGATGGATATGTCTTATGCCACTATTCCAGTTTATTGGGGAGAAAACATTTGATGTACTTGACTTTTTTTGGATCATTAATACAAAGCAAAGGATTTTGAATTATGTTTTACATAGTTTGTGATTCCTGTAAGTTTTTCCAGTATTACTCATTATGTTTTTCTTCATATTCTTATGTCTTACAGAGATAACTAGGTAGGAATAATTGGGTTTCATCTATTCCTATAAGCTCTTGAAGTGATAATCTATAAAGAGAATGAATTAATGGACTGTTTATTTAATTAATTTCCTCTAAATCAATAAATCATCAACATCTTTTATAAGTTTAAGCATATTCTCTTAAACCTTCTGAACATAGTTCAAAGGTTTTCATACTTATGATTATTTAATTTTCAATTTGAAAACTGTGATAATCATATTATTTCATTGTTTCTACTCGCCACCATACAAGCTATATCAATGTGTGAAATTTTATAGCAGCCCTCTGCTTTGATATTAATATTATTCACAAGGTTAGGCATTACAGTGTTACATCTGTTTCATACATTGGTCCTCCAAATTAAAACAAAAACCCCAAAACAATTATCTTAGATGCCTTGGCATGATAGCTGACCATTATCATCTCAAAGATACAACATCAATTTGGTGTTGTTGCAGGGGATTCAAATTTCATTAAGTTTTCCTCGGGCAACGATATTCATTCTATTCCTTTAAGGTTATTAAAGGTCTAGAAAGGTTAAAATCCTTCACCTGGCAACTCCACTAGCCCAAAGTGGAACCTTTTAAGCACACCAGATCGCATTCGGAATCTAACTTAGTTAATCCTCTGTCAGATCCTAAAAATTCTAAGAAAAGCCAGTTCGAAAAGGAGACATCAACCATCTTCTTCTTCCTCTTCAGCCTTGCAATCTGAAGATTTAGTATCATTTGATCCTTTTAGCAATATTCCATGCGATACAGATTGCACACCAATACCTCCTAGGGTTTCTGAACTATTAGATAGGGGAGTTGATTTAGATTCAGCTTTCCTCATTCATTCTTTTGAAATGCATCAAGAATCCTCACTACCACCAGGATCACCTAAAACTGTGTCTGACTTGGGTGTTCATTTACCTGAATACAAACCCACAGATTTCATATTCCCTACCACTTATTCATTTCCTTCCACTTCTGAACGACCTGAAGCTTCTACTTATGAACAGCCTGAAGAGACCCTCTCTATATATTCAAATCCACTCTTTGAAACAAAAAAGAGTATTCATTCATAGGTCCCAAAGTTAGTTCTTAAGACTCCTTTAAAGTTATTCAGGAGATCCCCTCCTTCTTCACCTCCACATAGTCACACACCCCCTCAATTACCTTCTTCTACTTATTCTTCTTCTTCTTCATCCACACAAAAACCTCATACACCACCTTCTACTATGGAATTCCAACCTATTTTATAGGCTAGATATGCAACTTTAGTCTTACCTGCTAGCCTCGATGCATTCCCAGCTAGGTACTTGAAATAACTTCCCAGGTATAATGGAGAAACTGGTCCCTCGGCTGAGGACCATCTTCAAGCTTTTCTAGACTGCGCAAAAAACATGAATATCGAACAAGAAAATGCTTACATGATATTGTTTGTCTAGTCACTTGAAGGAAATGTAAGAATCTAGTTTAGGAAGTTACATGTAAATTCCATTAGAAATTGGGAAGAGCTTACGAACATATTTAAAAGTCAATGGCGTGTAAAGAAAGATCCTCTTTACTTTCTGACTGAGTTTGAAGAACTTGAAAGAAACTTTGGTGAACCTGTATCATATTTTATCAAAAGGGTCAATAAACTTTATCATAAGATGCCCCCTGATTGTAAAACCCCTATAGCAAAAAATAAGTCTAGGTTTTCTAAAGCCTTTGACGATGATTTTGTTGTAATGCTAAGAGAGAAAACTTCAAGAACTCTTGAAGATATGAAAACAAATGCTATAGAGGTGGAAGAAAATAGGGATGCTTCGACTTGCTTGAAAGCTAAAGAGGAAAAGGCCCAAAGAAAACTCAAATCTATTCAAGAGGCCTTTAGTTCCTCTAGTTCTTCTAAGACTAAAATAGAAGATTCTAAATTGAAATAACTTCTCATCTTAGAAATCTATCTAATAGAATTTCCAAGATTGAGACTCAACCTAGGACAGTTCAAAAAACAGTTACTAGACCCCAAAATGAAAATGAAGGTCAGTATAAAAGGAATCCACAATTATAAATTCTTCAGAGACCTAGTAATGATTATCAGGTTCCCACTCCTTTACTGATAGATGACCAACAACCTGATGAAAATACTATGACTATTACTGAAGATATCAATAACATGGATACTTCTTCCAATCAAACAATTATTATTCCTCTCCCACAACAAAATAGGTTCAAGAAGATCAAGAATCCTCACAGGTTTCTAAATACCATGCCTTCTCTGAATTTTTAATTGCAGAGTTGAATAAGAGATATGATCTTAGGCCTAGACCCGGTCTTGGAAGACCTCCTAAGGAGACTCCAATAATTAAACCTCGTACCAAAGATGCTAAAACTCAAACAACAATTATTCGACCATTAAATCAGTTAACTGATACTGCTCAAAATGATAAAAATGCTTTGACTAGATTTAATGTTGAAAAGAGTTAGAAAGAGCTAAAATCCCAATTCCACTTTCAGAACTTTCCAAAAACCTTGGGTATAAAAATCAAGTCTCCAAATGGATACAAAACACCTCAGTTGATGATGAAAGTGATATCATTATTCTGCAAGATGAAAAACTAGCAGTTGTCTTTGGTCCTAGCTTAGATGTGATAGATGAAATAGTACCTCCTTTCTATGTAACTCTTAAGACAAATTATTCCATGTTGTATAGTTGTATGCTTCATTTTGGAGCATCACATAACCTCATGCCAAAAACTATCATGGACCATTTAAAACTTGACATAACTAGATCCTATCATGACTTGTACACCTTTGATTCTAAAAGGGTGCCCTGCTTAGGATTGATTAAGGATTTAGTAGTCACCCTTGCCCAAATTCCAGTGAAAAGTGTAGTGCTTGATATAGTTGTCACAGATATTCCTCCCAAATTTGGAATGCTCCTTTCTAGGTCTTGTTGTGCCAAATTAGGGGGAACTCTTCAGATGGATATGTCTTATGCCACTATTCTAGTTTATGGGGGAGAAAACATTTGATGTACTTGAATTTTCTGGATCATTAATACAAAGCAAAGGATTTTGAATTATGTTTTACATAGTTTGTGTTTCCTGTAAGTTTTTCCAGTATTACTCATTATGTTTTTCTTCATATTCTTATGTCTTACAGAGATAACTAGGTAGGAATAATTAAGTGTTTTTACTGATTCAGAACTTATTGTCAAACAAGTGAGAAATATTTTCTAGACTAAGCATCCTAGACTTAGGTCTTATCGAAATGAAGTTTGGGATTCAGTCGAAAAATTCTTTGATGCTTTTAATTTGACTTATATTCCAAGAAATCAGAATATTCATGTAGATGCCTTAGCTGTTTCTGCTAGTTCATTTAAAATTCCTGATCAGACCAATGTACCCTATCAAATCCAAGTCAAGTACAGACCATCCGTCCTAGACAACCTAAAACACTGGCAGATATTTTAAGATGATGAACATTTGAAATCTTTTCTGCAGGTTATAGATGAATTTTCAGTTCTACAAATTGATGAAGAGAGGACAGAAATAAATGAAAATACAAATGGATGATTATAAAAATGGATGATACTTCAAATTTCAATTCAAAAATTGTTGATCATGACATTATTCAATTGTCTAACAATTTTATTCCCAAAGGCCTCATTCTTTTAGAAAAATTGTTTGATCAAAATGATGTCCTCCGAAACCCTCAGTCCATTTCTTCACAAGATGACATAGAAGAAATTAATATTGGAACAAATGATGATATTAAAAACATCAAAATATGTGCATCTCTAGATCCTGATATCAAAGCTCAATATCTTAAGTTACTTCAAAGTTATAAGGATGTTTTTGCATGGACCTATGCTGATCTAAAAGCCTATGATACTTCATTAATACAACATAAGATTCCTTTAAGCCAGAAGCAGTTCCTTATCAACATAAACTTAGGAGGATCAATCCAGCTCTTATACCAACTGTAGAAAAGGAAATTAAGAAAATGCTAGATGCCAAGATCATTCTCCCTCTTATATATTCTAATTGGGTTGCAAATTTAGTTCCCGTTAGAAAGAACAATGGAGAAATCAGACTCTGTGTGGACTTTAGAAATTTGAACAAAGCATCATTAAAGGATAACTATCCTTTGCCCAAAATGGATCAGTTACTTCAAATGGTTTCAGGAGAACAAATAATTTCTATGCTTGATGGTTTTTCAAGTTATAATCAGGTAAATGTTCAGAGATATCGTTTCAGCATGTGGTTCACGAGGCTCTGAAAAGTAGACGGAGCATTAGAGAGACCAAATGGCATGACCAAGAATTCATAATGGCCTTCATGAGTTCGGAAGACAATCTTGGGAATTTCTACTTCCTTCATGCGTATTTGGTGATAGCCCGAGCAAAGGAGCTTGGTAAATAATTGAGCACCATGCAGTTCATCAAGAATATCATCAAAAACTAGAATAGTAAATTTGTCCTTGATAGTGAGCTTGTTAAGGGCCCGAAAGTCCATACACATGTGCCATTATCCATCTTTCTTTAGAACCATGACTACTGGAGATGAATAAGCGTTGATTTTGGGATGGATAACACCAACTTCAAGGAGTTCCTTGATGATTTTTTCTATTTCGTTCTTTTGGGCAAAAGGATATCGATATGGGTAGACATTAGGCAGATAGGCACCTAGATACAAAGGAGTTCTATGTTCATGTTCACCCCTAGAGGGTGGAAGCTCTTTAGGTTTGTCAAAGACCCAGTAGTGGCAATCTAACACCTATTGCATCTCAAGATCAATATGAAGAGTATTGGATTCAATGGCCTAGATGGCATTAAATTGGTGACTACTCCATGATGGCTATTTTTTAAAAGCTTCTCCATTCAATGAGAGCTGATGATAGTAGGAGCACCTGCTTGGAGTCCCTTTAATGTATGAATGTGGTCATTCTGCTTAAAGATCATATATAACTCCTGGAAATCCATTGTGATAGGGCCTAGTGTGCAAATCTATTCAGCACCCAGGACAATGTCACAACCAACCATTTCAATAGAAAACATGTGCGTATTTAGGTGGTAGTCTCCCATCTAAAGCTTAATATTTTCATAGCGGCCTTCACATTTCATGGTCCCCCCATCAACGATAAGGGCTTGGAAATTAGATATCATCTATAGAAAGCAATGAAAAACTTCTGCTACTCTCTTAGGGATAAATTTATGAGTGTTTCACTATCAATCAATACCACTATTGGTTGGTGTTTAATAACGCCTCAAATTTTAAGAGTTTGAGGAGAAGAAATTCCAGCCAATGCATGTAGTGTTATAACCATCTCATCTGGCGTAGTTGTGAGATCATTGTTGATTTGAGTTTCCCCCGCTTATTCCTCAGGAACCTCAAGGGTTGGAGCTTCATCTGCTGAGCTATTATCAGTAACATTGATTTGAAAGAATTTTGGTTCCTTGCATTTATGTACTAGGGAGTACTTTTCATCGCAGTGGTAGCACAATCCTTGTTTTCTTCTTTCAACCATTTCTGCTAGTCACACCTTTTGAACCTTAAGTGTTTGGGTGGGGCCCCGAGCTTGGGTGGGACATGAATTGGTGATGAAATTTGGAAAATTGTAATGGGAATTTAAGGCGATTTCCACATCTAAGGCCTTTCGACATGCGTCCAACAAAGTAACTGGGTGGTGCATCCAGACATGGGCTTGGATGGCTTCTTTTTGGCCACTGATGAAACATTCCAAGAAGAATTCATCTCCTAGATTGTCATTTTTGATGTCCAATTTATCTAAGGATGCAATGTAGTCCTTTATTGTACCTTTTTGTCGAAGCTTAATGAGACGACCTAAAAAATTAGATTCCCCGTCAAAGCGATAACGTATGGATTTTGAGAACATGTTGCAAGTTTCTCACCCTGGATAATATTTTTGATGCCACTACCACCACTACCATCTCTCTTGGTCCAAGTAAAGGTTTCCCACTTGTAATTTAGTTTCATCTTCGTAGATATCATTAAGGGAGAAATATTGTTCCATTTGTGCTACCCATACTACAGGGTTAGAGCCATCAAATTTGTACATGTCCAGCTTAGGTATCTGGTGGTTGGAAGGGTGGTGATTTCCATGGAAGTGAATGTGATGGTTGGATTCTCCTTCTATATGTCAATCAACACTAGGCTCCTCCCTATGAGACTTTGTTATAGGATCTGCTAGTTGTGAGATCTGTTTGGAAATATTGTCCTCGAATGCATCAAATATTTTCTCAAGGTGATCTACCCTCTCGACTGCCTTTTCCGCAACCATCAATTGAGATCTGGTACCTAGCATACACCAACCTGTTAGGAAAAATACTAAGAGGTGGGGCGGGTGAGTTGGTGTTTTAAAAAATTTACAATAATAATTTTCTTTTCTGAAATGTATACGCGACTTTACTAAACCCAACTAGCATATAAATGCAACTGCTGTAAAAGAAACTAGTGTATGCTTAGTAAACTTGTAAAACAATTGATTCTTTATCTGTTAAACTTGAACCAGAATGTAAGAGATTTGTTAGGCATTTGATAAGTAGTAAAAAGGTACAATAAGAACAGAATAAAGTATCAGCTATAAGAAACACACATGAACACTAGGATTTAAGGTGGAAACCCAACGTGGAAGAAAACCACCACTGCTGTCGTCTTAGTCTTCAAACTTATTAACATCAAAAAATTCTTACATTCTTGTACTGGTGCAGACTCATACCAGTACATAGGAACTCATCTGCTGAAGGCTACAACCTTCACTCATTATCCAGCTCCTACTGGAAGGGAGCTCCAACCATCTGATTTGATTACCAGCTACTACTGGGAGGAAGCTTCGACTTCCTCATTGAAGGCTCCAGCTCTCAACAACATCCATAGATCACATTTCATAAATTTTCACACTGGATCCAACTGCTTTAATACATCACAACATGTAGATCAACTCAAGAAAACACCAACTTAATTCAAACAGAACAGTGATATCACTGTAACCATAACACATAATTGAACTCAGAATACTACATCAACACACAGAATCAACTGCAACCCTGATCATTCATATGCCAAAATGTGTACACTATATCACTTAAGGCAACCCATGTGTATAAGCGCTTTTCTGTAGAGCAACTTGCGTACAGATCTTGATATATTGAAAATTGAACACTTGTAATTCTGAATCAGACATAGAGTTGACCAAAGATATTCTGAAATATTCTGTTAGCTGACAAAACCCTCATACAGACAGCAACATCAATAATATTTTCAACCAGTCAACATGTAAACAAATTCAACTTCATCAGTCAATCTGTTCTACTTCAGACATTATCACTCAACCTAGATCAACATGAGGACGTCATTGACAGACAACAGAGAAACAATAATAATGATTAGGTTGATCAGTCATTTATGAACATAAAACCTTACTTTATATACATGAATTTGAAGAAGTGAACCCGTGTGTATACACAACTTTACCGAGACCAACTTTCATATAGATCTGCAAATTTTGACCTAAAATTGCGCAGCTCTTTATAACTTTAGAAAGACCCATATCATAATATTCAGATTTAAAAACATGCGTCAATACTTAGATCTAGTCAATCCATGAGAAGATCATACAATGGAAAGTCATTTCAGGTCTCATGATCCTGATTCATCATTGTATTCATCAGTGCATAATTATTTCAGATCTATGTGTCAATTATGGCCCTTACAATGCAAATATACTTCAAATTGAAGTATTCATCAAAAACCCTTTTACATGCACACTTAGCACTTTGATCTTCACCTCCTTATATAGTTAGAGCCTTAGCCAATACCCTAGATCAAACCCTTAGTTATGCTGATGGTATTCTTTGACGAGATCAATATCCATTTTCGCACTCATTACTATGTGCCAATACCATGGTAAAGACCTCTATTATTTAGAATAACATGGTGAAAAAACCAGATGCGACTTTTCTTCACCAAACTTACGTGTATATGAAGACTTGGCCTTGATGAACCTGCATATAGATCTTCAAATATTCACCTGTATCAAACTTTTGATTCTGATATGTAAACCTTTGTCCCATCATTATGTTATTCTGTTCCATCACACTATCACCTCTGAACTGACCTGTGGATTCATCTAGTTACCATATACTTGTTCTGTTACAAGCTAGTTGCCATCAAGGACAACACATGCATCATAATGCCAATAATCCCCCCCTTTGGACTTGATGGCAACCATGCTGGTGTTGATCTCCTCAACCTGTAGAAACTTATTAGATACATCAAACAACTTTTATTCAAACACTAAGATACTCTCCCCCTTTGACATCAAGGGCAAAGGGCGGACCAAAGTTCCCCCTTTGGATCTAATTTTCACTATACTGTCCATGCTCCCCCTGAGCACATGCTGAATCTTCAAAAATATTTTCAAATGAAGAACATGACTCTATAACTCAACTGAGTATGACCTTCCTATCACCAAGGACTCATACTTACATCAATCACCCAACCAAGTGGGATACATATTTGAATCAACCACCCAACCAAGTGGGATTAAATATTTGATATGACCTCAAAAGTCCATACATGACTGAATATGACAATTATTACATCACAAGTATCTACATGACATATATGACATTAATAATTGAGACCAAAATATCTTAATAGTAGCATATTTCAACAACCATAATGCCAACAATGCATTATATTCTACAAGGATAATGCTCCCCCTGAACCTATGCTACATGTTCATTATCAACAACTCATTCATCAATGCATATTCATCAATCAGATAAATATCAATGAGAAAAACATAACTTAATACGATATTAGCAGACTGCACCCATCGACACCAGACCAAGAAAAATCAAATCATAGCTATCAGTAGCATGTCATAGGCTGATATTGAGTCCGACCCACTATTTTTCTATCAGAGAAAAACATACGCTACTTTCTACAAAGAAAATCGCGTATATACGCGACTATGCTTCATAAAACCCGCTTATGGAAAGCAACCTTCTGAATTTTCACCTGTAGATTGAGAAGACTAGATTAATAGCAAAATGAGGTAGTGACAACTCCCAGTTTCTGTATGAGATATTCAAATGCTTCTCTGGAAAGAGGTTTAGTAAATATATCAACAACTTGTTCTTTGGACGTAACATACTCCATTTTAACCTTTTGCTCAAGCAGTTGTTCTCATAGAAAGTGATACTTAATAGGAATATGCTTGGTCTTGGAGTGCATAACATGATTTTTCAAAATACTAATAACACTTGTATTATCACATAGGATGGAGATGTGTGGAGAACATTTGATTTGCATATCTTGTAATTTTTGCATCATCCAAAGAAGTTGTGTGCAACAAGATGCACCAAGTACATATTCTGCTTCTGTTGTAGATAAGGAAATGGAACTTTGTTTGTTGTTGAACCAAGATACCAATCGGGGCCCCATGTAAAATACACCTCCACTAATGCTTTTCCGGTCATTAACATTTCCAGCCCAATCCGCATCTGTGTATGCATGAAGGGTAAGATCTGCATCATAGACTTGTACTTTGGTTGGTTTACTGTAGGAGAATAATCATTAGAATTGAGGCTACATCCTGTCATCATGTGAGTACATATAGGTTTGCAATCTTCCATCCCATACTTCTTCAGAATTTGCTTGAGATATTTTGTTTGTGAGCGAAAGATGCCATCTTTTGCTTGTTGCACTTGTAGACCAAGAAAATAGTTTAGTTCCCTAAGTAAAGACATTTCAAATTATTGTTGCATAACAAAAGCAAATTTTTGACTCATAGATTATTCATTGCTACCAAAGATGATATCATCAACATAAACAATAATAATTAGCAGTTTATCACCCTCAATTTTTGTGTACAAGTTGTTGCCTATGGATCCTTTTGTGAAACCTTGTTATTGAAGATATTTGTCAAGACGATAATACCATGCCCGCGGATCTTGATTTAGCCCATATAAAGCCTTTTTGATTTTTCATACAAGGTTTTCATCATTCCCCAAAATGAATCCTTCTGGTTTTTCAATATATACTCCTTCTTCTAGATCTCCATTAAGGAAAGTAGATTTTACATCCATTTGATCAACTTTGAAATTTCAAAAACTTGAAAATGTGAGAAACATTCTTATGGCTTCAAGTCTAGCTACTAGTGCAAATGTTTCTTCAAAGTCTATACCTTCTTGTTGAGCATAACCTTTACAAACAAGTCTATCTTTGTTCCTAATGACCTCTCCATTTTCATTCAACTTATTTTTGAATATCCATTTTGTCCCAATAACATTTTTATCATGAGGCCTTGGAACCAATTCCCAAGTATCATTCTTTTCAATTTGATCAAGTTCTTCATTCATGGCCTTAACCCAACATTCATCTTTACTAGCTTGATTTATATTTTGTGGTTAAATGGTGGATAATAAAGCTAGATAACTAGAATATCCTATAAGGGTTCTTCTTGTTTGTACCCCAGATTCATTTTCTCCTAGAATTTGAGTTTATGGATGATTCTTTTGAACATAATGGGATGGCGCCTTTTCTTGGTATGAGGTGTCTTCTTCTGCTGCTTCATTAGTTTCTTCTTCTATATCATTGTGATTTTATGTGGGAAAGCATTCATCATCATCATCCTATTTTGCTGATGTTACCTTTTTTGGACCTGTGCATGCTTCATCAATCACAACATCAATGCATTCAACAATTTTCTGAAGTCTCTTATTGTAACATTTGTATCCTTTGCTTCTAGATGAGTAACCAAGAAGTATTCCTTCATCTACTCTAGCTTCAAACTTACCAAGTTTTTCATCATTATTTTTGATGAAACATTTTCTTCCAAAAACTCTAAAATGCTTTACAATGGGAGGCTTACCATACCAAAGTTCATATGGAGTTTTATCACTATTCACATGAACATGAACCTTGTTGAGAATATTTACTGCAGTATGTGCAGCTTCACCCCAAAAGGTGTCAGGAGTTCCAGACTCATCAAGCATAGCATGAGCCATTTTTTGAACAATTCTATTCATTCTTTCTGCCACGCCATTTTGTTGAGGAGTTTTAGCTACATAAAATTGTCTTTTTATGCCATGTTGTTCATAGAAATCAAAGAATTCATCTGATATGTATTCTCCTCCTCGGTTAGATCTGAGACATTTGATTTTTAGATCTAATTCATTTTCAACTAATGCTTTGAAGACTTTAAATTTATCAAATGCTTCATATTTGTGTTTCAATAAACCGATCCAACACATTCTAGAAAAGTCATCAATGAATAAGATATGGTATTTTTCTCCATGAGGTCATTTTTTCCTTATTGGTCCACACAAATCAGTGTGTATAATTTCAAGAGGCTTACTCGCTGATCCTTCTTTGGCATTGAATTGAACTCTGGTTTGCTTATCGAATTTACATGCCTTACATATTGTACTTTCTGGTACGATGATGTTGGGTAGATCACGAACAGCTTTGAGCCTACTTGATTTTCTTATTTGAGAGAAGACTAGATGTCCTACTGTTCCATAACTAGTTTTCCTCTGCCTTGCCTAGGTAACATTGTTCTTGGCCACCTTTCAATATATACAGATTTCTCGAGGCCCTTCTTACTTTTATTATGGTATTTCCTGTGCCAAGTTCACGAACCACACATTATTTTGATTGGAATACCACCTCATTTCCTTGGTGACACATTTGGCTAACACTCAACAAGTTATGATTTAATCCATCAACATACATACCATTACCAAATTTAACCTTTTCTTTTAGAAAAGCAAAATTAATGACATCAGGTGAGTCATTTCCAAAAGTGACATTCTTTTCTTTCTCTAAAGCATTTTATGAAATAAGTTTATCTTTATCATTTGTCATGTGTTTTGATCATCCGCTATCAATGTACCATTGTTTTCTTGTCCTTATGCAAACAATGTTATGCCACAACTTTTAGACTGTAACTCCTTCCTTTTCCATACCGTAGAATTTATCGATATTTTCCCCTTTTGAGATGTTGGTTGTAATTTGCTCCTACATTCAGATTCTTCATGTCCAAATTTATTGAAAAATGAGCATTAAATTTCATCTATAAGAGGTGAGAAGTTATTATAAGTGTTCTTCTTGACTCTTGTCTCATTCCTTTGTTTTCTTGCTTATCTAGTCATGATGGTTTTGTATGCAACACATTGAGCAACCTTATGACCAAAATTATGACATGTGAAATATTGTCCATTAAAGGAGAAATTTATGTAATCATATAATCTTTTGGTGTTGTTTACCTTTTGACTGGTGCTTATGTTGTTGTTCACCCTTGGATTGGAGTGAACATGATTTACTTGTGGAATTCCTTTATTATTTTGCTGAGGACAAAAGATTTACTGACTGGTTTTTGCTGCATTTAGATAGCTTCTTGTGGTGGATGAAGAATTTTATGTTTGAGATGTTTCTCCAGTGTATCCAAGACCTGTGTTCATAAGATGAAAGCATTGTACCTTGATAATTTCATCTAAGGTTTCAGATCCTTTAGCAAATCTAAGATTCCGAGTTTTTATTTTCTTAAGTTCCTTTCTTCTACTTACTACTTCACATTCTAACTTCTCATTATGTTTTTCCTTTTCTATGAGTTGATGCTTCAATGTATCTATGGCTACTTTTTTTTTCTTCCAAGAAAATTTTGAGTTGAGTAATTTCTTCAACGAATTTTTTTTCGTCTAAAGCATCCACAAATTTATAATTACACTCATTAGTATTTTTCTCAAAAGCCATGAGTAATTTAAGATCTTGATCAAATTCTCCTTCTTCACTATTTGGCAAGCCATCACTATCTTCATGAGTATAATAAATTCTTCTTTTGTCAAACCGTCTCCTATTACCTTTAGCAACATCCTTCCCTTTGTCATGGTTGTCTTTATGAGGACATTTGGTAGCATAATGACCAACTCTACCACAAGAAAAACATTTGAAGGGAAGCTTACCTTTGAACCTTCTAGTGCCTAGTTGAAGTTCTTTACAAATTTCACCTCATCATCTTCTAATATATATCCTGATTCCTTGTGTTCTTCCTTTTCTTTTCCTTTTGAATATGCTTTAAATGCGGATTCTCTGACTTATGAGAGAACTCCTTTCCTCATTTCAAAAGCAGTCAAGATCCTGTGAAGTTGAACAATAGTAAGAGTCTACAGATCCTGCTTTTCTTCAATGGCAAACACTTTTGACTCGAATTTAGGATTTAGAGATCTTAATATTTTCTCCACTAAAGTAGTGTCATTTATTTCTTCACCAAGATTTTTCATGCGATTTACAATATCATCTATACATAGAAAGAAACTAGAAATACTTTCATCATTATACATTCTGAGAGTTTCATATTGAATTATGAGAGTTTGGAGTTTAGCACTTTTTACCTTGGTATCGCCTTCATAGCTTTGAATGATTTTGTCCCATATTTATTTTGTTGTGTTTAACTGCATAACTTTGACAAATTTTGATTCTGTTAGACTTCCCAATAATACATTGACAACTTTAGCATTGGTTTCATACATCTTCTTTTCTACTACATCTGTGGGAACTACGACTAGATATTGGTAACCTCCTTCCACAATTTCCCAAACATCTGCTCCAAGGGATTGAAGATAGGATATGGTTCTTGTCTTCCAACATATAAGATTATTTCAGTTGAAGAGTGGTAGTCTGATAGATGTCATTCCATCTTGATTGCTCATATTGGGAGATCTATGTTCAAGCGATCAAGCTTCTTTTGAAGGATCTGCTCTGATACCAATTGTTGGAAAAATACTGAGAGGGAGGGGGGGGCGAATCAGTATTTAAAAACTCATAATAATAATTTTCTTTTCTAAAATGTATATGCAAATTTATTGAACCCAACTATCATATATACACGACTGTTGTAAAAGAAACTAGCGTATGCTTAGTAAACTTGTAAAACAACTAATTCTTTATCTCTTAAACTTGAACCAGAATGTAAGATATCTATCAGGCATTTGATAAGCAATAAGCAAGTGCAGTAAGAAGATAATAAAGTATCACACATAAGAAACACACATGAACACCAAGATTTAAGGTGGAAACCCAATGTGGGAGAAACCCTCCTTTGTTGTCATCTTAGTCTTCAAACTTATTAATATCAAAAGCTTCTTACATTATTGTATTGGTGCAGACTCATACCAGTACACAGAAACTGATGAAGGCTACAACCTTCACTCATTCTCCAACTCCTACTGGAAGGGAGCTCCAACCCCCTGATCAGATTACCAGCTACTACTGGCAGGAAGCTTCGACTTTCTCACTGAAGGCTCCAACCCTCAGCAACATCCGTGGACCACGTTTCATAAATTTTCACCCTAGATCCAACTACTTTAATACATCACAACTTGTAGATCAACTGAAGAAAACAACAACCTAATTAAAACATAATAGTGAGATCATTGTAACCAAATCACAGAACTGAACTCAAAATACTTCATCAACACACATAATCAATTGCAACCTTGATCACTCATATGAAAAAATGTATACACTACTTCACTTAAGGCAACCCGCGTGTATACACACTTTTCTGTAGAGAAACTTGCATACAGATATTAATATAATGAAAATTGAACACTTGTAATTCTGAATCAGACAGAGAGTTGACCAAAGATATTATGAAATATTCTGTTAGGTTACAGAACCCTCATATAGTGAGCAACATCAATAATCTTTTCAACTAATCAACATGTAAACAAATTCAACTTCATCATTCAATCGGTTCTACTTCAGACAGTATCACTCAACCCAGATCAACGTGAGGAAATTATTGACAGACAGCAAAGAAACAACAACACTCATTAGGTTGATTAGTCATTTATGAATAGAAACTCTTATATGCGACTTTGAAGAAGCGAACCCACATGTATACGTGACTTTACCTAGACCAACCTGTGTATAGACTTGCAAATTTTGACCTAAAATTGGGCAACTCTTCAGAACTTCAGGAAGACCTGGATAATAATATTCAGAGATAAAAACATGTGTCAATACTGATATCTAGTAAATCCATGAGAAAATCATACAATGGAAATTCATTTCAGGTCTCATGATCCCGGTCCATCATTGTATTCATCGGTGCATAATTATTTCAGATCTATGTGTCAACTATGGCCCTTACAATGCAAATATACTTTAGATTGAAGTATTCATCAAAAACCCTTTTACATGCAAACTTAGCACTTTGATATTCACCTCCTTATATAGTTAGAGCCTTAGCCAATACCACAGGTCATGATCTGAAATCACTCATGAATGATCTCAGTTAATTAATGAAGGTATTACAGACCCATGTGCTGGGGTGTGCCTATGTTATTTTAAGCAACGGATCGATAAGATTGTGAAATACACAGGCACTTGAAACAGTAAGAGAAACACAGTAAGCAAATAAAAAAACACAACAAATTTAATAAGGAGTTCACCCAATCCTCCTGGGTTACATTCCCTGGTCCAGCCTTCAGTGGTCGCCTTTTTTATTGTGTCTTAAAGTAGAGATTTTACAATAAGGAGCTCAATTTGAGTCTCACTTAACAGAGAATGATCAGTAGGATTGTACTTGGATCCCCCAAGTCTCTAGAGTACACAGACTCCCCTTACTGAATCTCGACCTCGACTAATCTCAGTGGTATGAGTCCAATTTGGTACTCAATACCTGACAGGTCTACACAGAGGAGTTGCTTGAACCTCTCAAGCCTTCTCTGGAGTTCACAGACTCTCAGACTCTCTCTGTTCTGTCTGCTCGATGCTACCTTTTCTCTGCAGGTCAGCTCGGCTTCTTTTTTCTCTGAAATTCACTTCTTTATCTCTACTTCTGTTCCCTTTGCTCTTTTTCTATTCATGGCTTGAAGCCAATCTTCTCCCTAACTATTCGTTTCTGCTTCCTAGCTCTCTGAATTTCCTGCCTCTATCCATTGGAATTCCCCTTCTCTGCATCATCATCGCTGTGTAATTCTTCACAGAGAGGTGGCCACCTATTTCCTCATGGACTGAGTGTCAGTTCTCTTTGAATCGTTTGTTATTTTTGTTGCTCCAAGATTGCCTGTGAAACTGTTCCTCTGCAAACTCATCGGTCATGTCGAACCTCAAATCTCATGTACCTCAATCTATTTCCCCGTCAAATCTGGTCTTCCATCGGGTTGATTCTCCGTCGTTGATCTGGAGCCTCCAGATCCTACGGTCTCTGTCTGTATCGCGCGGGTAAGTTTTTCAACCATTACTCATGCGATGTAAGCAGTTTTCATTCACATTTGCTGGATGCATGTCACCCGGTGTGTGGCATAGTGCTAAACTCGGCCAAACCCGCTTACCGCTCGAAGTGCATGCGATATCTTGCCAGTTTTGGGCGCAAGACCTGCCTTCTGACAATTTTCGCACGATTTCCTGTTTTCCTCGTGAACGAGCGCTTGGGGATTTCCTTCACTGAGATTTTTTCCCTGCGATATGTGATTAGCACTTTGCACTAATCGCGTATTAGAAACTACCTCTGTTTTTGGATCTGGGCTTCCAATTGCCAATTTGCGTCCATGCACGATCTCCATGGGCCAATGGTCAGCGCGCTTTGACCGAGGGTCCTCGTTGTTCTGTGCTGGCCAAAAATTTCCATTGTCCAGAGGTCATTTCTGATAAGCTCATCATTCATAAGATTTTTAAGCCTGACATAATTTGAAACAATCATGGAAATGTTTAAGGATCTAATTCGGATCACAACCTTCCCACTGAAAAAGCTTTTGGACCACCAAAAGTTGGTTTTCAGGCATCGACTAAGTGAGGGTATAACTGTCTCACTTGTCCAATCTCTATCCATTTTGCACTGCTTGGCTTTGAACCCTTGAGTCCAATCCTGAGGTACTCAACATCTCCCCTATGTGTTATCCTCACCTTCCTATATAGAACTGTGTCTTCCTGCAATTCATTGAGATATTCAAGTAACAGATCATCAATAGAAGGCAATTGACTCTGCTCTGCATTAACGACTGAGTAGATGTGCATGTAAGTTGGTAAATCAAGGCGAAAAGAATTCTCACCAATTTTCTCAAGTATCTTGAAAGGTCCATACCTTATTGACTTTAGCTTTTTACCTTCACCTTGCATTCTGTCCTTGCTGATATATAGCCAGACTTGATCACCAACTTGGAAACTATGCTCCATCCGATGCTTGTCATGCCTTGCCTTGTATTTGGGTTGGCTCTCTTCCATCTGTTCCTGTACTTCCTGGTGAATCTCTTGGATTTGTTCAATGAACTTGGTTGCCTTGCCCACATCATTGTGTCCATCAACTACTATGTCTTTACCAAAGACAAAATCCAAGGGAGACCTTGGTGTGAAACCAAAATAGGTCTCAAAAAGAGATCTTTGTGTAGAAGAATGTTTTGCTCAGTTGTAAGCATGCTGCACATAACACAAATGTTCATCCCAAAGTTTGGGATGCTTGCTACAATAGCCTCTGAGCAACTGGATCATTGTCCTATTGACCACTTCTGTCTGGCCATCTGTTTGTGGATGAAAGGCTGTGCTTTTCTTCAGTCTGGTGTCCATCAGTTCCCACAAACTCGACCAAAACTTCCCAATAAATCGGGTGTCTTGATCAGATACAATGGAAGTGGGTAATCCAAAATGAACCCATACATGCTGAAAGAACAAATTTGCAGTTTGTTCAGCTATAATTTGTTTATTACAAGGTATCAAAATACACATTTTGCTGAACCTATCCACAACAACATATAAATAGTCATGACCTTTCCTAGATTTAGGCAGTCCTCCAACAAAGTCCATGGAAACACTTTCCCAAGGATGAGAAGGAACTGGCAGTGGGGTGTACAAGCCTAGTTTTCTATTGTTGGGCTTGTTTTTAGCACACATGGTACATCCTCTTACATATCTAGAAACTGTCTCGTTCATTTTTGGCCAATAAAAAATTCTTTGCAGCTGTGCAACCATTTTACTTACCCTAAAGTGACCTGATATTAGAGAAGTGTGTGCTTCTCGAATTATATTTACTCTTTCAGTTTGTGGAATGCATAACTTCCCGCAATAATACAAGAGCTGGTCCTTAACATGATAATCTGATTCTTCTACTCATTTGCCTTGACTTAAAGTTGCATATACGTCTTTAAAATCTATATCTTGAGCATATTGTTCAATGTAGCTCTCATGTGGTACTGAATTATGCTTAAGTATAGTGGATGCATTTATAATAGGTCTAGATAACATATCTACAACTTTATTGTGTATGCCCTTTTTATTTCTGATGACTAAATGAAACTGTTGTAGAAAACCCATCCATCTATAGTGTCTTGATCGCTGCAACTTAGTTTGGGAGTGTAGATATTGAAGTGGTTGATGATCAGTATGTATAACTGTCTCTTTGCCCATTAAGAAATGTTTCCACTTTTTCACACTCTGTACTAATGCATACAATTCTTTATCATATGTGGGATAGTTAACTATTGCAGAATTAAATGTCTTAGAATGAACATATGGGTTTACCGTGCTGTATCAACACTGCTCCCATGGCATAGTCACTGGCATCTGTTTAGATCTAAAATGGTCTTTGAAGATTAGGCAGTGCTAGTACTGTTGTTGTACTAATCTTTTCTTTCAAGGTGTTGAAGGCTTTCTGTTGTTTTCCTCCCCACTAAAACACCTTGTTCAATCCTATTAAAGCATGTAAGGGAGCTGCAATTAAGGAAAAGTTAGAAATGAACTTTCTCCAATATTGTGTTGCTCCTAAGAAGCTTCTGACTTCTGTAGCAGATTTGGGTTTAGGCCAGTTTACAATGATTGCCACCATAGAGGGATCTATCTTCAATTCACCACCCCCTACTATATGACCCAAATAATTCAAAGATGTTTTTCCAAATTCACATTTTGAGAGTTTCACATAAAGTTTTTCTCTTTTCAAAATATCTAGTGTCTGCTTAACACGCTTTAAATGTTCTTCCCATGTTTGCTAAATATAATAATGTCATCCAGATATATAATAACAAAATCATCAAGAAAAGGTCTGATTACATCATTCATTATTCTCATGAAAGTAGCAGGAGCATTAGTTAAGCCAAAAGGCATAACCAGCCACTCATACAATCCCTTCTTTGTTTCGAAATCAATCTTCCATGCATCTTGTTCTGCAACTCTGACCTGATGATATCCACTATGAAAGTCTAACTTGGAAAAATAAACAGCTTCTTTCAGTTTATCTAATAAATTATCTATGCAAGGAAGGGGATAACGATTTTTTATCGTTATCTTATTCAGTGCTCGGTAATCAATGCACATTCTCCACGAGCCATCTTTCTTTCTTACCAAAACGATTGGAGACCCACATGGTGATGTGCTAGGTCTGATGAACCCCTTCTCGAGCAACTCCTACACCTGCTTCTTGATTTCTACATTCTCTAAAGCGGACAACCTGTACATTCCGATGTTAGGCAATGGAGCATCTTGCTGCAAATTAATATCATGCACTATTTCCTTTTTGGGTGGTAGACCTTTAGGTTCTTGAAACAAGATATCATATTCTGAAACAACTTTTTCTAAATCAGCTTGTTGTTTAGCATCACAGCCCTCAAATACATTGGTTTTATCAGGTTTCTTTTCCTTTACAACCATTAGTAAAAATTGTTTGCATGAATTTACAATTCGTTTCATCTGCCCTGAGTTTATGAGAGTATAATTATTCTTGAGCTTATGAGCCCTTACAAAGTATTCAATTCCATCTTTAACGAGTAGATACTTGTTCTTAGCTCTATAGAAAATAGCTTTTCTATCATACAAGTAAGGACTTCCTAAAACAATTCCACATATATCCAGAGGAACTATATCTAACTCAACCTCATCTACAAATGCTGACCCAAAAGAAAAATTAAGTTTACATTGTCTAGTCACTTGTAGTTGTGCTTTATCACTTAACCAACCTAATGGGTATGGTTTCTTGTGAGGTGTAGTCATTAATCCCAACTTCTTTACAATTTCTTCATAAATTAAATTTACTTGTGAGCCACTATCAAACAAAGTATCAATCTTTTCATGCTTGGAAATAACTCGAATATGGAAAAGCTCATGCCTTTTTCTCACATTTTATTCATCATTAATAGATTGTGCAAAATTACTGGTAGATGCTTCAGAATATTTACCTTTTATATTTGTGGCTACAATGGTTGTTTCATCTCCTGAGTCCGACCCCAAATCTTTCTGAATAGCTGCAGCAGTCTTCTTCTTCTTGCCCTCGAACTTCTTAGGTCTCAGCGTTGAATGTAAAATCCAACAGTGTTCATCATCATGCCCATCCTTCTTATAGTGAGTGCATGAAGACTTGATTTTCTGTGCAGTGTTGGCCTTCCTCTCTTTCCATTTCTGTTTTCTTTTCTCCTTATTCTTGCTTGCAATAGGCTTGGATGATCCTCCAACTTTTGGGTTCCCATTCTTTCCTCTAGCATCTAGATGTGTAGCTTGAACAGATAACTCATCTATACTAGTGGGATTAAACATGAGGATAGTGTGCCTCATGTAGCTGTGTAGACCACCTATGTACTTCAACAGAGTCTCAGGTGAGTCTAATGAAATTCCTAGAATAAAAGCTCTCTTCCTAAATTCTTGGGTGTAACCCTGTACACTTTTCCCTTTCAATTGGCAAAGAGTTTGCCAACTCATCATGGCTTGCTGCATGTAAGCTAGTGGATAGAACTGCTTTTTGATTGCAGAAAAAAATTCACTCTAGACAAGAAGAATCTTACCATGTTTCTTCATGTCAGCTTGTGTCCTGCCTTCCCACCATACCAAGGCAATGCCTCCAAGGCGTAGGCTGGCCAGCTGAATCTTACTCTTGTCTAAGTCGATACTCTGCACTCTGCAATAAACATCAATTTGTCTGATCCAATTATCCAGCTTCTCTGCATTCAGCTCTCCATCATATATTGGTAGATCAAATTTAACATCTAATTTAATCAGATATGTCTTCTTTTTATGTTCAGAGCTATTAGGAGATGTGAGAAAGTTTTTTTCTTTCCCTTTTCCTTTTGAGTGGTCATGGAGGAGAGATTCTTCTTCTCCTTTTCCTTTGGAGTGTGATGAATCTTCATCTTTACCTTTCTTAAACTCCCTGTACTTTTCCTCTACCATGGACCTCATGGCCAGGAAACTATCTATGAATTGGGGGTCTAGTCCCAAGGGACTTTCTTCTAACATTTTCTTCTTAGGACAGACTCTTCCAATTTCTAGGTTAGTTTCGACGAACTCTCCTTCTCCTAATTTAAGCTTTGTTCTAGTTAGAATTCAACAACAAAATCCAGCACAAGCTTGTCCAACCTTAAACAACCTAGAGCTCTGATACCACATGATCTGAAGTCACTCGTGAAAGAGCTCAGTTAATTAATGAAGGTATTACAGACCCATGTGTTGGGGTGTGCCTATGTTATTTTAAGCAAAAATCGATAATATTGTGAAATACACAGGAACTTGAAACAGTAAGAGAAACACATTAAGCAAATACAAAAACACAACAGATTTAATAAGGAGTTCACCCAATCCTCCTAGGCTACATCTCCTGCTCCAACATTCAGTGGTGGATTTTTTTATTGTGTCTCAAAGTAGAGATTTTACAATAAGGAGCTCAATTTGAGTCTCACTTAACAAAGAATGATCAGTAGGATTGTACTTGGATCCCCCAAGTCTCTAGAGTACACAGACTCCCCTTACTGAATCTCGACCTCGATTGGTCTCAATGGTATGAGTCCAATTTGGTACTCAATACCTAACAGTTCTACACAGAGGAGTTACTTGAACCTCTCAAGCCTTCTCTGGAGTTCACAGACTCTCGGGCTCTCTCTGTTTTGTCTGCTCGATGCTGCCTTTGCTTTGTAGGTCAGCTCGGCTTCTCTGTTCTCTGCAATTCACTTCTTTCTCTCTACTTCTGTTCCCTCTACTCTTTGTCTGTTCATGGCTTAAAGCCAATCTGCTCCCTAACCATTCGTTTCCGCTTCTTGGCTCTCTAGATCACCTGCCTCTATCCGCTGGAATTCCCTTGCTCTGCATCATCATCATTGTGTAACTCTTCACAGAGAGATGGCCACTTGTTTCCTCGCGAACTGAGTGTCAGTTCTCTTTGAATCGGTCGTTATTTCCGTTGTTCCAAGATTGCCCGTGAAACTATTCCTCTGCAAACTCATCGGTCATGTCGAACCTCAAATCTCATGTACCTCAGTCTATTTCCCCATCAAGTTCAGTCTTCCATCGGGTTGATTCTCTGTCATTGATCTGGAGCCTCCAGATCCTACGATCTCTGTCTATATCGTGCGAGTAAGTTGCTCAATCGTTAATCACGCGATGTAAGTGGTTTTATCTCACATCCGCTTGACACGTGTCACCCGGTGTGTGGCATCGCGCTGAACTCGACCAAACCTGCTTACCGCTCAAAGTGCATGCGATATCCTGCCGGTTTTGGGCGCAGGACCCGCCTTCTGACAGTTTCCTATTTTCCTCGTGACTAAGTACTCAGGGCTTTCCTTCACTGAGAGTTTTGCCCTGTGATGCGCTAATCACATATCAGAAATTGCCTCTGTTTTTGGATCTGGGCTTCTGCTTGCCAATTTTCATCCATGCGCGGTCTCCATGGGCCAACGGTCAGCGCGCTTTGACCGAGGGTCCTCATTGTTCTGTGTTGGCCACAAATTGCCATTGTCCAGAGGTCATTTCTGATAATCTCATCATTCATAAGATTTTGAAGCTTGACATAATTTGAAACAGTCATGGAAATGTTTAAGGATCCAATTCGGATCACATCAAAACCTTAGTTATGCTAATGGTATTCTTTGATGGGATCAATATTCATTTTCATGCTCATTACTATGGGCCAATACCATGGTAAAGACCCATGGTATTTATAATACCATGGTGCAAAAACCATACGCGACTTGGCCTTGACAAACCCGCATATAGATCTTCAAATATTCACCTGTATCAAACTTCTGATTCTGATCTGTAAACCTTTGTCCCATCATTCTGTTATTTTGTTCCATCACTCTGTCACCTCTGAACTGACCTGTGGATTCATCTAGTTACCATATACTTGTTTTGTTACAAGTGAGTTTCCATCAAGGACAACACATGCATCATAATTCCAACACAACCTCGGTCAATTACTTAAGAGTAGTTAACCTGGAAAGAGGGCAAGCTCAGGGGTCTAATAGCGTGGGTCACTTGAAGCCATGTCAGAATAAATTTTGAGATCACTGAAAAATTGGGGGCTTACAAGTGAATGATACCACTGTGACCAATTGGTCATCCTAATTTTTTACTCTGAAAGGAATTTTACTCACCACTGATCAATACTACAGTGGCCAAATTCTAGAAAGCTTGATACTACCCAATGTCCTATGAAAATCGAGCCTAAATTGTAGTAACAGAAACCCCAAAGCCTTGGTATTGTTGAATGTGCTACGACAATCTGATATGCACTATGGCGACCAAAACCCTCACTACACAAAGAGTCTGATCTACACTGTGAACACCCCAACTACTGAATCTGAGTTGTACAACGCAGACAAAACCCCAACTGATGGATCTCATCTGGCAGATAAAGTAGAGGGTGATATTCAGATTTCAAAGGGAACTATGGTCAAGAAGCAGTGTTAGGTGCTATGGATCGCAATATACACAGGGGTCCAACAATAGTACTTGGCCTAATCTTTTAGGTAGCTAACGAAGGAGGATCACCATACCCTTAGCCATACTACCCAACTACCCTATTGTAGGTGCGAGTAATCTCCCCGAGTGTTTTCCTTTGTGTATTGTAGTAGCAAGAAGACAAAAAAAATATCTAAGGTTAGGTTCCAGGTGAACCTAGGGGGCTTCTGATATACCCAAGGGTACATGGACGTGCAGTCTGTGCGCAGTTCTGTCTAATGCACTACTACTCGAAGGGGTACCCACAAGGGTTACAAGGGAGTCCAACAAGTGTGACCACCTCTTGTAGTTCTTGCATGCATGCCTCCCAAATCCGTAGGTTTATGTGCTCAACGAAAGATCTCGTGGTTTAAAGACTCTGAAACACGTCTCTAGCCTAAAAAAGAAAAATATGTGAAAATTGGAGGTACAACTGGCCTTGGAAAGTGCTCTGATACCACTTGTTATGGTGTTGACCTACGAGAAATAAATAATACCATAAATACGAAGAAATATAGCCCGTAACACATAATTATCACATGAAATGTGAAAAACTGCAAAGTATTTTATTATTCAAAAATATATTCAATGTTCACTTGCCTCTTCGAGGGGGCTACCTCCAATAGAGCAGAGCTCAATTACAATAAGACTCGAAGATATTTAGCTTACTAACTAAGACTATTTATAGCTAAATGACATCCAAAACCCTAACTATTAGTGGTCCCTTGCATAACACGGTTTTACCACTTTATTTACTGACTATGGCCCATTTACAACTAACGTGGTCCCTTTTCTCTAATGTTGGTCAACAACTTACAATTATTAATGCATTCTTTATTCACTCTCTAACTAACTATGACTCTGACTCGGCCCATTGGGATTATTACATAAATAAAGGGGTTAGGGTTGGACCCTAACAAGGAAGGTTTATGTTACTTGTTCCACACCCTTGCCGCACACTAAAAATAAAATAGCTTAAAATTAGATATTGGGTAATATTTATGTTTATATGTGTACATCAAACTTTTTAGATACATTGTGTAGAGTGCGGAGGTGCAGAGGAAGAAATATTCCTCTGCACCTCCACAATCCACACAATGTATCAACAAATATACGCACAACTGGGCATAATTAACTCCATTACTATGCTCCAAGAAAACACGCATCAATTACAATTTAAATTATAATTGCAATGTTCAATCTTAGAAATTGTTAATGTCTAATCCATTAAGAATGGTAAACATTCACAATTTTATTTTCAAAATTATGTTTTTCATAGCTTGTGTTATTTTAATAATTAATATTACCCACATAACCATTTTCTCGCACAACTCTTCTTTCTAACATAGATAAAAAAACACATTTCATTTAATATTGAATAATAGGTGTTCAATTCACAAATGTGAAATCGCTAATGCACGTAATATTCACAAAACATCAATACCAAGGTTCACCCACTATATTTGGATAGTAAAACATTGATTGGTAACAAAAGAATCTAACATAGTAAATGTTATTGAAAACTCGAACGATGTCCTAAATAAGCATTGATTCACTGAATAAATTCCATAGATACTTGTATTTATTGGCAAGGAAGATTTAGTTAATTGTAGGTTTAATTTAGATTGAACATCGGGTTCAAACTACTACAGAAAATAACACTACCATAAAGAAGCAATAACACAATGCAATAAAATCAATATTTAAGTGTCATTGTATCGTTACATAAATCAAAATAGAATGAGAATTAGGATATTAATAAAATAGTATATTGATATTGATTTCTAAAGCGTGCCAAACAAAACAATCATGAAATGAAATCCTATGAATTGTACTATCTCAAGTGAGAATTTAACTGATATCAGAACAATGTTTTCTAATTAAAGATCAGGATAATCAATACTAGCAATATTGACTACGATCAGTGGCTAATGAATATCATTAAAATTCATAGCAATTAAATGTCCTTTCAAAACATTGATGTGAAGTCATTATGTAGATGACTTATGACCTCTCATGCATTATATGTAGGCCTGTTGGGTCTGAACTGGTTTATAAAAGCTTTGGGAAAGTTATTTTCCAACTTTCATCTTGTCATAGGTCTGTTAACACTGAATTCATTTCTAAAATCTCTAGGAAAGCGACTTGCTTTGTTTCTTCTGAAACTGATCAGTGTTACCAGGATTTTCTTTATCATTTGTTTATTGTTTATTGAATTTTCAAAATCTTGTTCGTATCATCATTGTCAAAAATAATTTTCCAGTGAAGTGCCTTCTGAAATTGCTTTTGTTTAAGGCCAAAATTTGAAAGACGATTTCCATATTCTTGGCATTATCAATTTGGAATTGCACTAGACTCTATCGTCACAGTTCTAGAGAACTGGTAAGCCAAACGAAGGAGGACGAGACTGAGGCGGGGGTGGGGGAGAAATGTTTTTTCACTCAAAATATTGTGGTTTAGTTGTTACTATTTCAATACCGATAGTGAGACAACTGCTAGAATGAATCAATGGAAGAAGAATACAAGAAGAGTTATATGCAGTCAACCAAGATATCTTAATGCTCAACCAATATACGTTAACGCTAATGAATAGCATATTGGAGCTTCAACAAACGCTTGGGAAACTAGAATATGAACTGGACGCAATAAGAATGTTATTAGAAGAGATCTTGCAAAACATGAATGGAGCAATCAAACCTCCATTCTCCCCGCATAATTAGTAAAAACGTCAACCTCCAAGTACTATCATTGATTAGTAAAAAAATCGTTACCAAATTTTGCTACTTGGATAGCCATTTTTGGAATTCAGTAATGCTAAAGGCTATATATTGCAATTTTCTCAACATAGTAAAACAAATACTTTTTCGAAATATATAGTATAATATTCTACTGACGTTGCATCACTTATACTATGATCGTGTTCATGGAACATAAATTTTGTAAATTATGCCAAATTGGATGATCAAACTAATGTATGTGTCAAAGTGATTTCTTTCATTTTATAATCTAATAAAATTGTACAATTGCAAACAGATGGAGCTTTTTCTCTCCTTTAGAAAAAGTTACATGCTAAAAATTACAAAAACATGGATATCGTTCCTTCCTCTAGGAAAAGTTACATGTTAGCATTAAATTGTCTTATTGATTTGTTTAAAAAGTCATGTGCGATGGAAAATTCTATGCAAATATAAACTATGTGCAAAGGGAATATATTTTCTAATATTTTTTAAATAATTGTAGGATTTCCAAATTTGATAAATCAATAAAAAAATGTAAGAAATAACATGGAAAAAAACACAAGCAATCAACTAGCTACATATTATTGCAAATGTTAGAGTATATATAATGTTAGGAAATAACATTATACAAAACATGGAACTTTAAAAAAAAAAGATTAATTAACATACATTTTTGTACAATGTTAATAACTAACGATCACGTAACCACAAGGTGAAATCAGACTCCCGACCATCCAACAAACTAAAAAAACTCTCTGGCAATGCTCAAATTATTAAAGAAGAAAGTGGAAGGTGGAGTTAATATTTGAACTACGAATATGCAAAGGTGTGAAAATGCGACACTCACCCACCCCTCGCCAATAGTCAATAGGAATTTAGCCTTACTGGTTACTGGTAATAGGGATATCCACACTTACTGTAGAACACTTCTTTATTTTGACAACTTGATCACAATAATACCATCTCCAAAATATTATTAGTAGATTGTGTTTAAATTAAAAATTGATGGACTGTAATCGAATATCACATTTTAAATTAAAATTATATTATGACTTATATTATTGTGCAGAGATGCGGAGGAAGTAACGTTGATACATTCTGCAGAGTGTGGAGGAAGATTTCTTCCTCCTCACTCCACACGATGTATCAACGTTACTTCCTCTGCACCTCCCAAAATGCCATGCAAAATCAATTTTTAATGGAAATCAAATCTCGTTCTTAACTTTAATATTTTGTTCGTTCTTGAATTTTGTAGAAATGGTATTGGTGTAAGTTTTGTAAATTTTAATGGAAATCTTCTCTGTAATTTTAAAGGTAGATGTTTTGCACAAAGTTTAATGGAGTATTTTTTTTGTTGTTTCATGAGTTTTTAGAAAAGGTAATGGGGAAAGTCATGAAAATTTCGATGGAGAACTTCAAAAGAAAGAGTTAGCACAAAGTTTAACCTTGAGAGATGGTTCCAGCATAAAAATAGAACACAATTGATTGATTCAATGCAGAATAAAAAGAAAAAGAAGTTAAGTTTTCTAAGCTAATAACCACCAACGAATATCTTCAAAATCTATTCGTTTAGAAGCTCAGAATTAGATTCCTCATTAGATAAACATGGATGGATCTAAAGGAAGTTTATAAAAATCCTTGGACTACTATCTTATGTGGGGATTAATTAGTTTCACTCTAAATATGACTTAAATGTTCATAGATCTAAGAGTTAATAATTATAATTCATCTAATTAAGTGATGCATAAGTCTAAGAGTTGAATCAAGCAATCACACCTTCTGACAATCGTAAGGGAGCTGTAGGCGGGTTCCATGAAATTGTATGTTTGAAAATTCATAAGAATAATAACATTACCTGTACGTAAAGAACACCAGGAACACCGTACCATCATTAGATTTCCCGATAATGTAAACAAAGAATAACAGTTGATTTGTTCACACAATATCGTTGATAGGAAACTTTTCACATATCAGTTAATACTTTCTCCAGTTCCACGCCTCTTAGAACACAATATGTTGTAGTCCTGTCATTTTCATGTATGATACAATTTGATCAATAGAAATAAACAAAGCGAAAATTTTCCCTGCAAATGGTACAATAAACCATAGTTTCATATAAAGTTCTAGCAGTTATAATTGGACTAATGAATTTCACACATACAATCTCAAAGGGATTCGTATATGCACTAGCCACTGTTAATAGTCCTTTCAAGTACTACAAAATTGATATAAAATCCAAGACTTAGCAACTTGAAATCAAATGACTTTCTATTCTTCTCTCTTTATCTATATCTATATGTATACATATCTAGCTATAATATAATAGAGCTTATCACACATACTCCACTTGTTGAAGAAAACAATTTTCTCATACTTTCCACATTCTTTTCTGTTTTCAATGAACGTATGAATGTGGATTGTGAAGTTCAGAAAACTTTTTCTTGTTTTCTAACTGTATTTTTTAGCAAGATGAGCATAAAAACATTTTCTTGCAATTGTCTTTGGATTCAAAGATATGTTGGAAGAAGTTTGTTGTGTACTTGAACCTATCACATATGCAATATTTGTAAAATAATACATGTAAATTGTATAAGAGATGAACAATAACTTGCTACCATTGAAACATTCAAATAAATTTAAGCTTACTATTTATTGTCTTGATCTGCATTCCCTTG
Organism: Pinus tabuliformis; assembly: GCA_031772625.1. Taxonomy (NCBI): domain Eukaryota; kingdom Viridiplantae; phylum Streptophyta; class Pinopsida; order Pinales; family Pinaceae; genus Pinus; species Pinus tabuliformis. The sequence goes on along the minus strand of CM062820.1, from coordinate 867,693,493 downwards.
TTTGATTTCTAGTACACATTGTATCCTTGTCTCTGTTGCTAAAATTGCAATGACACCAATTGTGCCTACTAAAAACTAATCTTGACTACGGGATATGTGTGCAATCATTATATTTGGGAAAAATTGGTACTCTCCAGAAAAAGGAAAATGTTTTCTACAATGCTAAAGTTATTTAATGCAATAGTTTTCTCAGAGTCACCACTATCATATTTGTTATTTGGAATTATTTCGAAATTTCTAATAGAAACACCAACATTTGCAATAAGTTTTGCATCATGTTTCAATAAACTATGTTGGCGCAATAAATGTTATTCACATTTCGATCTTCTTATCTATAAAAAGTGCACGGAGTATTGGTTTTCTCTTATTTGTTTTGTCCAAAAAATCTCAATATGTAAATAACACAACATTATGGAAAATGCTTCCTATTATGTTGTTACTAATATCATTGATCACTAATGGCATAGACTCGATCTTTTTTTGCCTAGTCATGAGCATTGAATTGAAATTAATTGAAAAAAACAAAAATGAGATATGTTTTACAGTTAGCTAAACCTGGATAGAACTACCTTTATGTCTTTGTTTCTTGTTTGTTTTCTGAACCTTTTGTTGTGTCTCCTACAATATATTATTTTGTAATTGTGCCCATTGTCATCTCTACTTCTACGTCCACGTCTATCGTCACATAATTGATAGTATATTTATTTGAGACTAGTTCAAATATGATAATTTATGTCTGTTCAAAAATATTAAACTCAAATAACTCCTTAAAAGCACATTATAATCTATACTAATAATTCACTCATGAAGACAAAACCAGATATCACAAAGTCATTTCTAAATGGTATATTCTAATATCATGTTCATAGTTACCAAATAGAATATGATTTCTATCATATATGTAAAATACTACATAGATTTTAGTTTCAAAGTTCCTTGTTACATATATTAAACTGAAAAATTAACAAATGTACAAATGCACAAATGTTTTATAGAAATATTCAAAGTACCTTTTTGCTTGTAATTGTTCTCCTGGATCTAAATCTCTAAGTGTTACATGTTTCTTAAAAATTGAAAAAATGTCGTTTTTAGTTACAGTACATAAAAAATATAGCAAAAAAATAGAGAGTTGTATAATGTAATAATAAAATGAAAATAAATAGAACAAAAACACACCTCTTAGCAAAGTTATGACTATCTTTACTTGTATCTGCTTTACTTGTGTTCATCTTCCCTACTCTGAAGATATGACTTAGATCAAATTATTGAAATAAGAAAAAAAAAAGGTCCTAATTTCATAGCATGAAAATAATTTAGTCCTAACTGCTACACGACGCTAATGTATATTGTATATTCTTTTTATTGCTTTCATATTATCCATTTTTAAACTATGCACCTCATTGCTACAAGGTTGTAAGGTATATTGTATAAACACTATACGTGCTCGCATATAGAAGGAATGAAACACAACTTACCTTACAAAAATGGTACACTTTTTGCACCTACATTCAGAATGAGCTTATAGAGAAAATCCCTTACATCATGCAATTACCAGAATGACCACCATACAACCGGGAGAACAAATCCTTTTGTAACCAACTCCCTTAAAAAGTAATCGAACATGCGTTGACAACATGTAGGCCGAAAAATGCGTGGTAAACACCTGGAAAATGCTCCTAAGGACAACATAATTATAACTAATGGTTACAATTGTCATATTAAACTTTAATTTTTCAACATACATAGTAGATACTAACTAAATATGATATGTTATTCATGATATCTTATTTTGAACATCGTACCAAAGCACCTGGAGAGATAATAAATAGAATTAGTAGTTAGAATTGTCACATTACATTTCAAAATTTCATGACATGTTTTGGATACTAAGTAGTAATAATAATAATAATATGTTTAAAAAATTGTTAGAACTAGTTGTGCGCAACAAATAACAGAAATATCCATCCACAATGTTTGTACCTCCAAAAAAAGGATGGGCGATCAATTGTGCGCACTACTATGTTGATGTGGGCGCATTCTACTTGATATCAAGAAGCACAATGATAGATTCTTTTGTACCTCCACACTTCAGATAACTTTAAATGATTAAAACATATAACATCTTTCGAACTTTATAGTAAAAATAATACAAAAGTTTGGGGGATGAAAATTTTAGGTAAGATATTAACTGTCCCCACTACTGCGTCTACGTCAATTCATTTAATTCAAGCTTCCTGAATACTAAATGCATTTGTGATTTGACATTTGTCAATTAAATAGTTATCATCCAATATTAAATTAAATGTCTTGTAATGCATATGAGGAAGGAGTGTTGTCTAAGAGAACGTGTGCGGAGTAAGTAACATAAAATTTCTCCACTCCACATGCTTCTAGAAGTGGTACCTGACACTCAATATAATTTCGAATCTACAGAAAATTAGGTAATATATAAAAGCTCAAAGAAAATTCTCAAAAATATACTTTCAATTATTTTTTTTGCACAACGTCTCAAATTTCTTTTCAGAATTGGTAAACATACTCAAAATAAAAACAAAGAGTAATCAAAATTGAAACAAGGATTTAATACAAAGTCATGTTCCATAGAATAATCTTTGTTGTATAAAGCACTTGTAAAAATCCTGATACTTAAATTGTAAAAGTAAATGCATTCACCCCAATGGGGACTAGGATTAGGCCCCATAAATTGTAATGTCAAAAAGGTGTATGCAATGAAAAACAAGAAACTGCATCCAAGGATTAGATTAGTTCCCGATAATGTATCCAACATGATAGTATTTGAAATAAGGGTGTGTGATCAACTTTGCACGCTACGATGTCAATGTTGGTGCATTTTATTTGATATTGGGATATAAATGAACTCTGATGAAATTGCTTTGTAGGTGGTCGAATTTCTGATTCTAAAAACTATGTTCAGTGGCTTTAAGTGTGGAGGTGCGGTTGTGTACAAGTATGGAATGAGTAAAATGAAAGCTTCTTCCACACCTTCACATTGATTATTTTAAAAAACAATGATTTTTGGATGAATTTGATAGTAATTTCTTAAAATTTAAAAATATACATTCTGCCAAGTGCAAAGGAAAAAGATTAGCTTGATATAATCCATGCTCTTTAACAAACTCCCCCGCACATAATTTCTCCACACATCCTCCCTCCCACACTTCCCACACAGTTGATCAAGTCCCAAGGTGAGCATGAGGTCCTCCATCCTGATGAGAGAAAAATTTCTCAAGAATTTCACTTCTTCATTGGTAGTCAGAGCAAGCACCTATTCAAATGTTCTCATTTTTGCTTTGCGCTATCAAATGACCCCACTTTATTATGCCACTCACTTGTTTTGATACCCCCATGATAGATCAAAATTGTAGCAGTTTCATATTAAATTAATATATAAAAGTTTCTTCTACATATTTGTTCAACCCCACGCAATTTTTGTGCACACCCTTTCCCCCGCACTTCCCGCACACCCTTTCTCCTTCCTCCACATAAGAGCTCTGGCAAAATTTCTTTGTGGGGTTCTCAAAACTATGTTCAGTGGCTCTGATTCCAAAGGTGTGGTTGTGCGTGAGTATGGAAGAAGCATAATGAAAGCTTCTTCCACAACTCTGCATTAACTATTTTAAAAAAATGTTGTTCCACTGAATTTGATAGTTAGTTAAACCTAAATTGCCTTATATTTCTAATTTTCAATTAATTTTTATCTTTACCATCAGTTTCACTGAATCTGCACTTTGCACAATAAAAGAGTTAGGTGTACGATAGAAGTATTCAAGAGGGGGAAAGTTCTTGTTCCTTGTTCAGGAAAAGGGAAACCTCAAACACTCAACAACGTTGGAAGCATTTGTAAATGAAGCTAACTATCAGTTGTTCTAAAAAAGATTATTAACATTGAGATGGATTGGTTTCCATCTTATATGCGGAGTAATTTTAAAATATACATTGTGTCGAGTGAAAAGGAAAAAATATTGACTCGATATAGTCCCCACTCTTAACAAACTGCTTCGCACACAATTTCTTCGCACATAGTTTCTCACGCACTTCCCGCACACCCTTTCTCCACATAACAAAATAGTAACGATTTCATATTAAATTAATATATAAAAGCTTCATCAACATATTTTTTCAGCCCCACCCCCTACTTACATAAGGGACCTATAACCTCGTCAATTCTGACATCATTGGGCAAGGCACTCACCAATGAAATCAACCTTTTTCGTCCATGCCTCGACTTCACATATTAAATTAGCCTTTTGTCGAGGAACAAATATTGACTCGATATAGTCCTTTCTCCTTAAAAAACTCCCCTACACACCCTTTATCCCGCGCTTCCCACACACCTTTTCTCCTGCACTTCCTGCACACCTTTTGTCCCACACTTCCCGCACACCCTTTCTCCTTCATTCACATATTTTTCTAGCCCTCCCACCTACCCCCTTGCTTACATAACAAATATGCAAACCCATCTATTTTGGCATCATTGAGCAAAGCGATAACAATCTCATAAATAATAGTGTCAAAGCACTCATTAACGGAATGGCCACTCACAAAATTAGTTTTTTTTTTAAATGAATTGTCAGGCACTGAAAAATACCGAAAATAAATCGCCCTCCACTAGGGGAATTATGTCATAGTAAGGCTCGTTCAATCAATGGAAAATTAGAAATAAGATTTCTAGAAATTATATATATATATATATTTTAATTTAGGGGAACATATAAATATTTAGCATTTTCCTAAAACTTTGGATAAAATTACAAAAACTCAGCAAAATAATAGTGAGTCAATGCACTTTGACTACGAAGTGAGTATTATAGTCCCTAGCGAGGAAAGAACTAATAAAATCCTATCCAATTAATAATATATTGAAGATTAATATAAGTTTAGGGTGAATTTATAAAGTTGAGTAATGCGTTTTAGTGAAATATGGTGATGAAAAATGGATATTATACATATTTTTTAAATTCATATCCTCCAAAATCACATTGTATTGTGAATTTTGATGTATTAAAAAAATTAGAAAATTGTGCTATTTTATAACAATATTGTTTTAAAAAAAATGTTAATATTATTTAATGTGTTAAATTTGCTTTTAATTAAATATTTGTCCTTGCAAATTTCGGGAAAAGTTAACGAATGACTTTTGTTTGTGCCAACTGATTTAATGTTAAGGTATAATATTCAAAAAAATTATATGAGTACAATCTACAAAGAATGTAGTAGATCCCATTTATTTTTTTGGGAAAACGTATTTTTTTATTAGTGTTTTAAGTTGACCAATTGATATTAAGTTGCATTTTATATACCTCTATATTCCCACTAACTTTCTTTGAACTATTTACATCAATTGAAATCGAAATCCAAAAGTACTCTTTTGAAGAGGAAACATCTAGCCGATCCCTCATATTTGTATAAATTTTTGTTTGTATATTTTTTTGTGATATCTATTTTTCTCAAGTTCCTTGAAATTGCAAGGAAAATAAATATTATAAGTTTTGTGAAAAAATAAATTTAAAATATAATATGAAATTGAAAACGTGGAAATGATATGCCATTGAAGGGATGATTCACTAAATAATCTACCGGAATCAACTTCACCACCTAACATAAAAGAGATGAATGGGTTTCACCTTGTATAATTAGTTGTATTTGTATAAAATATTCTAGCAACGAGACATATTTCTAGATTTTAAATCCTCAATTGAGTAATATCAGATCAATAAAGGATTTTTAAAAAGCTTGATTAAATGCTTAAGGAGAATTTTCAAATCCCTCAATCAACGGTTAATTAATCCTTCAATCAAAGTATTTGTGGGGTTTTGAAAATAGCTTAATCAATTTATTATTATAAAAAGAAATAATAAACTTTAAATTATGGTATTTGTGGGGTTTAGAAAATAATTTTATCAATTTATTATTGAAGAAGGAAAAAAATAACAAATACTTGATAATTTGCCAAAATCCAATAGTTTGCACAAATTTGGCAATTTGCACATAAAAAGAAAGAGGAAGAAGCATATGCCCATGAACCCACAAATGTTTATTTTCTCATTTTGAAGGAGACACTTTAAAAAATAGAATTGTTTCTTTATGATATTATCTAAATTAATGAACAACCAAAATGGGGAGTATTAAAAAATATAGTATAAATATGATCATGAACGAGTTGAAAAAAGTGAAGTATGAGAGAAGGTTAGAGAGAGGATAAGACAAAGACAAAAATAAATGTGAGAACAACGGGAAGAAAATGTATGTCAACCTGTTATTTAACCTTTAGTGCATCAAATTGGAGAGTATTCAAGGAATCTAGTTGAGGGAAATATTGATAATTCTTCAGGTATCCATTTAACCATCAATGTACATCTATTTTATAATTCTTTGGGTGGATTCCTTAAAAAATTTACTCAAAACATTGAGAAATCCAATAAATCAAAGTTAAACCTTAATTCAATAAATGTAACTAGACAACTTAATTTCTATTTATTGAGGTCACAAAACATTTTATATTCTAAGTTAAGATTGATTGTCGAGGCATCCCTAAGTGTCAATTCATTTTTCATTCACAACACAATTGTTTTCCAAGGGAACTTGAAATCCTTCTATACCAAGTGTGCAAAAACGAAGATAAGGATGACATGGTTCCCCAAGATGCTAAATCCAAGGTCTAGAATCTCTCTAAGGTTTCTTGAGACACCTAGCTCCTATTTACCCATGACCCATGACTTTTCAAGGCCGAGTCTCTTATCAACACTTGAGGGAGTTATATTAGTAACCACAAGATATGGTTATCATGAAGGTAAATTTCATAGGTTACAATTGCACCCGAGGAAAATAATTATTGGTTGTTGGGACTTTACCTTAGTTCCCTTCACTATAACTAACTTTATCATACCTTCACTAGTAAACTTCATGGAACTAAATTATTTGTTGTTCATACTTTTGAGAGACCTAGTTACATTTTTATAGAAATACCATTAAGAGTGATAGGAAGATCAATCAACCTACACACTACAAGCCCCATCCAACCATGAAATTAGACATTGTCTTATCCATATTTCATGCCAACCAACCAAACCTTACATTGAAACAAGCCCTTTCATCTACAAAGATTTGTCACTACTATGGGCATTTCTTAGTGGCCCATGCCAACCACTGCCTACATGTTCTTTACTTATATCCACCATATTAATAGTAGATAGCACACTTTGACCTCATTTTCTATGTTAGCTATGCCACCATCACCTGCCACTTCATGTGACCCATTAGGCGCAAGCCTCCCCTCTCTCCATGGAGGGGATCCCATTGCACATATCCTATTTTTCATTCCTCCACCAGCTGTAACTAACGTTCTAGTCATGGCCACATCAATTCTTTCCATACTCACCCTCAAGAGACCTGTATGGTAACTCACAACCCCCAATCTTGATTTGTCCTCAAAAACCTCAGTCAATATGGCCTTTCACCCTATTGTTCCTCCTTGAGTCTCCCTACCTATGGATATGAAGCCCCTTGTAGAACTCGCTACCTCAACACCACTTGAAACCAACAAGAAATTTGGGGAAAGAACAAGATTATTGGGGCCCTAATCCTCTTGGACCCACCTTAACCCCTGAGACCACCACCCACAAATGGTGCCCTCATTCTTATGCAAAATCATAGGGTCTAACTCTAGATATAAAATGGTATCTCTTCCCTCAATTGATTTTTTTTTCAAAATATGGTATTAGGGAAGCAAAAACATAGGTCTTGTTTGTAGTTATACCTTCATTTGAAATTTATTTCTTTAAATTCTTAGACAAGACAAATTTCTAGTACCTTTTTTTAGGTGTTCAAACCCAATATAGTCTAATTTACTTGAATTATATATAAAATGAGGGTTTATGATTTTTGGAAGTTAATAACATGAAACTGATAATTTGATTAGACTATACAAGGGTGGAATCTTAGCTGATACTCAGTCCTATCCCCTCTCGAGTTTCAAGAATAATTGGGAGTCATAGTGGTTTTGAAGGGGATGGCAACGTTTTAGAAAGTTTGGATGCAAATATGAGAGAAGAATTTGGGGACATGATGTAATTAAATAGGTAGAGGACATGGTAGTAAAAAAATTAAGTTATTTTTCAAGAACAAATTTAGTGATTACGCAAGCTGAAGTCCTACTTGGATTGATAAAATACACAAAACTAAAACATGCAACCAAGTCTTTTGGTTTTTTGAGACAATATACATGTAAAGGCACATGAAAATATGTCAAAATATGCATCAAAAGCATTTTATTCATTCAATAATCAAGAAAATTTGATATCTGAGTTGCTCACATGGTAATTACAACTACTATTATCACATTGAGGTATTTAAGAAGTCAAATTGTGACAAGAATATCATAATTGAATCATGTCCACGAAAAACTTGTGTGTTATGCAACTAGCTCAAAAAATAGATGAAAAGAGAGATCAACAACTTCAAAATCAGCCTCTTCGAGGGGGAAACCTCCTTTACATTACACAAATGAACAATTCTTGGATGATACAAATGACAAAACCTCCTTTCTATATATAGGAGTCTAAGGAGTCACAATATAATCAAAGCCGACATAACAATAATAATGTAAGGGCACAAAAATAACAATAGTGGGCTTCTATGGGGCACAATAATAACAATATGGGGACAACAATAACAATAAGGGGCTACTATGACAATAATAATAAGGGAACACACTATTATTATAGGGATCTAACATGCCCCTCTCCTTAAAAAAAGTGTTGTCCTCAACACTTGAGTAGTTTTAGATGCTTTTATATAAAATTCTCATCCTCCCATGTGGAATCTTTAGAGAGTAAGTTCTTCTAGTTGATGAGATACTCTGAAATTGATCGATTCCGTAGTGGTTGATTTCTTGTTTCTATGACTGCTTCAGGTTCTAATATGATTTTTCCTTCCTTGTCAAGTTCTGGCAATATTGTTTGAACTGGGAGCTTGTCACCTATAACCTTCTTTAAGCATGAAACATGGAAAACTGGGTGCACTCAGGAAGATGCAGGAAGCTCCAATTTGTATGCCATAGTACCAATCTTTTGTAATACCTTGTATAGACCATAATACTTTGGTGATAATTTATTATCCTTCTTAGCTTGCTTGAGGAACATTTGTTTGTATGGTTGTAGTCATAGAAATACCCTGTCACCTACATCAAAACTTCTTTCGCTGTGATGTTGATATGCCTGTTGTTTCATTCTATACTGCGCCAAAGTGAGGTTATCCTTTAAGAGTTGGCAAACTTGTTTTTGATGTTCGATATGATCTTCCACTTCTTGAACCTTATAATTTTATTTTAAAGATAATGTGATGGACGGTGGATGATATCCATAAAGTGCCATAAATGGGGTCATTTTTGCTACAATATGGAAGGAAGTGGTATACCACCATTCAGCTAGAGGCATCCAATTGACCCATTTTGTATCTTTATCATATACAAAAGCAACAAAGATATCCTTCCAAACATTTGTTCACTATCTCAGTTTTCCCATCAGATTGAGGATGATAAGCTGAGCTATGAGCTAACTAAGTACCCAAACAAGAAAATAATTTTGTCCAAAAATTTCTGGTGAAAATGGGATCTTTTTCGCTTACAATAATCTCAAATGTCATGCAACCAACTCACAAAATGGAATAAAGGAGAGATCAACGACTTCAAAATCAGCCTCTTCGAGGGGGGAACCTCCTTTACATTACATAAACGAATAATTCTTGGATGATACAAATGACAAAACCTCCTTTCTATATATAGGAGTCTAAGGGGTCACAATATAATCAGAGCTGACATAACAATAATAATGTAAGGGCACACCAATAACAATAGTGGGATTCTATGGGGCACAATAATAACAAGATGGGGACAACATGGGCACAATAATAAAAATAAGGGGCTACTATGACAATAATAATAATGGAATACACTAATACTATAGGGCCCTAACATTGTAGAAACCTGAATGTGGTGGGAAATATGGTTTACAAGGTGGGGAATGGTACCCCCAGCAACATCCTATTCAATGGAGGGTGGAGGTGTGGATATCGCCCACCCCCAATTGTCATGACATTATGATCTTTGCCAACTATCGCACCGATGTTTCCATTAATGAGTTTGAGTGGGCATGATGGGAAGGTTCTCGATGTAAGATTGGTTATCATCGCAATAGAGGTTGAACATTATTTGGAAGCCACCCACATTGCATATAATCATTTGGTTTTTTCCAATGAGCTTGGACAATCTCATCTAGTATTTTTTTTGTGGACAACGGACTCCCCATTGTATCTTTGTTTCTCCCCTCCTTAGTGCTCCCATCTTTGTTGTGCCTAAGTTTCAACCACTCTCCTACTACCACCCCATCCTATAGCCCTTGTTCTTTCATTCAGACCTTCTCTACATCTACCAACTACCCTTCTCTTGGGAACATATAACCCTCTTACCCCACCTTGACAGGTCAGTGTGCATGCAATAGGCGTGGCATGACCTTCCAAGGGAAGGGATATCCTGTGCCCACACTCGACCCCACCCTAATACCAGACTCTTGCATCTCCATACCCGTGTGGATATATAGGAGGAAATATAACTTACAAAAAAAACATTGTGGAAATATAATAAATTTAAGGTATGGATGAAAGCAATGGATTTTTGTATTAGAGTCTTATTTGTAGGTAACCCTATTAATAATAGACTTCCAAAATTATTTATAAAGAATATGGTACAATTTTGGAAATTCCATTTTTATGTGGTAACAAATCATAGATATTTTTTTGCAAGACACTTAATATGATAAACATTGTAAGAAGATATTGGAGATGACACAAGTTCAACTATTTGAAAATTTTCAAAAAAAATATTCATGGTGTCAATATTTCCATTATCATGTTTGATAAATTAAATAGTGGTATATTATGCCCAACAGAATTCATGGAACTTGTTGTGGTCACTATCACATGGATTTTCAACTCTAGTATGACACATTCGTAGAATTTTGCAAAAGGCATTTGCAACGTGACCCTCTTCTTCCCACATTATGTTATTTTATTTCAATGATATTATGCAAAAGGAATCCTAAAGACGTGTTTTAAGTAAATGATGTGTACGTGGAAGAACATAGCTTGTATGTGGTAATCTAACGTTACTCTATAGGAATTTTCTCATGGATATTGCACACCCTATATTATTAGATATCACAGTCACATGGAGGCCATATGTGTATGTTACTATGAACCTATCCTTTTCTTTGGGTGTGACCTCTAAGAGAATCGAATTGCTTGAGAATGACATCCTTATCTCATAATTGATGGGAAATTTTCAAAACTAGATTTATAAATATATTAACTCTCAAAGTTCCAAGTGTTTTAGATAGTATTTGAGGGTATTTGACCTAGGATTTTTTTTATTATTGGTAAGATTTTTTTTAGAATTAGGAATTTTCTCCCTTAAAAGAGATACACAACTAGCATTATCATTTGGACCAGGTGTCTATATCCATGCATGGTTTATAAACATGCACAAGTGAGCATTGATGGTAGTGCTAGTATTCTAAAATCATGTGAGTGCTTAAGGAGCACCATTTTTATGTCAAAGATAATCATGAGCATGGCACAATGTTTGTTCATCATCACTTCGGTTTAATATATGAATAATTCAGAAATAATGGGATAACATTTTCTTAACACTGGATTTGTTCCAATGGATGTACAAGGTTATTCAATTCAAAAACCTCTTTTTACTAGTTGAGTTAGCTTCATAAGGAGATAGGAGTTTGACATACATGGATATTTTTTGACATGGGGCATGGTAAGAGTGAACATGATGGCACAAATGTTGTTGTGAAATGAGTAAATTAAGAGGCATCAAACGAATCATGGTTCAATGCAACTCAAATCATATAATTTTAAATTTCATTTAGGCCACAAAGGTCACAAAAAGACAAGGTTAATGCATGTGGTGAGAGATTATGATGTGAAAATTAAAGCTCGAATTTCCAATATACTTTGAAACACATGCCTAGTTGAAAACTTAAATTTGAGCTTCATCACGTAGGTTATTTAAAAAATGATGCAATTTGTGATGTGAATAAATACATGGCTTGGTGTTGTGAAACTATACTTGGCACAAAGGAATTACACTCTGTTTAGGTTAAATACATGGGTCACATCTTTGCCATTGAGAAGAGAGAGTACAAATGTTTCTATGAATTTGTGTTGATGTAAAGGGATGTGCATTAGATCAATGTGAAAACACTAGATATGTGAGACATTGGAAATATGTCCCTCTAGATCCAAAGGGGCCACATCTAACTCCAACATGTCAAGAGTTTCTTGTTGAAAAGGCCATAGTTTCTCTAGATCATGATTGAAATTTCGATATTGTTAGGGAAGGTATACATGACTTGGTTAATGGGATGATTATAAGTTAATGGTGTTTTTATTGGCCTACTCAACTTAATGTTCAGACTCTCAAACTAAAACAAATGTACATTTATTAATATTTTAAATTGTGATTCTACACTCGGTGACGTATTTATTGTCATTGCATAACATTGAAATGAAGAGAATTTGGCCTACTATCTAATCCAATGCACAAAAATAAAACCAAGTCGGTATGAAGATGGAAGTGTCATGAACTAGATTGGCAACATGGTTGTGATGGATCATTTTTTTGAAAAAGTGAAAAAATAGGGTGATTATATTATATAGAGATTTCACACATAAATAGATATCTTGCTAATATATTCATTTAGTGATATCATCTCATATACAATTCATGGAAATGAAAATGAAGATAGGTGAATTGAGAATATGACATGTGATGGAAGCTGACCATGAATGTATTATGTAGATTTTCATTCATATAGCCCATTTCCTAGATGAGTATTGGTCATTGTTGAGGTTGACCTAATTAGTACACTAACTCATTTTATAATGGTTTTGTAATCGAGGAAATAAAGACATCACATATTTCTTGAATTAATTGGTTTCTTGTAATCTATGAGAATTTTAATTTTGCATTGTGCTTTCATTGTGATTATTGTATATGTTGATAATCTAGGCCTACAAGTCTAAGTTACATGTTTTATTTATTTCATTATTTAGATCAATAATAATCTAACAATAATAAATTAAGTTAGAGCGTTATGAAAACATGGTGATAAAATTCGTAAAATAAGAAGTTCTAGTTTCAATATATTCTTTGTTTTTTACCAAAACTTATTTACCTTTTTCACATTCATAAACAAATGCATATATATATATATATATTTAATTGGCTTCCATCCAAAAAAATCACAATGAACTTTAAGTAGTTTAACTCTTGATTGGTACCTAACATAAATTTGTTATTGATTACCCATATATATATAAACATAAAAGTAATTATATATATATATATATATAAAACTTTTCATAACCCTACAAAATGTTACAAATCCTAAAATTAATTTGAGATTATTTGAAAAAATACATTTATATAACTCGTCGCCACAAATCAAATACACCTAACAAACCATTCAATGATTAACTTACTAACATCCATACTTCAAAATTTTCATGGAAGCCTTCTGAATAATTATCCATATAGTGTGATTTTATGCTTATGGAAATGTGACCAACCATAATTATACAAATAAACCATCATCATTTCAATGTTCCTCTGTTAAGAAAAACCGTATATTGTATCACTTGGATTCCTACTCGATCAACCATTAGCAATCAAATTATATATTTAGGGAAATGGAAATATAGCGATAATTTGTTCACGAAGTCTATAGGAATATAAGTTTGAATAACATTGAATTATGTTTAGTTCTAAATAACTTGGTTTGCGCATGTTATTTATGTTTCATAATGTCCCATTTGACCTTGCTTGATTGTCATAATGACATGTAAATTTCCTTGAGTGGCAATATAGCGATAATTTGTTCACGAAGTATATAGGAATACAGTATGAATAGCATTGAATTATGTTTAATTCTATATAACTTGGTTTGTGCAATGCGATTTATGTTTCATGGTGTAACTTTCCTTAGTGGTATAATAGTTTTTTTTTTGCTAGTTTTGTGCAATGCCATGTATGACCTTGTTTATGCGGTGTAATGAGAAGTATGACCTAGAACATTGGATTTGAAATTATTTTGTTTACTTATGATGGGGTAATAAGATAAATATCTGTCACGGTTAACATTTTAGTGCACTTGTGTGAGGATATATAATAATAATTTTATATTATTTGACTTTACAAACATTTGTTGTGTGACATTTTTATATTGGAGTATAACTTGGTTAAAACGTTGATGTCATTAAAAGTCACTAACTGGTTAATCCTAACTAGTTTGATAAGTTTGATTTTATATATATATATAACTCATATAGGTTTGTATTATATTTCTCATACATGTTTAATTTAAGTGCATCCGCCATCGATTAGATATTGGGTGCTAAAGTGATTGCAGGTTGAGTTTAATAGCGGACCTCGAGATTCTTCAAATTGGACATGAGTTTCAAGTTGTAATGTGTTAAGGGTTTGGATAATAATTCGTTGGTTATAAATTTATAAATGTAATTAAAATTGTTTGAGTGAGTAAGGAAAGTGTACGTCTCTAAACTTGATTCGTGTCATATAGGTGTTTAATCTTGAAAATTATTGTTTGAGTGAGTAAGGAAAGTGTACATCTCTAAACTTGATTCATATCATATAGGTGTTTAATATTTGTGTACTTACTTTTCGAGAGGTCTGTTGTCTCTATGTGCTTTAACCATCATAGTAGATCATAGTAGGTGGTGGTAGTCTTAAGGTTTGTTAACCAATTTACACATTAGAAAGTAGGGAAAGTCAAATTTACACTTTGTGCATTAATTTTAATTTATTTTGTATCAATATGGCATGATTTGATGCGTTTATTTGTTATGATCATGTGTAACATTTTAGAAAAATTGGTGTGCAAATTTTGTTTTATTATTTTTATATGATTTTTTTCCAAATAAATAAATAACTTTAAAATCTTGGTAACATATATTTTTACAAAAAGATTGATAAAAAAATATTATGAGTTAATTTATCATCACGTAAATAATTGATTTAGTAAATATGAAGAATTTCATTAAATAAATGAATTTTATCTATAAAAAATTATTTGAGGAAACTTGTTTCCATCTACAACCTTTTATTTAAAAACTAAATCATGGTGAAAATATTAAAGGATTTATATTGTATCAAATCATATCTAAAACATATAAATTACAATTTTTTTACTAAAGAAAATTGTTCGAAATTATCTCTCAAATACTTTATCCACTTGGACATCTATTCAAGTTTTGTTTAAGTTCAAAAGGTTTCTAATACATAAATATGATTTAGTTGCAAATAAGATGTTAATTTAGTGTTTAATAAGTGTAAGATTAAGTGTGAGATTGTAAATAATAATTTTCGATTAAAATTTGCATTATTATAAAATGTGAAAATAATAAAAAATACATATAAGGTTTAATTTTTAAAAATAAATATTATAAAGTTTATATATATATATATATATATAATAATTAGATGAGTACAAATTAAAATACTAGTATATAAAGAAATAAATGACTCGACTATTGAATTATCAAAAACACTTTAAATCTAAATGATATGGCACCATTAGCCTTGTGACCATTACCATCATTATTAGTTGCACCAGGTTCTACCATCATTCTTGTGACTATTTCCAATGACCACCAACACCCACACCATATCCCCCATCACCTCTGTGACCATTGTCATCACCAACATTGCCTGCACTAGGCCCCCCATCACCTTCGTGACCATTTTCGTCACCAACATCACCTCACTGGCCCCCTATCACTCACAATAGCATTGACACCCATACGACCTATAAAAATAATGTTTATCTCCATATATTGCAACTAGAATTTAAAATGAATTTAGATTATTTTCAGTACAACCTTTATTACTTGACAATATTTTCAAATTTTAACTAGATGGATCAAGTTACCTGAGCCAAGTGAATTGTAAACTATGTGTATGGGATCTAAGTCTATGTAGATGGAAATTGAGTCTATGAAATAATCCTAGTCATGCCCTTGTGAACATGAACATCCATGCCAATTCCTTGGAAACATGAAATCAAATGATTATTTAGAAACATTATTTCCATTAAAAATTTAGGAAAATTTTGGTATGACACTATATACACCTTTTTGTATTGATTCATACATGTGCATTAGATCCTGGGATCCTTGATGGGCCCTCATCAAGATAAAAATCTCTCACATCCCATTTATGTGCCCACATCACTATGGCGTGAATAACTCCTTGTACTTAGACCTTTGTGTGACAACATTAAATGTAAATTGTTAAATTAGTGAATACATAATATAATCATTGTTTCAAAAATTGATATATTTAACTTGGATTAGAATGAATTGAGGTGCAAATTATACCATCAACTCAGTCTTAGACTACATGTGGAGATTTGAGCTTGGGTACATGCCCAAACTTAGTATGGGGTTCATGGCCATGAGCAACATCCCTATCTCTATCCATCTCAATAGGGGATATGTGAAGAAAAGACAAAATCACCAATTGTAATATGTAAGCACATACAAAATTTATGTCAATTCAAACTTTTAAAATTTGATTAGACACTAATTGGGTCTCCTCCATCTGTTACATGTGGATGATAACTTAATCATTCATTATTGTAAAGGTAGTCCAATAATGTCAACATCTACATGTTATAAAAATAAAAGAATATTGCTTGATTTATTATTTTTACATGTATCAAGATGATTAATTAATGGCTAATAAAGTTCATTTAAGCACATTATATTGTATAAAAGTATACCTTGCCTCTACTATTGGGTACATGTTGTATTCATCGCATGACTAGCCTCACACATTATTCATATTCAATTGAAGTAGCACAAGCTAGTGGGGAGGGGTGAGGGGACAAAGAGTATTTTGCATATGTTTTTGTCAATTCCTAGCACAAAATTTTCACTTTTGGTGTTTTTATGGCACATGGTCATTGTGGTCCATGGTAATGAAACTCTTGTTAAGGAACTACAATTGTATTCTAATCCAAGGTCAATGGATTGGGGGCTATGGATGTTGCAAAATATACCTATTTTATCATAATAGTGTAAAGTTATAATATACTAAAAAAAACTTTCTAGTTTTCCCTGTTTTGGGTTTCTAGGGTAAAATATTTGCATTAAATGTGTGCATGTGCCATTGAGTCTTTTCTTCTCTTATTACGAATATATTTGTAAAATTAATTGTATATGGTTAAAACCAACATCTGGAAGTTGGCCTACATCTCTCATGTAAAAAAAAATACATGTCCCATGCATTAATGAATTACTACCATATATATAATAGCTTTAGCATCCAAAGTAGATTATCACTTACTCAATACAAATCAATCTCTCTAGAAATGGAAGGAGATTTAGACCTCTTCCCGACTAAAGAAACTAAAACACTACCCAATGTAGTACACATGGTGTTTTCAATAGTACCTATCACCTCAACTCCAATTTGTGATGGCTCTTCCAATTCTTGAGGTAAAATGATACCACTTATTGAAAATGGTAACAAACTCAAAGGAGGTGATACGATAGTAGGGTCTTTTCTAGACCTAGGACATTCATAATTACATCCCGTATTTGGACCATAAAATTGTGATGGTGTGCTAGTATAATCAAGCTCTACGTGCAACACAAGGTCAAAATAGATATGTGTCACAAAATATAATGGAACCTCATCATGGTGTGGGAACATGCCCCACACTCTGGTAAATTTATTATAATCAAACCATGATGCATTCTCAAGATTAAACTCTATGAGTTTAAGTGGTCCCCCCTCACTGGATTAGGAGGGATCTCAAATGGAGTACCCTTCACATCACAACATTTCATCTAAGATTTCACCACATCCCATTTATCTTTTCCTCACACCTCTTTCCTCCTACTCATGATAACATCATTTTGCATGTCACTTTATGGTTCCAACCTATGAAAAATAAATAAACTGATTAAAACTCTCTAGCATCATTAACATAGGTGTTGGGTAATTTAATTGTGAGTTAAGTTACTTAGCATTAAAATATAAATCCAGGTTCGTACACTTGTGAAACACACTTGCACAATATATGGTAGGAAATTAAATTTCAATTTTAAGAGAAAAATTCTAATGCAAGGAATCACAAGTATGAAATTATAATGAAATTCCATTCATGAAATGATATTCAAAATGAGCACACATACTTTCCTATGAAAAATAAAAAATCATTCTATGAAAGCAAAGAGCAAGTTATTCTAGGAATGCAAGATTTAATCTAAGGAAAACAATAAGTTCTAAACTAGAAATTTTAATCTATGGGAAATGAAAGCTCAATTTTAATCTATGAGAAATTCAAATTCTATACTGTGAAAGACAATTAAACTTTATGATATAAACGTAACCAAATTATATGAGGATATTCAAAAAGAATTTAAAATCTATTATAAGCTCTATTCTATATAAGCATTTGAACTTTTATTCTATTGGAAATAAAGAAAGACATACTCTATGAAATTAGGTAGAATCTATTCTAGGTGAAACCAATTGAATTCTATATGTTATCAAACTAGCTCACAAAAAGATAGAAAAGATAGATCAACGCCTTAGAAGTAAGCCTCTTCGAGGGGGAAACCTCCTATACATTACACAAATGAACAATTCTTGGATGACACAAATGACAATACCTCCTTTCTATATATAGGAGTCTAAGGGGTCATAATGTAATCAAAGTCGACATAACAATAATAATGTAAGGGCACAACAATAACAATAGTGGGCTTCTATGGGGCATAATAATAACAATATGGGGACTACATGGGCATAACAATATAATAATGGGGTTGCACTAATAACAATAAGGGATTACACTAGTAGTATAGGGACCTAACATGCCCCTCTCCTTCAAAAAGTGTTGTCCTCAATGCTTGAGTAGTTCTAGATGCTTCTGTATAAAATTCTCGTCCTCCCATCTAGAATCTTCAGTGGGTAAGTTCTTCCACTTGATGAGATACTCTGATATTAATCGATTTCGTAGCTGTCGAGTTCTTGTTTCCATGACTGCTTCAGGTTCCAATATGATTTTTCCTTCCTTATCAAGTTCCGACAATATTGTTTGAATTGGGAGCTTGTCACTTATAAACTTCTTTAAGCATGAAACATGGAAAACTGGGGGCACTTGGGAAGATGCAGGAAGCTCCAATTTGTATGCCATAGTACCAATATTTTGCAGCACCTTATAAAGACCATAGTACTTTGGAGATAATTTATTATCCTTCTTAGCTTTCTTGAGGGACATTTGTTTGTATGGTTGTATTCGTAAAGATACCCAATCACTTATATCAAAACTTCTTTTGTTGCGATGTTGATTTTCTTGTTGTTTCATTCGTTTTTGTGCCAACGTGAGGTTATCCTTTAAGAGTTTGAGAACGTTTTGTTGTTGAGTGTCTACTTTAACACCTTCATGAGATACAATATGACCCAAGTATTCCACCTCTTGTGCTCCAAAGAAACATTTGGAGGTTTTTGCATATAATTGTTTCTCATCCAAGAGTCCGAGCATTCCATCAACATGTCGAACATCATCCTTCCAAGACTTTTTGTAGATTAGTATATCATCAAAAAATACTAACACAAATTTTCTAAGGAAGGGTTTGAAAATGGAATTCATCAAACCTTGTAATGTAGAAGGTGCATTGGTAAGGCCAAAATGCATGACCAAAAATTCATAATGACCCTCATGAGTTCTAATGTTGTTTTTAGAATTTCTTCAGTCTTCATTTTGATTTGATGATATCCTACATGAAGGTCCAACTTTCTGAAGTAAATTTCTCCATGCAATTCATCCAATAATTCGTCAATGAGAGGAATGGGAAATTTATCTTTAATAGTGAGCTTGTTGAGCTCTCTATAATCCAAACACCTGCGCCATGATACATCCTTCTTGTGCACCAATACTAATGGAGAAGAGAAAAAACTTTGACTAGGTTGAATTATACCAACCTCTAGAATTTCTGCAACCATACATTCAATTTCACTCTTTTGTGCAAAGGGATATCAGTAAGGCATGATGTTTGGAGGAACACTTCCTGGAAAATGAATAGCATGATCATGATCACAAATAGCTGGGAGGCCTTTGGGAGTCTCAAATACCTTGGAATGATTGTCCAAGACTTTTTTGAGATCTGGAGAAATAGACGATTTCAATGTGGGAACCTCTAGCAAACATAATTGTGAAATTACACCTCTTTATTCTTTCTTTAGAAGCTTTGTCATTCCGTTAGAGATGACTGTCTTTCCTGGCTTCCCTGTGATACCCCTTAATTCAACTTCCTTTCCTTTCGAATAAAATTTCATGAAAAGTTCTTGAAAACTAGAAGCTATTGTACCCAAAGATTGTAGCCATTGGACTCCTAGTACAACATTAGCACCACCCATTGGAATGGAAAGCATTGGGATATTCAATACATATTCTCCCATGGATAGCTTGATATTATGGCACTTTCCAGAGCAAATTATGGTTCCTCCACTTACAACCATCACTTGACACTCTGGTGCTAGATATAGGAAGCAATTTAATTCCTTGGCTATCTTACAATGAATAAAATTATGGGTACTGCCTGAATCAATCAACACTATTACCTTTTTTCTTCTTGGTATGTCCTTCTATCTTGATAGTTTGAGGAGTGGTAATTCCGGCCAATGCATTACAAGATATTGTCGGATTAATTTCTTGATGCTCGATGTGATCTTTCACTTCTTGAACCTTTTTCTTCTTGATATGTCCTTTTATCTTGATAGTTTGAGGAGTGGTAATTCTTGTCAATGCTTTACAAGATATGGGGTCGGATTCATTTCTTCTTTCTCTAGGGTTGGTACCTTGTGTATATCCTCTTATTTTGACGTTTCTTGATCATTTTCTTCCTCCTCTTCACAATCAATGTAAAATAATGTATTCTCAGCACACTTATGACCTTTAATATCTTTGTTATCACAATTGTAACAAAGCCCTTTTGCTCTTTTTTCTTCCAATTGTTGTGGTGTCAACCTTGTAGGTTGTGGAAGGCTAGGAGAAATAACACTTCAATCTTTATAGTTGTGAGGGGTAGACATCCTTGTTGCCATAATTTTGCTTTCCACTTTTCTTTCCAACCTGAATGTCTTCTCTAATGAATTAGGTTCCCAAAGACGAACCTCATGTTGAAATTTATCCATTAAAGTCCCTATGGAGACATCAATCCTCTACTTATCTGGAATATCATTTTCCCTTATATTCAATTTGAAATTCCTCAATGTGCTCTACCATTGACCACTTTTCTTTGAGATTTATCAATTGGCTAAAGAAGGTGTTTCTCTTTGTATCCTCATAATGTGCTATCATTTCCTACATGAAAATTGACCATGTAACAAGTGGTTTACAAGAACAAAGCCCTTTATACCATAAAAATTGATCCAGTTCTAAATATGAAGATGCAATATGTACCTTTTGCAACAGTTGCACCTCATGTAGATCAAAATAATGCTCCATCTGTAGTATCCAATTTACTGGATCCTTGCCATCAAACTTCCTCATATCGCCTTTTCTTGATTTTAGGAGCTCAATCTTGAAATGACATTCACTCTGTAATTTCGTATCTTCTAGTTCTGAAATCACGACCTACAGTAGCCCTCTGCATCCTCTTTCCAATGCCACCAGTCTAATGGAAATTGGATTCTCCAAGAAAGAGTTATACACAATCTCCCAAGATGGCCTGATTATATACCTTTTCATAATATCGAACTTGTATGAAGTGCCACGTGTCACTATTTCAACTTTCTGATCTGAAAAGTATACATAGAAGACTACAGTCCATCCTATTTCTGTAAATCCTTATGAAATTTCAATATGATGCTCCGAGAGATAGTTATGACAATTTTCCCCAGGTCACTTGTTTGGGATGTAATTCGGGAGACTGCAGAAAACCTAAATGTCTTGGACTGTATCTTCGAAAATATAGCGAAACAAGATCTAAAATTCCTCTTTGCACTTCTCCACAAGTTAATCTAAAATGGGTTTTAATTTTAGAGTATGAACCTTCGTAGAAAACAAATTATAGCGACAAGTTCACGATGACCTGTTTGAGATGAAATTATGAAGCTTGCAAAACATCCTAACTTCCACAGATCATATCTCTGAAATGATAGCGATACAAGATCCGAAATTCGGACTTGAGGTTTAGCGTGATTTTTTCTCAAATGGGTTTTTTCTTAGCTTCTGAAACAGCGTAGGAAAAACGTTATAGCGAAAATGCCACGAAGACCTATTTGGAGCAGCGAAACCATAGAATCCAAAGCTCTGATACCAAATGTTATGAAACCAGCTCACAAAAAGATAGAAAAGATAGATCAATGCCTTATAAATAAGCCTCTTCGAGGGGACAACCTTCTTTGCATTACACAAATGAACAATTCTTGGATGATACAAATGAAAATACCTCCTTTCTATATATAGGAGTCTAAGGGGTCATCATGTAATCAAAGGCGACATAATAATAATAATGTAAGGGCACAACAATAACAATAGCGGGCTTCTATGGGGCATAATAATAACAATATGGGGACTACATGGCCACAACAATATAATAAGGGGGTTGCACTAATAACAATAAGGGGTTACACTAGTAGTATAGGGACCTAACACTATATTATGTTCCAAACTTTGTTCTAAGAAAGCAATTGAACTCAATTCTAAAAAAGCATTTTAGACTCTATTCTATGAAAGAAAATACAAACTCTATGAAAATAAGAAGATGTTATTCTAGGAAAGACTAATTTGAAATGACAATTTCAAAGTAAATTAAAGCTTGTGAAATATTATTGCGTGTACAAAATTCAGAATTCATTCATGTCTGCACAATAAATCTCATCCTATCTATAATTACGAGACTAAAACAAATGCAGAAGTAAAAAATTAATAGAAAAAGTTGGTAATCAATTTTTTTTTATGTTTTTCAAAGGTTTATGCAAGAACTTGTATCTACAAAAGAACAAGAAATAAATGGGTAAAATAAAGTGCGAAAATGAACTGAAATGTAGTATGAAAAATAGAGCATTAAACAAAATAGTTAAAAGAAATATTGCATAAAGTAAATGTAAGAAAACTAATCTACACCCATACTCAACAAGGGGCCCTCCTGAGGTGCAAGAGAGATGGTAAACTCAAAGAATTGGTTGATCAAACACGAATTCCTTTCAAGAAAGCGCAACCATAATATGGAAGTGTATTAATAGAACAATGCATATGTAGTCAAAAGAACTTTGTTTGAATTCAAAAGTAATAACATCATCTCAGCATATGATTCACTTCTCAGTGATTTTTTTATTATATATTTTATAAATAACAACCCTTAGAAGCTAACTACTAGAAACTACAACTACAAATCGACGTCTCAGTGTTTGATTTCAATGAGAACTCTAATTCACATGATTCACTATAAAGGAAGTGAATCATGTGAGAAACACATCATTGTCCTTCATATCCTTCACTCCACGATCATGCTTACTTTATATGAAATCATGCTTGCTTTATACTCTATTTTGATGTTGAGAATATGCCATGTCATAGTTTGACCAAAGGTTTTACTTTGATGTTGAGGTCAACATGTGAAATTCCATTTGTGCTCAATAAGTGGAGAACGATGTAGGCACCATTTGGCATCTTATATGATTTGGATGCTCTTTATTCCATGGGATCTATTAACACCTTGGATTTAGCTACAAAATATTAGTGAGGTTGTGGAATGTGTCAAATTTTGTAACTCATGCAAATTAAGCCAAATTTACAAAGAAAAACATATAGAATTGAGAGAATATTGGACCTTTACCTTATTGCTTATTTATGTAGCTCTGAAGACTTTTTATTTCAAAATAGCAGTGTGGCGATGTGAGGGTAATTGGAAAATGAGTGAAAATTAAGGTAACAAATTGTTAAAAGGTTGCAATTCATATTTCCCAACATTCCCCTATGCTTAGGGTTTTGCATGTCCACATGCACCTATTGGTAGCAAAATTTCAAAATTGTAGTAGCACTTCATATTCAAAGAACTATTTCAGAGGCTTGGAGTAAAATTTTCAAGTTACTCTGAACTACTTCCTTCTACATAGAGACTAAACAACTAGGTTTATTCATCAATATTATGCCTTTTAATCCTTTAAATTTTTGTTGAAGCAACCTATTAGATTTCTTGAGTTTTAAATTCTTTTGATACCAATGATACATGCGTTTGAGCATTCTGTCATTATGTTCTTTGAGAAATTAATTCTCTCCTTTCACATGATTTCCTTAACACTTCAAGTTCAATTATCTCCTCCTTTAATATTTTAATAATTTCTTGCTCCATATGGAAAGGAATATTATCATCCTATATAGGGCTATTAAGTATTGGAACATCATCATTGAAAGTTTGTTTAAAGGGAGGATTTACTTTATCTTGATGTGCTTCTTTCTCCAATGATTCAAAATAATTGTTTGCATGTTGTTGAATGATATTTATTTCTGGACTCTTTGCTTTTGAAACTGGTGCCATTGGTGACTCTAACTCCGAGATATCTATAACCTATTATGAAGTGAAATTATTTTGTTTCAACATGCTCCTTGTAATTTTTATTTTCTAGCTCAAGTGAAACAATGATTTTCAACTTCTTTTCTTTAACTGTTCTCGACATCTTTGATACATTTTCCTTTTGTTCTTTGACAATCTGCGTCTTCTTAGGTATTCCTCTTGTTAGTTCACTAGAATATCTGGAAAATTTGGACTCTTTTCTGGTTCAATTTTATCTAGATTCCTTTTTAGCGTACTTTCTGATGTGGAAAATTTCTTATATCCCATGTCTCTACTACATCATTTTTCTCTATCTTGTATACTTGTATCTCTTTATTTCTTGATTTTTTCTCCTAAGGGTTAGGTTTGGAGGAACCCTACTTCTCCTTTTTCACATTCTAGGAATCATTTCTTCATTTGAGACTTCAACAAAATGATTTCTAACTAAAAACTTTCCAATTGTCATTTTGGGCTTTCAATTCTGCTTCAACAATGATTTTGACCAGTCCATGATGATAAAGAGCCCTATCAACATTTCTTGAGTTTCTTTGAATATTAAAGGCCATTTTTCTTAAGTTACGTAGTAAATAGTATGGAAAATTGACGTATGTACCCTTTATAAAATGCATTAACAATCGAGCATGGTAAAACAACATGACTCCATATCAGCCTTCACATGTAAGAATTTTTTGTAAAACAAGTAACGAATTTCACCATTTCCTTTTTAATGCAGATATTGGAATAACTTTTATGAACGCTAACATGTCCATGTTTGGATTTTGTAAGAAGGATTTCCATGTTTCAAATTTAAGTTTTTGGAATTTGAACTACATTTGATCGATTCTTGAGAGCCCTATAGCCTCTGCTAAGAATGATTCTTTTACCTTCAGTCTAATGTGCCTAATTTCGGCCTCAACTTCATCTAATGCCGCTGCAAATTTCATTTTGACCTAAGTATTAGAAACTTCAAACTTTTCAAAGAAATCCAACCATCCAACTTTCTGCAATTTCTTTCTCACCTTTGGATATGTAGCCAGGAACTTCACTCGTTCAACTCCATGATGGATTATGACACCCATGGCTGCAAATGAATTTTTACGTCAGAATGACACTTCAAGATTTGTTACAGGGAATGGTGAGAGATGGATTGAATGGTTTGGTGATATGAATGAGGAGGGTGGTAGAAAATAATGGAGGAAGGGTTATGATAAGACTATGTGGCGATATTGAAACAAGACTCTCCCATAATAATTATCCATAATTGCTTATTAAAAACTCTTGCTTATTAATTGCTTATCGGATAAGGAGTATTTTAGGATATTATGGGGTGAGTTGGTGGAATATTTATCCCATCATTAGGATTTGAGGCTTCTTATAAGCCAATTTTGAGTTTTTTATTGAAAAATAATGATAAAGTAGTTCATGTATTAACCCAAACTCTACAGTTTAGAATTTAATAAATTGACTAATTATACATGATATTACATTTCATATTACCTCACATTTTTTCCTTTGAAATTGATTGCTTGTAGGTATGAAATAAATACTTGTCTACTATGGAATGTTTCACTTGCTACAAAATGTTACCAGTCTTAGTAATTCACTCCAAATATTTAAGGAAACTTACTGTTGTTGATGATGCTGATAATTTTGATGATGCTAATACTATTGATGATGTTGATGAGATATTATTAAAAGAGAAACAAAGACTTCAAACTGATTAGTTTGAACTAAAAAATTTATTTGCAAAAAGGAAAGGAGAAATCCAAGTTTCCAAGAGTCTTGGTTTTCAGCTAGGATTTCTTGCATAGTTTATGCCAAAATTGTTGGTTTTCATAACTATACCATTTTTTTTTCTTTTCTCTCTCTCTCTCTCTCTATTTATCAAAATAAATTTAAAATACATTAGGTGATAGAGGAGAGGATTTCGCTTTTTCCACCAATTTCAACTTAGAATTATTCTGCAAACTTTGAAGAAATTCTTCTCTTATTAAGGGCCTATGATAGAGTTTTAATCTATACCCATTAATGTGAAAAGTGATTCCCTATTCATCAATGGTGTTTATTCTTACCGCTCCATTTTCAAAAACAATTTATATCTCATAAGGGCCTAACCAATATGCTTTGAATTTCCCTTTAAAATATTTAAATTTGGAATCAAAGAGAAGGGCCAATCACCTAGTTTGAACTTTTTGACCTTGATAAACATGTCATGACATCTTGTCCTTCGTTGTTGTATTATTCTTTTCCTTTGAATGAAATCTTCTCTAATCTCATCCAATTCATTCAACTATGTCATTCTTTGGTTTTGGGCTTCAGAGAAATCTAGCCCCAATGCTGTTGTTTTCTTATATGTATCCACTTGGAATTCAATAGGAAGTAGAACTTGCTTTCCATAAACAATCTCATAAGCAACATGTCTAATGGTGTTCCTCCATGTGGTTTGATACGCCCATAGTGCTTCTGCAAGTCTATCTGCCTAATCTCTTCTATGTAGATGCATGATCTTGGTCAGTATGGCTTCAAGAAATTTATTTGTGGATTCCACTTGTCCATTAGCTTGTGGATGATATGGAGTGGATTTGTGATGCTTGATCTTGTATTTCTCCATAATATTCTGCACAATCTTGGATGTAAATTGCACACCCTAATCTATCACAATTTCTCTTGGTACACCAAAATGAGTGAAAATATCCTCAAAAAGAAATGTAACAATGACATTCTCAGTAGAAAAATTTAGTGGCTTATCCTCTACCCATTTAGTAACATAATCAATGCAAACAAGAATGTACCTCTTTTGCTTGGATGGAGGATTAATGGGTCCAACAAAATCTAGAGCCCATTTTTCAAAAGGTTCTATTAGTACCTGTGGTTGTAGAGGAATTTCATCAAATTGGATAGGTTTCCCCATCCTTTGAAAACTATCACATCTCTCAACATATTCTTTGGCATCCTTGAAAAGAGAAGGCTGATAATATCCCAAAAGAAGTACTTTCTATGAAATCCATCTGTCAGGAAAATTTCCTCCAAAAGGTTCATCATGAAATTCTTCAAGTATTCCAAGCACCTCATCTTCTCGAACACATCTTCTAATGAACAGACTAGTTCTTGTTTGGTATAGTTCTCCTTCTATCCAAGAATAAGGTACACTAGATTTGATGACTTTTGTATTTCTTTTGATAATAGTTGAGAAGGAAACTCTCCTATAGCTAGATAATTAACGATATATGCAAACTAAGGATTTTTAGTAGATATTGCAAAAATATATTCATCAAGAAAATTATCTACTATAGGAATGTTAATAATATCATTTTGCATCTTATAAAGGAAATCAACAACTGTGTTCTCCTTTCCATGCCTATCTAAAATGGTAATATTAAATTCGTAAAATAGTAAAAGCCATCAAGTATTTTTTCCATTATTTATTGGTTTATTCATAATATATATAATAGCAAAATGATCAATGTCTAAACTTATTGATAGCATGAACAACTGGTAATAAATATTTTTTGTGAGTGTATAATTCAACTCTGTAAGAGTTAATTTTTTTCTTGTTTAGTATATATCATAAGGAGTTAAGTATTTTTGTCCTAACACAACCCCTAAAGTTGTATTTGAGGCATCAATAGAAATATGAAATGGAAGGGACCAATTTGGCCCTCTTAAAATGGGTGCCTCAAAAATATTTTGTTTCAACAATTCAAAATCTTTTTGACAATCAAAATCCCAATGAAATTCACAATCTTTGGTGAGTAATTTGAAAAGTGGTGCGGAAATATTTGTAGAGTTTTCTATAAATCTTCTATAGTAACTTAGGAATCTAAGAAAACTTCGAACATCCTTTTGGAATTTAGGCACTGAAATTTTGGAGATGATTTCAACCTTTGATGAATCCACCTTAATTCCAAAACCTGAAACATGATGTCCCAAAACAATTCCTTCATTAAACATCATAAAAAAAATCATCACTTAATGAAATATTAGCTTCTTGGCACCTAACAAGGACTTTTTCCAAATTTTCTCAAGCTTATTCAAAAAAAATCCCATAAACAGTAAAATCATCCATATATACTTCTACACAATCATGGATCAAGTCAGAAAAAAATACCCAATACTGCTCTTTGAAATGTAGTAGGTGCATTGCACAATCCAAAAGGAAGTACTCTATAAGCATACGTACCCCATGGACATGTAAACATTGCCTTATATTGATATTCCAATGCAATCTAAATCTAATTATATCCATTGAAACCATCAAGAAAAAATAAACATTTCTTTCATGCTAATGTATCTAAAACTTGATCAATGAAGGGTAATGAGAAATGATAATTCAAAGTTTCTTTATTAAATTCTCTATAATCTATGCAAACTATCCACTTTCCAATTTTTTGGCGCAATAACGAATGGTGAGATCCACTGGTTATCTAAAATTCAATAAATGAAGTTTACATTGAGAAATTTTTGTAGCTCTTCTTTAACATTCTTCCTTAGATTAGGATTCATCCTTCTTTGAGGTTGTCTTACAAATTTGACATTATCTCGTATATATATATATATATATATAATGCATGCAAGTATTTGGATTGATTCCTTTCATGTTTGTATATTCCCATGCAAATGCAGAGGAATGTTTTTGCAACATCTTAATCAATTGTTCTTTTTGAAATTCCTCTAGGTTATTATTGATGTTTAATGTTTTTCTTGGGTTAATCTCTACAAGAGTATTGCCAAAATTTTCCATTGAATTTAATGATAGCTTGGATTGTCAAGATGAAAAGTATTCAATACTACAATTTTCTTGAAAACTTTGATCTAACATATGCACACAATAATTTTGTTGAAAATATTGAGAAAAATCATGATTATTCATAAGATTCATTAATTGATTTTCCTCATCATTTTGTGAGATAGTTATAACTGATTTAATATTTTCATAATATTCATCATCATCTTCAATCCATTCTTCATTCTCTATTTTATTTATTGCTCTTGTTGGTGGGTATAATGTAAACTTTTTCATTGCATTTTCATTAGAAATAATCATATCACCAGATCTACAACTAATAAATGCATCAGTCGTGGCTAACCATGGCCTACCAAGTATCAATGGATGACCTCCTAGATTAGTCTTTGGAGTTAATATCATGAAATCAATTGGATACTCCCATGAATCTAGGGATACAAGTACATCTTATAATATACCCTCTAGTTTGATAACAAACGCATCTTTTAATTGCAATATAGGATTGTGTTGAATACTAGTCAATCTTAATTCATCCACAGTACCTTTTGTCATGTCATTTATAGTTTCACCTAAGCCAATAAATGCATTTGGGATTTCAACATTATTGATGTGATTCTTTGCAATGGGACTTCCTTGATCTAAGTTTCACTTTTTCAATTGTAGTTTTTCCCATTATAATTTCTGCTTTTTTCTTATAAGTTTCACTTTTGTATTTATTTTCTTTTTCTTCCAGGTTTTTTAATACACAACTCCTTTATTGTGTTTGCAAAACTAATAATTTCATTTATTTATTTTTTTCTAAGTTAGGCTAATTCTATTACTGAAAAAATATTGTATACTAAGGCCTTAGCCTGTGCATATCCATGCCTGAGTGATGGCAAAAAACAACAGAAATTGAGTCTGGACTGCCCATAATGGGAAACCAGTCTGAATCAAAAAACGAGTGCAAAATTTAACTTTCTGCCCACGCAGGGGAAACTGGAAATTGCGCACAATTGTTTATCAGTTTTCCAAGATGAAATAGAAACCAACCAAGGAACATAATACCATCAGTTTTTCCGAAACCCCATTTAAGAAACTAGGAAGTAGAATTCCCGATAAAAATACCTGAGAAAAACTTACGTGTGGCAGGCTATGTGGCAAACACGTGGCAAGCAGAGTGGCTGACTAGGAGTGAGGTGGTGACGACGAGTGTTCCTCCACGATGAAACACCTGTACTCCTCCATGTCGACACTTGCCTGTTGGGAAGCCTCCGTGTTGTTTGCCTGTTGCGCCAGTTGTTCCTCCTCAATGAAACAGCAGTAAGGATCCATATCTTCTCCTGCATGCTGGTCCTGGTCCACCTTCTTCTCCGTTTGTCCCGTCTCCTTCTCAGTTTTCCGTGTCCCTGCTCCGTGGGTGCTCGTCTGAGCCATGTCCAAATCTGCTCTAGTGTGGCCACCACCTTCAGTGGCCTGCTCCTCAATTGCTCCAGTGTGGCCACCACCTTCAGCGGCCTGTCCCTCAATTTCTTGCTCCGTCTCGTGAAAGCTGATGGAGATAGTGGCAGTGATGATGGGCCTGTTCATGGATGAACGAAAGGTGAATTGGGTGGAATGGAGATGCGGCTGTGGATTGGAAGGAGTGCCCCTGGGGGGCGAAGCAGGAATGGAAGGAATGCCGCTGGGAGACGAGGCAGGGGGCGTCAAATGGAGGCGGTGAGGTTGAGAGCGGCCTCTGCCACTGCGGGTGTTTGGGTAGCACCCTGATATCTGCTGGGCCAGAGAGGAAGTAGAGTCAGAAACCAGGGAACGTTGGGGACGAGCCAAGCTTCCTCTGCTTCCACCCCTGCGACTGCGCATACGATGATGCATTCTCGGCATGTTGGCGCCAGAAGTTTGAGAATTTCTTCCGGAATTGGGCTCAGAGTGATGCAGAGGCTCAGTATAATTTATGGGCGGCTCTAAGGAGGGACTAGCTGCAGAGGCTAAGTGGAAGACGAAATGGCAAGCCAGGCTCTAGGTGAAGTGAATTCCCGGGCCTAAGTCAATGCAGCAGAGGAGGTGGCAGTGCCTCCCGATGGTAGTGCGAGAGCTGGGTGAAGCAGCAGCTTGAGGGTAGAGGCATTGCAGAGGCAGAGGATGATGGACAGGTGCAGTGGTGAGAGCAGCACCAGAATTCATTTTTGCATGGAGCCGAGGTGGGTGGTTGCAGACAGGTTGGAGACGGCACCCCCTTAAATGCCATTTATGGCTGTTGTTAATGTCATTTTTAGACCAGTGTGCTAGATTATAGAGGGCCATGTGGTTTGGCCACATGCCATTCCGTTTGGCCGCCACCTCATTGTCCTTGCTGAGCACCCGCATCCAGGAGATGTGCTTCCTTGTGCACCAGGTCAGTGTAGACTTATAATTGAGATTGGTCATGTAAAATATTGATTGTTCCAGATTGTAGGACCTGATCATATTCAACTCCTACGTTTGCCAAAAGATCGGCCACCTTGTTTTTTTCTCTTTTGACGTGAATGAAGTTGGTAGCTCATCTTTTTTTCATGTATTTCTCTATTAGTTCGAGTCTGGCCGCTAGTCTCCAGCTGGTAGCGACTCTCAAAGCTGTGGTTCCCAGTTGTATTTGGGTAACCATATGTATCAGAATTTGGGAGTCCCCTTCTATTATCATAGGATGAAAATTGTGTTGATGTGCTAAGTTCATACCTTGCCACAATCCTTCCAGTTCTGCAGAGTTATTCATGTCCCATCTAATTGAACCAAAGTAGATTAGCAATGGTCAGCCTTCTTGATCTCTGAAAATTCCACCATGTCCTGCTTTGCCTGGGTTGCCTTTTGAGGCCCCATCAAAGTTTAGTTTGATCACTTTTGTTGGAGGGGGGTTCCAATGTGATGGATGCTTGTTGATAATGCTTGCTTTGTTGGGATCAATTTGAACCTGTGGGAGCTTTAATTTCCAGTTGTCCCATATGCTCTGTTCCTGTGCCTGAGTGGGAAAGTCCTCAACACTCCACTATTGGAGAGCTAGGGTTTCTTGAATATTCTGACATAAATTGGTCCAAATGATCTCCAAAGTAGTGCTTTGATTTTTGAAAATTCTTTTGTTTCTTTCCTTCCAAATTGTCTAGAAAAGGAAGCCCGGGAGAATTGTCCATAGTGCATTTAGAAGTTTGCTTTTATATGGCGTAGGGGGCCAATTGCGGATAGTGCCTTTGATATCCCCTAAGATTCTGCAAGGTCTCTGACATCTGAAGGTGAGTTTTTCCCATAATTGGTTAGCCATGTAGCAGGAGTCCATGAGATGTTGAATAGTTTCTCCTTGTTTTTGACAATTATGACAATAAGAGGGTCCCTGGAATCCTCTTTTAATTAAATTATCCCAAGTGAGAATTATCTGATGATAGAGCAACCAAGTGAAGGTAGAGATTTTGGGCCATATTCCTGTAGTCCAGAGACGAGTCCAAGCAGGATCAACTGGTTCCTGTGTTTGGAGCATTAGCTTATATGCTTCTTTTGTTGTGTATGTTCCCCTAGGGGTGTAGCCCCATCTCAAAACATCTTTTCCATTAGTACATCTGATTTTCCTGCTGGTGAGTTCTTTGTGTAGATCCAAGTTATAGGCTTCAGTTTCATGTTGTATTATTTGTTCAATAGGTTTCCATTGCCTAAAGCCTTGATTGGTACTTTGAGTCCAGTAGTGTGCTACATGGTCAGTCTGGTTGATGTTGTTTCCATCAATAGGGGGAAGGATTTCTGCAATTTTTGGCCTCTGTTGCCATGAGTCCATCCAAAAACGTGCAATTCGCCCATCGTGTATCTCCCAGAAGCCGTGCTTTTGTATTAGCCCTCTATGTTGTTTTGCTACATTCCAGATTAGAGATCCTGTGTTTGTAGTGGTTATTCTAATCATCTCTTCCTACGGACGATTGTTCGCATATTTTGCAGTCCATATTTGGGCCCATGGCTTATGTGGGCTTGAAACCCACTGCCACCATATTCGTGCGCCCATTAATGTGTTACTATGTTGCGGGTCTCGCAATCCTAGACCCCCTGCTTTTTTGGTGTGCAGACTGTGACCCATTTTACTAACGCCCATTTACGGTTTTTCCCTGTGGAGCCCCATAAAAAGTTGCGTTGCAAATTCTTGATCTTTTTGAGTGCCCATTTCGGTGCTGCAAGAACTGAGAAGAGATAAAGAGGCATGGATTGTAAAACTGCCTTTATCAGAATGAGCCTGCTTGCCATGTTGAGAGTTCTGTAGGTCCAGGACGATAAGCAACTTTTGATTTTCTCAATGAGTTGTTGCCAGGATGCATGCTTTAAGGCTGAATCTATCAGTGGAGCACCCAAATATTTGGATGGAAGTTTAGCTTGTGAGAATCCTATGATTCTAGTGATTATTCTTTGAGTGGCGGGTGGAGTGTGGAAAAAGAAAATTTGAGATTTGGCAGTATTAATGGTGGTTCCTGAGGCCATTGAAAAGGTTTCTAGCAGAGCTTTGAAGGTACGGGCTTCACTGACAGAAGGATGTCCGAATAACATATTGTCATCAGCAAATTGTTGATGAATTATAGTAGAGGTTCCATGGGCAGATATGCCTCTGAGGTTGTGAGATTGAATAGCATTCTTTATAAGGCGACCCAGAACTTTTGCCATAATAATAAAGAGGAAGGGGGATAAAGGGTCACCTTGATGAATTCCTCTGGATGGGGAGTAGGGTTTGGAGGGGATTCCATTAACTAGGATGTAGCAGAAGGGGGATGATATGAGATTCATAATCCATCTAACCCAGGTCAGGCTAAAGCCGAAGGCAGTAAGCAATTGTTTTATATAGGTCCAACTTAGTTTGTCGAAAGCTTTAGAAAGATCGATTTTAAGAAGCATACCTGCCTATTTGTTGCTCTTTAAGGAATGAATAATTTCATGAGTCAATATGATGCCATCCAAGATTTGACATCCTTCAACATAGCCAGATTGTTTCGGTGAAATGAGAAGAGGGAGAAGTGGTTTGAGGCGATTGGAAATGACTTTCGAAATGATTTTGTATATGACATTGCATAGAGCGATGGGCCTGAACTTCTCCGGAGTACTCGGCTGATCTTCTTTGGGGATGAGAGCTATGAATGTTGCATTGAGAGAAGGAAGTAGCCAATGCATAACTCGTGATTCTTCTACCACATTCCAGACTTCCTCTTTTATTAAATCCCAAAAGCAATGGTAGAAGTTTGAGGTGAAGCCATTAGGTCCTGGAGCCTTCCCATCTTTCAATTGATCTGAAGCTGATTCTACTTCCATCATAGTAACCGATCGCAACAAGAGATGATTGTGCTCTTCTATTATAATTCTAGGAATATGCTGGAGAATTGCGCTTATTGCAAGCTGTCTATCTATAGGCGGCTCTTGATGTACTGTTTTGAAGTGATTAGTAAGCTCTCTCTTAATATCTTCCTGTGTCTCCATTTTCTCTCCCTGTGGATTTTGAATATGTGAAATGGTATTATTCATTCTTCTTTGGATAGTTGTGCGGTGAAAGAATTTGGTGTTTCTTTCCCCTTCTTTTAACCATCTGATTCTTCACTTTTGATTCCAGAGCATTTCCTTGTGTTTCCTTCTTTCTTCCAATTGTGTGAGAAGAGCTTGTTCTTTACTTTCTAAAGTCTCAGTTCTGCCTCCTGTAATGATCTTCTGCTGTAGTTCTATCATACTTTGCTCGAGCACTTTTTGATCTTGAAAGATATTACCAAATGTGGTGTGATTCTAGTACTTGATTTGCTTTTTGATATGCTTCAACCTCTGCTGGAATTTATACATAGTTGAGCCACCAGAGGGAATAAAGCTCTCCCAAGTTGATTTGACCATATTTTTGAAATCAGGGTGAGTGAGCCAAAAAGTTTCAAATCTGAATGGTTTCCTATTTGAATTTCCAGGGCTCGTCCATTGTAGGGAAATGGGCCAGTGGTATGAGCCGGAAATGGGCAGTATTAAGGCGGTAATATCGCCTCCTAGATGTAAAGAGTTATCTGAGATGAGGTGTTTATCTAACCTAGATGAGATTTGTTGAGAGCCCATCCTTTTGTTATTCCATGTGAAAAGACCATTATCAAATGGTAAATCAATTAGCCAATTATTTTGAATGTATTCTTTGAAGCTGCTACTTTCACTGTCCAGCTTCCTTCTGCCTCCTTTTTTTTCCTCCAGCCGAGTGATCATATTGAAGTCACCGCCTGTGAGCCAAAGTGGATGTGTTCTTGTGGAATTGAGAATTTCCAGTGATTTTAGCAGCGTATTATTTTGCATAGTATATTGAGGGAAGTATACATTTGTCAAGTGACCATGTATATTGGTGCCGATGATGTGAAAAGTCGCTTGGATAAAATTATGAGAAGCATGGAAGTCTGTGAGGGAGATGTTCCAGGCTATAGCAAGCCCCCCCGAAGCTCCTGTTGCATCTACCGTGACAGTTTGGCATCCCGACTAGGCTTTGGATAAAATGGAAGCTAATGTGCTAGTATTACATTTTGTTTCTTGCATGAAGAAAATATGTGGTTTTTCATGCTGTATCATGTTCTTTATCATCCTGTATTTCCTGGGACTGTTAAGTCCGCGAACATTCCATGAGATGAGCTTCATGGTTGACCAGTAGATAAAGATCTGTAGTATTTAGTCAACTTGGAGCACCTTCCGGACTCCACTAGCATTTCCCCAATGAGGATTGTGCATTGTAAATCTGTCTTTCTGCCTCTTTTCTTCCCATCTTTGGTAATGTGTTTCCCATCCCAACTGCTTCCTTGTTGTATGCCCAGTGTGTTGTGCTGGTGCACTCTTGAGAGTACTACTTCCAAATTTTCAAGTTGCCTATCTGGTATTTTGTCGAACTCTTTCTTCTTGCATGCTTGTTCTAGACTGAAGATGTCTAGGTCTCCTAAATCAAAGCTTTCAAATTCTTCTTCCATGAGACTTTGTTGACTGCTCTCATCCATGTGGTGGGTTGTGTTGAGTGGGTCTGTCAACAAGTTGTCAATGTCCATTCCTTTTGCGGACCAAAGGGCTTTGTTCTGATCTTGAAGGGGGATAGGTTGCGAGGTTGTTGGTTGCGGAATTTGCTAATGATGGTTTACTAGCATCATTAGGGGTAGGTACAACAAAAAGTTTGGTGGATGGCGCAGAAGTTGTCTTAGCTATAATGGAAGGATCTGATTCTGGCATATCTAGGTTTGACAGAAGGTCAAAACTGTTGCTGGAGGATGGTGCATCAGAGGATGGTATTACATTTTTTGGTGCTGTAGGGGGTTTTTTGTTATGCTTCTTTCTATTAGCAACTTTGGTAAACCCTTCTGCATCAGATTTTCCCCCATGGTCTGTAGATTTAGGAGGGGCATTTAGAGGACAATCACGGAATAAATGTCCATGGGCATGGCATTTCCTACATCTAAAGGGCACATGTTCATAATCTATGGGTTGAATCCATTCAAAGTCATCGTGAAGGAGACTTACCGAATCTGTGAGTGCCTTTCCAAGTTTCATATAAACGCAGATGCGAGCATATGAGGTGTACCATCAAAGCTTTGTTTCCTTTGCAGTCTTTATGAATTCTCCTAGCCCATTGCTAATAGCTTTAAGTGATTCTTTATCCCAGTATTCCAGAGGTAAGGAATACAAGCGAATCCATACTGGTGCCTAACTGAAGTCTTCCTTGTCTGGATTGAATCTTTCTATCCAGTCTCGTAGATATAGGCCCGCTGCATTGAAGAAATAGGGTCCTCCATCTAGAACATGATTTCTGTCTTCAATGCAGTTAAAGATGGCTGTAAAAAAACCTTTGGGGCATAGCTATAAGGTTACATGTCCCTTGGGCTTCCACTTTGAGGTTATCCATCCTTGCAGAGATTTTTCGGTAGGCCAGTAGCCTATAAATTTACCTATCAGTGCATGGTCTTTCATATATTGTATTTGTGCATTGATTCTGTGACTGGGTAACTCAATCTTGGGTCGTTCCATTGCAATGGGCTTGCAAGTGGAAGACGATGACTTCTTTGGTTTTTCAAGTGCTGCGGGGTTATTTTCTGTTTCATTTTTTAGATCTGCCTGTTCGTTCTTCTCCTGCTGCTGTGCAGGCTGTACCGATGGCTGTTCTGCTCTTCCAGTTGAGAGCTATTCATTTTCATCCTCATGTGGCCGATTTCCATTATTGCGGCCTGTGGAGGGAGGCTCTGTGGCCTCCCCCATCGGGATGTTCATTGGTTGTTTCTACCAATTAAGCCAGACCCGCGTTGGCAGCAGTACTGATTGTTTCTGAGAGACTACTTTTTCTGTCTCTGCGTTGTGTAAGGGTTTGTCAGAAACCCTAGTCTGCCATTTTCCTCTGCTCACGAGCTCCCAATCGATGCAAAGACAAGTTGTCTAATAATTTCATTTATTACTTAAAGCAAAGGGATTTTAATGCAAACGTTTTTCAACTCATCTAACACATCATAATTTGGCAAAATAATTTTCTTCTTTACACCTTTATCAATTTGTAATCTCTCTAGAAAAGGAGGGTCACGTAAGGATATATAGGGCTTCTTAGCTATAAGAGCTTTAGGAGTTGGACATTGTCATATATTTGTTTAGGAATTTATTCATTTTGAGGAGTCTCCTCACGATTTAGGATTTTCATCCTCTTTGTATTCTTTAATGACAATAGGAGGATTTTATTTTGTAGTACTCTCCCATATCTAATATGAATATCATTCAAATCTAGAGGAGCTATCATATAAGTTTGGAAATTTTGGAATTCAACACTATAAGTAGGTTGCTAAGGTGCTTTATTGTTGGGGTTCAGAATCGGTTGCGTAGTCAATTGGTTTAGTCTTTGAGGAAATGGAGTAAACAATAATGGAAAGGTTTGACTGGTGGTCAATTGAGGATGGAATTTATACTTTTAAGGTTGTGGTGGAGAATAATATTGAGGATATAGTGGGAAATATTGAGGGTATTATGGATTTATACCATAGGAAATTTGCCATTCTTGTGACCAAGATGGATTTTCAAATTGGGGTGGCTAGGTTTTTCAAGGTAGGGGAGTATTCAAACTGTTCTAATTTTGTGCATGAGATTGAAATTGTGGATTGGGATATTGCACCATACCTGGTTGACGAGGCTGTCAAGGTATTTTAGGAGCGACATAATAAATTTGTTTTGGTTTTTTACTTATTCCTGCTTCTTCTTGGTAAAAAACATTTAATCCTAGTATTTAAGGACAATCTTTTGTAGCATGTTTTTCTGCACAAATCACACAAATTTCAATATTGTCAAGAGGAAATTCTCTTAATGTATGTTTCTTTCTACATCTAGGACAAAATATAGATAAAGCAACATTTTCAACTTTTTTATTGTTTTTCATTCTTATCATATCAATATGTTCACTAATATTACCAATAATATCATTTTTAAAATTATCAAGAAAATTACTAAGTTTAACTCGACTTACTGATCCCGATGTAGATTTAGTTGCACTTGTCATAATTGAATCTCTAATATTCCTCTCACGTTTTATCTTTCCTCTTGATATATGTTTGGACAATTCACAAATCTCTTCAAATGATAGTTGATACACCTATCCTTAACCCATAAGGTTAATAATATCAAACCATTCATCCCTTATATCTCTAAGTAAGATATTTTTTAATGTATTATGTCCTATATTATGCAATTTTTCTCTCTTAACATTATATGCAAATATTTCTACTAAATCCTTAAGGTTCTCATCTTGTTTTTGAGTCATTTTGAAAACTTCTTCCCTAAGGTCATGATATATACAACCATCCATATATTTTTCTAAAAATAATCTTTTCATATCATCTCTTGACCTTATAGAATTAGTTCCTAAACCGATAAACCATTTGAGAGCCCCATCTTTGAATGTGGCTGGAAACAATTTCAAATTTTGAGCATCAAGCAAATAATCATAAGATCTACATAATACTTCAAGTTCAAAAAGAAAAGTTTATGAATGCTCTATCCTCATACCATGGAAATTAGGAAGAATAGATGGATATATTTTTCTCATGGTAACATTAATGTTCGTATCTTGGATAGGAAATCCAAAGGGATAGTCTTCTTGATTGTCATCTCCACCATTTCCTCTTCCACCTCTTATGTATCTATCACCCCTACCACCTCTAGGAGGAGGCATTATTCCTCCTCTGCCACCTCCAAGTGGTGGTGTTTCTTCTCATCCTCCTCTTATCAATGTGTTCCCTTCATGATATACTTCTCCTTCACCTTCTACCATTATTGATTCCTTTGAGCTTATGTAAGGTCCTAAATTGGATTGTCTTCCTCTTGCTCTTCTACGAATGGTTCTTTAGGTAACGTTTCTTCTCCTTCCTCTTCTTATTATTCTTCACTAGGCACTTCTAACTTTTTTCCAATAAGTTGTTGATTCAAGTTCTCTCAGTTACCAAAATTAGCCAAGATATTTTCTTCAGTGATGTATTCAGAATTACATGTAAAGGAGCATGAAAACCACATATGCATACACTTAAATAAGAGAAAACATAAATACAACCATGAATATAAGGTACACAAAGAGTTTGATAATGGATTTCTTCCAATGCAGACTACGTCTCTTGGCCCTACTTAAAATGGGGAGGCCTCTCCATTCATATCAGCAAAATCAAATGGATACATGGAAAAAATACACCTTATACCTCCAAATATGGGAATGGCCTAAAAATGGGTTGCTCGGATGGAGAAACAAATTGCACCATCAGATTCCTGATGAAAAAATCATGAAATTTGAGTATAAACATGACCCCTTTATGACATTGGCACTTCTAGATCCCTAGGGAATTTTCAGATTCCTCTCAGCATCAGAGAATATTACTTATGCTAGGGTTCCACCCGTGGAACCCCTATGTCAGGGTTTCAACACCTCTGGCTTCCACACTTCGAGTTCCAACTGCATTGTTCCACTACGATGCAAAGTTCGACTCCAATGCGCCCACTAGTTCCACCCCAGTCGCAAAAATGAAACAACACTTAAATATAATTTCCCCCGATGGATTAAATGTGAAATCCTACCTGGTATTGTGGCTGGTTGGTTGATGTTAGGTCATTGGAAATGAACGGGTAATGGCTTCAAAGCCTACGAGACCTCATCTTTGGTGTAACTGATGCTTTGTTTGTTATGATATTGTTGAGCCCATTCATATATAGGTTTTGACGTTGGTTATAATCATAAGTTATATGGTTACAATTATTTTTTTAATATTAGACATTGTGCTTGCCGCCGATATGATATGTTCCCTACCATGTTAATATGGCTTAACTGACACTTTAATAATATTCCTTTGATCATGCATTTCATTGATTTAAAATGCCCTGTAACTTTAGATTATATGACTATGTTTATAACCATATTGTTTAATATAATAACCAATTTTTATTATTATTTCTTTTTTAGCTATTATATTATCATTATTTTATTTTTTTAATAATTTTGTTTGTCTTTTTGTGCAAGGCTAGGAAGCCAATGCTAGGGTGCCACATATCATTGGTCAACTGGCCAATCAGTCACCACATAAGCCTAGTGGGTCCCATTTTCCCGTGTAACTTGAAAACTTATGATGGTAATAAGTTGGTCATACAGACTTAGATTGAGGTGTTGTTCATGTCATTGGGTTTGTAACGAAGATCACTATAACGTGGTGCCATTATTGTTGACATACAAGAACTTAAAAAATTGATCCTTTAGGGATCCTCTTGGATCGTTCCTCCCCACTAAGGAGTTTTTGGTCCTCTAAAATCATAAGAAAGATTGCAATCTTGATTTACATAACATATGGCTCTGACAGGCCACCTTCCCTTTCCTTCACCTTTGTACTTTAGAACTCGGAATGATGAAATCAACACCTGT
Source organism: Pinus tabuliformis (assembly GCA_031772625.1). Taxonomy (NCBI): domain Eukaryota; kingdom Viridiplantae; phylum Streptophyta; class Pinopsida; order Pinales; family Pinaceae; genus Pinus; species Pinus tabuliformis. Next base: position 867,652,181 of record CM062820.1, on the reverse strand, counting down.
ATCATATGCAAACCTGTAACTATTAATACATGTTCAATTACAAGACCAAAACAAAACCCAAGTAAACCCCATACTTGCCAAGACGTTATAACATACTCATGTTCAATTTTACAAGATAATTATAACAAAAGCTAGATCTCAGGCTATTAACTAAAAGGCCAAAATATCACCATGTTGCATTCATAAGTGATGGAAAATACTTGACCACTTTTACAAACATTTCACAACATGTGATTTACAAATGTGGCAATGCTATAAAAAAAAATGATGCCACCATCTCTCACTCAAAAATGTGAATGGGTCTTCTTCCTGTAGCTGAATCTTTTGAAAAACTTCATCATCTAGTCCCTTCATAGGTTCTTTCTGGTCATGGAGTTACCAACATGTGGCTCTCTAATGTCCACTCTTGTTTCAAGGACTCCAATGGTTCTTCCTCCTCCAAATTTTTGGCTTTCTTTGAATGATTGTCTCTGGTGCGTCTCTAATGAGGAGAACTTTCCTTATCTCTTCCAGTGGAATTCTCAATATCACTGGAATGTTGTGATGTATTCTCATCATCTATCATTGATTGGTCATTGGTTGTATTGGAACAGTCTCCAACCTCCTTTCTGAGATAACCAAGTCATGCATAACGAGGCAATTCCTTCACTTTGGTGGGATTTATAATGTCCTAACCATTAATGTCGAGGCCTTTTCCTTGATATCCCATTTTCTTCATCAATTTTGAACCAATTTGTTTAGTGTGTTTCTCAAAAGCACCAAAATCATCATCATAAAGAGAACATGAAAATGGATCAATTTTTACCTCAGGTGTCAAATCTAAAGTGGGTGATGATGGCTTGTTACATTGCAAATTTTCCAAGGCCTCCTCCTTGGCTTGTAGTTAACGTTTCAAACTTTGTTTCTCCTCCTCTGCTTCTTGTAGGAGTATCCTCAGTTCAACATTATATCCTTGAATGCTTTGGTTGATCTCCTAAATTTCTTGGAGCCATGTAGTTTTTGGTGCACTTCTCATGTTTAGTACAACATCTATTGTAATATTCATCTCAACGTCTGAATCATAACCCAAGTTAATAAGCCCATCACCTAAAATCCCAAGAACTATAATATTCATCTCATTACTTGAATCATAACCTAGGTCAGCTGGTCCAACACCTGTAAATCCAACAATTGCAACCTTCATCTAAAACAGATTCTTGGTCTTGTTGTACTGTGGTTACCATCTTATGCTTCTCTTTTCTGCCATTCCTCTTTGGCTTCAATTCTAGATGCAATTTCCAACAATTCTCCTCATCATGCCCTTCTTTCTCACAATGAGTACAAGAGGGCTTTTCTTCCTTTTCCCTGTTGTCGTTGTCGTCTTTGCATAGTTTCCTTGTTCATACTTTCCCTTGCTTTCAAGTTGGATGGGTTTCACATTAGTCGAGTCAAGTGTAGTGGGTTCAAACAATAACAAATAATGTCAGAGATAATCATGTAAAGAACCAATATACTTCATCAAGGTATCAGGTGAATCTAAAGGAATTCCCAATGTTAAATCTTATTTTCTAAATTCTTATCTAAAGCTTTGAACATCTTTACCTTTTCCTTGTTTCAAATGTTTCCATTCTATCATCTCTTTCTTCCGATATGACAATGGATAAAGCTATCCTTTTAAATTAGAAATAAATTTAGATTAGGAAGAAAGGAGTCTACCCTCATGCTTACTACTTTTCTAAAGTTTTTTTCCCCACTATAGGAGAGCGGTGCTTCCCAGTCGAAGAGATGTTAATTGGATCTTGGCCTCATCTTCTTCAATCTTTTGAATCCAACAATATACTTCAATATTTCTGATCTAATTATTCAACTTTTCTGCATTAGACTCTCTGTTAAACACAGGAAAATCAAACTTTACATCCAACTTAAAAAATGGCCTTTTCGAAGCATTTATTTTTTGCTTATTAGAGTGATGAGAATGAGATGATGAAGAAGAAGAGCTTTCTCTAGAAGAAGGAGATGGAGGTTCAAGAGATTCTCCTCCATATTCTTGATTTACCGAAGCATGATCCTCCGCTTTCTCTTCCCTTTTCTTTTCCTTCTTGATAATTTTCCTCTCGTAATTTGCAAATAATTTTTCAACTCTGTTGGCCATGGTGTAAAAAGATTTGCGAAAATCTTGCTCATTCTCGGTATGAACATCATCATCAACCATTTTCCTCGTTTGTGTTGTACACCATGCTTTTGGATCGAAGGACTTAAGTTTACCTTCACCATTTTTTAGTTTTTCCCTAGTGATCATGCACTTGCAATTCACATCAGCAGAAGACCTGCTTTGATACCAAACTTGATCTAGGTTCTCTTAGTTACCATTATTAACCAAGATCTTTTCTTCGGTGTTGCATTCATAAATGCATGTAAAAGAGCATGAAAAGCACATACGGATACACTTAAATAAGATAAAACATAAAGAAAACCATGAAGATAAGGTACACAAAGAGTTTGATAACGGAGTTTGTCCAATGCAAAATATGTCTTCAGGCCTTACTCAAAGTGGGGAGGCCTCTTCATTCATCTTAGTAAAATCTAATAGATACACAGAAAAAATACACCTTATACCTCCAAATATGGTAATGGCCTAAAAATGGTCTACTCAGATGGAGAAATTGACTACACCATTAGATTCCTGGGGGAAAATTGTGAAATTTGAGTATAAACACAACCCCTTTCTGATACTAGCTCTTATAGACCCCCAGGGAATCTTTCAGATTCCTCTCAGCATTGGAGAATATTCCCTGCATCAGGGATCCACCCCTAGAACCCCTACGTCAGGTTTCTGCCACCTCTAGGTTTCATGCTTTGAGTTCCAACTATGTTTTTTCACTGCGATGCAGAGTTTCGCTCCAACGTGCTCGTCGTTCCACCCTTGTCGCAAAAATGAAACAATGCTTAAATATAATTTCTCTCAACTGATTAAACAAGAAAGGATGCTTAGCATCATTCCTAGTGGGTTGATGCTAGGTTGTTGGAAATGAATTTTTCATGGGTTCAAACCCCATGTTCCCTCATATTTTGGTGTAACCATTGCTCTGTTAGTTAGGTTTCATCGTTGGTTATAAGCATAGGTTATATGGTTACAATTTTTTTTTTTAATATTTGACACTGTGTCTTCCACTGATATGACCCGTTCCTTGCCATGTTAATATGGATTAACTGAAACTTTAGTAATAGTCCTTTGACGATGCATTTCATTGATTTAAAATGACCCGTAACTTTAGATTATATGGTTATGTTTATAACCATATGATTTAATATAATAACCAATTTTTATTATTATTTATTTTTTCTCTATTATATTATCATTATTTTGCTTTTTTTTATATTTTTGTGCAGGGATATGAGGGAAATGTTGGAGTGCTACTTGTCATTAGCTAATTGGCCAATCAGTCACCACATAAGCCTAGTGGGTCCCATTTTACTGTGTAACTTGCAAACTTTCAATAGTAATAAGTCAGTCATATAGACTCATATTAAGGTGTTTTTTGCATCGTTGGGTTCATAACGATGAACACTATAACTTGGTACCATTATTGTTGAGATCTAAGAACTTCAAAAATGAAGCCTTTAGAGGTACTCCTAGATCAATTGTTCACGTGTTGAAGAAAGGAAGATGACTCCCATGATTGAAGATGTAGGTTCTTCTACCACTACTTCTGTAGATGAAGTTGGTTCTTCTCTAGGTAAAATATTTGATATTTCTACCTCAGGAATTCTTATTCTACTTACAAAATATGGGATTCATGATATGGATAGTGATGTGGCTCTTACTGCACCTCTAGTGGGGGTGGTTGGTGATGATGGAATTGAAGTACATCCTCTAACAAATCTACCCCTAGAGTCTTTTTCCCTATACATAAATTCTAAAATGATTTCTAATTTTATGCATATAAAAATAAATGTAACTAAGAATGAGATACAATGCAACAACTCTGGTTAGGAAGAGCCCCACAATCATGATGCACAGGTTCTTACCTCTCGTCTTGCTATTCTTCCTAATCAAAGTCATGTAAAATAAAAATACATTCTAAATTGAAAGTAAATGCCTATGTATATTCCTCGACAATGACACCAAAAATGTTGGGTAGTTTAATTGCGAGTTAAGTTACTTATCATTAAAATATTAATGTTTCTACACTTGTGAAGCACATTTCAATAGTATGTGCTAGGAAATTAACTTTCAATTTTAAAAGAAAATCTAATCTAATGAAAGGAATTGCAAGACCGAAATTATAATGAAATTATATTCATGAATTTATATCTAAAATGAGCACACACACTTTCCTATGAAAAATAGAAACTCATTCTATCACAGAAAAGAGCAAGTTATGCTAGGAATGTGAGATTTAATCTAAGGAAAACAATAAGTTATAAAATAAAAAGCAATTTAATCTATGGGAAATGAAAGTGCAATTTTAATTTATGAGAAATTCAAATTCTATACTATGCAAGACAATTAAACTCTATGTTATAAAGGGAACCAAATTCTATGAAGATATTCATAAATCATTTAAAATCTATTCTAAACTATATTCTATATAATCATTTGAACTTTTATTCTAATGAAAATAAATACAAACTTAGTCAATGAAAGCAAGCATAATCTATTCTATGAGAAACCAATTGTATTCTATACTTTGTTGTAATAAAAAAATTGAATTTTATTCTACAAAATAATTTTAGACTCTATTCTATGAAAGAAAACATAGACTCTATGAAAATAAGCAGATGTTATTCTAGGAAAGACTAATGTGAAATGGCATTTTTAAAGTAAACTAAAGCTTGTGAAAAACTGGTGTGCGTACAAAATTTTGAATTCATTAATTTCTGCACAATAACTCATATCCTATCTATAAATTCGAGACTAAAACAAATGAAAAAGTAAAATACTAATAACAAAATGTGATTATCAAATGTTTTTGTGTCTTTTGAAAGGTTTATGCAAGGGTTTGTATCCACATAAGAAAAATAAATAATGAGTAAAAGATAGTGCAAAAAAACTGAAATGTAATGTGAAAAAATAGAGCATTAAATGAAATACTTGAAAGAAATATTGTATAAATTAAATGTAAGAAAAATAATCTACACTTGCACTTAATAGGGGACCCTCCTGAGGCACACAAAAGATGGTAAACTAAAAGAATTGGCTGATCAAACAAATATTCCTTCCATGAAAGTGCAACCATAATCTGGAATTGTATTTATAGAACAATGCATATACAGTCAAAAGTGTTTCACTTGAATTAAAAAATAATAACAACCCATGAGAATATGGTTCACTTCTCAGTGAATCATTTTATAATATTTTAAAATAACAACCCTAAACTAGAACTTCTAATCGCCATCTCAGTCTTTGATTTCAATGAGAACTCTAATTCACATGATTTGTTATTAAGGAAGTGAATCATGTGAGAAACACATCATCATCCTTCACGATCACACTTTCTTGATATGAAATCACAGTTGCTTGATACTCTGTTTTGAAGCTGAGAATATTCCATGTCACAATTTGACCAAGGGTTTGACTTTGATGTTGCGTCAACATGTGAACTTCCATTTGTGCTCAATTCGTGGAGAATGATGTAGGCACCATTTAGAATCTTCTCATATGGTTTGGTTGATCTGTCTTCCATGGGATCTATTGAAACTTTGGATTCAACTATAGAATATTAGTGAGGCTATGAAATGTGTCAAATTTTGTAACTCATGCAAATTAAGCCAAATTTACAAAGAAAAACATATAGAATTGAGAGAATACTAGACCTTTAACTTATTGCTTATTTATGTAGAGTCTGATGACTTTTTATTTCAAAATATTAGTGTGGTGATGTGAGGGTAAGTGGAAAATGAGTGAAAAGTAAGGTAACAAACTGTTGAAAATATGCAATTCCTGTGTCCAAACAATAGGGTGTCAACTTGTGCTATTATGAGAAATTTCATGGATCTCCCTATACAACCAATTACATTTTCCATATAAGGATATCATCCTAATATATAACCATAAAATAATTTTTGAATAATTGTAATATATAATCCATCATCCGCATGAACCTTTTTAAAGCATTAGTCAAGCCAAAATCCATGATCAGCCTCTCAAAATAGCTTCTCTAGACTTGAAGTTTGTCTTCCATGCATTAGTTAACTCAATTAGTATTTGGTGGTATCCTAACTTTAGATCAATCTAACTATAAAACTAGGCACCCTTAAGTTGATAAAGAATATTTCCAATCCAAGGGATTGGATATTAGTTCTTGATTGTGTTTTTATTCAGAGATATATATTCAATACAAATGTTTGATGTCCCATCCTTCTTTTCACCAACAAATTTGGGCTCCTGCCAAGTGAGGATCTTGATCAAATTTGGCCCTTTTGGATGAAGTCTTAATCCTAACATTTGATTTCTTCATTCTCCATAAAAGAGTATTTTTGTATTGGGACATTATGTAAAGGTGCACTAGGTATCAAATCAATTGAATTCTTTAACTAGCAATGTAGAGACAAACCTATAGGAAAAGTGAATATATATCTATATTCATTCACTACCCTATCCAACTACATTTTTTGTTGTGTAAAGATGCCTTGTGCAAAAGTTGTGTTGATTTCATTGGTATTATATTCACCTTCCAACCAAATCAATAAGGGGAAAAATATCTTCATCTAAGAGATACCTTCCTACACTACTTCATTAAGATAAAAGGATGCATAACATTCAAGACTACCAATAGTGCCTTATATATCTATCTTACCAAAGTAATAATGATATTATGCTTCTAGACTCATAAACAACATCTCTCTAGAGAAAAGGTTGTCCCAAAATAAAATCACAAACTTCATGTGGGACAACATCACATAATACCTCATCTTTGAAGGGTTAGATGTTGTAAGGTCTCATTATTCATCAATTCCATTTTTTAGTAATGGCCATAACCTTGTCAATGTCTTTGAGCTCTTCTATATCTCTTCCATCCTATGGTCATACATATGGACCCTTTCCTTCAAGAGTTTGACTTAGAGTTTGTAATATCTAACAGTAAGAAAGCCTTATCCCTTGTTGATTTCATTACTAACCTCCCAATTGGTGCATAAAACCCACCTTTGAATGACGACCTTCTAGATGAAAATTTGTTCCTTATATCCACTAATGATCCTTGGTATGGTGACATTCTAGTTTATTTACGAAATCAAAAGTATGGTCTATGTTTATCTTGTGATGAATGATGATGTATTCATCATTGGGCTTCTTAGTATCTCCTCTTTGGTTATTATCTTTATCGACAAGGGGTTGACACTTTATTATCTCATTTCTTACTGATAATGTAGAGTAATTTTTAGATGGCCACCATAGTTGTAACACTCCCAAGCCCCTAATGTTGTATTAGGGTTTTGTGGTGTAATTAGATCCAACCTTCAAGTTTTATTTTGAAGATGTGGTTATCAAAAATTCCTCTTTTCTCCTTCAACTCAAATCACATTTATGATACTACCATCATCTTGAACATGTCCAAATCTTTTTAACGATATACATTTCTTCTCATTATGAGTTACAAGCACAAAGTTATGCCCCTTTGAGGATTCATCCCCTTGAGCCCACATAAGAACTATACAAGAAACTTGGATGAAGAGTCGCCTCCTTGGCCATATGTCTCCCCCACACTCATCCATGTCCTTGGACTACTTTTCATATTGGACCTCACCATATCAAACTTTCCCATGAAATCTACCTTATCCAGATCTCTGGGCATTCCAGTATTCGATGTGCCTATGTGGTTATATCCATTGATGTTCCAGTATAGTTGATACTCAAGTGGCCCAATTGTTGATACAATCAATATTCCAACATGTCAGTATGGGTATAACCTCTTATATGGAATACCAAGATATTGGTAATTCCATTATGACTAAAAAAAATTTCAAATCACCAATAGGCCAACAAGCCAAAGGATAGCTCAGCATGACACCTCATATCTTTGACATAAAATCACCACCTAACCCATGGTATATGTTAATATGTCCCTACCATGTGGAACTACCAATGTGTGCCATGTGTCATTCATAACTGCACAACTATCAAACTAAAAACATTGAATCAGGGTGACACATGTCATCTACGTGTCATTGCCAAACCATCATTTGTAATGTCGTCCCTAGGAAGTCCTAATTTCTAATACTTTGGTTCCATCACTTACCATTTCCTATTAGCATATGTTTTTCTTTTAAGTAAGGGTCCATTGAACTAAACACACCATACCAAAAATTTCTTCCAAAAGATATTTCATTCATTCCCCTTGGGTTCTGGTATTCTGATAAGCCCCGTATTTGGCTGGTTCTGGGTCACAACACTTATGTCGACCTTGCGACAAGGGCTAATGCTAATGCCTTCGAATCCCCAAATTTCTATATAATGTTGTGATAAGGGACTTCATGCCCAAATTTATTTTTTCCCAAAATAAAGGGTCAATCCCTAGATTCTCACTTGAGTAGGGTTTACCTACAAAGAAAACCATTTTCTTTCCTTGGAAGCTAAAGAGATATTTTTTAAGAAACCTTTATCTGCATAGAATATTCTTGATGACATGTAGGTCTCCACTAGGGCTACAACATCGATGAGCAACTTCCACCCTACTACCAATTTACTAGGCCCTCCTACCAAGAAGCCAAAGGGGCCACTATACCCAATTTACTCCTTTTGAGATATCCAAGAATCTTATTCCCTCCAGGGAAGACCTTCCCACTAGTCTATAGTCTACCTGTTAAAATTGGCAACTAGGGAAAAACTTCATGTGGGTCATCTTATTCATGGCTGACAATATTTTTATTAGATTCCTCTCGTCGAGAGGTGTAGGATTGATATAAAGATCATCCGATTCCGATAAGTATTCATGGAGATATGAATTTATTTTGATTATGGAATTATTATCAAGCCGACCTACAACTCATGTAGGCTCAGAAGCCCAACAGTCGCATCTATTCACCCACCAACGTTGTGTATAAATATAAGAGGACTTTTCCTCAGTTGGACTCACTCATCTCATCACATCTCTCTCTCTCTACTGCGCAGAAATGAGTCTCTTCTCTACTGCGCTGAAATGGGTCTCTCTCTCACACATGTGAAGCCGGAAGCTGTTGAATTTGAAGCTGCAACTACAGAAGTAAAGATTGACTTGCGTGGCCTAGAAGATCTCCTCTTTGGAACTGCGGTGTAGGTTCATCTGAACCTCCTTTGAAAGCCGCAACTTTTGGTGGTGGAATGAAGTCAATCCGATGAACGGTTTACAAGATATCGACTGCCCTAGTTTGAAGCCGGAAACTGCTAAAACTGAAGCTGCAACTGCAGAAGTAAAGATTGACCTGCGTGGCCTAGAATATCTCCTCATCTAAACTATGCTGTAGGTTCATCTGAACCTCCTCTGGAAGCCGAAACTTTTGGTGGTGGAATGAAATCAATCCGACGGTCGGTTTGTGAGATATCGTCTGCCCTAGTTTGATAATGAAGTCGCTAATGTTGATGCTGCTGATCTAGGGTTTGCTACTGCTGATATGAATAAGATTTATTGTACTATTTCTCTCTGCTGAATTACTGAAGATAAAAGAAGATTTGATCAGAGGGTTTCCCCACACATTGTGGGGTTTGTCCCTGGCTAGCCGCCACATCTTGTGTCTCTTTTCTTGGCTTGTTTTTTGTTGATCGTTTAATGTTCTATTTGCAGTTTACTTTATGTACATGTGATTACTAATCGGTGGAATATAATAAGAAAAAGAAGTAAACTGCTATAAGCATAGAACATACCATAACTTAACATGGTATCAGAGCTGAGGTGAAGACAAAGCCCGAGCAAGAGCAAGGGCAATCACCGAAGAGAAGATTGGCAAGGCTATCCTAAAAGAACTATGGGGTCCTCAACACTCTTCCCTGCCAAAGACAAGATCCATGAGAAAGATGACTATCACGCATGGAAGATGTCTATCGATCTAACCCTAGAAGACCCAGGAGTGCTAGACTATGTAAGAGGCAATATTGTTGAGCCTCCATCATATGCATTCGCTGCTGCCTGGAACAAATGGAAAAATGGAGAAGTCAAAACAATAGAAGATCATCTGGGACTCTATCGTCAAGCACTTGGTGGCCTACATCTCTGAATTGGACACCTCCAAGGAAATCTACGATATACTGGTGAGTTTATTTAAAGTTAATGATGCAAATCAAGTTTTGTTTCTTAGAAATAAGCTGAGGGAAATCAAGAAGGGTAAAGATGAAAGTATGCAAGCATACTTCTTAAGAATCACCGAGATCAAGAACGATCTCCTATCTATTGGGGAAACTATTACTGACAGAGAAATGGCACTCACAACTCTTGGAGGATTACCATCTGAATGGTATGTGTTCAGGACTACTCTTCTGAACTATAATGTAATTCATGGTTTCGAGGAATTAATGGCTATATGCATTCAAGAAGAAACAAGGGAAGAAGTGCAAGAAATGCTCATGCCTAAAGGTCCTCCTACTGCCTTTTCTTCTCATGCAAAGAAAAGAAATAATTCCGGGACTAAATCAAAAGGAAAGGCTGGACCTAAGGCTAGAAGAAAATGACGATGTTACATTTGCGATAAAGCAAGTCACTATGCAAGGGAGTGCCCTGATAGAAAGGACTCACACCGGGACGATGATCAAAATCCCTTTGATGGCAATCAAAGGAATGAAAAATTCAACAGCAAAGTAAAGAGGAGAGCTGGGAATCAAGGAAGAGGACAAGCATTCAAGAAGGCTAGAAATTCCAGGATGTATTAAATGCACCTGACCTCAAAAAGGAACCTAGTGTCCATCTTGGCAATGGAAGACAAAGGCTACAAGGTAACCTTCAACAATGGCAAGGTATGTATATGTTAAAGACGCTTTTACTCTTGGGTTTAGTGTTGATTCATTATATCAAGTCGATGGAAGTCCGCTAGGTGTCGTGTCTTGTGACACAACTCTTTAGTCCGAACTTTGGCATCGGAGGTTTCCAACCTTCATTACAAAGCTCTACCCAATGTAAGACAGATGGTAACAGGGATGCTCGAATTCCAAGTAGAGAAAGAAGGTGTATGTCCGGGATGTGCCAAAGGAAAGCTCAAAAGGGGACCATTCCCCTCAAGCCAAAGCAAGACCTCCGATATATTACAATTGGTTTACTCAGGCATACCTGAGGTTGGCATTAAGAGGGAGACTACTACACCACATACTCCTGAGCAGAATGGTGTGGTGGGAAGGAAGAACCACATGATGATGGAAGCTGTCCGGGCCATGCTACATGATCAAAGACTTCCAAAGTTTCTATGGGCTGAAACTACAATCACCGCCATATATGTACAAAATCGATGCCCTCATCAAGCATTGGGTTCCTAAACTCCTGAAGAAATGTTCACCACTGGTCAAAGGGAAGTCGTGATTAGTCATGATGTCACCTTTGACAAAGATATGGCTCTCAGCAAGGTGGACAATCTGTTGACTTTGAGTAGCTCTCAAGAAGCCGACACCAGGGAACCGAAAGAAAAGGATGATGATTCAATGCCTGATGTAGAAGAACCCATGGATCCGATTGATCCTCATCCACATGAGCCTTCCTCTTCTAGGAAGAGGCCTTCATGGCTTAGGGGGATACTTGATGATGCTGAAGGACATGTTGCACCCTGAGGAACCTTCCATCAAAGTAAGAAACTTAACAGGTATTAGGGATACCTGACCATCATGAGCACGATCATACAAAATGAACCTTCATCATTCTCAGATGTCATCAAGCATTAACTATGGAAGGATGCTATGGCCATAGAATATGAGTCTATTATGGAGAATGATGTATGGGAAGTAGTTCCCAGACCTTGGACAAGACAATTGTTACTTCAAAATGGCTTTACAAGATAAAGCATGCAGCAAATGGAAGTATGGAAAAGTATAAGGTTCATTTTGTTGCTCGTGGTTTATCACAGAAGGGAGGTATAGACTATGATATTTGCACTTGTTGCCAGATATACGACCATCCGCTTGATCATAGCCCTTGCGGCTTCACAAGGATGGAACCTACATCAGATGGATGTTAAGACCGTGTTCTTGCATGGTTCTATCAAAGAAGAGGTCTATGTGGAGCAACCTGAAGGATTTGAGATTTATGATTGAAAATCTCATGTATGCAGGTTAAAGAAGGCTCTCTATGGGCTGAAGCAAGCACCCCGAGCATGGTATGAGAGGATTGATAGCTACTTGATGAAGCTGGGATTCACTAGGAGTGAGGCTGATCATAACCTTTACTTTAAGGTTGAAGATGACAAGCCTCTCATACTGGTGTTGTATGTGGATGACCTCTTTCTAACAGGTGCAAACCCTCTCATTCACAAATGTAAGAGGGAGATGGCTTCTAAATTTGAAATGAAGGACCAAGGACTTGAAGTGTGACAGAAGCCAAGGGAAATTTTCCTATCTCAAGGAAAATATGTGGTAAATATATTGGAAAGATTCGGTATGATGGACTGCAAGCCTGTGACTACCTCGAGGATCTTAACTTTTAGAAGTTATATGGTAGTGATGTCGGACCAGACTTGGGAAATGCCTCTGAGTTTCAAAAACTCATTCACATTGATGTTCTTGGTGAACCTCCGTCCGAACATATGTTTTGCAGTTAGCATTGTGAGCTCATATTTGGTTGAGCCTCACTGGATTGATGCCAGGAATCTTCTGAGATGTCTTCAGGACACGATCTCTCATGGATTAAGATACACTGCCGGAGATGTGATACTACTTGGATATACTGATGTTGATTGGGCAGGCAGTGTGGTGGACCGTAAGAGCACTTCCGGGTACTGTTTCACCTTGGGATCTGCTTCGATATCCTGGATGAGCAGGAAGCAAAAGTCAGTGGCTTTGAGCACTGCCGAAGCAGGATATATTGTTGCTAGCATAACCTCGTGTGAGGCAGTCTGGTTACGAAAGCTCTTCAGTGAGCTGTTTGGATTTACATTGGATACCACTGTGATTCTCTGTAACAACCAGAGGTGGGATTCGATTATTGAGGAATCCCGTATTCGTCAATTGCTCCAGCAGATAGACATCATCTGGGATATGGTAAGTCGATGAGCAAGGAAGCTCCATCACATTAAGATGATGTACAGGTTGATACACCTTGTCAAAGCCCGAGGAAAGATCTAATCTGTGATTTTCCCAAACGACTTGGAGTCGGAAAGAAACCCTTGTACAAGGGTCCTGCATGTTGCATACATTGAGCTCTGGGAGCTCTGAGGGCTTGCAGTTCCTACTGGAGCAACATATGACCACAGGGTGACTCACCCTCCCCTGGTGGTGCACACTGGAACAAGATGATTCGCTCTCTTGTGGGACAAGATGATTCGCTCTCTTGTGGAACAGGATGATTCGCTCTCCTGTGTAGCAAGATGATTAGTTCTCCTGTGAGGCCTGGATTGATGTGTTCTCCATGGCAGCCTGGATTGATGTGTTCTCCACGGCGATTGTAGCAGGATTGATGTGTTCTCCTGTGAGGACAGGATTGATTAGTTCTCCTATCGAGGTATCCTACCCATGCAGTCTGGGACTCATGGGAAGTACCTCTCATCTGATCAATGAGCAGGGAAATGAAGTCAGGGACCATAGTAGTACCGATGGACGCATCGTTGTATCTACCATACTCCCTACGCTAGGATGACCTCCATTGATCTGGGATCAATGATACTGGTCTGGGACCAGTGGTAGGAGTTGTACCATACTATGACGCTGACTTCGGGTCGGTTGAGACTGGTCTGGGACCAGTGGTACATACTTCGAGACTGACTTCGTGTTAGTGCAGTACTGGTCTGGGACCAGTGAGAGTGGTACATACTATGACGCTGACTTCGAGTCGGTTGAGACTGGTCTGGGACCAGTGGTACACTCTCTGAGACTGCGATACTGGTCTGGGACCAGTGGTAGGAGTGGTACTTACTATGAAGCTGACTTCGGGTCGGCTAAGACTGGTCTGGGACCAGTGGTACGCACTCTGAGACTGACTTTGAATCAGTGGAGGATGATACTGGTCTAGGACCAGTGGAGTTGTACTCACTATGACGCTGACTTTGGGTTGGTTGAGACTAGTCTGGGACTAGTGGTACATACTCTGAGACTGACTTTTGAGTTAGTACTATACATCCTCGATCATTTCTTCTTCTTCATAATTCGGACAAAAGCAAAGCAGAACAGAATAATGCAAGAGCAGAGCAAAACAGTACAGATCAGTGCAGGGCAGAACAAGACAAAGCAGAACAGGCAGAATAGAGCAGAGCAGGGCAAGGGTCAGGTTGTACAGGGCAGTGCATTTTATGGATGAATAGTAACGACCGATAGACAGATTGCAGATGAAGTTCTCCATGGTTGAGAGGGAGTGTTAAAATTGGAAACCAGGGCAAAACTTCATGTGGATCATCTTATTCATGGCTGATAATATTTTTATTAGATTCCTCTCATCGAGAGGTGTAGGATTGATATAAAGATCATCCGATTCCGATAAGTATTCATGGAGATATGAATTTATTTTGATTATGGAATTATTATCAAGCCGACCTACAACTCATGTAGGCTCAGAAGCCCAACAGTCGCATCTATTCACCCACCAACGTTGTGTATAAATATAAGAGGACTTTTCCTCATTTGGACTCACTCATCTCATCACATCTCTCTCTCTACTGCGCAGAAATGAGTCTCTTCTCTACTGCGCTGAAATGGGTCTCTCTCTCACACATGTGAAGCCGGAAGCTGTTGAATTTGAAGCTGCAACTGCAGAAGTAAAGATTGACTTGCGTGGCCTAGAAGATCTCCTCTTTGGAACTGTGTTGTAGGTTCATCTGAACCTCCTTTGAAAGCCGCAACTTTTGGTGGTGGAATGAAGTCAATCCGATGAACGATTTGCAAGATATCGACTGCCCTAGTTTGAAGCCGGAAACTGCTGAAACTGAAGCTGCAACTGCAGAAGTAAAGATTGAACTACGTGGCCTAGAATATCTCCTCATCTGAACTGCATTGTAGGTTCATCTGAACCTCCTTTGGAAGCCGAAACTTTTGGTGGTGGAATGAAGTCAATCCGATGGTCGGTTTGTGAGATATCATCTGCCCTAGTTTGATAATGAAGCCGCTAATGCTGATGCTGCTGATCTAGGGTTTGCTACTGCAGATATGAATCAGATTTATTGTACTATTTCTCTATGCTGAATTATTGAAGATAAAAGAAGATTTGATCAAAGGGTTTCCCCACACATTGTGGGGTTTGTCCCTGGCTAGCCGCCACATCTTGCGTCTCTTGTCTTGGCTTGCTTTCTGTTGATCGTTTAATGTTCTATCTGCACTTTACTTTATGTACATGTGATTGCTAATCAGTGGAATATAATAAGAAAAAGAAGTAAACTGCTATAAGCATAGAACATACCATAACTTAACACTACCCCAGTGTATATTATGACTATTTTAAACCTTCCGCTAGCCTAGAGCTTCTCTAGTCTATCTTATAATAGATCATGGAAACTAACCATGACTGGGACTACAATTCCTTTCGTACCATGCTTAATGCGCCATTTACTTCCAATTAATAGCATGTGAGACATGATATAGAAGTATATTAAAGATTTAATATGGGGCATATAAGTATTTTAAAACCATGCCAATATGATATACTAATTCACATCACACATAGACATTATATAGACCACATTGTCTATTAAATAGACAAGAACATAAACAAAATACATTTTAGCAATTATCATATCTTCCTTATCAACATAGTTTACATTACCAATATGAATTCCACAAGGGTACTTATTTGATCAAGATCCTATGTTTTCTATAACCGACGAATAGTGAGTCACATTCCACCCCATCGTAGGCTCAAATGTACTTCTTTCTTTCTTGTGGTTAACCACCCTCGAGAGAGACCAAGAATCCATGAGAGGAATTATTCTCAATATTATAGGGTGAAGTCATGAAGGCCATTCTCTTTTAACAAGTTGACTCATCAATTCCTTTAAGATAACATGAAGCCTAGAGTTTTTATCCATTTGTTATGGCTGATTTCTTAGCTACTCTACATAGTAAGCACCCTAGCGAAAAATTTCCCAGGATACTAGTGTTCTAAGGATGAAGGACACTCTCCTTTATCCTCTCAGAGGTCAACATGGAGTCTTTTAGCCTATAGAGTTGGGCAATCTCACTCCCAATGGAACCTACATAGCACAAGGAGATCCCTTCACTCATTCAAGAGTTCCTCAGTGCCTCTCTTGGGTTCTTAGGTGGATGGCTTCCAACATTTTACTTAGTAGATAGCCATTTCAAGCCTGTACAACACCAAATGATCCATTTGTCTAGTTAAGATCTCCTCGATGGTTCCTTTTAGAATTTCTGTGCATACATAAACAAATTCCAAACAATTATTTGGTTGTTTAGCTTAGGCCAAGACTCACCCCTTTCATTGCTCATAAAAATCAAGTGAAATCGACTCATTTCCTAGGCTCTCTTCTTGTTCTCATGAGAGATTCCTCTTACCTCTCTTCTTCTTTACACCTTCTCTTGTGCTACACTTCACTCTGTTATCTCTTCCTCTTTTCACTTCTTGTCTTTCACAATCAACTTCCATAGGTTTCTTCCCTTGATGGGATTACATGTCAAGTATGCCCATGTTGATCATATCAAATACTTTTGGTGAAGTCTTCAAAAGGTATGCCACCCATACTCTTGATTAGTTCCAATATTACTACCCACTCCACTCATAACTATTGGCAATTATTGTTGCACCTTCCCATTAGATATTTTCTTAGAAAATGTTAACAATGTTGGTCCTTATGAACATTTGGCTCGACCAATAATCCATTGGCAACTACTAACCTCCAATTTCCCTTTGTTTGCTTCCCTCTCCTCATGGCCTCACATGGTTTGTATCATATCAAGGCTTCACTGCTTCATCAGCTACTATTTAAATTGTAATTACAATTATTTTGGGTCTTTTGCCCATTTAAATTTACATGCATATAGGTATCAATAATACAGTTTACAATTACAATGTCAATTGGATTAAGTGATGGGGATGTTACAATCCCCTCCCCCTTAAAGACATATTTTTCTTAGTGTTAACCCCCTTTCAAGTTTCATCTTCAGCAACATTTCATTGCTTATAATTCTTATAGTTCATTGAAACAATCTATGGAGTACCACCTTTCAATTGCACCAACATCCTTGCTCCTTCATATCAACATCATTCTTTATGTTCTTTATCCTTTCCACTACTTCAGAAATGATATTTTCTTCATATTTTGGTCACATCCAGCCCTTCGACATTACTACAACCCTTATCAAAAAATAGGTGTATCAATTTTTTTTTAAGCATGCTAGCATTTTCTTGAAATTTCACAAATCTGGATAATTTTTTTTATTTAACTATATATATATATATATATATATATATATATATATATATATATATATATATATATATATATATATATATATATATATATATATATATCTATGTATGTATGTATATGTATATCTATATATATGTATATATATATGTATATGTATCTATATATATGTAATACATATATATATGTATATATATATATATACATATATATATCCTTTGCTTCATCATGCTTCCACAGGTAACAAGTTTAGCTCATTGATTGCAATCAAACATACCCATTCACACTCATGATATAATGACTTTGTCGCAAGTATCCCCTTCTTGGTAGTTTCTCACCATTTCAGTGTCTAGGAAATCCGATTCCTCGGGTGATCTACCTAACCGAGATCCTCTTCTATTGGTGTCCAATATCACTTTTTTGGCCTTGTTCTTGGGATCTCTTCTTGTCCATAATGATATATCATGTAGATTTCTAATATTTTTATCCAATCGTATTTGTGCAGACAAGTCTCTACCTTAATCACATCCTTATTGGAAACTCATAACTCATTTGAATTCATATAATTAAAGGTACAACTTAACCCCAAAGGAATGGTTACCCATTCCTTCAAATTGCCTATTTTTGTAGCATGGTTTATTTCCACACTTTCATGGTTTCCATTACTATGCATGTTTAGCCAATGATTTTCTCAAGGGTGCCCATCTAGTTATTTATCTATCCTTGCGTCCCCTTGTAATTGTCCTTAGGATTTATTCAATGGTTGAAGGTATTTTCTTGCCTCAAGTCCCATTTCTAATAAGGGATCTTTTAATATAAAATTCCTAAGAACAATTTGCATCCTTTCTTGATGCACAATGTCATTCATACATTAATTTTTAGTTGAATTAATTCCACACATGTGCTTGAACACATATAATCAAAAACCAAATTAAATATATTGACATGTACAATCATTTGACAATAGTTTAGCATATATCAACAATAAATCTACATGATTAATTTGAAGGTACTTCACCATTCAACCTCTTTCAGAAGGAGGGCATATCAACCCAACTTCTTCATATAATATCATAGTGGTCCCTCCCCATTGCACTTATGTGTATACAAGTTGTTTCAATATTAGGCATGCCATGATCATTATCCCTTTTGATATCACTTATGCAAGCATTCGTAGACCTTTGTAATTTTCAACATTCCAATACTTTTCATTCTCAATAAAATATCAAGTTATCCCTTTTTAATTTTCTTTGCATGAGCAATCACTCTCAACTAGACTGGTCATCTCTACTTGGATTTAGCCCATCATTCGACACAACACAACTACTTAGAAATACCACATTATTATCTTAACATGCCAATCATGTGCAATTAAATTTACAGATAAAAAATTAAATATGTTTTATCAATGTTAGAGTACTCAAATAATATTTTTATCTTTTGTATCTCTATCTCCTCAACCACAAATTTCTAATACCCCATTCACATATAATAACACCAGCATGAAAATTTTCATGGTTGCAATGTCTAGCATCCCCTAATATTATCTATATTTCGCAAGTTAGTACCAATTATAATCATTTTAGTTTCTTACGAAACCATTTTCAAATCCATAATTCATAAAAATGAATTTACATTATGTGTTCAACCATGCATTTAAACAGAGCCTAAATCATGCACATTCACATGTTTGTGCACCAGTTTCACCTTTCTCAGTATACATATACATTTGTGAAATATAAAAGAAAAATGTTCTTTATGAGAACCTATATTCATTCAAGGACTTGTCTCATAGATACAACATGTTGTCCCCTTTCATATAACAAAAATTGGAAGGTAATCATTCATTCCAAGTATCATGGAATGATTAGGTGACCATTAATGTCACCAAGAGCATGGCCAAGGCCAACTCTTGATTTAATTTTCATACACACATTCATATCATTGACGTTAATAAATTTTTACTCAGGAAATTCTTACCTAATTTCCTCTCGACATTTTGAGCATCCCATAGTACACTTGTTTGGATATTAGTAGTTAATGGATACTACATGATCAACTGGTATTTCAAGGACAATTCTTACACTCCTTCAACAATCTCTTTTATCAATACTTTATTATCCCTGGACTTGTCCCCACAAGACTCTATGCAACATCCTCATTATATTTTCTAACCATATAGTCAACATGTTCCTCATTACATGTTTATTAATCCATGGTTAGTCATTACAACTTTCTTATGACATCAAATCACTCTAAGTCCTTACTCATGCTATATGTGCGCTTAATCATTATTTTCAAGAAGCATGGAATATCTGTGTGCATTTAATATTTCACTATCCCCATGCCTATCAATGCATATGCAATCTAGCTATCAAATCCCTTACCATTTTAGCATGCATATGCTTTTATTTATTAACATATTATAGTCCTTTCTATTTTTTATAAAGCATTAAAATAACAAGAAATGAGTTGAGAGATTGCCCCTCGTAATCATGGTTGTATCACTTGGCCATGTGCTTATGTAGTTATCATTTTATTGGTTTGTTCAAGGGAATTTGAGTCAACATCCTGACTATGTCCTCTTTGACAACCTTGGCAAAATAAATTCCAAGGAATATACTCCTATGTTGCATGTTTAATAGTCCTTCCTTAGCCTCTTAATGAATATTTGTTTCAATCCATTTTGTACATATCACAGGCTTGGGTCTATATAGCCATTTTTCTGTGCCCAATGTTTTTGGTTCCATGTTGTACAACCTTATTGTCGTTCTCCTAGTTTTGGAGCATTTTCTCTATTACTCTGGCAACTTTTCTTTTGTATATTGTCTTCTTTGCCCATCCAAATCCAGTGTTGAACCTTTGCTTTGATCACTATGTAGTAGAGTAGTACATTTTCAAGTCACTCTGGTACTACTTTGTCGTAGAGACCACATTGTAATAGAGTTATACTTTCATCCTTGTGGTACATCTCTTGTAACTTTTGCGGCCCCTAGCCGGGAAATTCTACGTACCCATAACCTTAATTTCTCCAATTAATTCACTGATATTGTTGCAGAAGCACATTGTTTATGGTTTCATATATTAAACCTTGGTTGTCTGCAAGTGTCCTTGCAATTCTATGCAAAACCCCATTGTCATTCTTCCACTTAATATTATCCCTGGCTTTAAATTCATTTAAACATGTGTAGTTAACAATCAAATAGTGTATTGCTTCATTAATTTACATTTATGCAGATTTAGGGTTTATATAGACCATGATTCAAATATATACATAACAATTATATTTAGCACCTAAAAACCCTAATTAGAAAGAACCCATAAACACATTACCAATTCACACTCAACAACTATGGTTTATAGTAAAACAACATATAATTGTAAAACATGGCCCGTAAATACATTGCATAGCAGAATACAAAATAATTACAAACATTTAAACCCAAAACACAGAAACTAGGTTTTCAACATAATTCCCTAATCATCACAACATAAAACATGATCACTTATCTGAAATGAAATAAGAAACTAGCTACAGGCTCTCCATGTTACAACTAGACATAGATCTCACCGTTCATTAAAATAAACCATGGGTCACCCTTGAGCTGGGGTTGCAACTCCACAGGCAATAGTGAGAACCAGAAATATCAATATGTCCATGGCCAAGGCACCAACCCAACATTCATGACTGCAACCGCACCACGCTATTTCCCCGAACCTGTGCCCAAGTGGCACACCCTTCTCCAAGACTTTCCAGGGCCTATGCAGTACCCATCTTCCAAGGTTCCTTGCAGCCATAAAGGAACTTACTCCAACCACTTTGTGCTACTTCCCTGAACCTGCACCCATGTGGCACACCATTCTCTGGGGCCTACTAGTCCCTCTATGATTCCCACCTTCTAGGGTGCCTTATGGCCAACCAAGAACTTCGTAGAATAGGGCTTCTAGGAGCTCGTGATGCTTCCAGGCACCCTTCCAGACGATAAACTGAAACAAATCCCAGCGAGTCTAGAACCCAAGCTCAGGGCTCACTAGTTGGTTGCATAAAACTAAATTTACTAGAACCAGGTCTATAAAATGATAACAATCATGATGATAATAATAATGCATCCATTTCATTACCAAGAATATATATATACTTTTCATCACTGCATGGCCTCTCTCTTCCATGTGGTGCATACTGAAGCCATATGGGCCCCAAGTGTCCCTAATATCAACACCTATCATCGAACACTTCATTTCATGTTACCATGGAGTTGCACCACCCCCCACCATAAATGTTTAATTAAATCTTAATTACAACTTTAGGCTCTCCTACCTCACATCCTTTAATGGCATATATATCCAGGCACGTTGGCCCCAAAACATATTTAAAATATTTACATGGGCACACAGGCCACATAATATAACTTGGATCACCATACTATAGTTGCATACTTTTGTCTCACCAACCTCACATCAATGTACATATAATTACAACATCATAAACAAGAATGGGTATTACATTCTTCCCCCTCTTATTTTATGCATTGTCCTTAGTGCAACATATACTCATAATATAAATATGTTGTTGCAAAGTAACTTGAGCTCGCGATCTCTAGTTGCAACTCCATGTCCTCATGCATGGCATCATCCTGGGGCATCCTCCATGTTTCCCGTGCCATTTTCACAACAACAGGATCTAGAGGTCATTGCCCTACGTTGACTAACGTGTAAGCTTTGCACCATCAGTTTCACACCTAGAGGACATCAAACATACAATATTAATAACTGCAACAGTTACTGATCACATATACAAAATACATAAGGATATATATAGTTTATTTATTTATTTATTTTCAGCAAGAGCAACTAGCAAACAAGTGCATACAATCATAAATAAAAACAAATAATGAAGAATGAAATTTCATGTAGTGCAAAAAATCCGTAGTTGACTTCCAAGTGCCTCATTCGTAGGCACAGTCCCTGCATATGATTCCTACATACAAATTATATCCTTAGCTGTTATTTTTCATTTCTGGTTGCATTCATTCTTGTTATCCTGGTTGAATTTATATAACAATCCACTATGTCAAAGTTGTATTAAATATGTTACAAGTTGCTATAGTGTGGCATAACACTTGTTATTCCTATTGCTCATACTTTTTATGACCTATCATAACTTACATTAATCCCACCATAACACCTAGTATGGCCTTGTAATAAGCGTGTTGTGTACCTATCAAGGCTTGTCAGAAGACCCATAAAAAACTGTATACAAGACCTATTAAAATCAGTCAGTATCCTATCATAGGCCTGTTGTAGACCCACTACAACTTGTTATCACTCTTTGGTAAACCAGTCACAAAACCTATTAGAAAACGTGTCACTGCTTGTGATCAATCCACCTATTATAAGCTATAATGATCTTGTCACCTACCTATGACAAGTCTATTACAACCTGTAAGGAACCTCTCACCTACCTGTGACCAATCTACTTGTAGTAACCTATTATAATGTTGTGACCTACCTATGGAAACCTATTATAACGTGTATTATACTTGTTAGCTACATGTAACTACCTGTTATTCCTTGTAGGAAATATGTTATACCACTTGTATCCTAGTTATACCACTTGTATTCTTACAACACAACCTGTATATAATATTTGCATAAATTTCCTATATTCAATCCATTATAGCCTCGTTAATTGTCGCTCCTATATATAATTCTTGTTACTAAACTTGTCATATCCTATCACAATCATGTGTCACCCTATGCATGAACCTATTTTTCAGCCAAGCACGTTGATTTTCTAATGTCTGCCCTGTGTTATTACATAGCTACATTAATTTCCATATTCCTGACCTTTTTTCTTTGGAGCACCAAACAACATTCTCAATGGTATATTTACCAAAATTAGATCCTTAATTTAGAAAAGTTGAATATAATTTATCTAAGCATGCCCATAAAACCAATAATTTACGTATATAATTTTATTCTTAAGGATTTCAATTTATAATTCATATATTCATAACACAAAAGAATAATATATGCAAACTCAATTGGTACTTATCTGTAAGAGTAGATATGATGTTGACTTCATTGGGCATATACTTGCCCATCACTAGGTACATACTTAGTTCCATTCACCAGCCAAGGTACCAAATCGTGGCAACCTCCAATCTATAGACTCACACGCCCCATCAACCTGCACCCAAGTGGTGCACCCCTTAACTTCTCTCAATGGTCCCTTGGGTTTCATTCGACCATCTCTAGGGTGACTTATTGGTGGATAGGGATGTTTTAGAGTGCATCGTTGCAGGAGTTCTTGTTGCTTTTCTCGGGTCTCCAGGTATCCCTCAAGACCTTGAGCAATCCACTTTACTCTCCTGCACATGGGAGATTCAATTAAATCATCTCTTTCTTGTCATACTCGCCCTTCCAAGCATATGCATCCCCTTCATTTATTAGTAGTCCCTCAAGTGATCCATCTTGCCTAGGATTTCATGTTAAAGAAGAGGGAAAGCCTATAAGTCTCATGCTCCATACAATTGTTTTCTTAAGCAGTTGTATCATCAACAACACAATAACCATGATTAGATTCTCATAGCAGCCATTGCATAGATACTAGAATGTATCACTGTCAATTAGCATGTAGTCACTGAGCACATATTCATACATCACATTCATTTATTCATATACATCACATATAATATTTTATAATTCATTAGTGTGAGAGAAGGTTTAGAAAAATCTCCTTCTCATTTCATTGCATATCATAGAACTCAATCAACATAGTTGTCCTATTCTATTGTCTTTCTCATTATTCATATATGTCTTACAAGTCGCCTATATCCTATATTGTTTATACCATTACTGTAGTACCTGCATCTGGGACATACATATCCACCCTATTGATTATTACAATCCTAATACAATGATTTCATTAGGGAACTTTATATTATCCATTAATTATTCCCAAATAATCAGTGTACTCCATGATTTGAGTGATTATAATCTTGTTAAAGTCATCATGACCCTATTGTACTCCTATAAATTTCTAGGAAAATTTCTTCAAAATCCTACCCATATTAAAATTCTACCTTTAATAATGTGTTCTACTAGTTAATAGCTTTCCATTGACTATTCATTTATCGAACTGTGGTAATTGGGCTAAAAGTTATGCCCTCTAGAAGTTTTAATTGAACTCAAATGCTTATTTTACAAACTCCTATAGATTTCATGTGAGTTTCTCTTCACAAATCTGATCTAATTTCAGTTTTGAAGTTTGCCAGAATTTTCTCCTCATCAATATCTTTATAATGACTATTTAATTATCAAATTCCATTACTTGGGCTAAAAGTTATGCCCTCTGGAAGTTGAGTATGTCAAGTACAATTTCCCTTTATGTTCCTGTAACTTCCTTCATAATTTTATATAAAATTTTGAGTTGAACCCAAAATTTTGCACTGACAGTTATGTTCTACTAAGAATTACATTTCTTTTGACTATTCATGGGGGAAATTTTGACTTTCAGGAGAAAACATTGTTGGGTGTGGAGCCTGATTATCTTCTGTATTCAAAGGTATCGCCGCATTGCACCCTAGTTCAAAATGGGGCAGCAATGCCGCCCGTAAAATATTCGCTGCAGGGGGGTCTGGGGGGGGTCGACTGTGACCTTTGGGGAGCCACCTCCTAGTGGGGGATTTTGGGGGCAGCACCCCTGAAGCTAAGAATAGATGTGAAATTGCCTTGTAAAAGTATAGTAATTTATAGTCAATCTGGGCCGTTCATTAGGCAGAGATATGACGGTAGAAGTTATGTTTAATTTAGGGTTTTTTGCCCTAGAAGGCAACCCCTCACTATATATGAGGGAATTGTATTGTGTCTATGTAGATCTGTATTTTGAGTGAGAAAGAGAGAGGAGATTGACAGCAAAGAGGGTGTTACAGCGCATCTGCCGTAGGTTGTATCTCTTCAGTTTGCTGGATAATATAAAAGGAACGATTGGTTGTTTCTCTGTGGACGTAGCCCAAACTGGGTGAACCACGTATATCTATGTCTGTCTTGTTTTATGCGTTTTCTGTGTTTATATTTCTGCAATATTTTATGTGTTCCATTGCTTCGTAATATATATAATTTATTAACAACTGGTATAAGAGCCGAAGGTCTATTTGGCTGACAAACCCACAGGAGAGAAGGGTTCTTGGTCCGAGTGGGAGCAATGGCAGAAGATGGCAAGTTTAGGGTCAAGAAATTTAACGACCAAAACTTCTTGCTGTGGAAGACGCAGATGGAAGATTATCTGTATCAGAAAGATCCGTACCTACCATTAGGCGGAAAAGCAAAGATGCCGATGGGTATGACAGATGAAGAATGGAACCTTCTCGATAGAAAGGCACTCGGAACAGTACAGTTGTGCCTCGCAGCATCGGTTGCCTTCAACATTTCAAAGGAAACAATGATAGAGGGTTTGATTAAGGCGTTGGCGAAACTATATGAAAAACCCTCGGCCTCAAACAAGGTATTTCTTATGAAACAATTATTTAATATGAAGATGTCAGAAGGTGGATCTGTTGCAGACCATTTAAATGATTTTAATACTATTACAAGTCAGTTAAGTTCTGTAGGGGTAAACTTTGATGATGAAGTTAGAGCTTTGTTATTCTTGTGCTCATTGCCAAAAAGTTGGAATGGTTTAGTAATGGCCATTAGTAACTCTGTTTCTAAATCTAGTACTTTAAAGTTTGATGATGTTGTCGGTGCTATCCTTAGCGAGGAAATGCGACGGGAAATCTCTAGTGAGACATCGAGTAATGCTTTGAGTGCAGAGTCTAGGGGAAGAAAAATGGAAAGAGGAAAGAGCTCAGAATATCACAGTAAATCAAGGAAAGGCAGATCCAAGTCCAGATTGGGGATAGTCTACTGAAAATGCGGAAAGAAAGGACACCTAAAGAAAGACTATAGATCTCGGAAGAGAAAAGAAAGAGATGCACCGCAAGAAAATAATCATGAAGCAAATGTGACAGGTGAGGTGTTACAAGATGCTTTGATTCTTTCTTTCGAAAATATTACTAATTCCTCGATGGTAGATTTAGGGGCCTCATTCCATGCCACACCTAATAAGAAATACTTTCATGACTATGTTCAAGGAGATTTTGGACTAGTCCATTTGGGTGATGATAAACCCTGTAAAATTGTTGGAATGGGTAAGATTCTTGTAAAACAGCAGAATGGAAACCAATGGCTACTAAAGGAGGTAAGGCATGTTCCATATCTGAAGAAAAATCTGATTTCAATAGGGCAATTAGGCGGTGAAGGTTGTGTGACAACTTTCATAGATAAAGCTTGGAAGGTCACCAAAGGAGCCCTAGTAATAGCAAAAGGTGAAAAGGTTGGTACATTGTATTTATGCAACGGTATTTCTAACTCTGTTAATGCTTTAACTTCCAAAGGAGCAAATGCAGCATTATGGCATCATAGGCTTGGACACATGAGTGAGAAGGGGATGAAGATCCTTCACTCAAGGAATTTGTTGCCGGGTTTGAAGAATGTTGATTTGGATTTCTGTGAGAATTACATTTATGGAAAACAGAAGAGAGACAGATTTCTCAAAGTTGGGAAAGAAAAGAAGAGCGAAAAATTAGAGCTTGTGCATACAGATGTATGGGGACCTGCTCAAGTATCATCTCTCGGTGGCTCTCGTTATTATGTTACTTTTATTGATGATGCAACTAGAAAAACTTGGATTTGTTGTATTAAGAATAAATCTGATGTATTTGATACTTTCAAGAAATGGAAAGCTTTGGTTGAGATTGAGACAGGAAAGAAATTGAAGTGTCTCAGATCAGACAATGGAGGTGAATATTGCAGCAACAAGTTTGATAGGTACTGTTCAAAGCATGAAATTCGCAGAGAGAAGAGAGTTCCAAGAACACCACAAGAAAATGGTGTGTCAGAAAGGATGAACAGAACAATCATGGAGCGTGCAAGGTACATGAGATTGCATGCAGGATTGCCTTTACAATTTTGGGCAGACGCTATAGATATTGTTGTTTATCTAATAAATAGAGGGCCTTCAAGTTCCTTGGATGGTGGTGTTCCAGAGGAAGCATGGACAGGTAAAAGGGTAAACTACTCCTTTTTAAAGCTTTTTGGTTGTGAGGCCTTTGTCCATATTAATAAAGAAAATAGAACAAAGCTTGAGGCAAAATCAAAGAAATATACCTTTATTGGATATGGTGTTAATGATTTTGGTTATCGCTTATATGATTATGAAAATCACAAAATCATTAGGAGCAGAGATGTAATATTCAATGAAAAGGTTTTGTATAAGAATCAGTTGTAGGAAAAGAAACAGGAAAAAGAAAACAAGGAATATACAATTCTTGATGAGATCACTGAAAAAGTAAAGGTGCCTGAAAATAATAATAATCAACAACAGCAACCACCACAACAACAACAGGCACCCCAAACACCTGAAAGTGGTGTTAGAAGATCTACCAGGATAAGTAGACCCCCTGAACGACACTCTCCTTCACTATATTATTTATTGTTGACTAATTCTGGTGAACCCGAATGTTATGAAGAAGTAATGCAGGTTGAAAGCAGGAAGAAGTGGGAGCTACCATGGAAGAAGAGATGGACTCCTTAATGCATAACCAGACTTGGGACTTAGTCAGGTTGCCTGCAGGTAAAACTACATTGCAGAATAAATGGTTTTACAGGCTGAAAGAAGAAGATAGAGGAAAACAACGGTACAAAGCTAGACTTGTGGTGAAGGGGTTTGCACGGAAGAAAGGTATTGATTTTGATGAAATATTTTCTCATGTTGTTAAAATGACTTCAATCAGAACTATTCTAAGTCTAATAGCAGCTGAAGATTTGCATCTTGAGCAGTTAGATGTAAAGACAACCTTTCTCCATGGGGATTTGGAGGAAGAGATATATACGCAGCAACCACAAGGATAGGAGGTAAAAAGGAAGGAGAAACTAGTGTGCAGGTTGAAGAAGAGCTTGTATGGCTTTAAACAGGCTCCAAGGCAGTGGTATCTAAAATTTGACAAGTTTATGTCTGAACAGGGTTATACTAGATGTCACTCTGATCATTGTATTTATCTGAAAAAGCAAAATGATGGCAGCTATATTATATTGTTATTGTATGTAGATGACATGCTTGTTGCAGGGTCTAACATGCAGGAAATAAATGTGCTCAAAAGAAAATTGGCAAATTCATTTGCAATGAAGGATTTGGGAGCTGCAAAACAAATCATTGGTATGAGAATAACTAGAGACAGGAAAAATCGCAAACTAACATTGTCTTAGAATGAGTACATACAAAAGGTGTTGAAAATATTTAATATGCACAATGCAAAACCAGTTAGTACACCTTTTGCTAGCCATTTTAAACTTAGTAAGGAAATGTGCCCAAAGACCAAAGAAGACATGGATTATATGTCTAAAGTTCCATATGCATCAACAGTTGGAAGTTTAATGTATGCAATGGTCTGCACAAGGCCTGATATTGCACATGCAGTGGGAGTTGTAAGTAGGTACATGAACAATCCAGGAAAGGAACATTGGATGGGAGTGAAATGGGTTCTCAGATATTTGAAAGGTACCACAAATCAAGCATTATGCTTTGGTGGTTCAAACATTTCTCTACAAGGATATGTTGATGCAGATATGGCAGGTGACAGAGATAACAGGATGATCATTACAGGATATGTATTTACTGTAGGTGGAACAACTGACAGTTGGGTTTCAAAAATCCAAAGTATTGTTGCACTTTCAACAACAGAAGCAGAGTATGTTGCTGCTACATAGGCTAGTAAAGAAATGATTTGGTTACAAAGGTTTATGGGTGAATTGGGTAAGAAGAATGCTATGGGCACGTTATATAGTGATAGCCAAAGTGCCATTCATCTTACAAAGAACTCAACATTTCATTATAGGACTAAACACATACAGCTCAAGTACCATTTCATACGATCAGTGTTGGAAGATGGAGAGTTGAAGCTAGAAAAGATACACACTAGCCAGAATCCTGCAGATATGCTAACAAAAGTTGTAACCAGGGAGAAACTGAGAATATGCTTAGTTTCAATTGGTCTTCAAGTATGATGAAGAAGATGAGAAACAGCCAGGTCCAAAGAGGAGTCATTGTCCAGCAAATGAAGCAGCGGTGGAGTTGCTATAATCAGTCTCCAAGTGGGAGATTGTTGGGTGTGGAGCCCGATTATCTTCTGTATTCAAAGGTATCGCTGCATTGGACCCTAGTTCAAAATGGGGCGGCAACGCAGCCCGTAAAATATTCACTGTAGGGGGGGTCCAAGGGGGGCCGACTACGACCTTTGGGGAGCCCCCCCCCTCGTGGAGGGTTTCGGGGGCAGCGCCTTTGAAGCTAAGAATAGATGTAAAATTGCCTTGTAAAAGTATAGTAATTTCTAGTCAATCTGGGCCGTTCATTAGGCGGAGATCTGACGATAGAAGTTATGTTTAATTTAGAGTTTTTTGCCCTAGAAAGCAACCCCTCACTATATATGAGGGAATTGTATTGCATCTATATAGATCTGTATTCTGAGTGAGAAAGAGAGAGGAGATTGATAGCGGAGAGGGTGTTACAGCGGATCTGCTGTAGGTTGTATCTCTTCAGTTTGTTGGATAATATAAAAGGAAGGACTGGTTGTTTAACTGTGGATGTAGCCCAAACTGGGTGAACCACGTATATCTGTGACTCTCTTGTTTTATGCATTTTCAGTGTTTATATTTCTGCAATATTTTATGTGTTCCATTGCTCCATAATATATATAATTTATTAACAAAAATATAGGGGCCTGTAAAATTTGGCCTCTCTTCCTCCAAGCCTTCATTTGTTCTGATCCTTATTTTGTTTTGAAATTTAGCACCCATGCACCCTCAAATTTCTTGTGTGAGCCTATCCATGTAACTCATGAAAACATAGGCTAGATGATTGATGTGGCCCTCCACCTCATCAGCCTATTCAACACCTAACTGCATTACTTGACACTTGTGTTTAGCCATTTCCACCCTTATCCACATGATCACCTAGTGGTATTGTGGCCCATATATATATATATATGAAAGAAAGAAAGAAAATTATTTTAATGTCCACGAGGCTAAAGATAGCCTATGAGACATATTTCTTCTTTATTTGCTTGATGTATTCAACCATTTTTCTGTGAAGCCTCACAATAAATGCTTTGAGCTTCTTGACAAACCCCTCTCTAAATAGATTATCCCAAGAGCTAGCTGCCAGCATATTTGCATAACTTTCCCTGTTGTCTTTGAAGGCCTCACATTCTAAAATTATTTTTTTTTCCAATTTTCTGGAAGAACAAAAAATGCATATTCTTTCCTCCCACACTTCTTTTGGCCCTTTCCAGCACCCTGTTTCACAACGGAGTTGATGAGAATTAGTCTTTAACTAAGCAATAAGAATTTTGGCTCTCCAAGAGATATTGGCCTCTATGTATGCTTTTGGTTGACGATTATGAGTGGGATTAAACACTTCAATATAGTACTTTTTCTTTCTTCCTATTTCCTTATCCCATGTACGCTTGTGGAACTTATTCATAATAAAAGATTTAATCTCTTTGTTGTTTATGGAACACGTGTTCAAGAAAATACCCCATGTACGAAACCATTTGTTATTTTGTCGCATCCAAGTCTTTTTTCTGTTGCGCAATATGTCATTAAAGCCAACCTTAGGCCATCTACCCTCTTTCATTTGCTCAATTTTTTTTAAATTCCTTATGACTCGCACCATAGCAATTACTTCAATAGGAGCAACCCCTATTTCACTTAACAAGATAGCATATGGAATTGCACTTTTAATCTTGAATTTGTTTGTAATCAAACGCTTTTGAATTTTCTCAATTTGTTTCCACTGCATGTTCGAGGTATTGTTGGTCCATAGTTCAGAACCATAGATAATCACTAGAAGTCCAAAAAGAGTTTGAGTGGTTTTCCAATCCCATAACTCTGCCTCTCTACACCTATTTTGAAAAGCATAAAATGCTTTCCAAGCCCCCAAAGTTCTTTTCTTTCTACAACCATCCCAACTTAGATTTTTGTTGAAGTCAATTCTGAGGTATTTGTAATCCACAACTTCTTCCAGAATGTTGTCGTCAAAGGAGAACTTACGCTGGTTATGTTTTCTTTTTGTAGAGAAAACCACTACTTTCGTTTCGCTGATATTGACTTGCATCCCCACACTTCTACAAAAATGCTCAAGGGATAGTAAGTGCTCTTGCAACCTAGGAGCCGATTTAACAATCAAAATAAGGTCATTTGCATAAAAAAGAAGCCTTATAACAAACTTGCCCAAATAGATACCATTACCCCCTTGTGAATTTAACCTCTCCTCAAACTTGTCGATATATAAACCAAAAAGGGTAGGAGACAGTGGGCAACCTTGCTTAACACTGATATTGCTTCTAAAACTTTCATAAATGCCCGCTAAAGTTCTAATTTTGACTTTCACCTCTTTATACAGCCTATGCACAACTGTTCTCAAATGTTTAGGAACCCCAAGCTCCTACATTATGTGCTAAAGATTATCCCTAGGAACCGTGTCAAACGCTTTTCCGAAATCAACAAAGCAACAAAATACTTCTTCCTTTTTCTCCCAAACTTTTTCAATGATGTGCCTTAAAGTTATGCAATGATCAATTGTGGAATGTTTAGGTCTAAAACCTGCTTTCCCTTTAACACACTTATCTCTTTCTTCTTCCCACTTACTAATTTTATTTTCTAGCATGCTTCCAAATAGCTTTGCAAACAAAGGGTTTATCATTATGGTCCTATAATTGGAGGAATTATTGACGTCACCGCTCTTAAAAAGAGATATTGCCAGACTAGTTGTCCAATCTGTGTGGAGTCCCTATTGTATGATGTTGTTGAAAATTTTTGTAATGTGAAGTGCAAGAATCTTTGAGCCCCACTTTAAATATTCTGCTTGGAGTTCAGCTAAGTCTTTTGCTTTTCTAACACCCAACTTCTTGATACCCATCTCTACCTCTTGCACCGTGAAGAGTTCAAGATCATTATTGACCCAAAAGAAGGATCATATGCATATGCTCCATGGAATATATATATATATATATATGACCGAAAACCCTGCATGTTTTTTATAATAATGTATTATATTATTTTGGTTTGGCGCCACTTGCGCTGGACCACGGAATGGAGCCCATGTGATGGATGCCTCCGTCGTCCATCGCACGCCCATAGCGCAACACCAAAATAATATGGTACATTATTATAAAAAATATGCAGGGGTTCCTCCACGACAAAAACTTATATGTAAACATATGACGTGATGTTTCTAACTCCTTATAACCTTCATGGGTCCCTCCATCCACTCACGTGCCCCACCATAAAAATAAATAACTATAAAATACAATGCAACCCTCCTGGCCAATCAACGACCCTCATTTAAGGGAAGATCGATTGTGGAAGTCAACAGTGGGACCTCCGCGCACGCCAACAACATGAATAATATATATTTTATTTTGTAAACCTTAGCAAAGCGAAAGTTCGGGCTTAGCTGATTGGACGGCCCTGATGCTCTCAAGTTTCAAACTTGCGCGGAAGTTAACACAGAGCTGCAATCCGATGGGATCCAACGAATCAGGTCACCTGAATCCAACGGTTCTCATCACCATTGAATCCCAAATGCTATTCTATAATTCTCGTGGAACTGTACATACCAGCTAAAAGTTCCATTAATATCTTTTGAGGTCTTTTTTTTTTTCAATATTCCTTCCATTTGTAACAAAACAGGCTGATGAAATACATGCCAGAACCCAAATTTTAAATTGAACTATGAAAAACGGACATGGCCAAAACATGTAGGAAACAATCGGCCTGGAATTGCAATCCCGCATCTTCGTCAAGGTCGAAACAAAAAATCATGTTGAGCTCTATGATTTGGCAGCCCCTTTCCTTGAATTTCCATTTGAGATTATTTTGAAAGCAATCCTTTATTATTCTACTCATGTCTTGCTCTCATTAATATTATTTATATGGTTCTACTTCTGCTCTTTTTCGTAGGTGAGGTAAACTTGATTTCGATCGAAACTACTTACTATTTGGGAAGATAAGAAGAAAAAGGGTAGCTTCTTCCTAACTAGAATAAGATTCAATGAATCTTTATCTGGGTGAGAGAGTTATTATATTGGATACCACCTTCGAATGTGGGTAGAACTTAGGATCATTTTTGGAGTTGATCATTCCAATATCTCCAGTCATTTCCACGCAGTAACACACCAAATACTTCTAGAGATAAGGGAAATAGCGTGCCATTATAGCCAAAAAGTGTCAATGATTTCTTCAAAGTCGACAACAAAATGAGGCTAGTGGAACACATGCCAACAAAAACCTCCTTCGATTGTTCTACATTAATGTCTCCCATCTCGTAAAAGATATAACTCTTTCAATCCCGAAGGAATATTCTAATTTCAAGTTATAAATAAATTTAAACTATCAAGCAAAGAACGGTCCTCATTCAATCACCATGAATGTAGCCACCAAATTCAGAAGACAATTCTACTCCAATTATTCTCATACCTCATTCTAAGTTACTCTTTTGAGCCTATACCATTAATACCTATGTGAGGCATCTCATTTTGAAATATATATATATATAATTTCAATGGATTTCCCTGAGATATCCATGGAAACACTAATGAAAATTTAAAATTGTAATTACAATTTCGAGCGATGTCTTTCGGTAACTAGCGAAAAGCTTTTCCAACATCTATGTATGATGTCATTGCATGAATTTATCCCTCTGTAGCTAAATTTCACGTGGAAATCATCGAATATTGGCCTATAATTCCTTTTAAAATTTGCCAAATACCCCTTTGTGGAACTTGCTCTTAAATTTAGGGAAATTTTGTTATTTGCAAAATTGTGACTTTGTCAAACAAATGGTGGGTAACATGTAAATTTTTTCTCTTCCTTCTCCAAATCTAGCCCAATTTAGACCCAATGTTGTAAATTCGACTCTAATACCACTATGTAACGTCCCCGACCCAAGACCCAAAACCCCTAACCAGGAAACATTACATAGCCAAAACCCAATTTTTGCCAGTTAGTTCACGCATATTATTGTAGAAGCACATTATTTATGGTTTCATATATTAAACCCTAGCTTGCTACCAACATCCTTGTAATTCTATGCAAAACCCCGTTGTAATTATACCAATTGGGTATTAACCATGGCTTCAAATTCATTTAAACATGTATAATTAACAATCAAACAACTTAGTGCTTCAACCATTGACATTTACACAAATTTAGGGTTTATACAAACCATAATTCAAATATATACATAACAATTATATTTAGCACCTAAAAACCTTAATTAGCAAAAACCCATGAACACAATCCCAATTTTCATTGAACAACCAGGGTTTATAGTAATACAACATATACTTGCAAAACATGGCCCATAAATACATTGCACAGTGGAATAGAAGATAATTACAAACATTTAAACCGAGAACCTTGAAACTAGGGTTTCAACGTAATTACCTAATTATTACAACATAAAACAAGAACACTTATATAAAATGAAATAAGCAACTGGTTGTGGGCTCTCCACATTCCACCCATCCACGAGCCTCATGGTTCATCAATATCTACCACGGGTCACCCCCAACCTAGGGTTGTAACTCCACAAGAAACAATGAGAACCAAAAATATCAATATATCCATGGACAATGCACCAACCCAACAATCATGATTTCAACCAAAAAAAATTGTTTCCATGAACCTATGCCTAAGTGGCACAACCTTCTCCAAGTTTTTCCAGGCCCTCTGTGGTGCTCACCTTCCAAGGCACCTTACGACCATCTAGGAACTTACTCCAACCACTATGCTTTGCTTCCCCCAAACTTGCACCTAAGTGGCACACCCTTCTCTGAGACTTTATATTCCCTCTGTGATGCCCACCTTCCAGGGAGCCTTATGACCAACCAAGAAATTCTCAGCATAGGGATCTTCGGAGCTCATGCTAGTTCTATGGCTTCTAGGGCACCCTTCCATGCCATAAAATTAATGGCTCCCATATAGATGCAAAGAACTGAAGTTGTCGGAACCATTTCTATACAATGATAATGATCACGATGATAATAATAATGCCTCCATCTCATTACCAAGAAAATATATATAATTTTCATTACTACAAGGCCTCTCTCTGCTATGATACAGAAACTGAAGCCACCTAGTCCCCAAGTGTCCCTAACATCAACACCTGTCATCAAACACTTTGTTTCCTATCACCGTGCAGTTGCATCGCCTCCCATACTCTTTCGTGGAGTGGGCTCCGCAACTAGATTATTTTATTATTAATAAATGTTTAATTACATCTTAATTAAAACTCTAAGCTCTATGTCCTCACAATATTTAAAGGCATATATATATATATATATATATATATATATATATATATATAGATATATATATATATATATATATATATACATATATATATACATATATATATATATATATACATATATATATATACATATATATACATATATATATATATATACATATACATATATATACATATACATATACATATATATATACATATATATATATACATATATATATATACATATATATATATATACATATATATATATATATATATATATACATATATATATATATATATATACATATATATATATATATATATACATATATATATATATATATATACACGTTGGCCCCAAAACATATTTAACATATTTACATGGGCATACAGGCCACATAATATAACTCAGTTCACCAACCTATAGTGACATACATTTGACTCACCAGCTTAATATCAATGGATATATAATTACAACATCATAAATGAGCGGGGGTATTACATCTTTGATCTTCCGTGGATATTCCAAGCCTGGTGTTTGAACTTGTAACTCTCTGTAGTTGAGCTTCAGATTTTATTCTTATTGTGTACCTATGGCCTTCCACACCTAGTGTTTGAACCACAACTCTGATATCCCTTTGTATCAAAAATCCAATTTTATTTATGTGGTATATCTCTAGCCCATCCAAGTCCATTGTTTGAACCATGGCTCTAATACCACTTTGTAACACACCCAACCCCCCAATTCCCTATTAGGGTTATGGGGCATAACTTGACCCAACCTTCAATGTTTAATATGAGGTTATCAAAATTTCATATATATTTCTTCACCTTAAATACTTTTTTATGCTAGAATCATCTTTATCTTATCGAGAGCTTTCTGATGACATAAATTTTATCTCATTCTGAGTTCCAGACAAAGTTATGTCCCTTTGAATATTCAAACCCTTTAGGCCACATTAGCATTGTACAAGTCGCATGGCTGACACATGGCTTCCTTTGCCATGCGTCACCCCTACACTAGCTATTTCCTTTGTCCATATATCATATTGGACCCTTCCGTATCACCATTTTCTATGAAATGGGCCTTATCCAAATTTCTAGGGGTTTCAGTATCTGATATATTGATGTGGTTATATCCACAAATTTTCTAGTATAAACAATACTCTGGTGGTCTAATTTGTTGATATAGTCAATGTGCCAACACACTAGTATGGGCATAACCCATAATATGGTTTACCAAGATATCGGTAATTCATTATGGCTACAAATCCTTGCAAATAATTGATAGGTTGTCAGGACAGTGGCTAGCTCAAAATGCCACCTCATATCTCTAAAATCTAATCACCACCTAACACATGGAAGATGTTGATGTTTCCCTGCCATGTGGAACTACTAATGTGTGCAACATGTCACTCATAACTACGCAATAGGAAAACCAAAAGTTGAATCATAGTGACATGTGTCTTCTACTAGTATCGTCATCTCATCATTCATGACAACGTTCCATCCTTTAGGAGTCCAAGGCTCCAATACTCTAGTGTTCTCCTTTACAATGTCCAGCTAACAAAAATTTTACCATCAAGTAAGGGTTCATT
Organism: Pinus tabuliformis; assembly: GCA_031772625.1. Lineage (NCBI taxonomy): Eukaryota > Viridiplantae > Streptophyta > Pinopsida > Pinales > Pinaceae > Pinus > Pinus tabuliformis. The sequence goes on along the minus strand of CM062820.1, from coordinate 867,614,735 downwards.
GACTAGAACACACCATACCAAAGTTTCTTCCAAAAAATACTTCATTCATTCTACTAAGGTTTTGGCATTACAACAAGCCTATTATTTAGCTGGTTCTGGGTCACAACCCTTGTGTTGGTAATGCAACCAAGGGATAAGGTCGATGCCTTCTAATGCTAAAATTTCAATAAAATTTTGTTGTAAGGGATTCCATCCCAAATTTTTTTTTGCTTGAAACAAACAGGTGATTCCAAAATTATCTCCTAAGTAGGGTTTACTCTAGAGAAAATCATTTTCTTGTCTTGAATGCTAAAGGGAAATTTTCGTCAAAGCTCTGATCTACACAAAAAATTTTGATGACAAAGAGGTCTCCACTAGGGCTACAACATCGAACAATAACCTCCACCTTATTGAAAATTTACTAGGTCCTTCCGAGAAGCCAAAGAGATCATTGTACCTAGTTTTTTCCTTTTGAGTTATCCAAGCTTCTTGTTCCCTGTAGGGAAAACCTTCCCACTAGTTAGTAGTATACCGCACTATACGTTCTGGTTGATTTAAACCTTCAATTGGCCTATAGATTCTCCAATCTAACTCATAACGAACCATGGACACTAGCCATGATTGGGACTAAAAGTCCTTCAATCCCATACTTAATGTATCATTTACTTTTTTTCAATAACATGAAAGACATGATATAGAAGTACATTAAAGATTTATATCAAGAATATAAGTATTATAAATCCATTCTATCTTGATCTATTGCTTCACATCATACATAGACATTATATAGACAACATTATCCCCTAAGTAGACAAGCACATAAACACAATACATTTTAGCAATGATCATATCTTTGTCATTAACATAGTTTACTTTACAGATACGAAATCCATGAGGGAGCTTATCCACTCAAGATCCTATGTTATCTCCAACTGATGACGGGTGGGCCATGTTCCTTCACGTCATAGGTATCGGTTCCATTGCTTCCTTTCTTGCAGCTATGATGAGTTACTTATTTGGAATTCTTTTAGTTTACTAAAACACCCTTTGTGCCCAAATTATCCTTCATTTTAGCCTCTGACCACTATAAACAAATTTACCAACTTAATGAGAAATATAACCTCAAAACATGAACTCTCGCCCAAAAAACACCTAGTTTTGTGCAAAAACCATGAAAAATGCCCTGAAAACAAAAAGTGTTGATGTTGCATCAACCTTTTTTTGGTTAAATTTCCAAATTTCTTTTAGCAACGATATTAAATGCCATTTTTTTGCGCAACAAACATGAAAAAACACCATGAAAATCAAAATTATTGATGTTGCATCAACATTTTTTTTAGGTCAAAATTTCAATTTCTTTTTTAACAATGGCATTAAAAACTAATCTTTTTATGCAAAAAATGTGAAAAACCACCTCGAAATTGAAAAATGTTGACATTTCATCAATTTTTTTTTTTGAAACAGTTTTTAGCAATGACATTAAAAATAAAATATCATGATTCCAAAAAACCTTATATTTTTTACATTTTTCAACCATAGTGTTAAAGATAAAATATCACGAGTTTGAAAATCCTTAAAATTTTGAAATTTTTTAGCCATGTAATTAAAACTAAATACCATGATTAAAAAACTTTATAAATGAATAGCTAAAACAAAGAGTCAATATACCAATTCGTTTTTTTTTTAAATGCTAAAGCATAGGTCTTTAAAAATCTTACCCTAACACAACTAGACACATTGCAATAAAAATTTAAAAATCAACCATCAATTTGACACACAGTGCTAGTGGACTTGACCCATTGCAACGAAAACTTAAAAATCAACCATAAAATTAACACACAATAGAGGTGAACATGATCCATTATAACGAAAACTTAAAACTCAACTATTAAATTGACTCATAGTGGGGTCGAGTTGCTACTAGGATAACCACACAAGTCATGTAGCAAAAAAATAAGTGAAGAAAAAAGTGTTTAAAAATTAATAAAATGTAAATAAATAAATTAAAATAATTAAAAGAGAGTCCAAAAGAAAAAGAAAAAACAGATAAAACAAAACAAAAATATTCAATGATAAAACATAATAATAATAAAAAAAAAACAAAACAAAAAAATAAGCATAAAAATGTTAAGAAAAATAAACAAATAAATTCAACCAAATAAAATTTAAAATATTAAAAAATAAGTAAATGAAAAACCAAAAATATCTAGCTAAAAAACAAAATTTAAAAAAATTAAAGATTTAACAAAACAGAATAATAATTAAAAAACAAATTAAACAATTAAAAAAGATGAATTAAAAGAAATAAAAAAATATTCCCAAGGGGCAGCTCAATTAGTGATCGAAGTAATATCAATATGTGGTAATTAAGAGATTCAAGGTTCAAATACCCCGATTGTGACCCAATTTACAAAGAGGAGGATGGACTGTAGACCCCCAGAGGTTTATTGGTAGCTTTGTGTCACGCGAGTTGCCAAGTTAGTCTATATTGCCAAAAAAATAAACTAATAAAAACAAACAATAAAAAAACATTTAAAACCATTTAAACAAATAAAAATTAAGAAAAAAAATAATAATATTTAAAACATATTATTTTATGTCTTACTTGACCCACCCTGGTGCCAAAGGCCCACGGGCAGGGTGACTGGAGTGGTGGACGATGCCAAAGGGCCATGAGCAGGGCGCCTTAAGTAATGGTCGACACCAAAAGGCCATGGGCAAGGGGTTTGGAGTGATGGCTGACGCTAAAGGTCTGCAGGAAGGGTTGTTGGAGCACAATGACGACTGCTCTAACCACTCTTCTACCGGCCCTTTGGTGCATAGGAGGGCCTCATCGATTCCCAGAATCAACAACTTGCCCACACACTACTATGTGGGTGGCTCGTTGATTTCAGGAATCAACTAGCCACCCTGCTTTGATGCTAAAGGGATGTACGCAAGGCGGCTGGCACGTCGCTCCAGCTGCCCTTCCCCGCGGTTGGAGCGTCGCTCCAGCTACCCTTGCCCGCGGCCTATTCGTACTAGGGCAGGGTACCTCGTCGATTCCCCGATGCCCCAACCCCGCAAACTTTTTTTTGTATTTTTTCAAATGTTTATTTCAAAATAAAATTATATTAATTTATAATTTTTCCTTATTAATTTCTTTTAAAATTATAGTTTAATATGGTTTCTTTTTAATTTGTATAATATTGTTTATTTATTTATAAATATTTGTTTTAATTTGTTTTGTATTTTATTTTAATTTTTTCAATTTGTTTTAAATGTTATTTATTTTTCAATTTGTTTAATTAATTAATTAATTAATTTTATTTTTATTTTTAATAACATTTATTTTTTTAAAGATTTCTTTTAAAAAAATAAAAGTAATTGTTATATATACATATACACTCCATTTTTTTAATAAAATTTGAATTTAATTAATTTATAATGTTTTATATTTTTTTTTCTCTATTTTTTGGCTATTTTTTTGGATCTTTATTTGAAATGTGTTTTGTCTTCTTCTACATTTTTTTAAAATTATTTTTTGTTTTCTTTTTTATTTTTTCCTTTTCTATTTTTGAGTTAAAGTTGTTTTTTATTATCCCTATGGCCGCAGGGTATAATGCATTCGAAAATGCGTTGACTCATCAATTATCTTTTGTTGACAAGAAAATTAAACTAAAATTTTATAAAGTGGAGATTAGGGAATTCAAATAATTTTTTTTTTTTTTTTTTAATTGGCCCATAAAATTAGAGTCATATTAGGCAATCCTTATTTGCATAGCCGGATTGTATTGAGTACTCTTGTCACATGTATGCTCTGCTCTTAGAAACTGGGCCAATGATGATCGAAAATGAAATTGAAAGGACTATTGGAGTGAATGCTTTTGTTTCAACTTTGTTGAGATCACCTGTAACATGACAAGTGCCATTTTGCAGTAACCAGAGATCAAGGATTATATATACATTTAACTCTTTTTTCGTATAATCATCATAAAAAGTTCATCCTTCAAAACAGAACCAAATGTACATCATTTTCGATGTAAACAAAACCAAATGTATATCCTTTTTGATGTGATCTTTGTTTGGAGAAACATTAATAGAGATGTTGATGTCACAATGAACACATGACTCTCAGGCAACCCCACTTCACCTCAATATTCTTTTATTGTGGGCATGAACAATGAAAGGATATTAATAAGCCTTGTTGTCGCACAAAGTGTCTAGGCACCCCAAGAGTGCTCAGAGTAAGGGTTGTCACTCTAATCCTTACTCACTTTGTTTAGACTCTCTCCTAGACAAGTCAAGGGGGGTAGTACCTAAGGTGAATGGATGAGGGTCTAGGAGATTTTAAGGATGAACAACTTGATGAATTTAAAATAAGCCTCGGTCAATTGAGATAGATAGACACAATCACAATGTTGGAAATACTGGGGGGGGGTGAATTAGTATTTCTTTTCAATTGTTATTTTTTCAGTTAAATCATTTATATTTAGAGCACAGAAATAAATAACAGGAATGAATGCTTTTACTAATATAATCTTTGCAATAAATCAAGTACAATGTATACATATAGCTTCAACTAGTTTCCAAGCACCAACTTGGAATTTTTGTGAGGCTCCAACCTCCAGAGCACCAACCCTGTCTTGTCAAGACACCAACCTTGGATTTAGGAGCACCAACTCCCAAGACACCAATCCTTCTAGTTTTGAGGCACCAACACCAAGGGCTCCAACCCTCTACTGTAAATTGTCTGGATCCGTTTGTTAGTAATTCTCTGCTCCCAAACCTGCTGGACCTATGACTTACTTTTGTCCTCCTGCTTCTTCCACGTCTGCCAGACCTTCGTCTTCCTCTGTTTCTTACAATTTCACAAACCTCGAAACTTTCCTTGTTCTTTGTTATATATGCCCTGATACTCCTGACCTTTGGCTTCCTTTTCACTCGCTTGATCTTTTAGCTTCCTCTGCGCTCGCTCTTCGACTTCCTCTGTCTCTTTGAATTCACCAATACTCAAAGGATGCGTTTATTCAGAAGAGAGGCCGAATTACAAAAGTGTTGCATTTTAAAACCATATTAGAGATCCCACATGCCACATCATTCCTTTAATCACAATCGCAACTTCCGGAGGTCTTTTACAAGTCGTTCCCATAACATACTCTGTCCTTAATCACAATCGCAGTTTTTCGGAGGTTTGTACATAACACAGTGATTCCGCTATTGCTGATGGAGTGGATGCGATGTGATCTTAAGCAGGCGTTAATAACCCCGTTAGGTCCATAACCTTATCATCATCGGCGGTTTTCCATTGTTACATCTCTTCAAGACTTGCGATATGCGACATATGCGATATTTCTTTAAGGCGTATTATAATGGTGCAGTGGGTCTGCATACATATATCGCAATCGGGGTTTTAATGTCACAATAACTTTAAAAGAACTTGCGATGTGGCGGATGTGATGTTGTATTACAATGTATTGTAATGGTCCCGCAGGTCCCTATATATATCACAATCGCAGATTTCAAGTGGCATTCCTTTTTAATAGATGACTTCCAATGCAGATGTGATATAACATTAAATCATGTTGTAATGGTGTAACAGGGTCCACAATAATATAACAGGTCCACGCAGATGCGATATTACAATAGGGCAGTTTATAATGGAGCGATCGGGTCCGCACCTTATATCGCAGTCAGGGGATTCAATGTGACAAGCCTTTCATAACTTGCGATGTAGTATTCCAATAAGATTCTTTTGATAACTCAACCAGGTCCACAACTTTATCACAAACGACGGTTTGCGGGACTTCATGAGTGTGGGACTTGAGTCATACTTTCCTACCCCCGCTCTTCCGACAACTATTGTTCCTGTTGGCTCTTTCCTCACTGCGTGTTCCTCTTTGCTCCTTCTGATGAATTCTTCCTCTTTGCGGGACTTCACGAGTGTGGGACTTGAGTCATACTTTCCTACCCCCACTCTTCCTATACTACTCTGATAGCTCTTCTCTGCTTTGATATTATCTGCTCTGATAGCTTTGCTCTGCTATGATATTCCATGTTAACTCCTCCGTTAACACTGTTTATGCACCTTCGCCGATGTGTTCCTCTTTGCTTCTCGTGGCTTCCAATGACCTCTTCCGATGGCTTCCCTGATGGCTTTGCTCCTTGGCTTCTTGCTCCTGTTTCTTCACGGATCTACTCTACTTCTCATCATTTAGTATCCTAGAATATTGCCATATTGACATTAATGACAATCTAGATCAACAATCTCCCCCTTTGTCATTGATGGCAATATTCTTCTTCTCTCCCCCTTTGACATCAGTGGAAAAGGAGTGCACAAGAACTCCCCCTGTCGAACTGCTCCCCTTTCCATGCAGCATCTTTATGAATCAACTTAAATTTATTTTAAAGAAATAACCCCATCTTTTGATGAAGATGTTCAAATGCTTCTCGTGGAAGAGGTTTTGTGAAAACATCAGCTATATGCTCTTTAGTACTGATATATTCCAAGATGATGTTTTGTTTAGCTACTTGTTCACAAAGGAAATGATACTTGATTGGTATATGTTTGGTCCTTGAGTGCATCACTGGGTTTTTGCTGAGGCTAATAGCACTTGTGTTATCACAATAGATGGTGATTGGTTGATTTGTACCTATGTTGACATCTTTCAGAGCTTCCTTCATCCATAATATTTGAGTACAACAATCTGCGGTAGCTATATACTCGGCTTCAACTGTAGATAGTGAAATGGATGTCTATTTTTTTGTTGAACCAAGATACTAGACAATCTCCCAGGAAGAATGCATTTCCACTAGTACTTTTTTGATCATTGACACTTTCAGCCCAATCAGCATCGGTGTATGCGGTCACAGTAAGAGTTGAGCTCTTAGGGTACCAAAGACCGAAATCAGGAGTTCATTTCAAGTATCTGAGAATTCTTTTTACAACCATCAAATGGGATTGTTTAGGGGCTAATTGAAACCTTCCCACCATTCCTACTGCTTTCATAATGTCGGGTCTCGTAGATGTTAAGTATAGAAGGGCTCCAATTGTTGACATGTAATGAGTTGCATCTACCAGAGGGGAGTCATCATATTTGCTTAATTTGCAATCTGTGGTCATATGTGTGCTCATGGGTGCATAGTCTTCCATTTCGTATTTTTTAAGCATGTCTTTAAGATATTTGGCTTGAGATATGAACATGCCTGTTGTGGTTTGAGATACTTGTAGTCCAAGGAAGTAAGATAACTCTCCTATCATCGACATCTTGAACTCTTTTGACATATTTTGAGAAAAATCATGGCTCATTTCATCATTATTACTAGCCAAAATCAGATCATCAACATAGAAAAGTGTCACTAGTAACTTATCCTCATCTATCTTTATGTAGAGATTACTTCCTGCCACCCCCTTATTGAAGCTTTGTTGTTGTAGATAGTGATCTAATCTTGCGTACCAAGCTCTAGGAGCATGTTTCAACCCATATAATTCCTTTTTCAACTTACAAACAAAGTATTTTCCTTATGCTAGATTAAACCCTTCTGGTTGCTCTATGTAGACTTCTTCCTTGAGTTCCCCATTTAGAAATTCTAATTTTACATCCATTTGATAGATTTTAAATCCTTTTGAGCAAGAGAATGCCAAGAACATCCTGATAGCTTCCACACGAGCTACTGGTGTGAAGGTTTCTTCAAAGTCAATTCCTTCAATTTGTGAATAGCCTTTACAAACAAGCCTTTCCTTATTTCTAATGATTTGTCCATCTTCATTCATTTTGTTTTTGAACACTCACATGGTTCCAATTATATTTTTATCCTTTGGGTGAGGGACCAGCTCCCATGTCTCATTCTTCTTGATTTGAGACATTTATTCTTCCATGGCTTTTACCCAATGAGGATCCTTGCTTGAGTAAATGTTTCTGGTTCTATCATGGATAGTAGAGCAACATCATTTTTCTTTGGTGTATTTTTCATCCTTCTTCAGGTTTGCATCCCTTCATCTATATTGCCAGTAATCTGCTCTTCTGGGTGATATTTCTGGAGAAACTTCATCTTTGAAGGGGTTTGAGATGGTTATTTTTCCTTGGGGTTTTCTTGATCTTTTTCTTCTCTTTTAGGTTCTTCTTCAATGAGAGGGTCAACTTCATGTTCTTCAATTTCTTTTTCTAGAAGGCCTTCATCAATATCCACATCAATGCTTTCCACTATTTTCCATAGTCAATTATTGTAGTACTTGTAGGCTTTGCTCCTTGTACAATATCCAAGGAAGATCCCTTCGTCAACCCGAGAATCAAATTTTCCTGGTGAGCCATCATTTATTTTTATGAAGCACTTTCTTCCAAAAATATTGAAGTATTTTACTGAGGCAAGTCTTCCTTTCCATAATTCATAGGGAGTCTTCTCATTATTTGGTCTTAATTGAGTTCGATTCAAGGTATAGACTGCTGTCCCAACTGCTTCTCTCCAAAATTTTCGCTGCAATTCAGCTGCTATTAACATTGTTCTTGCCATTTCTTGAACTGTTTGGTTTCTTCTTTCAACTACCCCATTTTGTTTGGGTGTTTTGGCAGCAGAGAGTTCTCTTTCAATTCAATGTACTTTACAGAATTCATCAAATTCTTTTGATGCGAATTCTCCCCCTCTATCTGTTCTGAGACATTTAATCTTAAAGTCATTTTCATTTTCTACAAGAGCTTTAAGATTCTTAAAACACTCAAATGCTTCAGATTTATATTTTATGAAATATACCCACATCATTCTAGTATAGTCATCAACAAATAAAGCAAAGTACCTTTCTCCTTGGAGTGCCGGAGCTTTGGTTGGTCCACATAAATCAACATGGATGATCTGCAAAGGCTTTGATGTAGAAAACTCCTTGGTCTTTGTGGCTGGTTCTGGTTTGTTTTCCATGTTAACATGGACCACATACTCCTTGATTAGGCTTGAATAACTTTGGGATGTCTCGTACTGCATTAATCTTGCTAATATTGATCAAGTTATCGAAGCTTGTATGTCCAAGTCACTTGTGCCAGAGCGAAATTTCATCTGTTTGACTTAAGTAACATTTATCTTCTTAAATTTTTTTCAGAATGTAGATGTTTTCTAGTGTTCTGTTGATGCCTCGAAAATCGCTGCAACAACATTGGGGGATAACCACCTGGTCCGGACCTTAAAGTAGCTCCTTTCCGTTTGGTGTGGTGGCTCCGACTGGTTTAACTAGGTCCAGTTACCTTCTCCCTATTGCTATTGGTTTATGATGTATCTTTACATACCAATAGACAGGGATATCAGATCACTTCTTCTTGCTGATCAGGCAAGAGAATGACCCTTAAGCTGATTTGGGTTCAGCCAAGCCACAACTAAAATTTTGCCTCTTTGAGGAGAGGACTTAAAAGAATGTAGAATTTACTCTAAATGCAAGCTTATTTTATGATGCAAGCAAAAGAAACTAATCTAAATCCTATCTTAATTAGGCAGATATAGATCTAACCCAACTAAGAGCAAGATAATTAAAGTATTGAGATTTAAATATGTCTTGTTTATAATGAATATCAAGTTAATGAAGTAGTTCAATTAACTGATATTATAGTTACCAAAACACATCCCATTGAGACCTCTTAACTGAAATAATAAACCAACAACATTCAAGAAGCAGTTCATAAAAATGATATTAATTATCAAATCAGTAAATCCAATAATTGAATAATGATATGTAGAAATAGTTCACAACACATTACCATTGAATAAATCAGTTTTAGAAGACAGATTTCTGAGTAAATAGTTACTCAGAAATCAGATTTTAATTCATAAGAATAGAGATACTTAATAACAAGATTGAGACAAATTACCCATATTGACAATAGTGCACAAACATGAATAAAATGAGACATTCCTGTTACTATAAAAATGAATCTGATATTTGAAACAGTAGTATTAAAAATACCAATTTATTGCATCCATTTCTCTGATCTTGGTCTCCAGTAGTCCTTTACATTGCTTGAACTTCTGCCTTCAAAGCTAAATCCACAATAGTGAAAACTCTGCCCCTCATACATAATTCAAGATACAAAGGAAAAATCCTCAATAATCCCAAGATCTGAGATTTTCTCTCCTCTCTCCTATAACTCTAAATTCTTATTACAGTAGTGCTTTTAGAAGTCTAGCATTGCAGAGGAGAGCAACCCCCAAATTACATTCTGCAATCTGTTATTTATAATATTTGTCAAGGAATTCTTGAGAGAAGAGTTTGTTGAAGAGAAATCTGCTAAATCCAATTTTACTTGCTCAAAAATCCTAATCTTCAATTGCTGGAGCATTCTCATTGATTGAGATTCTTTTCTACATATTTCTTTCGCTGTTTTCCTGCAAAAGAAATCAAAATAAATTAAGATGCAATCAAAATATCATTTCTGGCAATTAAATCAAATCCAATCAAATTCTATTTAAATAAATACTTGAAAATAAAATGTAAGCTTTCAATTGATGCATGGGATGGTTTGATTGGCCAAAGATATTATTAACCAATGGATCTGCAATTAGAAGAGGTTTGGACAAATGAAAATGAACAAAATAACTCAGAAAATTGATTTTGTTTTCAAAATTCGGAGCCTGATCTTCTGCCTGATTTTTGACCCAATAAATGATTAAATCTGTTAGTGAAACCTCCTCCAAAATGTTCTCCTTGATTTTATCTTTCCAATGAGCCGTTCTGGGCCTCATTTGGCCAAGTATAACTCAATCTATGAGCGTCCAAAGTTGATGGGTCAAATCTGGCATAAATCTGGAAATTTTGTTGCTGGGCTAAAAATCAAAATTTTAATTAAAAATCTAATTCTAAATTAGAATTCTAATTTAATTATTAATTATGAACTAAACTAATTAATTAGTAAAACATTATTAATTAATCTAACTAATTATAACTAATTAATAATAATTAAATTTTAATTTAATTAATTAAATTAAATTTTATATATTAAGTAAATTAATTAATATAAAATTTATTATTATAAAATATTAATTTTAATAATAAATATTATTTATCATATTATATTAATATTACCCCATTAGCCCATTTCCTTTTAACTCTTTCATACAAATGAGTTGAAACAAAACATGAATTTTTAAAAACTTGGTTAATGCCTCTTTCCCCTTTGACTTTTCGCAATCGGGGAATCGGGGATATGGAGGTTCACAAACTTTGGCACATTGAAAAGTTTCCGATCCGATCTCCCGATCGGGTAATAAAAACGTTTTTTAATATTAAATCAAACTAACTTGCCATGTACCTTGAAATGCCTCAATGCCTTTTCGCAATCGGGGAAGTGTGGTGTCGGGGCTTTTGTTAAATAGGTTGTGCTTAAATACTCCGATCCGATTAAAAGCCCCGATGCGATCAGAACAATTTTTTATTATATGTTTTTTTTTGTTTTAAATTTTAATTTAATTTAATTAATTATATTTAATATATTAATTAATTTAAAATTTAATTTTAAACATCAATTTTTATTTTGGTTTTACTTTTATGAATTTAAGTTTCTAAACTACAGCCACTTGAATGTTATGGGTTTTTAAGATTAGTAATTGATTTGGAAATTTGAGTATATTTCTTAAACTCGATACTTAATGATTTGGCTGCATAACTAAAAATGGAAAAATGTTAGAAAAACTCGCTACGGGTTAATATTTAAAATGAAGGCGTTATTGAACTAATTTATTTACAAAATGCAATATTGTACATTTTATGCATTTTTAACCCAGGCTAGATAAATGATGAGACTTCAAAGCAGTGTCATTTTCAAACCAGCTGACCAAATGAGGTGAAACAAGCGTCAATGGGAAGTTTATAAAAAATCGATTCTAACAAAGAAATCAAAATAAGAATCCGAAGAAAACGAAAAATTAACAAAAGTGTAGGGCAATCAACTAAATAAAAATCCAAAAAGGTGTTTAGCCAAAATTTTAATAGAAAGGGTCCCCATTATTGAAGTGAACACATCAATAATGGGGGGGTTGTGTTTTTACCACAATAATGGCGACACATGGGAGAAGAACCAGTTATCTCTGTTTGATATGAATAAGATTTTCCTAAAATTAAAGTAGAAATAATTAAAGAAGAGAAAATTATGCTTGAAATGCTTGACTAAGTTCATTAGTCTGAATAAAAGCAAGAATCATCTGATTGTAATTTTTCTTAAAATTCCTCATACATTAAAATATTTCAAAACTCTTTATCAGTCCTTAATTAGTTGTAGAGATAAAGTAGGGGTCACTTTACAGCTTAGCTTTTAAAATATACTCCTTTGTCATAGGTAGAGCCACTGCTGCCAGCAAACATCTATAGTTTCGACAGGGTTACCTTTTAATCATCAATGATTCAGAATCCCATCTCTTTAAAAATTATTGATCTAGAAATAAATCCATATATATATGTTTATTTTTTATTTTTTATTTTTATTATAAATCTTTAAAAGCCATTGTCCTGGTTTGGTGGCCAGATAGTTGACAATGCCATTCACTGGTTATAATCAGACTGAACAAGCTGACTCGTGATGAGACCCCTTGTCTTATAATTGTTTGCAATCATAAGCCATTACCCTGGTTTGTTTAGCAATGTTGGTAATGTCAGCCTATTTTTTTCCCTATGATCATGGTAAGCAGGCTCACGATGAGACCTCTTATCTTTTAAGTTTAAATATATTTCTGGATTATACTCTAGAAAAATAAGACTTTTTGGGACAGGGAGAATCATTGGCTCCTTAAGAGTTAAGAATGACAATTTCAGAGTTAAAGGTGCTTTGCTGTAAAGTGTCTTTACTTGGTTATAAATAACTTTTCTTGACTGATAATAAAACTTTGAAAGATCTTAATAAAATTTTGAAATTTCAAAATGATTACAATTTGATGAAAAAGAAATTTTCAGATTTTATGATACTTTTCCAACTTCTCTAAATTGGTAATTTCTTCCTTAAGTATGTCTACCTTTATAATAAGAACATCAAACTTTACTAAGAGATTTAAGAAAAAGCCAATAGGTGACTATTAACAATTTTTCTCCACGTATCCTGACCATTGTTAGGTAACAAATAGGCTTTCCATATAAATAATGGCAAAGTCACCAAAATCAAAACTGAAATCCAAAGGAAAAGAATTCTTATGCTAAAATGAGAAAAGAAATCAGCGAACAAAAATAAAAACAAAGAAATCTCTAAAAATGGGAAGGAAAATCCAAGTTTCGCAAGATAAACTCAAACAAGAATGTTTATACCAATGTCTCCAACAATATGAAGAAAAAGAAAATAAGCATGTAATCATTCCTTCTTATGTTGAGATTTAGAAAAACATACCTTGCAGAGTTGTGAATGCTTTAGGCTTTTAGATAACAGTGATTGTAAAATTCAGCCACAATGAATACTTTCTATCTGATATGGATATTCTTGTTTCCAAGCATCATCTTAATCATTTTCTAAAAAGGAATGCTTAAAGAAACAAACTAAAGGTGCAGAAACTTCCTGGTGTGGTTGTTTCAATGAGGATTATCGCTGCCTTTTGAAATAAAGCCAGTAGAAGAGTATGGACTTCAAGAATATGATCCGACAGAGGATTGAAAGTTTTTATGAAGAGCTGCAAAACAGATTTGTATATTAGAAAAACAAAACTGAAACTAAAGCAACGAAATGGAAATTAATGAAAGTGGGTACATGAATCTTACCATTGGATAATTTCTTTTGATCTTACCTGAAAATATCAGTTTCTCCAAACTAGCTGACTTCTAATTTTAATTAGCATTCAAAACATAAAGAAGTCAAACTAACCAAAATCCTGTAACCCAAAATCATTATTTATTTTATTTACACTAAAGTAAGCAGTGAAATGTAAAAATGTAATGCTTAATGCTCAAGGGAGTTGAAATTAAAACAAATGCATCAGAAATGAGAATGAGAATTTGCAGTAACGAATGTTTCTCAAAATATTATAAGTTTCATATAAACTCCATGATTTTATAAAATCCAAAATCAAGACCAAATCGAAGATAATAGAATTCAAATATGAAGATAGAGAGGTCTTGAATTCCATTTTTAATTATGGAATTATATATTTAAAACTAAAATGTATAAGAAATTGAAATGATTTTTGTATGCAGCAATTTTGTCAACAATTTTTTTTTTCCCATAGTGGTTTCCCAAGCTTGCTTTTAAAATAACATATCGCCGTATTGGATAATTCACATAACATGTTTCTTCTCCATGCTTCAAGTTTAATTTGCAAGACTTCACTTTTATTGCTATGCCATATATCGATTAAATGTTAATGGCTCAAAGGCATGCATTGGAAGCTATTGCATCGGCTGTTGAAATAGCAAATTGCAGATATGAGATCATGCGAAGAAAATATGATCACACTATTGAAAAATTGTTATACCGCAAATCGGGGACAGTCATGCTGCAATTTGGAGATCGTACACTGCATCTCGCGATTTGTATTTTGCACATTGCACATTGCGCATTGCAAATTTGGGATAGTGATATGGCCATAAATAAATATGCAAGGAAGCGATTGTGATATCAACGATGCGATAACTAATAGGCGACCGGAAATCTTAAGCACCCGATGTAACACAATATGATTCTTGCGATGCCGATATGCGATGAATGACGTGGCTAATCGGCGATTGCGATCGGCAATCTTAAGCGCACGATGTAACAATTCTCAATACGCCGATATGCGGTGAAGAGCAGACCCGATAATTTTATGGTAAAAAATCGATAACATATCGGATCCGAGACATCGGTCCTTTTAAAGTTATGCCCTTACTTTTATTGCGATTGAACGGACACGATATTTTTTATGATTTTGATTTGAATTTCATATCGGGTTCGGGATTATGTGTTCATCGCAATTTCGGTAAAGCCGATTATTGGTGATTCATAATAATGGAAGTATACTTTGACTGCAAAGCTCTGACATGCGAAATGCGATATGGCATATGAGTAAGATAATACATCGGAGGTATTTTATGAACAATTTGTTATCAAAAGAAATACTAAGAACTACTTCCGATGAAATCTTATGATGCGAATGGTCTTATGATATTCCTTGAAATTTCAATTGTGTTTTCTAAGTGAATAAAAGCAAAGTTAAAGAATGTTCAAATTCTAATGAATCAAAAATAAAATTTCCCTGAACCTGTTGCAATTTGAAATGGGTTTGCTGCTTACTTCATGTTTCGAAAACGAATGAAAACTTGTAAATAAAACAGAACACAAATAAAAAATAAACTAAGGAAAAGAGAAACTAATAAGAGATGAGAACGAACTTGCAAATGCATACCTGGAAGGAAATTGTCTGCAAATTTTACCTTATGAATCTTCAAATTCTTCCTTTGATTAAAATCATCTCATTATTTATTCTAAATCTAAGTGTGCAATCAGCCTGAATGAAATCAATTATTCATGTTCATAAAACAGAAAATTTACCAGAAATAAATATAAAAATAAACTTCCCTTTCGAATTGAGACAACAATTTATTACCTCTGCTTATTCTGAATAACTTGAGAAGAATGCGTATTGTTATAGCGACTGTTCAATAATGTCTTTAGTGAATGAATATGATGCGTATTGCAGCATCAAATAATCAACTAAAGATTAGAATGAGATTAAGCCACTAATTGTGGAAAAATATCAAAACAGATTTGAATGTGTGCACTTGGCAAAATGGACATCCTTAAGGTCAGCTTTTAGCAAATTCCGAGGAAGATAATATGAACTTCATATGATTACCGTGAAAGGTTGGACTGACTAATAATGATGGAATTAGAATTAAGCTTATCATAGACAGTCATACATTTCATGGGATAATGGGGTCATGAAGCTTTTTTATCCTCAAATCCTTACCATATAAATTTCAAAAGAAAATCTTAGAAGGAAATCCCGAAATGAAGAAAAGTGGCTTTGAGGCAATCGATACCAAGTGCAACTTTAATTGAATTTAATCAAGACATTATTCAAAATAGGCAGAGTAGAGATATCGCTATAAGAAATTTCAAAAAGGAAAGCAAGAATTAAAATTTTCTGATAAGGAAAAATGTTTCCACTGAACATGTATGAGAAGGCTGATTGCTTTGTTTTATTTTTTAATCTACAGAACTATTGCAAATAAATTAACTACATAAAACAAACTAACTAAATTAATTCTACTCCTATTCTAACCATATACATGAAAATGACTAGGTATAGTCATTTTTCCAGTGTAGTCATTTTCTCATTTTAATTGCTGCATTTATGTACAGTTCAAATGTTAGTAATAAACATACAAATCTAATTAAACTAAGAAAATTAAATATGAAATCAAAATGTACAGTTATTGTTAGTAACTGATTTAAAATCTCTTTGTCATGAAATTTCCTTTCCAATTTAATACCAATTGGATCACAAAAATCTGGATGGATTTTCATTAATGATTGGAAAACGTTCAAAAGAGGAGATGACAGGCCGAATTGTGGATATGAGTTTTCAAATTCAAAGGCCTGGAAAAAATTGTTAGTGTTATGTACAAATGTTAAGCTATTAACAATCTCCTTTGAGAGAAAAATTTCCAAATATTTTTCAAATGAATTAATGAAAAATGGATGAAAATCTTTCAAATGAAATGGAAAATTATTAATTGAATTGAATTGCTGGCCAGATTGCAAAAATACATTCTCTTGTTGACATTGCCTTTGAAAAAATAGAAGCTTTTGATGAAACATTAGCATTGATTGAAATTGAAATATTGATATCTTTTGATGATCATGATTATAATATGAAACTTCAATTTCCCAATCGGGCAATGCATCAATTGAGTGTTTGATAGTACGGTGTTCAATATGCCAGCGAAAAGTGTGAAAATTTTGCAAAATAAAATCAGAAAATAAATATAAGTTTAAACAAAATAGTTGTGAAAGAAAAACTAAAATGAAATCACTATTTGTACAACTAATGTTACAGCACAATTGTGATTGTTTTGAAATAATTTCTCTTTCACAAAGATTGGCTAGAATTATGAAATTTGGGTAATTTCGAATTCCAACTTGTGAAATAGAAAACGAATTATGATTATGAATAGCAATGGGAGTTTGATCCTCATATGAATCATAAATTGGAATGATTTCTTGAATGGTGAAATCATGAAGATAATTTGCTGCTCTAAAATGAGGATTAGTTGAGATAATTCCTAAATTGAAGCGTTCTTCATCCTCAGATGTTATTTGAATTTTATCATGAGGATTCTCTTAAGAAGAATAAAAATCAACATCCTCAATGTCAGAGTAATAATCATAAATGACTTCACAAGATTGCCTGGAATTCCCTTCGATTTCATCCAATATACCAAAACAAGGAGGAACAAAAATCTCATGTTCATTAGTGGCAAAAGAATGATCAATTATTGTTTCTTTATCTTGATAAAAATTTAATGGTAATTCATTTAAATCATCCTCTTTAATTTCTAAAATATCATTAATACCAAGAGGAAAAATATTACCATCATTGAAAATATCAGGATAAAGGGAAAAATGTGAACCTGAAACAATGCATTTAAAACTGTCTCTGTTTGAGAACTCTTGTGCATTATGCTCATTGTAAATTTCAGATTGCTGATCATTCCTTTGTGTGCGTATGCTTTCTTGAAGAACGCTGCTTTGCTTCTCTGATTTTGGCATTTGCTCATCATGGAGAAATTCAGAAATTTGTACAACAGTTTGCATTTTGATTGCTGGTTGTACTTGCTGATTTGCGATTTGATTTTCCGAATTTACTTCAAAGTAGCTTTCAGATTTCAAGGCGGCTTTTTCTCCAAAATTGTTGTTGTTGTCTTCTTGCATTTGAATAGAAATATTTTTCAAGCTTTGTGAAACCACTTCATCACAATTTATTTGCACATCCATATTGGGATTCTCATTTATATTAGAAGGGGATGAAACAAAACTTGAATTAATTTCATATGGATTGGGAATGGGTGGAAGAGAACAAATATATTCAAACCAATCTAATGATTCTTCTTCCGTAGGCTTATCTTCATCTTTAAATCTTAAGCAATTCAAATGAAATCGAATATTAAAATCATTAACAGACTCATTTTCAAACCTACGTAGATATTCAATTTCTTCACATACCTGTTCATAATCATAGCTGTCGAATTTACACATGAAAATTGTAACAAATTGATCCCAGCTGTGGATTGAAGCAACTGGAAGAGTTCTACACCAGCTTCTGGCTTTTGCCGCAAATGTAAGAGTAAAAATTCTGCATAAGATGCCTTCATCAATTCCTTGAAAATCATAATTTGAAATGTTTTGAATAAATTGAAAGACATGGTTAAAAGCAGAAGAATTTCTCTTACCATTGAATTTTACCTGAGACAAGAGTCTTACCACTTCGGGTGGGGTATTGGAGGATGCACGTCCATGGATACAACTCCAAATTGGAAGCTTAAGATGAGCCATAAACAAAATGTTAAAATTGAAAAGACTCCAATAGACAAATTTCTCAGGCCCTCCTTCTAGCGCCAAAAATGTTGATGCCTCGAAAATCGCTGCAACAACATTGGGGGATAACCACCCAGTCCGGACCTTAAAGCAGCTCCTTTTCCGTTTGGTGTGGTGGCTCTGACTGGTTTAACTAGGTCCAGTTACCTTCTCCCTATTGCTATTGGTTTATGATGTATCTTTACATACCAATAGACAGGGATATCATATCACTTCTTCTTGCTAATCAGACAAGAGAATGACCCTTAAGCTGATTTGGGTTCAGCCAAGCCACAACTAAAGTTTTGCCTCTTTGAGGAGAGGACTTAAAAGAATGTAGAATTTACTCTAAATGCGAGCTTATTCTATGATGCAAGCAAAATAAACTAATCTAAATCCTATCTTAATTAGGCAGATATAGATCTAACCCAACTAAGAGCAAGATAATTAAAGTATTGAGATTTAAATATGTTTTGTTTATAATGAATATCAAGTTAATGAAGTAGTTCAATTAATTGATATTATAGTTACCAAAACACATCCCATTGAGACCTCTTAACTGAAATAATAAACCAACAACATTCAAGACGTAGTTCATAAAAATGATATTAATTATCAAATCAGTAAATCCAATAATTGAATAATGATATGTGGAAATAGTTCACAACACATTACCATTCAATAAATCAGTTTTATAAGATAGATTTCTGAGTAAATAGTTATTCAGAAATCAGATTTTAATTCATAAGAACAGAGATACCTAATAACAAGATTGAGACAAATTACCCATATTGACAATAGTGCACAAACATGAATAAAATGAGACATTCCTGTTACCATAAAAATGAAACTGATATTTGAAACAGTAGTATTAAAAATACCAATTTATTGCATCTATTTCTCTGATCTTGGTCTCCAGCAGTCCTTTATATTGCTTGAACTTCTGCCTTCAAAGCTAAAGCCACAATAGTGAAAACTCTGCCCCTCATACATAATTCAAGATACAAAGGAAAAATCCTGAATAATCCCCAGATTTGAGATTTTCTCTCCTCTCTCCTACAACTCTAAATTTCTATTACAGTAGTGCTTTAGAATTCTAGCATTGCAGAGGAGAGCAGCCCCCCAAATTACATTCTGCAATCTGTTATTTATAATATTTGTCAAGGAATTCTTGAGAGAAGAGTTTGTTGAAGAGAAATCTGTTAAATCCAATTTTACTTGCTCAAAAATCCTAATCTTCAATTGTTGGAGCATTCTCATTGATTGAGATTCTTTTCTCCATATTTCTTCCGCTGTTTTCCTGCAAAAGAAATCAAAATAAATTAAGATGCAATCAAAATATCATTTCTGGCAATTAAATCAAATCCAATCAAATTATATTTAAATAAATACTTGAAAATAAAATGTAAGCTTTCAATTGATGCATGGGATGGTTTGATTGGCCAAAGATATTATTAACCAATGGATCTGCAATTAGAAGGGGTTTGGACAAATGAAAATGAAGAAAATAATTCAGAAAATTGATTTTGTTTTCAAAATTCGGAGCCTGATCTTCTGCCTGAATTTTGACCCAATAAATGATTAAATCTGTTAGTGAAACCTCCTCCAAAATATTCTCCTTGATTTTCTCTTTCCAATGAGCCGTCCTGGGCCTCATTTGGCCAAGTATAACTCAATCTATGAGCCTCCAAAGTTGATGGGTCAAATCTGGCATGAATTTGGAAATTCTGTTGCTGGGCTAAAAATCAAAATTTTAATTAAAAATCTAATTCTAAATTAGAATTCTAATTTAATTATTAATTATGAACTAAACTAATTAATTAATAAAACATTATTAATTAATCTAACTAATTAATTAACTATTTATAACTAATTAATAATAATTTAATTTTAATTTAATTATTTTAATTAAATTAATTAATATAAAATTTATTATTATAAAATATTAATTTTAATATTAAATATTATTTATCATATTATATTAATATTACTCCATTAGCCCATTTTCTTTTAACTCTTTCATACGAATGAGTTGAAACAAAACATGAATTTTTAAAAACTTAGTTAATGCCCCTTCCCCTTTGACTTTTCGCAATCGGGGAATCGGGGATATGGAGGTTCACAAACTTTGGCACATTGAAAAGCTTTCGATTCGATCTCCCGATCGGGTAATAAATAATTCTTTTAATATTAAATCAAACTAACTTGCCATGTACCTTGAAATGCCTCAATGCCTTTTCGCAATCGGGGAAGTGTGGTGTCGGGGCTTTTGTTAAATAGGTTGTGCTTAAATCCTCCGATCCGATTAAAAGCCCCGATGCAATCGGAACAATTTTTTATTATATGTTCTTTTTTGTTTTAAATTTTAATTTAATTAAATTAATTATATTTAATATTAATTAATTTAAAATTTAATTTTAAACATCATTTTTTATTGGTTTTATTTTTATGAATTTAAGTTTCTAAACTATAGCCATTTGAATGTTATGGGTTTTTAAGATTAGTAATTGATTTGGAAATTGGAGTATATTTCTTAAACCCGATACTTAATGATTTGGCTGCATAACTAAAAATGGAAAAATGTTAGAAAAACTCGCTACGGGTTAATATTTAAAATGAATACGTTATTGAACTAATTTATTTACAAAATGCAATATTGTACATTTTATGCATTTTTAACCCAGGCTAGATAAATGATGAGACTTCAAAGGAGTGTCATTTTCAAACCAGCTGACCAAATGAGGTGAAACAAGCGTCAATGGGAAGTTTATAAAAAATCGATTCTAACAAAGCAATCAAAACAAGAATCCGAAGAAAACGAAAAATTAACAAAAGTGTAGGGCAATCAACTAAATAAAAATCCAAAAAGGTGTTTAGCCAAAATTTTAATAGAAAGGGTCCCCATTATTGAAGTGAACACATCAATAATGGGGGGGTTGTGTTTTTACCACAACATGTTCTAAACCCTTTCTCCACAAGTTCCCCCGAGGAAGAGTTGCTTATTTCACAATCTTTAGTGATAAAGACAACATTATGTCATTGATTGTAGATTTGGCTAACACTCAGGAGATTGTGTTTGAGCCCGTTTACTAGAAAAGCATTTTGAGCCTTTCCTTTTCCATTAATAAGGGTAACAGTTCCTTTTCCAGCGATTTTGGCAGATCCACTTCCAAAGGATACATTTCCTTCCTTTTTTTCAATGAAATAAACTTCCTTTTGTCCCTTGTCGTGTGTCTGGAGCACCCACTATCCACAAACCAATGATTTTCATCACTGTGAGCACATAGAGCTAGGCCACATCTATCCATGTTGGGATTCTCATCTTTTTCTTTTCTTCTTTTGAGCAGAAAATTTTGTTCATTGTGTCTATTATCATTACATAATGAAAAAATCAGATTAAATTTGGCCAAAGGGTCAAAAGAGTTATAGGTCTTGATTTGTACTTGCCCTTTGGGACCATATGGTTTGTTTGTTTGATCCTTAAATTTTGGTGTTTCATTCTTATGGGCCCCGCAATGTCCAGCTTGATGACCAAAATTTTTACAATAAAAACGATGCCCAAAAAAAGATATTTTTGTACCTGTTGTTATAGCCATGATTTGAATCAGCATTCTTCCTTGGAGTTATTCTCTCTTCATTCTTTAGATTTGACATGGGCATTTGATGAAATAATGTTTTGTACCTGTTGTAATAGCCATGATTTGAATCAAAATTCTTCCTTGGAGTTACTCTCTCTTCATTCTTTGGATTTGAGATTGGCCTTAGATGTAATAATCTTTCTTCTTTTGAGTTGCTGGAGAGTACGTCGGCATAGCTTTTCACATTATTATTAGTACTCGATTATTCTCCTTTAAAACCTATTCCAGATTTGTCATGTTGAGGTTTTTGATTATTTAGAATAGTGTCAAGTATTTTAGAGCTTTCCCAACCCTTTTTGACTTGCTCCAATTCCTTCCTCAAAGATACTATTTCAGCGTCACGTTCTTCACAAGCTTCTTCTTTTTCTTTTAGCTTATTTTTCAAGAGGTCTTCCCTTCTTTTTGTTTCCTCATTTTCTACATTGAGAGAAATGATTTTATTTCGTAATTTCTCATTTTCTTCAATGGCACTCATTAATAATTCATCTACATTTCCTTCTAGCCCTGAATCATCATCATTTGTGAATGCCATGAATAATACTTCTTGGCTTCCAGCATGGTCATTTTCTTCATCTGATTCTTCATTACCTCCTTTGCGGCGAGGGAATTAATTAGTTGATTTTTGTTTGATGACTACAAATTCATCTTCATCAGACTCATTTGCTTAGAGAAGAAATTCTTCTTATTGAACCCTTTCTTTTTGTATACCATCATTTTAGAATTTTCCTCACCATCACTATCATGCTTATGAGGACATTTTGCAGCGTAATGACTTATTTTTCCACATTTGAAACAAATAAAAGGGTACTTACCTTTTAGCTTAGATCCTTTCTTTAGTCTTCGTACAAATTGCGCCAATTCGGATTCAACATCGGAGTCATCACTACTGGCATTCCATTATTTCCCCATTTTTTATTTTGAGGCCTTGAATGCTACATCTTTGGAACTTGGGCATCCTTTTCTCATCTCATAGGCAATGAGGATTCCATGAATTTCATCCATCTTGAGAGTATCTAGATCTTTCATTTCTTCTATAGCACTTACGTTGGAGTCAAATCTATCTGGGACAGATCTTAAAACCTTTTGAATAATATTGCTTTCTTCAATGTTTTCTTCCAATCCTTTAAGAGAGTTGACTACTTCAACTACTCAGAGAAAGTATGATGCAATATCTTCTTCATCATCCATTTTCAGACTTTCAAATTATCTTCTATGAGTTTGAAGCTTAGCCTTCTTAAATTTGGAGTTCCCATCATATAAGCTAATTAGCTTATCCCATACTTCTTTGGCCAAGTTACAATTCATGACTTTTGTAAATTCAGAATCAGTGATTCCACCAGTGATGGAGTTTAAGGCTTTTGCATTTGCAATGTAGGCTTTCTTTTCATCTTGATCTGTTGGAAGAGTGGAAGGAGCTATGTACTCATTTAAAACCGAATGCCAAACTTCAGGTCTAAGGGACATTAAGTAGTAGGACATTCTCTTTTTCCAACAACCAAAATTTGTGCCATCGAACAGAGGAGGTCTTCCTGACACTTCTTGATTTCTCATCATGACTAAGAATCCTTCTTCAAGTTGTTAGGCTGATATGAAGAAGCCCACTCTGATACCAATTGTTGGAAATACAAAAGGGCAGGGGGGCGGGGGGAAGGGGGTGAATCAGTGTTTCTTTTCAATTGTTATTTTTCAGTTAAATCATTTATATTTAAAACACAAAAATAAATAACAGGAATGAATGTTTTTATTAATATAATCTTTGCAATAAATCAAGTATAATGTATATATATAGCTTCAACCAGTTGCCAACCACCAACTTGGAATTTTTGTGAGGCTCCAACCTCCAGAGCACCAACTGTGTCTCGTCAAGGCCCCAACCTTGGATTTAGGAGCATCAACTCCCAAGACACCAATCCTTCCAGTTCTGAGGCACCAACCCCAAGGGCTCTAACCCTCTGCTGTAAATTTTCTGGATCTGTTTGGTAGTAATTCTCTGCTCCCAACCCTGCTGGACCTATGACTTACTTCTGTCCTCCTACTTCTTCCACGTCTGCCAGACCTTCGGCTTCCTCTGTTTCTTACAGTTTCACAAACCTCGAAAATTTTCTTGTTCTCCGTTATATATGCCCTGATACCCCTAACCTTTGGCTTCCTTTTCGCTCACTTGATCTTTTGGCTTCCTCTGCACTCGCTCTTCGACTTCCTCTGTCTCTTCGAATTCACCAATACTCAAAGGACACATTCATTCGGAAGAGAGGCCGAATTACAAAAGTGTTGCATTTTAAAACCATATTAGAGATCCCACATGCCATGTTATTCCTTTAATCGCAATCGCAACTTCCGGAGGTCTTTTACAAGTCGTGCCCATAACATACTCTGTCCTTAATCACAATCGCGGTTTCTCGGAGGTTTGTACATAACATAGTGATTTCGCTACTGCCAATGGAGCAGATGCAATGTGATATTAAGCAGGCGTTAATAACCACGTCGGGTCCATAACCTTATCGTCATCAGCGATTTTCCATTTTTACATCTCTTCAAGACTTGCGATATGCGGTGGATGCAATATTTCTTTAGGGCGTATTATAATGGTGCAGTGGGTCCGCATACTTATATCACAATCAAGGTTTTAATGTGACAATAGCTTTAAAATAACTTGCGATGTGGTGGATGCAATGTTGTATTACATCATATTGTAATGGTCCCGTGGGTCCATATATATATCGCAATCACAGATTTCAAATGGAATTCATTTTTAATACATGACTTCCAATGCAGATGCGATATAACATTAAATCATGTTGTAATGGTGTAACGGGTCCATAATAATATAACGGGTCCACACGGATGTGATATTACAATAGGGCGGTTTATAATGGAGCGATCGGGTCTGCACCTTATATCACAGTCAAGGGATTCAATGTGACAAGCCTTTCATAACTTGCAATGTGGTATTCCAATAAGCTTCTTTTTATAACTCAACTGGGTCCACAACTTTATCACAAACGACGGTTTGCGAGACTTCACAAGTGCGGGAATTGAGTCATACTTTCCTACCCCTGATCTTCTAACAGTTGTTGTTCCTGTTGGCTCTTTCCTTGTTGTGTGTTCCTCTTTGCTCCTTCTGATGAATTCTTCCTCTTTGTGGGACTTCATGAGTGCGGGACTTGAGTCATACCTTCCTACCCCGACGCTTCTGATACTGCTCTGATAGCTCATCTCTACTATGATATTCTCTGCTCTGATAGCTCTTCTCTGCTATGATATTCCATGTTAACTCCTCCGTTAACACTATTTATGCACCTCAGCCGATGTGTTCCTCTTTGCTTCTCATGGCTTCCAATGACCTCTTTCGATGTCTTCCCTTATGGCTTTTCTCCTTGGCTTCTTGCTCCTGTTTCTTCACGGGTCTACTATGCTTCTCATCATTTAGTATCCTAGAATATTTTCATATTGACATTAATGACAATCTAGATCAACACACAAGATAAAAATGACTGCATACCAATTCCTTTAAAATTTGAATTAACCATAGACTAAATAAAACAAGCTATAGAGAGAAAACTTATAGATGTGGCAAAGTGACAATCATGAACAATTAAATGTAAAATGCTCAAAATATTAACATACAAGATGATCTAGAAAAAATAATCTTTCTCCAACAGTCAATATGATTTAAAACATTTATCGCACCTTGACCATAGAAAAATCATGAAAATTTAAGATTTTGCACTTAACACGAGAAACACCAAGGAATTTTAAGTTAGCATTTTAAGTATTCCTTAGGTAATAACTTTAATGGTAAATGAAGAAGTCATTTTTTTTTTAATGTGACGAAAATAAAACAAATCAAAGGGTTAAAAAATAAATTTTTAATGGGCCATAGGCCACATTAAAAAAATATATATATATATATATATATATATATGTTAAAGCACAAATCCTTTAATTTACTTCATTTTCAAATTTTAGATTTTTTTAGTTTTTTAAATTTTAGAAAGTTTTATGATTTTTTAATGAGTTATTTAAATGAAAAAAATTAAAAACAAAATCATAAGCCAAAAAAGTGAGAAAATCAAATCAAATAAAAGAAAGAAATTAAAAATAAAAGTCAAAACAGAAAATCGAAATTCAAACAAAAGAAAAAAAATAAGAAAAAATTGAATCGGACAAAAGTTAAGAAATTAAAATTAAAAAAATCGAATGTATTAATGTCTAAACTACCCCTAATCGTGAACACAATAAAACAAAAAATAAACCAATGAAACCTAAAAAAAAAATTTGAAATGTCTAAACCTAACACACACACAAGGGAGAAAAGTGTATTTCATTTTGCAGGCTTACGACAGAGAGATGAGGTTGGGATCAACAGCGAAACGCGCGGAGGGAGGGCTTGAAGTAGGTAGCGAGGAAGGTAGGACAAGGCAGCGTATAGAAGAGAAGTTTATGCAACGATTTTCTTGCCTGTATCGCAGCGGATGAGTGCGAGATCTACTCGACGGGGGAATAAATACTCGATGGTGGAGCAATGAGGGTTATGCAAGTTTTAGGAGGCAACAAGAAGATGGATGCCATGCGTATGGAGGGCTGCAGACAGGAGAACTGCAAAATGTGTGGAGGGAAATCACGTGGAGGTAGTAATGGATGCAGTGGATGAGGGCTAGCTAGTGTGAGGAAGGATGGAGATTGCGTTTAGAGAATTGAGGCAGCAGATTGCAGATGGAGAACTGCAAAATGCGGACAGGAAGAATAGGGCAGCGATGGATGGAATGGACGCGGATTGGAAATGCGTGGAGTAGAAAGGATCTGTGGGTTGGTGGATAGCAGGAGAGAAAAACGTAGGAAGGCAGCAGCGTATGAGCTGGAGATAAGGAAAACACAAAAAAATAGGCAAAGAGAAAAATTTTGAAATATTTGCAGCAAAAATGAAAAACAAAAACCCTAGGAAGCAGACAAAATGGAAAATTGTGGCCCAATAAAACCCAGAAATTTCTGATTAAGTTAATATGTTCTGCTTCAGATTTATTAATGAAATCCCTGTAAAATCGTTTCCAAATTTAAAAAATTTAAACCCCTTGGACTGCAAAAATAATGCCCCTGCAAAAGTTGTTTTTGAGGCCAGATCTTACCCTCCATGGCCTGGATCTGGCTTCAAATTAAACTTCTACTTCAGATCTGCAACCTGTATCTGAAAATAAAAAAATACACAGAATCCAGATCTACAAAAATTAAATAAAACCCAAGTCAAGAAACCCAAAAAATTTACAGATCTTTGCACAGGAATGACAAATCTATTAGATCTAGAGAGTGTGAGCCCAACTCTGCTCCCATATCTGACAATCTAAAGCTTTCAACAACCAAATTCATTAATTTTGTAAATAAATTTTTTAAAAGAGGTGCTTAGCTCAAAACCCTTAATGCATGACCAATAAAAATCTTATGACAAGCTCGAGATCAAATTAAGATGGGCTCTTTATAAAGTATGAATCGGGAGTTGGCTAGTCCAACTGAAAACTTCCCCAAACGCCTGATGATCTAAAAATCAAAATTTTCCTACAAAACTCAACCCAACCATCAAAATAGAGCGAGCAAATGATAATAAAATTCAGATAAATAGAGATACCTGTTATTACATTTAAAATTTAAATTACCACTTAAACCCCAACGACTGAGCAAGATAGTACTCAAATCACTCCTCAGGAGCTATCATCAATGGCTAAAAAAAAAAATTACATATGAAAATGACACATCTTACAGTATTTCCATGAAGAGTAACACCGACGAAAATTAACCTCAAAGTCTTTCTTTATTATTCATAAAAAATTACACGAGAACTTTTCGCTTAGCACACGACTCAAAGATCTGATGGATCAACTGACAAATGACCTCCTATTTAAAGATAAATCTTCTAACGGCTAGTTTGAGTGATCCTTGTCAAAGTGATCTCGGCTGTTGATGAGGATTAAAATTTCTTTTAATCTCATCCATTGAAATATTTAATTCTTTAGGAAATTCAAATTTTTCAATTAAATGCATTTTAATTAACTCAAAAATAAAAATTTTGAGTTAATTTCCTCAAAAATATGACTTTGACTTAACCGCCACGGACCAAAGTTTTAAAATTTAGCAAAATAATTAATTTATCTTAGTCGCGAGACCTTTTAAAATTTGAATTTTAAGGACCGACGAATTTTGCCTTTTGAGAATTTAAATTTACGTAGGACCTAGAATTAATTAAATTTATGACTTAGGATTTTAATTAATTGGCCAAAAAATTTAATTAATTAACCTATGAGGGGATTAATTATTTTTCCAACCCTTAAGACATTTTACATCATGATTTTTATATCTTTGACATAATAAGGGGAAAACGCATCTGTAATAGATCATCACAGACTACCCATTTCTGCAACACAAATATAATTCAACAAACCAAGAAATTTGTAATAAAATAACCTAACCAAATAGTTAAGATTATTCCCAGATCACTTTTACATAGACTCGATTTATAACACTAGGACTCGCCTAAGATCCGAGTAACAAAATACATTCTGGCTTTGGGGTAAGACTCAAAAATCTTTGTCGACCATCCGAGAATGGGTTGGTGAGACAAAAAACCTCCCAGAATGTAGATCGTTACTAGAAAGTAGGTTTACGTAGGCAATTACATACATGGCACTGATTTACAGAGATTATTCACATCATATACATGCAAAATGGGTTTACATTATAACATGATGATCATATTGATGATGATAGCTGAATGGCACAGACACATCGATCAAGCGCTATCCTTTTTGAGGAAAAAAGGGGTGTACTGCTATGGGTCGTTGACACGTAGTGGTCAACAAACCTATTGATTGTTTCCCTGATTTTGGTTTGGATTGTGAGAGTAATTAATTATTTGTCTATATTATCAATTTATTATTAATTATTTTGAATATCGATGTGTTATTCTAATAGAGAATTAAGTTATAATACATAAATAAAATACAGTGGATTTCAAAAGATTGCTATATTGATCTAGTAGAAGTGATTATATCTAAATATCCAAACTAGTACAATTATCGAGGCAAGCCAAAGATTTTATTATCTAAGAGAATGTGATAAAAAAGTTAAAAAAGACAAAATATCCTCCAAACTTATCTAGAGAGGAAACATAGTTCAACAAAGAATGAAGACAGATTCAAAAAATAATATCCAAAACGTTGTTAGCATATTATAAATGTGAACAAAATATCACCCAAACTTGTTTAGAAACGAAAAAGTTAAAAAAAAATAATAATATAGATAAAAAAATATTATTTAAAGCGCTGACCAAGAAGGGAATGGGAAAATTATAAATGAAAAGTAATAACAATCTAATTATTTGATTTTTATTACTTTCACAAAGTTTTAATTATTACTTTCACAAAGTTTTAATAAAAATAATTTTATTAATAATTAGATTGTTTAATTTATTCTGTTTTTTCAAACCTATGTGTTGTTTCTATTTTTTATTTTTTCAAACCTATGTGTTGTTTCTATTGTTTCTTTCTTTTTTCAAATCTACGATTCCCGTTGTTTCTTTTCATATTAGGCCAAATTCATTAACAACAAAGCTAAAATGGAATGTTGGTAAAATGCAAAAGCATTTAAAAAGCTAGAGTAACCACCGTTGAAAATGAAAAGCAATGGACGCTTAGACTGAAAATGAAATTTGTTAACAAAATTTCCAGAGAGCATATATAATGTAGCTATTTAAAAAGCTACAGTAACCACTGTTGTTAAGGATGAAAAGCGAGGAACGCTTACACGGACAATGAATTTTTTTAACAAATTTCAAGAGATTGCAAAACCAACACGAAGGAGTACAGACTTCGTTTGGGTATGGTTTTTAAAAGTTATATTATGGGTTGAATTTAAATTAAAGTTTTATTAAGTGCAACATCTAATCTTTCTTTTCTCATTCAACTATTTGTGAGAACTAATTGAGTAATACTAGAATTAATGAGCATTTTGTGGGTTATTGCTTGCCACTTTGCTATTTACGCCGGTTAAAAAACATATAAACACTCAGTGCTATCACCTATTGTATTTTACCAAATATAAAGATTTAATAAATAATGTATATAAAAACATCTATGGCCTTTAACACCCTTAATACCGTAGTATAAGGATTGATATTTTATCAAAAATATTAGAGATTTAGTAATAGAAAAACATACATCAACTTTCTATTTTTACATATTGGTGGTTTAATTTAGTCAGAGATTAAAATTATTTATAAAGAGAATGTCTTTCGGATTAATTACATTATTGAATCACAAAAGTCTCTTTATCAAAGACATTCTCTTTATCAATATGGATCACAAAAGCCTTATATCTAACATTAAAATTATTTATTTAATTTTTTTTCATATATTTATTTTTATGATGATATTTATAAATTATACCTCTACTAATGTAATAAATTATATTTGTAAATAATCTTGTAATTAGAATTTATAAATAATAAATAAAATAAAATAAAAATAAATCACAATGTTCATGAACACGTATTTCCAACAATTTCACATATTTGTATAAATGTTAATCATATAATTACATTTTTAAAAAATGAGTGTTTACAAATTTAATAAAAATAGTTTATATTGGTATTCTCTATTTTTTACATTACACTTAAAAGTGATATAGAAGACTTTTCGTTTCATTTTAATTTAATTGTAATAGTATTAAAGAAATATGTTCATGCAAATTCATTTTATATTGTTTAATTAGATAATTTTTCCATTTTAATTCAATTGCAATAGTTAAAATTACAAAAAACGAAATTATATTTATCTTTATGATTATTATATATTTGTGATATTTATGTTTATGTATTCATTAATTTATAATATTGTGCAAAAATAAAATTTGATGAGAGGTAATATGTGTGTGTTTGTAAATATATGTTTGTTTGTTTGCATTTCTAGTTGTTAGATTTCGAATGCAAGATAACAATATCTTTTTTGCCACTTTTTCAATATTCTGTTAATGTAATAAAGTAGAAACATTTTTTGGTTCTAGGAATTTCATTCCATGGTCCACATACTATAAGTTCGACGTCATTAGAAATATTGCGTGGCTCCTAAAAAACACTTTGTTTATCCATTCATGCATGTCTTTATTTTATTTTTTAGTTCATGCCTTTTAAAGTTCAATAATTAAATTAAGTGGGAGGGACATTCCTAACAAAGAACTGTCTAAGGACTTATTTTCTCTTAATTTTTAATAATTTTTAATAAATTGGAAACTAATTTTTATGAAATGTATATTTCATTAACATTTAAAATAACTTAATTGATAATAAAATTACTAAATAATTTTTTAAATATAAAAAATTTACCAAGAATTTGATTTTTCTCAATCTCAAATAAATTTAAAATAACATCTATATATTTTATTAAAATTTTGAAATGAGTTAATTATAATTATTGTGTTATTTCTTTTCCTATTTTTTTTTTTTTGGTAAATAAACACACATAAATTTCTATTAGCACACATAGATTTCTGTTATTTCTTTTTCCATTTTTCCATTATTATAATTGCTTATTTTTAATTTTCCTATTTAACATTTTTTAAAATTTATTATTATAAAATATTATTTATATACCTGTTTAGTAAATGCACTTTGTTACTCTCATCATAATAATTAGAATATATTGAATTCATAATTTTATGGTTTGATAAGATTAACATTTATTTTGTACAAGTATTGCTAAAACATAAATATATACTTGCAAAAAAAAATATTTCCAAAATAAATTATTAGCAGTTTTCTTTTCAAATTTTCAAATAAAAATATAATATTTTTCTAAATATTATGTTGAGAAATATTTGGCAACATAAATATGATCGTTAGATTGTGTAAGGTGTAATTTGCACATATAACGACTATGCATTATCATGAACGTAAACTCCAAGACAATTGTTCACCAAACACCACAAACCCACACCAATCCCCTGTCCAGTCCACATGATACCCTTCTAGATATGGGCTTCCCAATTTAAAAAATTACAAAAGTAACATTACTACCATTGAGTTTGGAAAACAATTAAATCAATTAATGAACATATTTATCTCTAACTAACTTGATTTTGAAAAATTAACACATTGGTCTCAAGGCCTAGCACCATTTTTCCTTGAGTTTGTTGGATGTGATTTTGTGTCAAAATATTGATTGGTTAGAAGCATTCTACTTATAATACAGAAGACAAACCTTATACTTATAATACAGAAGACACAAATGGTAGTTAACATGTTATATAGAGCATCGAATTTGTCCAACATTGATGTCATTTCAAATATTTTCTTTGGCAGTGTAGGTGCTCTTATGTTAGATTACAACAAAGAAAGTAACATCAAACCAACTTTGACTGATAAAAAGTTGTCATCTATGAAGTGTAAAGTTCAATATTTTTATCCATTGGAGTTTATATTTCCTTATTTTTAAACTTTTTATGATTAAATAATATTAAAACAATAATATTCCAATATATAGCTAAGCATATATATTTATTATGAATATTTAATTTACATTAGTTGATATTAATATATAACATTGACTTAATATATATTCATTATAATATTTAGTTATTATTTAATTTTAATTCATTTTACAATTTTATCATTGTTGAGAGTACTTTTTACAACACATCATGACATCAAAATATTTTACTTAAGCTAAGCGGCAGGGAATGCTAGCGAAATCTGTTTATATTATGCACCCCCTTCATCTTTTTTGAGAGTGTCATCTTAAGTTTATATTATGCACCCCCCTCATCTTTCTTGAGAGTGAATATTTTGAAGCAATCTTTTTATATTATGCACGCCCTTCATATTTCTTGAGAGTATCATCTTAGCTGAATATTTTGAAGCCAATTATTGAAAAAAAGAGTAGTTAAAAAGGAATATAATTATTAGCTACAAACAAAACTATGGTCATTAAAAATGGGTATAATTATTAGTTACAAACAAAACTATGGTCATGATCATGGAGAAGTGAAAAGTATAACGCCAACTGCAAGAGAAGTTCATAATTTATCCATTAACCATCATTAAAATTACATATGACCCTTAGAAAGGGCATATCCTAATCAATATTAGATATTAAATAAATTTTGGTTAAAATATAATATATCAATCAATTTCTTATTTGCAAGTATATATTTACATGGGTTGGTTGGATCTTTTTTGATTGAGCTGCTCCGCGCGCGCCTCCCCCTGGCCATGACGGCCCTCTGACCTCCCCGCCGCCCCGCGCCTTGCAGCAGGGCTGCAAGGCTCTGCGCCCCTGCCTGGCCTTCTGCCCTCGGGCCCGCTCTCCTCCCCCTCCCGTACTCCTTGATCCCTTCCCGTTTCTTTCTGCCTCTTCTGACCTAACCCCGGTTCAGCTCCGCTCCTGCGCCTAGCAGCGCTGCTGCTAGGTCGCCCAGACTCCTTCAGTCCCCCGTTCTTGGCGGCCATGGGCCCTTCTGGACCGGATCAGGATGATCTCATGAAATCCTTTGCCTCCCTAACACAGGAGAACTCTTCGGAGAGAATCAGGCCTGTCACTTCTCGTTTTGTCAAAAAAATGGATGAGGTTCCAGAAATCCCGCTTCCCCCCGCCCTTCCAAGGAGAGCGGCGGTGGCTCTTGCAGACAGAGGCCTGGTTGGCCAGTTCACGGGCTTATGGCCCTCCCCTCGCACTGTCCAGCGATGGGTGGAAAGAAATTGGAATTCGATGGTTCAAGGCAAGATAGCGATTCGATTCTGCGGAAGAGGGTTCTTCACCTTCCTCTTCGAATCCGTGGAAGACCGAAACTTAATCTTCAGGAATGGCCCATACTTCATGGACACGAGAGGCCTTTACCTGAACAAGTAGACTCCCGACTTCGATCCGGAGATGGACGTACCTAATGCTGTTCCTGTTTGGGTCCGGCTCCCGCATCTGCCCCTCCACTGCTGGGGGGACGAGTCAGTGAAAGCAATTGGAAACGGAATAGGGAAGTATATTGACAGATCGGAGCCTAAGGAGAACATGCATGCATGCGCAAGAATTTGTGTCGAAGTGGACCTGGGAAAAGGATTGCCAGAAGCCATCAAGATTAGAGTCGATCAATGGACGCACCTTCAGCAAGTCGACTATGAACAGCTCCCCTTCAAATGTAAGGTATGTCATGAGTACGGTCATTTCGCTAACAGATGTAGTAAAGCAAAGGCAAATCTCTCTGATTCTAACATTGAAACAGCAGAAGAAGTCTGGGAAACTGTAAAGAAAAAGAGGCCCAACCCCCCACAAGGAAACAACAAGAACCCCCCAGTAGCCCCCATCCCCTCCACCCAATCAGGCCCGGCCTTCCCTTTATCCTCTAACCAATTCGAAACCCTATCTGACGCTGACCCAATTTCCCCTCCCCCATCCCCTAGAGCCCCCCCCGTGATTCCCTCTTCTCCCCCGCCATCTTCCCCCCCTCCCTCTTCCCCTCCTCATACAATAGAGAGAATTCTAACCAGGAACAAGTCCAAAGAAAGCAACACATCAGCAGATCCCCCAAGAAAAGTGGGAAGGAAATCAAACAAGGAGCTAAGGGATGAGACGGCAGCAAAAGAAATGACCACAGGGATTCAACAACCAATGGATACCTATCTGGACAAGACGAGAGGAAACGGGGAAAAAGGGAAAGAGAAGGGAGGTACCCACGCCAAGACTACTAAATGATGAATTTGGTCTCTTGGAACTGTAGGGGGATGGGCTCCTCCCTCAAACTTAATGCAGTCCGCGATCTCCTTAAATCCGAACACCCAGACATCCTCCTCATCCAGGAGACCAAAATAAGTGAACAAGATTTCGAAAATTTCCTAAAAAATAGCAGAACTCATGAAGGAATTGCAGTTAGCGCATCTGGCGCCTCAGGTGGCATAGGGACCATCTGGAACAAACAAAACTGGAACCTTTTAAATCAAAGACAAAGCAGCTGGTGGATTCGTTCAGACTTACAGAATACGGCAAAGACAGAAGAATACACAATCTACAATGTTTACGCTCCCCCTCACTTCAGGGACAAGGATGCTTGCTGGAAGTCAATTGCGGCAGACCTTCTGGAGACCCAAGGCAGAAGCATTATCCTAGGAGGGGACCTGAACTTAATAAGAAATGCCGAAGAAAAAATGGGGGGCAACTTTTTGGCGGATCCCTCAAGGGAAGCTCTAGAAGAAATCACTCTAAACCACAACTTGGTGGACTTCCCTCCTCAGAATGGGCGCTTTACCTGGTCCAACAAGAGAGCAGGCCGAAACAACATAAAGGAAAGATTGGATCGTATCTTGATCCAGGACAGAATAGTTGCTAATTTTGCATGCATCAAAAGCCTCATCATCCAAGGTTACCTTTCAGACCATAAGCCTGTTGCACTAAAATTGGACAAAGGAGCCAATTTGGGCCCGCTTCCATTCAGATATAACAGAGCATGGGACAACCAGGAGGAATTCCGAGATCTGATAAAAGAACAGTGGGCAATAGAGATAAAAGGATCTCCGCACTATGTTTGGGAAACCAAAATAAAAGTCTTGCGCTCAGCCATAAAACATTGGGCCAAATCCAAATCAATAGAAGAAAAAAGAGCTAAATCAGCGCTCCAAGATAGGCTCACGCAGTGGGAAGAAGAGAAAGACAGCAGACAAGATACGGAAGAGGAGCTAGTCAAAGAGATGGAACTTCAAAAGGAAATCTACAAGCTGAACAGAAGAGAAGAAGAAGAACAAAGGCAAAAATCAAGGTGTCTATGGCTAAAGTCGGGAGATAAGAATACTACCTTCTTCCACAACAATCTGAAAATGAGGAGAGCTGGCAATAATATCGACAAAATTATTGTGGAGGGAGTAGAATTAAAAGAACACAAGGACATAATGGAGGCCGCGACCGCGCACTTCCAAGATCTCCTTACCGCGGACCAGCAAGACAATGACGGTTTGGAAATACTGAACACCATGGAAAGTAAAATCTCAGAGGAGCAAAATTCTGAGCTGGACAAAGAGATCACTGTCGAAGAGATAGAGCATACAATACACAACATGGCCTCAGACAAAGCCCCGGGGCCAGATGGCTTCACTGTGGATTTCTATAAAAATCATTGGGACATCATCAAAAAGGACTACATCAGAACAGTTAGAAACTTCTTCCATAAATGCAAGATGGGAGGCGGAATGAAATCATCCTACCTAGCCCTCATTCCCAAAGAGCTCAACCCTCTCTCTTTCAACCGCTTTCGCCCTATCTCTCTCTGCAATGTCTCCTACAAAATCATAACTAAGATCCTGGCCAACAGACTTAAACCTATTCTACCCTCCCTCATTTCTGAGAACCAAGGTGGTTTTGTTCCTAAGAGGCAAATCGCCGACAATGTAATCCTCATCCAAGAAGCTATCCAAAGCAGTATCTCTAGGAAAGAAAAGGGCATGATACTGAAGTTGGACATGGCCAATGCTTTCGATCGAGTCAATCATTCCTTTCTCCAAGCCGTCCTCAAAAAGCTTGGCATATCTGAGCTGTTCATAAGCAGGGTGAGGGAGTGCATATCAGGCAATTGGACTGCTCCCCTCATAAATGGAAGACCAAGCCCAGCCTTCAAAAGCTCAAGGGGTCTAAGACAAGGGTGCCCGCTCTCTCCCTTCCTTTTTATTCTCATGGCGGAAGCCCTCAGCTCGAAGTTGGAAAACTTGAGGAGGAAAAAAGAAATAACGGGGATTGAAATTGTCAGAGGGCTGAAAGGAATAAATCACTCCCTGTTCGCGGACGACACCCTCCTCATAGGAGGTGCCTCTTGCATTATGGCGAGGAGATTTAAAAAAGTCTTGGATCTTTTCCTTCTTGCCTCGGGAGGCAAGCTAAACAATAATAAATGTATGTTATACGCCTGGAATGTCCCTAACCACATCATCCATCGCATATCTCTTATCTTGGAAATTCCGGCTCAGCTGAATTGGTCCCACTTCATGTATCTGGGGCTTCCTTTGGCCAAAGAGACAATCAAATCAGGGATTTGGGTCAAAATCATTGAAAAGCTCAGAGGCAAATTACAGTTGTGGGGAGTGCACTGGTTAAACTTAGCTGGCAGGTCGACCCTAATCAAGTCCATCCTCACCTCTCTCCCCATCTATCAGTTCGCCATAGCTCTTGCCCCTGCCAGTGTTCACAAACACATGGAACTAATAATCCGCAGCTTCCTGTGGCAAGGAGGCAAGCAGAATACCAAGAAGTTCAGCTTGGTTAAGTGGGGCAAAGTTATCCTCCCTGTGGAAAAAGGAGGGTTGGGAATAAGGGTCCCAAGGCTGGCTAACCTAGCATTGGGCTTCAAGCTCATATGGAGGATCCTAAATGAAAAAGGGGCATGGTGGACTACTATAGTAAAGAAGAAATACCTGAATGGCCAAAACAGTAACATCCTCACTGAAAACATTATAGAAAGACATGGTACCCCAACCTGGAATCTGATCAAGAAAACGCTCCCCCTCTTCAAACCTTTCATCTCGTGCGCTCCAGGGAATGGCAGGGAGGTTAATATTTGGAATGACAGAATCATGGGGTCCCAGGCGAGGGGCACAATCCGCCATCTGCATCCTCTCCATCGGTGGATGGATGAAGCGAATTACACTTCTCTCTTTGACATTTCTCTATGGGATCAGGACTGCTGGGCAGGCTGGACCCCCCTCAATCTCCCCATGGACTTAGCAAAGCTTTGGAATGAGCTCAAGAGCTCACTAAGTGGCTCAGCCCCCATCAACAAAAGGAAGGAGGACAAGTTCGTTTGGGATCCTAATGGAGGAAATTATTCAGTTAAAGAAGGTTACAAAGCCCTCCAGGATATCTCAGAAGCTAACAATTGGCCTTTGTTCAAGGCTGTCTGGTGCCCTGAATGCCTTCCCAAGATTAAATTTTTCAATTGGACTCTCCTGCATGGCAAAATTTTAACAGCTGAGAACCTCAGAAAGAGAGGTATACAGGGTCCTTCCATGTGTTGTTTGTGCAGACTAGCTGAAGAAACCATCAACCACCTCTTCCTTGAATGCCCGATTTCTAAATCCTGTTGGCATCTCCTCTCGGGCGCAATCTCCTCCGAAATCCTCCCCACCCAGATCTCGACTCTTCACAAAAACTGGGCTAGAAGAATACATCAACCTAAAAAAGGAAATCTGATAGGGCACAGGATCTGGAACAGCATCCCTGCAAACCTGAGTTGGCAAATTTGGATTGCTCGTAACAAGTGCATCTTCAATAACGAAAAACCATCCATAACAGGTATTGTAGCTAAAACTATAGCCTTCACGGCTGAGTATTTCGAAGCAACAGGGATCAACCAGAAAGACATGGAGGTTGCGGATGATAGGCTTAAGGAATGGCTGAGCAAATTCAACCTCAATTCAAGTCCTTATGTTTATATCCGAAAAAGAAATGATAGCCAGAATTGGAAGCTGCGTGGTACTGAAGAGGAAATCAACAACTGGTTAAAAAGCCAAAGGAGGCCTATCCTGTACTTCGATGGGGCTTCAAAAAAGAATGCGGGACAAGCCGGGGCAGGCGGGATCATAAAGGATCCGCAGGGGAATACTATGGTTTCTTTCGAATGGGGTTTAGGCCATTTGACTAACAACAAAGCAGAGGCCTATGGCCTTCTTCTGGGCACGTCTATCTTAAAGAACCTCGGCCTCCACAACCCCCTCATCCTAGGTGACTCAGCCATTACAATCGCTGCCATGTCCACAGGGAGAGATTTTAATCAACAGGCCCTTAACAACATCAAAATCCGAGTCATGGAGAATATCAGAGATTTAGGTGAGGTGACATTCAAACATATCCTCAGGAACTTCAACAAAGATGCAGA
Source organism: Pinus tabuliformis (assembly GCA_031772625.1). Classification (NCBI taxonomy): domain Eukaryota; kingdom Viridiplantae; phylum Streptophyta; class Pinopsida; order Pinales; family Pinaceae; genus Pinus; species Pinus tabuliformis. Next base: position 867,575,755 of record CM062820.1, on the reverse strand, counting down.
CCAGCAAGCGAACCAGGCGGTTAGAAGGGAACTGGGTCAAGTCAGGGAGAATAGTTTCATCTATGTCAGGGATATTCCGTAGCATCAAGCCTCTCGCAGTCCCGAGTCACTTCAGGCAGCAAGGAAATCTGATCGTATCTCCTCCAAGATCACAAAGTAGCACTATCGGGCACCTGAGCGGATCTCTTCCTCCTCGGGCCTCCAATTCAATCACCTTTCTCAGAAAATGTGTGACTTCTCGTCCTTCCGAGGCAGACACTCTCTGCGTCATCAGTAGAACCCATACCTCCCCCACGAGTTTTGACAGCAGGGTAATCATCGCCCTTGACCGTTTCCTCCTCACCCTTGGGCACATTCAGCTTTCCTCCATCAGCGCCATCGACCTTCTTCCCTCTTTAAATATTGGGCATGCCCTCGACTCCTCGCCAGACTGTGATCAAGTCTTAAGAGCTCTCTTAATCTCTTGGTGCATCGCAGATGATTTTCCTCCGCCAAAGCCTCGGCTCTTTAGAGACCTCAGGGTAAGACTTTCTCATCTGTTTCTGTTGCCTACTAACAGTGGTCCTTGTTTTTTTAGCAGTAACTGGAAGCAGGTAAGGATAGCCCGCTTTCTATTAAAGCTTCAGCTCTTCAGAAGCCTTGTCCCTTCCACCACGTTCCCTGGCCCCCCCATCAACAGCACGACCTCTGGTTTTATCCTGAGAGCACCGCCCCTCTGTCTAAAGCCACAGCACTCCCGCAGTCAAGCTCCTCTCACAGCAGTACCTGTCTCTTTAATCAACAGCGAATCCTCTGACTTCATTCATCAGGCCAAAACGATGGAGGACAAGCAAGGCCAGCCTTCCAAACAGGGCCCAAACAAAGACCCTATGGCGAATCTCTTCAACAGCAAAGAATGCAATATGTGCATTGCACATACTGTTATGATCAACAGCATTAAAAAACAGCTAAAAGAATTAACAGAGGACTACCATGCAGATAGAGAATCCAAAAGAAAGAAGCTGGGGAAACGAAAAAAGGAGATTGAAGATCTGAAGGACCGTTGCATTCACATGGAGGCGGTAATTGATCATCTCCGCACTCTCACTGAAAGCAACCAGGCAGAAGCATCGACTAGAGCCAGCGCCCAGAAGGATGATTCGGTCACTCCACACTTTCCGTGATTTATGCATTGCAAATTTGTTTTGTTAGTAGGATCCTATGTAAGGCAGTATAGCCGTTTACTTTCAACTTTGTTTACAATCACGAGAAGCAACGAGGATTGCGGGTCTGTGTACCCGATTTTGTGCCTCTGCTCTCATACTCTTCCTCATTATGTAATAGCACTTCTTTCAGAAAGTTTTTTTAATATATGAGTAGCCGACATTGTAAAAAAAAAAAAAAAAGTATATATTTACATTAATTTAATTCAATCCATTTGTATTTATATATGTATTTGGTTGTTAATATTTAATATATTAATTAATTTAATTTAACAACATAGGTTTAAGTTAATATATTAAATGTTTGGTCTTATAAAGCAAAACAAATATCATAGCAGTGATTGTCTTTCTTGATAGTGAATTTGAAAAATAATTAATAACATGACCATAATTCATCAAAGTAGTTTATATATTAGTTAGTTATAAAAAATAAATAAGTGGTAAATGTTTAAAGAAATATTTTCTAATATATTTCATATGGTTAAAATTAAAAAAAAAAAAAAAAATCATAAAAACTAATTAAATGATACAAATTTTAAGGTTTTTTTTTTTTTTTTTTTTTTTTTTTTTTTTTTTTTCGAGGAAAATAGAGTTCGTAATTTCTATTAAAGAGAAATAATAGAGATTACATGCTGTTGATGCCAAGGCATATGCAGAAGTGTGGCTTACCACTGTTCAATAATTTACAAATAAGTAGTCACTGAGGATACGGTGGGTCTGTATCCGACAAAATTTGTACCAGTATCTCACTAAAAAAAACCATAAATAGTGCAGAGTTGAGGTATATAGCCCTCATGCAGTGAAATTATCTATATATCGCCAATCAGAGCAGAGCTGATTATATACAAAAAATTGACATGAAGATCAAAAATTTCAGATGGGGAGGATGTCCCCTTGTTGTAGGCCGTCAATATATGGACGATGATAGAATCTGTGCATCCCCTCTGGATAGTATTCTTCAATCATCCAGTCTCCTAGAGGTCGATCCGCCGCTTCTTTCGAGAGCCGGTCAGCAGTTGCATTTCTTTCCCTGTAGATATGAGAAACAGTGATCCGGTCAAAATGTGTTTTTAAAAAAACAATTTCTTCCAAGATGTGTTTCAAAGAATATGCATGACAGATAGATTTATTATTTGCCCAGTCAATCACAATCTTTGAGTCCCCAAAGATTTGTATTTGTCGACAATTTTTGGATAGAGCAAAAAATATAAGATGTCTCAGTGTGATAAGCTCAGCATGATTATTGGTACCCGGACCGAGTCCCAATCTCAAGTGAAAATAATGTGTTTCTGTTAGATGAAATAAAATACCCCCTCCACACCCATGCACCGGAGCTGCCCCGTCGAAATATGCCCAAGGTATATCCCTGTTAATGATTTCGGGCATGATAGTCCTTGGTGGATTAATTTTGTTTTCAAATGGAATTTCTGTGTATGCCGCGCAAATGGATGGCGGAAGTAGCTGCCAATTAATCCTGCCGTCCTCAAAGATAATGTTGTTGCGTTTGTTCCAAATGAACCAGGACACCACAAGTGGTAGATTCCTGGCCTTTTCCATAGCCATCGCAGTCCACCACTGATCCCAGGCTGTGGGTATATCTGCAGCGTGCCATGCCGTGGTAATATTGAGGGTCTGTTTGACCTGCTGCCATATATCCAATGTGACTTCGCAGGTGAGGAATAGATGGGGCGTTGATTCCTCCTCCTTTCTGCAGAGAACACACCAGGTAGGTCCAGCGAAAGCCCGGTTTTTAAGAATAGCGCCAGTAGGAAGCTTGTCAGCTAAAATGTTCCACATTAGAAGTTTGGCCCTTGGCTGAGCTTGAAGTTGCCATATATCTTTCCACCAGTTTTTTTTTATATCAGGTTTCTTGGCCTCGATGATCTTTAAGTAGCCGAGCTTATGTGCATATATTCCAGATTTTGCCGGTGCCCATATTAGTTCATCTTCCTTTTCTTGAAGCTTAATGTGTGATTCAGAAAGTGCCTGTATGTATCTTTGCCAATGTTCAGTCCATTCATCTGTCAGGTGCCACTGTTGATCCGTAACCCATGCCTGTGTGAATATGGTAGATCAATGAGGGTCACCAATCTGTGCCAGATATTTAATGCCCCCATTATTAAGATGTCGGATCAAACCATCCGGCAGGAGGTGTGCGTTTCCTGAACCAGGCCAAGGGTCTAAGCCTATACGGACCTGTGCCCCATTGCCAATTCTCCATAAAAGATTATCTCGGATGAGTGGCATGGCTTTTAGTGTGGCCCTCCAGATCGCGGATATGCCTTGTTGATTCCAAGAGGGTCTGCGAAGCCATTCAATGATGTTGGAAGGCCAAATATATTTTTGGTGTATTACTTCTGCCCATAAGCTCTCCATCTTGAGGAGAGACCAGCCCTGTTTCGCTGTTAAAGCTTGTGCGAATTCGGAAAGGGATTTTAGCCCCCACCCACCCCATCTCTTTGGCATGGAGACGAGAGACCATCTTGTCCAAGCAAATACCTTTCCCTTTTTATTTCCATTCCATAGGAACCTGTTGCAAATTTGTTGTATTTTTGTTAGGATGCCTTTAGGAATCCATGTGAGGGACATCCAGTAGACTGGGGTGGCCTCAAGTACTGATTTGATCAGCAGTAATCTACCAGCTTTTGACAATAGTCGATGCTGCCAACAGATGATCCTTTTTTCAATTTTATTAATAAGCCAAGTCCAGTGTTCAGATTTATATCCATCCGGCCTTAATCTGAAGCCAAGATATTTGATTCCTTCCAGTAAATTATTTTCCAAGAAAGGGAAGAATTGGATTGCCAGCTGAGTTTCCTGTTGAGTGCATCTCATCATTGATCTGGTGGATTTGTCCCTGTTGATTTCCATGCCCGTGGCTTTACAGAAGAGTAGCAGAATATCATTTAATGCAATAATGTCTCGGACACTACCATTGAGAAAGATGTGGATATCGTCGACAAACAGAAGATGGGTAAGAGAGTACTGGTCAGTGATTTTGAGACCACTGAGTTCACCATTCCTTTTTGCATCCTCAATGAGCCTACTCAGTCCCTCCATAACAATAAGAAATAGTAGAGGGGAGAGTGGCCAGCCTTGCCTGATTCCCCTGTTGATGTAAAAGCGGGCAGAGGCTGCACCATTTATAAGAATGGCAAAGGAGACAGAAGAAACACAACCCATAATCCCGTTAATAAACAGATGGGGGAAACCCAGATGGGTAAGAATCATCTTAAGATAGAGCCAGTTAACCTTGTCAAAGGCCTTTGCAAGATCAATCTTTAGTGACACACCTTTGAGGTTCTTCACCTTTATGGAGTGTAAAGCTTCCTGGGCAGTGCCTATGGCCTCTTGGATGTGGCGATTTTGGAGGAAGGCAAATTTTTCTGCAGAGATATGTGTGGACAGGATAGGTTTAATGCGGTTGGCTATGATTTTGGCAATGATTTTGTAGAGGCAATTACAGAGGGAGATAGGGTGAAAATCATTGAAGGAGGTGGGGTCATCGGATTTGGGGATCAGGGCTATGAAGGTCTGGTTCATAGGCGGATGGATGTGCCCCGAGATCCTGCTTTCCTCAACAACATCCAAAAGGTCTCCACCCAGAAGATCATAAAATGCCAGGTAAAATTCCACTGGCCAGCCATCTGGCCCCAGGCTCTTGTCTTTCTTAAACCATTTGAGTGTACTTTCCAGCTCTTGAATAGTGACCGGATTATTGAGGTCTTCAATATCTTCCTGTCCAACAAACCGGGGGAACTTTTCTGCAAGTCTGATGATATCTGGTAGATTTACAACATTCGGCGCCGTGAATAGATGCTTGAAGTGTGTTACTCCCATGCTAGCAAGCTGCTGATGTGTGGTAGCCCATCCGTCTGGTTCCCTTGGTAATCTCCAAATGGTATTTGATGCCTTTCTGCCATTGGCAAAGTTGTGAAAGTATTTTGTATTGCTGTCCCCAGCTTTGAGCCAAATGGCTCTGCTTTTAAGTCTCCATAGCTCCTCCTTTTCTTGTAGAATCTTTGCTTTTTGCTCTAGCAGCTGGTTTAGATGTATTTTGGAAGTATCGGAATGATAGCCAGTGCCTCTCTCATCAGTCAATAGAGCAATTTGAGCTTCAGTGTCCTTCAGAATCTGTTCGTCTCTGTTCCTCTTTGATCGCGCCCAGGTCTCGGTCATTACTTTGAGCATCTTTAGTCTATCACAAAAGTCCAAAGCTTTCCGCTGATCCCTCAGTGGGGGTTGTGTTGTCCAGAAATCCGTGACCATCTTGATGTATTCCGGCTCTTGGAGAAAGCCAGCAAAGAATTTAAAGGGAGAACGCGGCTTTGTTTTTTTGTCACTGATCTGAAGTAGTATCGGGTGGTGATCCGATAGCCCCCCAGAGCTGACCCATTGTCTGTATAAGGGAACCAACTGTATCAGATCCTCATGCATCATATATCTGTCCAGTCGCCGCCCCAGTGCGGCCTCTCCTGTGCGCTGATTGTGCCAAGTAGGAAGCTTCTTGTTCATGGGGATATCCACGAGGTGGTGTGCATCTAATAGCATATGCATTTGATCCGCGATAGGATCACACTGTGCATGATGACCCCAGGATTCTCCAACCCCCAATGAGAAATTGAAGTCTCCCCCTATCACTGTATTCTGAGTAATATGATTGCCATTTAGGAAGTCTTGCCAAAATGGTAGTCTATTCTGATTAGGCCCATAAATATTGATAAATCTGATTGGAATGCCCAGGTCACCCATGATTATGTCCATGCCTATGAACCCTCTTCCCCCCCAGACAGAGAGTGTCCTACTTTTCCTTGGGTTTATTCCAATGAGCAGTCCGCCAGATCGACCACACGCATCCAATCCATGTAAAACCCATCCAGGAAGCATAGCTTGTAGGCATCTCACCGCCACCTCGGAAGTACACAGAGTTTCTTGTAGGAGAATGATATCACATCTAGCATCATGTAGGAGTCTTTTCAGAGCCAGTCGTTTTTTGGGGTTGGCTAGTCCCCTGCAGTTGTAGGAGAGCCAGATCATGGGGCACCGCAGGTCATGGGATCAATAGCTCTAAGTGCCCGTTCAATAGTAGACTGTCGCCCCATGGCAACATCCACAACAGCATGTAGCTTTGCTGAAGAAATTTGTGAAGGTCTGCCTCGCTTTTGTTTACGGTGCCGACCAGGGGATGATCCCAGGCCTAGGATTCTAGACCGTGCACGAGGTCTCAGATGATAATGATGGGAGCCGGATCCGACCAGAGAGGATGGTGAGTCAGGACAGTCCAATATCAGGTTGTGAGAAGGAGGAGTGGTAGAGAAAGTGGGAGGGGGTGGGGCAATGGTGCAAAGGATGGAGGGAAGGGAGACAAACTCAGAGTGGGATGCTTGCAAAGGAGAGTTTACAAATGATTGCAAATCATTAGAGAAAGATTGAGAAACAAAGGGAATGGAATCATTACCCGAATGAGTAGGTGCAGCCTCCGTCGGCTTTGGAGCAGCCTCAATAGTCATTGAGCGAGTACGCGGCGGTCCAGGTGTAGCCGATGCCTTCCGTCGTGCATTCTTTTTAGCGCTATCCCCAGCCTTCTTGGATGGAGTCTCCTGTTGTGCCTGCTCGCCATCCGTTGGTATATTAACTCCCGCATTTTGTTCCACAGTGGTCTGCTGTCGAGGTCCTTTGGTGTCCTCAGATGTCCCCCCCACAATCAGTGGGCAATCCTTGTAAAGATGGCCAATTTTATGGCACCTACGACATCGGAATGGAACGCCTTCATAATCAAGTGGCTGTTTGCGCGAGACGTGATTGTGGTGCAGAGTGATTTTTTCCTCTAACCCTGGCCTGGTGTCCAAGTGGACTAGAATTCGAGCCATTGACCTGGTGCCCGATTTCTCATAAGATCTGTCGTGCTCCGGGTAAGTACCTAGAGTGTCCCCAATTCTTTTAAATGCGTACTGGTTCCAAAATTGCCATGGCAGACCAGGAAGGCGAACCCAAATGGGTCCAGCTCCCAATTGTTCTCGTTCCGGGTCGAAGAGAGGATCCCACCGCTTGAGCATGACTGGTGCGAGCTCAATGTGCCAGTATTGGGAGAGGACCCACTATGTGTATTCGGGCCGGTGGAAATGTAGAGCGAACCAGCCCCTCGTGAGGACCATAATATCTGGAAGTTCTTTAAAAAATGATCCCCAAATTTCCTCTACCCAGAGCTTGAGTCGCTCCGCAGTGTATGTTCGGCCATGGACCCTACCAACCAAGACCTTTCGTGCAGCATCCATCACGTCCGGTAGCGGTGCTTCAGGCCCGAAAATTATATTGAAATCCGAATCAATTGCCCGGAGGCATCTGCCTTTCATCACCTTCTCGGAGCGTTTGCCAAAGGGAAACTCCTTTAGAAGTTTACGGCACGGGTCGGTAGAGCTATGCTGAGCGGATCCCGTAGAACGAACCGGTAGCGGCGGGGTAGTGAAGCATCTCGAGCGTATCAGAGTACAAGGGGTCGAGGTGCTAGTTCCGGGGAGAAGGGATACGGAGGGGCGGAGGGGGGGCTGATGGGCCTGCGACATAAATGAAATAGAGGGTGAATGTGAGCTAGTTGGAGGCGGAGGCGGAGGGGGCGGAGGTAATGCAGGGCGGAACTGGTACTGGAGAGGAGCGTCGAGAAAAGGCGAGTTCTGAAAGCATGAACCCAATAACTGTGCCGTCGCAGGGGAGAGGGGCGGGCAGTCGAGAGGCGAAGAGTCCGCAGGAGGGAAGGCTGGAGATTTGTTTTTCCCTGTATTCGCCAGGTGCGGCTGTAGAGACGAAGCACCTGTCTCGAAGCCCAGAGCAACACTCCGCAGGATCATTTGAGGTCTCTTTGTATGAGCCCATATGTCCTGGTGAGGCGTGGGGTCCGCCTCATAGTCAACCAAATCTTCATCGCCCATGTTGTCTGTCGGTGAGTAGGCCAGAACGGGAATCGAAAGGGGGACCGGCCTGCAGAGAGTAAGGAGGGGTCAGAGCGGCAGAGAAACCAGGAGGGGACCGCAGAGTAAAACAAAACTCCGAGAACCTCGAAGCCGTTGTCGCGGTTCAAGCCGATAGTGCGCCCGTGACCCGATAGCCCAACCTGCTAGCCGCCATGGTTGGGAGATCTGTAAACAAACCCTAGGTTAGGGTTCCACCAATTTTAAGTTATATATATAACAAAAAAAATATTATTAATAATAAGAAATAATTTAATATTATAAATAAAAAATAATAGAAATATAATTTACACATGTAATCATGGTATTATTTTTTATTAAACTGAAAATTAAAAAAACTTAATTAAAAAGACATAACTAGTTTTGACATAAATTTTAACTTTTTATCTTTGATTATTATTAAAATTAGAGAAACCATATAAATTAAATGGCTCACAAACACATATAGACATCAAAATACTTAAATACATTTAACATTGCCCAATTTAAATAATAATAATAATGATAAAAATAACTAAATTATAACTTCATTATTATTAATACTATTATTATTGATTCTAAAAAGGATTAATATATGATTTAAACATATATATGTACATTTTAAAATACATGTAACGAGATATTTAATGATGTAGATTCATCCCACTTGGCATGAAGATTCCTAACCTATAAATAGACTTTGGTACAATACCATGGGACAATACCATGGCTTGCTAATAGCGCATGCTCCAAAATCCTTAACTCGTGTTCATATGATATATGTTTTTTTAATTAACCAATTTAATTAAAAAGGAAAAAAGGGCTTAACTACTTTTTCAATACCACATGCTTAAGAAACCTATAGCTCATTTCATATGGCATTTCTTTAATTAATTAAATTAAAAGGGAAAAATGGTCATAACTATTTGGAGATAAATCTTAAATATCTTAAATTTTTATTTTACATATTAAATATCTTAAATTTTAATTGTTAAAATTTTCTTCAATATTTTTGACAAAATATGTTATAAAGATGCCATAAAATGACCATTTCATTTATTAGTTAAATTAGACAAATATAGTTGCCATCTAATGGCTAAATTTTGTTAGCATATATTCTACAAAGTGAATAGACTATATATACCATCTATAACATCTGTAGCCCCTATTCAATTGTGGGAGTTGATATAGCGTTGTAGTCCTTATTCAAATGTGGGACTCGTTCATACCTTTCAAATTTCAATAATTAAACTAAGCCGCAGGGAGCGCTAGTTATGCGGCCTTGGTTTTTTTGAAACATTTTTTTATTTTCTACCTGAAGTTCAAATATTATCATCATTGACATAAAATTCATAAAAATTTCATAAATTTTGCTATTTTTAAACATTTTATGTTCAGTTATTTCCATAAAAATTCTTTATTTAACATGTTATTTTAGTGAAAAAGTCCTAAAATGTGTATTTTTTTAATTATATCTATATGCAAAATGTTATTTTTTTGTTAAATGTTGAATTTTTTTTTTTTAATGACAATTATTTTATTTGTATGGAAGTAGTAATTAAGGATACATAAATATATAAAAATTCCTAACTTCAAAATTAATTTTATTAATTTTTTAAACTTTGGAAAAAAAACGACAATTTCATTAACAAAAACATTACAAAGAAAAATAGGAAAAAACACAACAACAAGAAGAAGTTGAAAAATGGTTAAATAACCAACATTTAAAAAAATGTGCATACTTAAGACATAAGAATGTTTAAAGTGTCAAAAATATGCACCCCGAAAAAAGGTTGATGTTCTATCAACGTTTTTCAAAATCAACAACATTTAAAAAAAATTATCCATGCATAATATATAAGAAAATTTAAAATGTAAAAAATAACCCCCCCAAAAAAGGGGGATTGATGCTGCATCAACACTTTTTAAAATTGGCATGAAAATCAATAATATTTAAAAAAAAATCCATACTTAATACATAAGAAAATTTGAAGGGTCAAAATTATGCTCCAAAAATAATAATTTCATGTTGCATGAACACTTTTCAAAACCGAAATGAAAATCATGATTTTTGTGACCTCTAAGAGAGTGAGAACTCAATATAGTTCTCATTAAGTTGGTAACTTTGTTTATATATCCTCCATTGTTTTCATGTTTATAGGTATATATACACTTGATTAAGTTCTTTATTTCATTGATTTGGTTAGAGTTAAGGGATGTTAAAGGAGTATTAAGGTGTAGGCGTATGCGATTCAGTGAACTTATACACACGTTTATGTTTAGCATCAGTGTGCAAATAACAATTAGTGGGCTAATAATAGTGTTCAAAGATTCTCTTGAGCTCTCTGGTTGGTTTTTGGTAGACACATATATTTTTGGTCAAATATCATGGAAGCGACTTTGATCATTAGATTGAAGACCCTCTCATTGATCCAAATTGGATCATTATATTGTTTGACATCCATCTTGATGCATTTGGAGTGATAAAAGTGGAGGAATCAGCTCACGGGACCATTTTTACCGACGGGACCCAGTTTGGCGAAATGGGGTTTGAAACCTTCTGAGAATGTTTTGAGGCATAAAATGAATTTTTGAGGGTAAATCTTTGTCGCTTTAGCACCACACCTTTTCATGCTATTCTAGACACAGAGAGCTCTCCAACGGTGCAAGAATCACGTCAATTGGAGTCCATAGGCAAAACTTATTCCACTCAGAAGTTGACCTTCCTGTTTTCACACCTATAGTTCTAGAGGATGCTACGTCAGCCCCCATTATTCATGGAAAATGGGCTAGACACGTGTTTGTGATGTAAAAGAATCTAGAAGATTCTATTTTGTAACTTTAGTTAAGAGTTGAGGTAGTCAAACTTAACCACTAGTAGGCTATTAGGTTGTATTATAATTGGGCCACTAGGAGGAAGATGCATTCCATTCTTTCAAGAGCATTTTGTTCCATAGTTGAGAAAAGATAGCTAGGAGAGATAAGAGGTAGAGCACACAGAGAGTATGTGTGCATTGTAGCAGCCCACGGGCCACAAACATTACTTATTTGTATCTACAACCATATTTCCAGATCGAGAAAGAGAATGAAGCGGCCTCACCTTCCAGCTAGGTTTTCTCCCAAAGGGTTTACCAGAGAGCATATCTTGTGTATTATGTGTGTGTGAGATTAGTTTTTCATTCTATACTTCTATACTTGATTTACTTTTACATGCATACACTAATTAGAGTTAATTTTACATAGCTAGAAATTAAATAAAACTGTAATAGTGTAGAGTCTTAGATTTTTAATATAATATTATCATATCTGTTGTGACGAACTGTCCAGTGGAATATCCACGACAATTTATATATCATTTGGTATCAGAGCATTTTTTTTTGGTTATTTTGTGGAGATTGAAGGGATCTAGATCGGCGAGGCTGAAAATCGTAAAATCCTACTCATGGGCGACGAATCTATAAACGAACCTCGTGATCATGTAGAGGTGAGGTTTTTGTGACTCGAAGAACCAGTCGTGGATATAAACGGCAATGTAAACCTCCTCATGGCGGCCCTAAGAAATAAGCTGGGAATTTTTGGAGAAGAAGGGGGTTTGAATGCATAGGAAAAATCAGAAGGCGGATCAGGAGATCGGGAAGACGCGGTTAACCAGTTGAAGAAAGAACCTAGAAAAGATCAACCCAGTTCGAGTGTCGTGAACCAATCATTGTCTAATGTGGAAGAAAAAGGCAATATCAAGCCATAACACGGTGAGATCGATGCTCTGAAGCTCAACCAATGGTTGCAACAACTGGAATTTTATTTTAGTGTTCATCAAATCAAGGAAGGGCAAAAGATCGCATTCGGGTCATTAAAGTTAGAGGGCCATGCATTGACTTTGTGGGAGAGCCACACAGAAACCCTGAGGTTGGAGGGATAACCTCTTATGACTAAGTGGGAGGATTTCAAAACCCTCATTAAGTCACAGTTTTATCCTATTGGGTACGTGGAAGACCAATGGATCAGGTGGCATTACTTCAGGCAAAAGTCAGGCCAAAGTGTGCACGAGTCAACCACAAAATTCAAAAAGATGGCAATAATGTTGGGTATCTCTCCAAAGAACCCAGATGTACTCCTGAAGTATTTGGGGGGTCTACACCACCATCTACGTGAGAAAGTGAAGATGTTCAGGCCCAAAACAGTGGACGATGCTTTTGTATAGGCATAGTACCTGGTGAACATAGGCCAAAAAAGAGGTCAATCAAGTGGATCGAAGTAAAAGGAGCAACAAGATGCTTCTAAGGAGGAGAAGAATAAGAAAAAAGGGGGAAAAGACAAAAAGATGACAACCACAACACGCTAGTACAAAGATCCTAGCAACCACTGCAACATTGATGGCCATACAGAGGAGAAGTGTTGGAAATTGCATCTAGAGCTAAACCCAAAGAACAAGAAGAAAGATAATAAGGAGAAGAATCTCATGGCCACTGATTCGAGCAACCAAGTTGGAAGAATCTTGGATGTGGATGAGAAGATCTTTTGTGTGTCAGTGCAGAAAGAGATGAATCTGAGTGTCCTTCAACAACAAGAAGAGAAAGAATGACCAAACTCTTACATGTAAAGATACAGGTCAAGAAGATGAAGATTGATGCTCTGTTTGACTCAAGATCACAGGCAAATCTCATTGCAACAGATTTGGTCAAGAAGTTAGGGCTAGAAGTTCGTGATCATCCAAACCCATATAAACTAGCATGGGTACATAAGGATGCAGAGCTAAAGGTAACAAAACAGCAAAAATTAGATTTATTATCAGTGCTAATTTTATTAATGAAGTAGATCTAGATGTAGTTCCCCTTGATGTATGTGGAGTTGTGTTTGGGAGTCCATACATGTACATGAGTGATGCAATATTCATGAGGAGAGCTAACCAGTACCAACTCATCAAGGATGGAAAATCATTCATCATCAATGTGTAAAAAAACAAGTCAAAAATTTCAATGGTAAATGCCAACCAAGCCAAGAAATTGATCAGTTCCAGCAAGAAGTATGGTTTATTGTTTTTAAGGGAAAATCAATTTGTAGAGGACTCAATAAGAGGCAAGGCATCCCTAGAGTGGTGTACTAAGAAACAGAAACAACAATTGGAGGAGTTGTTACAGGCATACAAGGACGTCTTCCAAGAGCCTAAAGGGCTACCCCCTAAGAGAGAAGTGGAGCACAAGATCCAGCTATTGCGAAACTCCCCATTGCCAAATATTGGGTTGTACAGGTGGTCTATTATAGAAGCAAGTGAGGTGAAGAACTAGTTGCAGCAGCTACTGAAACAGGGTGTCATTCGACCGAGTACATCACCATGTGGGTCACCCATCATCATTATTCCAAAGAAGGATGGGACTTGGAGGATGTGTATAGATTAAATGGCATTGAATAAAATCACGCTCAATAACAGATACCCCTTGCCCATGATAGATGATCTACTAAATCAGTTGCAATAAGAAAAGTATTTAACCGAGCTAGACTTGAAGTCTGGATATCACCAGCTTTGAGTCAAAGAAGAAGATACATGGAAAACCACCTCCAAAACCAGGCAAGGTTTGTAAGAGTGGTTAGTTATGCCATTTAGCCTATGTAATCCACTAGCTACATTTATGAGATTAATGAATGATGTATTTCACCCTTTTATATATTGATTTGTTATTTTTTATTTGGATGATATACTGATATATAATTCTACATGGGAGGAAAATATTTCACATTTGATGCATGTGCTAGAAACATTGAAGAAGTACTATCTTCTAGAAAATCTCAAGAAGTGTGAGTTTGCACAACAGCCCTTGGTGTATTTGGGATATGTGATTGGTGGAGTAGAATTGAAGATAGATCCTTCCAAGATGGAGGCCATCATGAAATGGTTAGTGCCTACTAATGTTACTAAGATTAGGAGTTTCATTGGAGTAGCACAATACCTGAGGAAATTCATATCCTCATTTTCAGCTGTGGCAGCATCGCTCCATGCCATAATAGCAAGTGACAAGAGTTTTCAGTGGGGAAAAGGGAAGCAAAAGGCTTTCGATGAGTTAAGGAAGAAGATCAGTTCTATCATTACCAAACTTGCAATGACCCTTTGAAGTGGAGACGTATGCGAGTGGGTATGCTATGGGAGTTGTCTTGATGCAAGGACTGTTTGGCCAATTTAATGTCTTTAAATTGTCAATCATAAATTATCAACCAGGGCAGGTATACTGATGAAGTACAGGTGCACTATATGTGCTAGAATTTATTTCTTATGTCATTATGCTCTTGGTAGGATCTAAACTTAATATTAGTATGGAGATGGTGTCGTTAATTATATTAGTGTCTTAATCCCTAAAGTTATCAGCTAATTTCCTAGGAGTTATTCTCTATTGAATCAGTTTATGGATGATATGAGAGTGATTGTAGACTTTGCCTGTGTTAGACTATTTTGGATTTTTGTCTTGAATTTTTATGCTGCAGCCAAATCTAATTTACTAAGTAAAAGAGAAATCTATTCTATCAAACTGTAAAGGAATACTGACTGAATTCAATTGCTAAGGAGAAGACTCTCACTCTTTTACTTATTCAATTTCATCCAAACAAGACATTCTGAACAGCAGCTACGCTATGAAGTAAAAACAATTGGACTACACTAGATAGAAAGCAAATGAAATAGCCACATTGTACCAGATAAAAGGAAAATCAAATAGCAGAGTTAAACTAGGTATAAATCAAAGGAAATTGCTTATGCATATAACAATTTACTGGCGAACTCATCATACTACATTTCTTCACACAAAACAGAGTATTCAAGTAATGAAAGAAATCTAATTGCAATCAGTTAAAGACCTGATATTGGTCGCAGGAGCCCTCCACGAATCAATCAACAATCTCCAATCAATGCAACAAATTGAAAACATGAAACCAAGTCTATTACTTGAAAATGAAACTTAACAAACTATTCTAAAAAAATACATGAATCGGCGTGCACCCCAAACACAGTGCGACCATAGTTTTTATAATAAGTGTTCGGCATAACATTATGAGAATTTCAAGCCTAAATATCTTTATTTCGACCAAAATATATTGCTAAACAATCGATTTTCTATTTGGAAAGAAAATCGATAAGATTTCATGAAAACTCGGATTTTATCCAGTGATAAACTTGTGGTTGACTTTGGAGTTGACCATGTTATCCTGCGACCTTCTTGATGAATTGGTTCAAGGGAGTAAGAAGGAATCCATGAGGGGACCATTCCTTATCCATCTGTATCTTTCTTCGTTGAGCTAGAGATTATGAACCTTGCGAAAAATGGTGGTAGCTACAAAAATCTGGATTAGCTACAGAAACAGACCAATTCCGTAGTCAAATGCATACTTTAACAAAACAATAGGGTATATAGAAAAACATGAAGAATAATACATGTAATTGCTTACCTTTAACAAAACCTTGTGCCTATTGAATTATTTAGGTGATAATTATAGGAAAAATGGAGGAAATATAGGCAAAAAGGGATGCCAAGGTAATACAATCTTCGGACTCTACATTCCCCCATGTTGGAGGCTTTGTATGTTCTCATACACTTCATCATTGTCAGTCACTTGCGCCTTCTGATCATCACCTCCAATATTCACTTTCTCCTTCTTTCTGGCAACTACTAGCATCCTTGGTTTTCGCATGAGAATTTTGTATTTTAAGTTGATAATTTCTCTCTGCATTGTCCTATTTTCCTTCTTCAACTTTTTGTTCTTTTTGTACCACAAACTCAAATGAAGGATGAGATTGTCACTTTTTGTGATCTGGATCTCACTTTGTGCCTTCAATGCTTGATTCTCATTCTTGAGATATTTTTTCAATGTCTCCAACTCAAAAATATCTTGCTTTAAAATGTTTGAGGCTGAAGGTTCTTGTGGTTCATTGAACTGATTGCTCCCTTCTCTAGGACTTTGAATTGTTTCTTTAGTTGTTGTCTCTTTCCTTTCCAATGACTCTATGTAGTTATAAATCTCCTGTTGAACAGGGTCAACACCAAGACTATGCATTGGGCTTCTTACAGGTGAGATTCAAGGTGGTGGTGACACTCTCAATGATGATTTTGGTGATCCTTCTGGAGAACTTTCAAGGTTTTCAGTTGGCTTGTTTTCCTCGAGATCAATGTATTCCATAGCTTTTGAGACTTCATGTTGCACTGTGCTCAACCTTGTACTCCTCCTTAGTCCCAAGGTTTGTAATCCCTGTACTTACATTCTTTTAGTTTCTAATTTTTCTTCTTGAGGAAGGGTCTTGGTTTGTGGTAAATCCTCGGTTCTTTTGCTAGCTTCCTTTCTTCTATTATTTCCCTTTTTCATTTTCTGCAAAATATCCACTATGGGAAACTCTTCTTCTGATAATTCCGGTTGAGTCTGGGGTTCTTGCTCTTTTATTACTTCTATTGTTCTCTTCCTTCCTCTGAGGGTCCTACTATTGCTGGCTTATTCTGTAGATATTTCTTCAAAGTGGTTCCTCACCGAAAAAATTTCCTAGTTATCCCCTATACTTCAAAGATGGAACTCAGGCAAGATATTTATCAAGCCATGATGATATATGGTATTTTCTATGAATTGAATTCTCTTTTGAATGTTTGTGGACATTTTCTTGAGACTATGTAAGAGAAACTTAGGAAGATTCATTTGGTGTTCTTCAAGAAAATGCATCATCATCCTAACATGGTAAAAATACATATACCCAAACCGACCCTCACAAGTGACAAATTTTTGAAGTATAAGTAGTAATTTTATCCCTTTGCTCTTAAGGGCTATGCTAGGATTCTTGAAGACAGTGGTGTCCATATTTGGATTTTTCAGGAAGACATTCCAATCTTCTCGATTAATTCCCATGTTCTTGAACCATTTTCCCCCCTCCTTAGTAATTCAATAGCTTCCGAAATCATGGACTCCGTTATGGTGATCTTAATGTCTCCTATTTCAGCTTCATTTCCATCAAACAAGCATGCAAATGTCTTTGCCACTTCTGATGGAAATGAGATTTTGGGGGTTAATCAAAATACCTTTCCTTTAAATAATCGATTCTGAGGCCTATGGGTTACGGCCCACAAAGCCTATCGGAATTGTTCTTTAGGCCTTAAGCCTTTATCCATGGACTTACATTAGAATCAGAGCCACCACACTATCGGAAGTTTAACATATCAGAGTTCAAGCCTTAACCCCGCGGCCATACAACCATCGGAAATACATGGGAACGAAGGAATTACAAAGAAAAACCCCGCCGGAACCCTTGGGCCGGATCTCAAATACTATAAGCCCACCTCTATAAATATCGGCAGGTCCACTCCTTCACGCCATTCCACAGAGCCACTCCAACTTCCGATCTCTGACTACTAACACCTCCAATCACCGATCGACATATATCGGTGATATTGCCAAATCACTCATTGGTATATCGGTGTTCCACCACATCGACACTATCACACTGTTTTAGTAACATTTTTGATTGTGATCACCGATTTCTTCTGAACCGTCGATCTAACTCCAGATTCGATGGTTGTCGCTTAATCGCAACATCGCACTCGCAATCGCACTTTGGCCGGTTCCGATAACTCATAAAGAGTTATGCCGATCCGATAAAGTTTCTGTCGCCGATGTGATAAAGGATCTGGACCATTCATCTTTCAGATCCAACAGTCACAGGGAATTCTGGTAAGTTTTCCACAACTTAATCTTACTCGCATTCGTCCACCGATTGATGGATTTTGTGTTTAAACACAATTCCTCTACGGTCTGCCAAAGCATGCATATAAACGATATCTCATTATTCAATGGATCGCCATCGATCCTACAGTGATTGATGGTCGATCAACATGCATTCACAATTTGATATTTAAAACCTCGTACACATATATGAAACAAAGTTGAAAGGAGACATAACACTGTCACGCAGGAAACAAAAAACACATATTATTTATGACTAGCATAGTAACAATTCTAAGGCATTTCAGCCTTAGCACGGGCTCTCCTATTACTACATTGCAACACTTCTGAATTCAGACAGTCTCCTATATATTACTTTGTCTCTCCTCTTCTTGAACATGCAGGTTCATGATACACACACACACACATATATATATATATATATGGAAGCATTGTTGGATCAGATCACAGAAGGATACGGTCAATCCTCTAAGAAAAAGCCCCAAATCTCTCGTTACATGCATACATATGGTAGAATATATATTGATAAGTCTCCTCAAAACTTTTATCCATCTTTTTCCATCTTTAAATCTATTTTAAAATAGATTTTTCCCTATTTCTATCCCCTGGTCCACGTCTTCCTCTTCGCTTCGCTTTGGATTCCTCCCTTTAACTAAGGGTGCTAGATGCTCCTGCATCAGACTCCCGAGGCATAAAAATTTATGACCTCCTGGTCATATGCTTGTCCTTTTCCTTAGAAATTCTACTTTCTACACTTCTTCAATGGAATTTCCTTCATGGTCTTCTGTGAGCTACAACCAAACCTCTCCAGTAACAGTCTCCTTCTACTACATGATACCTCACCAAGCTCTCCTCACTCGATCTTTTGGCATCCTTCAGGTTCTCTCCTCTGCAACCATATGAGCACACCTTGCTCTAGGTTTGCCGCAATATTCTCACCTTCAGCTGTTGTTCTTTGTGTGATAGTAAGACCACAAACTCTCTAGCTCTATCAACTGTATCTCCTACTCCTTCTTCTTTCTCTCTGGAATTTCTTCCCTTCCCTTGC
The DNA here is from genome assembly GCA_031772625.1 of Pinus tabuliformis. Classification (NCBI taxonomy): domain Eukaryota; kingdom Viridiplantae; phylum Streptophyta; class Pinopsida; order Pinales; family Pinaceae; genus Pinus; species Pinus tabuliformis. Next base: position 867,556,859 of record CM062820.1, on the reverse strand, counting down.
ATGCAAAATCTTCTTCTGCTCTGATACCAAATGATGGAAATAAGATTTTGGGGGTTAATCAAAATCCCTTTCCTTTAAATAATCAATTTTGAGGCCTGTGGGTTATGGCCCACAAAGCCTATCGGAAGCATCCTTTAGGCCTTAAGCCTTTATACATGGACTTACATTAGAATCAGAGCCACCACACTATCGGAAGCTTAACATATCAGCTGTCAGGCGGAAAGAGTCGATTGTGCGGACACAACCAACCTCCCTAGGAGCCTAAGACTCTCTAGTGACAAACAAGACAAACAAGAGCAATCCTTCTCTAAACATGCATTTACTATATAAGAAATCAAGTGTTTAGATCCTACCTGTAGTCCCACGCTGTTGTAGCAGTCCAGCTCCGCTGATCCAGATGAGCTCCTCCTTCACTTTGAAACCTACATCCACTAACAATCAAACGATTAAATAGCACTTGATAATCTCATAGAATAAAACATATTTAACACATAGACCAAGGAGTACATGAAACAACTCATAAATAACAAGTTATTGAGAAGAATGGACTCATTTGCATTAATAGGTAACAAAAGGAACAAATACAACCTGAGCCTTGGTGTTGTGCAAGTCCCTCCCAGGGTCCATCAAGAGTTCTCCTTTACTTTGACAAAGCTCACCCACTTCCAAATAGAACAAGCAAAGATGGCAATCTCTCCTCACAAGCTTCTAAATGGGAATCCTAATTCCTGCAGCATCTACCCTTAGAAATGTATAGCTTCCAACCTCCCCTCCTTCTGGCCCAATGCCTGTATTTATAGTGCTCAAGAGGAACTTAATCAGGTCCACCATCAATGGGATAATCCCCTCTTTGGATGGGATAGCTCCCTTATTGATGGGATAAGTTCCTCTTTGGTAGGGGTGCATGAACCATCTGGAGGCGCTCAATACACGTCGAACAACCTTCTAGAATGCTCTAGAAATGACCACAAGTAACTTTTTAAAGATGAAACTTGCGCATTTTGACCTTTACAGGGGGACGCACCTGCCCCTTTACATACAGAGCGTCCAAAGACGCAGCTTTTGTGAACATTGGATGCGTACCCGCAGGTAAGGTTGAGAGAACCTGCGTACCCAGAGATAAATACATTTATAAAGACTTTCTCTCTTTTTGGAGTTTGACATGGAGAGCAGAGGCATAAGACTTGCCTAAGAGGGTAGCATGACTGTTGATAGAGCCATACTAACTGTAAATAGTCATGGTGACATTTTTTAGTGTAACAGATTGCCCCCTAAAGTGCGAAGCCTGTAATAGATTAGGGTTTTGTATTATCTAGGAAGGGTGAAGCGCTTTATCATTTCAAGGATTATCTCGTGGAGAACCTGGTCAGAACCTGCAATTTTCAACACAAAATACATGTATAAGATTATATCATCACTGAGGTAGGCATTCCCATACTCAGATCAAAACTTTAACTAACAGACTAACTATTCTGATACAGGAATGATCTTGCAATACATCATAATCATAGACTTTTGTAGACACAGTATGGGCGCAGCCATCTGTTTATGATTAGTCTACTTAGATAATGAATACAAAACTCCTCGCAGCCTGGATGGTGGAAACTAGATCCAGGGTCTTCATTTCTACTTCCCGAATTGGTACGATTCTAGCCATGCGAATAAATGAGTTGATGTCGAACATGGTAGAAACCACTTGATTACCAGTCGATGATGAAAACTGTTAACAAGCGTGAGAGAGACCACCAGTAATGTCAATGGTTCTCAAAGTACCCAGTACAATCCATGAGATGTGAATGAATGAGTTGATGTCGAACATTTCACGGAATCCTTTGATCGAAAGTCAATGATGTAAACTGACGTCAAAGGCGAGAAACCTGCCATTGATGCATGCAGACTTCAAGGTACTGACGATTTCTAAGTCATCTCTCTAGATAATGTGCTGATGTCGATAGAAAGCGACCCGTTGCAGGCAAGCCCACAACACGAAATCATTGTTCAAGTTGAAGAAATGTTGCTGTAAGGACTGACTCAGGGATGGTCAAATGGATGACAAGTATTTTGCAGATGAAAGTTTTGCTTGCAGACCTCTTGAACACATAACGACATGACAGATGGCTTGGTGATGAATAACTCAAAGTTAATCCCCGGAACCCTGCTGAAGACTTTCAAAGTGGTTTGATCAACTGTGAGGTAAAAGATTTCCCAACCCAGGTGAATGAAAAAGTGTCGTGTTCAAGAGTGGTAATAAAGTTTTTTCTGAGACAAAAGATAACAAATAGGCTCATTCTTCTCTCTTTTCCCCCACCATTTCTGGCAAGTACCTCTTTATTTTTAACAAGCTTGAGGAGGATAACATATGCTTGATTATAAGCTCATCCTTCGGATGAGTCCAACCTAGTTTTGATTCGAACCCTAGGAAGGAGTGGTTCGTTCCTGTTTGTAATTGAACAGGTCCTTTACTGTGAAATGTCTAACGAGCCCAGTATAGGAGAAACTCCGCGTTTTTCAATTTTAGAGAGTCTAAAAAACTTAAGAAGACTCCAAGTTGAACTTTTTCGTAGATTTGTGTCCCTCAAGCCCGAAAAAGTATAAAATAATACCTGGGGGAACCGATTGATCTTGCGACCAAGGAGTACTTTCATAATTAGTGTCACTGACCTGAAAAGTAAAAAGCGATCAAAGACACGTCGTTTTAGTTCCAGTATCGAGTTTGAAACGACAAAAACCTGGCAATCTTTTCTTGATTTTACGGTCAGAAAAGAGCTATAAGGGGACCGTCTTTTAATTTCGTTTTAACGAGTGTAAAAGAAACGCTCGGCAATCTTTTCATATTTTAGGAGTCAGAAAAGGGCTTAAAAGATGACTCTGATATTTTGGTTCGTGAAAAATGTCAATTTTCCCTCTAAATCCCTTTGTCCTGCACAAAAACGACACATTACTCATACCTGTTTAAGATAGGCAAAAATACATTGAAAAATATCCTTTCATGGTGAAAAATGAACAAACCTAGCATTTATTCATCCAAAAAACCTATAAAAAGACTTTTTACCATGTCATTTTTACCATTTTACTGTTGAGGTTGAAAAAAGGGCTTTTGGCAAGAAACTTCCCGTGGTCGCTGCGGAGAATCCGACCGTCAGAATCGAACGCCGTCTCTTCCAGGTATTTCACAACATCCTCCTCTTCAATTTCATCCGATTAAAAGTTTGTTTTAGGTTTTAGTTTTGATTTTTGGGGGGTTTTGGGTTTCAAAGTTCGCTTTGCGGGGTACGCAGGTGCCCTTAGGGTGACCTGCGTCCCCCGACTTTTTCCTGTACAGGAAAAAGGTCGGGGGACGCAGCCCACCTTCAGGCCAGCTGCGTCCCGACGCTCTGTGTTCTAAACGCGGGGTGCGTCCCCCGCGAAAGGCGAAATTTGAAACCCCAAACTCCACAAACAACCATTTAAATTTTCCCAAATCAATTCTAATCTTTGTTTCTTGGTGTGTAGGGCACTCACCATGTTGGATTGGAGAGAAAGAGAGCACGAGGACGTTGATTTAGCCGCAATTGAACATCAACCTTCCATTGATGCCCTAAAAGCATGCGGACTATATAAATACTGGGCCATACCTGGCATGAGGGCTCAGGTGAGATTCTTGGAGTGGATGGTTGAGAGATGGAACATTCATGAGCAATGCTTTTACATCGGAGGGCACCAGCTCGAGATAGAGCCCTCTGACATATACTTTCTCACTGGCTTGCCAAATAGGGGCAAGCAACTCAATCTAGCCGGGACTAGGCCGGGTGGCCAATCCCTTGCTAGTCTCCGGGCAGATTGGTGCACACCCAATGCACACCATGCGAAAGGCGTAGAAATCAAACACATCTCTCTGCGTGAACTCAAGGTTATAGCTTTCACGGTTACCAGAATTTGCGGTGCAGCCGCTTTACATATTGCCACCGGGTCCCAAATGCGGATGGCGATTGACTGTTTCCAAGGCACCATTTTCAACTGGTGTGATGCTGTGTCGGCTAATATGAAGAGCCAACTGACTAGGGCAAAGAACGGACAACTGAAGACCTTTGGATATGGGCCTCTAGTTGTGAGCTTTGCCTTAGAGAGAGTTCCGATGCTGATCCCTCAGCAACTCACTGTTGAAATCTTGGGTCCTCGGGAGCCAAAGCTGATACGATGGGTTACGGTGATGGCCCGGCATCCTGACGAGGGCGCGGCGATTGTTCGATTCTCTGATAGTTATTTTCACTGGTTAGAGGACCAGATTTTTTCGATCCAGGACTTTCTGTATGGCGGAGTAGATTTTCGAGGTGATCCGGACATGGTTCTTCCACAGGGAGAACAATGGGACGACAGAGGTACTTTATTTTTCACAAGTTTTCAAATTATATATATTTTTTTGTTTTTTATATATATCGTCTCAAAACTGACAGTAAAAATTTTCAAAATGCAGATGTTGGTCCACAGCGCCCAGCCAACCTCCGGCCTTTTGAGAGGAGACATCTAGTTGCACCGGTACTGGCCCCACAGGACGCGGCTGCAGAGTCACTAGCTGAGTTGGAGCAGGATCTAGAGCGTCTGACGGTGGATATACCTGAGACTACCATAGATGATATTCCTATCAGACTTCAGCGCTATGTAGTTGCAGTCCCTGGACCGTTTAGGAGGTTTTTGTGTAAGGTAGCCCGTGCAGTGGTGTCGTATAGGGAGCACCACCAGTGATTGGCTAGTCACTTTTGTAGACACATATGACATTTTTGACTTTTTGTACTTATCATTTTTGCCGATCATAAGGTGTTTTTCAACCTATGATCGAAGACGATGTATATTTTTTGACACACTCCTATCTATATATATATCACTATTACCGGCTTATTTTGTTTAACATATGTGATGAAATGTTTTTAAATTTACTTGCATGATTATCGTAAATGTCTGTCCAACATTCGAGAAGCAATTGCATCTGCTAATGTATTTAAAGACCTTGGAATATGCTGATATTCAATGTAATCAAATTCACGTTCCAAGAGACGCACTCTCAAAAACAACCTTAATAACACAGGATTTCTAATGGCATATACTCTATTAAGCTGTAATACAACAAGTTCAGAATCTAACCTCACTATCAAACGTCGAATTCCAAATGAAATAGATTCGGATAATAATTCAACCACTGCACTGTATTCTGCAATGTTGTTCGTCGTTTGACCGAGGCTTACCCCATGCATAGAAACTAACTCGTCAGAGGGCGAATAGATAACCCAAGCTGCGGAAGAGATATTCCGTGTACTACGACAAGCACCATCAGCAAATCCAATGTATGTTTGGAGAGGCGTCGACATCTGCAATATCAAGAGTAAAACCAAGATAAGCCAGAATAACGACGAAAAACACACTCTCTAAGCTAAGCACACTGACTAAACTAACAAACATACTAGCTAGAAAGAAAACCTAACCTAACTAAAAATTCTCCATACCCACCATTTAAGCATAATACCTCTTTAGGTAAAGTCCATTTCTGGGTTTACCCAAAGAGTCCCCATCAAAATCTACCAGCTCATAAGCCCCTTTTGCTAGCTTTCGCTTTACAATGTAGGGTCCATGCCACATAGGAACGAATTTTCCAGCACCTAGCTTATCGTTAGCTTGATCATATAATAGCACTAGGTCTCCCTCCGAAAAACTTCGAGGGGTCACATTTCTATCATACTGAGCTTTCATTCGCTTCGCGTGAGTCTCGATTGCCAATGCAGCGTCACGTCGAGTCTCATCTAATTTAGCTAAGTACAATAAACGTTTCTCCTCTTCGGAAGTAGCTGGAAGTAATTCGACAGCCATTTGAAGTGATGGGATTTCGCATTCAATGGGTAACACAGCTTCCAAGCCATAAACTAGCTGGAAAGGAGTGAACCCTGTTGAAGTTTTCACTGAGGTTCGGTATGCCCATAGCGCTGAAAATAACATGTTGTGCCAATTCGACCGATGAATACCAATGGTTCGTCGGATCATGATAACCAGAACTTTGTTGATAGACTCAACCAAACCGTTGGCTTGCGGATAATAAGGAGTAGAGCTATCGTGGCGCAAACCAAGCTGGCTTGTAAGCTCAGTCATCATGATGTTTCGAAAATGGCTCCCATGGTCAGTAATGATTGCTTGTGGGACACCAAACCTAGTTATAATATGATTGAATACGAAAACTGCAGCTGTTTTGCCGCTTGCGTCGAATGTAGGCATCGCCTCGGCCCATTTAGTAAAATAATCAACCGCGAGGATGATATACGCATGCCCCCCGGCCGAGTGAGGGTTACAAGTAATAAAATCGATACCCCATTTGGCGAATGGACCAACGACAATTATAGGGTGGAGAGGAGCAGGTGGTGCGCGCATCTTGCGATCAAACACTTGACAGTTGTGGCACTTCCGGACTGCAATGATACAATCTTTAAACATGGATGGCCAGAAATAGCCAGCGCGCAACACCTTCTGAGCTGTGGCATACCCAGACATATGACCGCCACATGCTCCAGAGTGACAATCATTCAAAACCCTCTCAGCCTCTTCGTGAGTTAAACAACGTCGAAAAACTAAGTCTGCCCCCCGGCGATAAAGTGTATCTCCAATAATTTTGTATTGCTGGGATTGAAACCGAATTTTTCGACGTTCCGCCTTTGAAGCTTCAGGCCGAAAGGTTTGGGTTTGGAGATAGATGATTATATCCCCGTACCACGGATCTACAGTACTGATAAGAAACAAAGATTCGTCCGCAATGGACTCCTCTGCCACAGTCTCTGTGTCAGCACGCGGGAAATCACACATCAATTCCGCAAAAACTAAGGATTTCTTAGACTTGGACTTCTCGAACTCCAAGTCGAACTCTTGCAGGATAACGATCCATTTAGAGTACTTGCCCCCTAGCAGTTGTTTTGTCAAAATATAAATCATAGGGTTGCAATCCGAAATAACTGTAGTTTTACGGAGAAGAATGTAGTGACGAAAACGCTGGACAGCTTGAACGGCTGCCAGGGCCAATTTCTCCACATGCGAATATTTTAGCTCAGTGGGATTTAAGGTCCTACTAAGATAATATATCACATGTTCCGCTCCGAATTCATCTTCTTGAACTAACACCATTCCAATGGTGGAATGCGAAGCTGCGAGGTATAAGAAGTAGTCCTGGTTGTAGTTGGGAGGATGCAACAACGGTGCATGGGTCAACGCGTGTTTAAGTGCATCAAAAGATTGTTGGGCAATCTCATCCCAAAAGAATTGAGCGTTCTGTTTCAACAACCGTGTAAAACCTTTAGTGACCTCGGCGTAGTTTGGAATGAATCGGCGTAAAAAGTTCGCTTTCCCTTGCAAACTTTGGAGTTGGCGCAAACTCGAAGGAGGAGGCAATTTGATGATAGCTTCGACCTTCGAGGGATCGACGCGAATGCCGGCTTTTGAAACAACAAATCCCAGCAATCGACCTGTCTCTATACAGAAAACACACTTGTGGGGATTCAACCGAATTCGATAATGCCTACACCTCATAAAGATTGCTCGTAAGTGGACAAGGTGATCAGCTCGATGTAAAGAATGAGCAGGCAAATCATCGAGGTACGGTTGCACAATGTGCTTGATGTCATGAAATGCATAAGACATCGCCCGTTGAAAAGTGGCCCCGGCATTCTTAAGCCCAAAAGGTAATTTGCAATAAGCAAATGTCCCCCATGGACAAATGAATGCCGTTTTTGGTTGGTCGGCAGGTAGAATATTGATTTGATTATAGCCCGAAAAACCATCCATAAAGGAAAACATTTCACTTTCGGCACAATCATCAATAATTTGATCGATATAAGGCGTAGGATAGTTGTCTTTTGGACAAGCTCGATTTATATCCCTATAGTCGATACAGATTCTTATTGTTCCTTGTTTCTTGTTGACCGGAACAATATTCGATACCCAATCCGTTAACGGGATCGGATAAATGAAACCTGCTTTCAACAGCTTTTCGACTTCTGCTTTAATCGCAGCCGCTTTCCGAGGGTGAATCTGACGCAACCGTTGCCGGACGGGTTTAGCATCCGGGTAGGTCTTTATTTCATGAACAACAATGGCAGGATCGATTCCCGGCATTTCCTCGTAAGACCAGGCAAACACATCGCGGAATTCTTGGAATAGGGCCTTGTAAGTTTGGATTTCATCTTCTGTACATGCGGCACCTATATGAATGTTTTCCTCAATTCCGGGCTTCACTGAAATATCAATGGGAATAGTACGAGAAATATTCCCTAAATTCAACTCTGAATCAGAATGTTTCGTTGGATTCTGAGCGTCTTTGACATATTCAGCGGTAAAGATAGATGAAAAATCATTTTCAAAAGCATCATCCTTAGGTAAAAACGAAGATCTGTGATGGAGATCTTCCCATGGTAGATCGTCTACACTTAGGATTTCGCGAAGTTGTTCGTCAGATGACACGACTTCGGGAAACGCTATCCGTTCTAAGGTTGAGGTGAAAAGTGATTCTTCACTGACCACATTCATTTGGTCGCTTCCAGTTGAACGCGAGTCGGTAAAAGACACGACAGCTTCATAAGCAATTTCATATGGACTCAAAGGCATAGCATCACCGAATGAGTCTATCTCAGATTCAGATGGGACAATCCAAGGATCATCATAAATAATGTTTTCTGATGTAATCATATGAATTGATGCAAATGAAGAGTCTGCGTTGATTGGAGGGAAAGGAAAAGTTCCCAGTAAACCGGAATCTTTAACTAAACCTACGCCAACGTCCCTATAAGGGATTGTCGTTTTACCGACATGCTGGATACTCTCTGAAGAGGCTGGGTCGGATGAAAAGTATGTCAGCTGATCAATAGTCACGATCTTACCGTTATATGGAAACTTAATTACTCTGAAGACCGATGAAACGACTGCTGTCATAGCATATGACCAACTTCGACCCAAAAGAAGGTTGTAGTCTAGAGGGGCATCAACCACTTCCACATCCAGACTAACGGTTTTACCTTCTACCCCTATAGGCAATTCCTGTAGAATACCAAACGGACGGAACCCACGGCCATCAAAGGCCTTAAGGATGGTGGGGGATTGGTTCAACGAAGGAGAACCAAGCGATCTCCAACATTGAATCGACATAATACACGTAGAAGCTCCCTCATCAATCACAGTCCGATGAATAGGCCTGTTTTTGACTATCACTGGAATTTGGAAAGCCATTTGATGGGGGAGACGCGGTGTACTATTTTCTAGATCGAAGATTATCAGGTTCGGGTCCTGAACATCAACAGCTCCGATAGCCGACAAAAGTAATTTTCGTTGTGCTGGGCATGATTGCAGCACTTCTAAAGCCGACATTGCTGAGGGTGAAACAGCTAAGTCCTCAACAATGTTGTAATTCTGGGCCGCTCTCGCATGTGGATTGAAAGCAGACCTTCGAAGTACACCCTTGGCGGGCGGTTTAATTACTAAGTCTGGGTTAGGTTTTTCGATCTGTAGTGGATCGGAACCAGGAGCTGAGGTTGATGGGTTAGAGTGAGAAGATTCTGCTTCCTTACCATCAACAGGATTCTTACTACCATAATCTTGCGATCGAGTCGCAATCCTCACATGAGACATCATCAAAATGGGTTCTTCACTGGCATTCGAGGAAGAACCTATCATCTTATTCTCCTGCTCCGGAAATGGATTTTTTAACACAGCAGGAGTGGGAGAACCTTTGACTATTTTCACAACCTCGGCCCGATGAGGGCAATCTCTCGTAAAATGATCCTCTTCACAAATAAGACAAGGATATCGAGGTTTGCGCTTTTCGTCATTGGTTTCCGACTTTTCCGTTTTCTCCTTCGGAGCCTTGTCTGCTTTAGCCTTCTTCTTTCCTTTCTTCTTTCCACCGTTTTTTGATTTGGCCGTAGATGACTCTACAGCGTGAATATCGGCGGTAAGTTCAGGAGAAGACTCTCCTGTCGGGGAATCGGGCAAAGTGATTATGGGAGTAGTTGAAGCCTTGGAAGACTTCTTCTTGCTCTTTGTATTCACGATACCAATCATACCATCAGCGGCATGAGATCCCGAAGGAGCAGCAGCGATTTGATTTGATTTTGGAAGATCTGGAATCTTCTCGTGTAACGTACCCGACTGAGTATAAACTAAGTCAAGGTATTGCGCCTGAGCAATGACTTGCTCCTCAGTAACTACTCCGGCCTTAGCTACATCTTCAGTAATCTTCGGTAATAATGATTTAACAAACCATTCAGCTAAGATTTGGTCCGGGATAAAAACTTTCACTAACCTTCTTCGACGTCTCCACTCATGAATGTGATCAGAAATATACGTGGACGTCGATTGTTTTAGTGAAGTTAATAACTCTGTGCCGTTATCGTATCTGACCGGCAACTGAAAGTGAGTTAAGAACGAGGTAGCTAACTGGCTGAAATTGTAAAAAGAGGCCCGTGGTAACTCAATGTACCACTTGGCCGCGAGACCAATGAGTGTACGCTGGAAAAGACGTAAGCGGATCGAATCATCCGAGATAGAATTTGAAGCACACCAGAGGTGGTAAGTCATCACATGATTGGACGGATCCTCTCCGGACCTTCGAACTTGGGTATATCACTGGGCAACTTATTTGGCATTGGCGGCCAGAACTGAAGATATTGAATTGGATCATTCGTCAGGCGCGTCAAGTCTGGTAAATCCAAATTTGCGATAAACGGTAACTGCCGGTTAGGATCTCTAAAACTCTGGGTCACAAGACCAGTCCCAGGAGGAGGATATCCAGGATAACTAGGAACAGGAGTCGCATTTGGGATATTATATCCTCCTGGAAAACCAGGATTAACCGGACCGTACTGGGGTTGTTGAGGTTGTTGATAAGTATACCCAGGATACGGTTGATACTGGTAAACCGGTTGTTGGACAGCTTGCCCAGGTTGGTACTGTCCCTGGTACGGTTGGTGAACAAATTGAGGTTGAGTAGTGACAACCGTACTTATACCAGGCTGACCTGTAGGCATCTGGACCGTGGTTTGAATCGTAGATCCAGACAACGGTAAAGATGTCTGAGGCGTGGTTACAGAGACAGTAGAAACTGGAGCTGTCGATACTCCAGAAGTAAGTGTGGCAGATGTAGCGGTAGTTGCAGCAGCCGTTTGAGATGGAGTACTAGGTGCGATTGGCGGCTGAGTAACTACCGAAGTTACAGAAGTTTGAACATTTGACTGGACAGGTTGCGGTTGCTGGGGTGGACCAGAAACTATGGGTTGTCCAGCTTGAGGTACCAACTGCATACTTGGCTGCAACACTTGTTGACCCTGTGATGGATCCCACACTAACATTCCAGGGTATTGACCCGTAACAGGTTGAGGATACTGAGATCCATAACCGGATTGAGGATAGGATTGATAATTGTAAGGTGCAGTTCCCATACTTGGAACATATGACTGACCTTGAGGCGGTTGATAACCTTGACTCGAGTATTGACCTTGAGGTTGATAACCTTGAGGTAAATACGGATACTGGGGTTGACCTTGACCTTGAGGTTGGTACCCTTGAGGTTGATACCCTTGGGGTTGATACCCTTGGGGTTGCCATCCTTGAGGTTGCCATCCTTGAGGTTGATATTGATACTGAGGTTGACCCTGGGGTACATATTGAGGCTGGGGTTGACCTTGAGGCATGTATTGCACCATAGGCGCATACTGACTTTGAGGTTGCCCCCCAGACACGATTTTTGTACCTTGAGGTTGCCCCCCAGGTGTTAACTGAGGTTGCCCCCCAGGCGGTAATTGGCCACCTTGAGGTTGGGAAACGGGAACTGAACCTGACATCATGTAAATGTCTCCTACACCCAATGGTATATTACCATTGTTTCCAGCTAATAACCCATGATCAACGGGTTGAGGAGATGCCCCCGCAAAGGTACCAGAAAGTGATTGATACCCGGTGGGAACAGAAGGACCGCCGTGTAAGAAAGATTCAGGACTTTGAGTAAACACAGACGACTGACCAGACATATTTACAGGAGTATAAATACCTCCAGGTGGAAAAGGAGTACGAGGTGTAGAAAAACCTACCCCTGAGTTGTCTAAATAATTGGTTAACGAAAGGTACCAAGTAGTACTTCTAGGAGGACTGTAAAAGATGGATTCACGCTCCCTTAGATCAATAGTAAGTTGATCTTCAAGGTTAGAGACGCCTATTTCTTCCTCTGGAGCAAGTTCTTCGATAGCAATCAAACCAGTAGGAAGATTTTCGGTGATAATTCTTTCTATTCTTGGTGAATCTGGAACACTAGAAGTGGGAGTAACAGGTTCAGATATTTCAGGTTCTTCGCCTGTATCACTAGCAGACGAAAAACTACCAACAAGTTCAGAAACTGTAACAGCTTCGGGATTATAACCTGTCTCTAAGCCTTGGTAATCTGAATGGACTACCAAGGAAGATTCTCCTTCTTCAGGTGAACCTACTCTACTGCCACTAGGAGGAGTTACAAGGACCTTCAACCCTTCTAGATTACCGGGGTCGTCTCGAGGAGGTGATCCCCTAAGTCTACGGGATCTTCTCAACAATTCGGCCACAGAAACAACTTCAAGAGACTGGCCCCGAAGTCTACGGGACTGTCTCGGTAATTCCGCCACAGTTAAAAACTTTTAACTACTACACACGAAAACAAAGTAAAATCTCAAATCAAACCACCTAAAGTCTCTAAAGAACCAAACAAATTGAATCACACGCCTAAAGAATCTAGGGCGTCAAACCAAGCACAAACAGTAGCCTTCCAGACCGAAAACGCTAGTTGGTGATGAAGCCCAACATCGCCGGATTCAGTACAGAAGTGGCGGGTGGAACAGTTACCCCGACAACCTGCTTAATGAATAGACCAGCACAAGTTCCTCCACTTTAACCGTCTCGAGTGAAGTGAACCCCCCGGAAAATCCAAGTGAGTCTAGCCGACGTCTGCTCCAGGTACAGTGGGATCTTCCCTCCACCGTCACCTCGGTAGAATCCTAAAGATAATGGTCACTAAGGTTACCAACCGCAACAAATGCACCTGGGGGAATAGTCTACACTCCGACAGCACGCAAGGGCAGAGTATCAAGCTCAACCCCCTTGCCGGTTCCTTGACAATAATCCAAGGTTTACCGACAAGTGACCCCTGGCTCCTCAACAATGGTTAATCCGAGGTTTACCGTTTGTAATACGTGCATGTCTGGCGTCGTTCCCAACGAGGGGGGATTGATCCCCTCACTGGTTCGGACACGAGCTCGTGCTTCTCCTTTAAGAGGAGCTTTCCCAGAGTACAAATGAGACAATTGGATTTATTCTATCACAAGATAAGCTACTTGTTTGGTTTTGTTGTCCTGGAGAGTTAATTACTCTCCTACTCCAAGACACTAGCCTGATCTAAATTGGTGTTTCAGAGCCCTAGTAAATAAAAGTTACTACGTTGATTTTACTTTAAGCGTTAATTTTATGGTTTTTCTTAAAGACAAAAGGTAGCGGAAGTGAAACCAATGGTGTGTAGACTCGACTCAAACCACTACAAAGATGCACCTAAGATGATTTACGCTACTTTCCTTTTTTCAATGAAATTCTTAACTAAGAGAGTTGAGAGATGCAAATTTTATAGAAAACAACTTTCTTAGTAAAGACAATCAAAGAAACAATTCTCTTTATCTTTCCAAGCATACAAGCATGACCACTCTTTACGTGCACGAAAAACTCTTTTTCTTCCAAAACTCTTCAAAGCTACTTGAAACAAAACTTTTCAAAGGAGATGTTTTTGTATTTTCTCTTTTTAATAAAGCATATAAATCTATTTTAACAAAAATCAATCTCAAAAGCTATAAAATCTATGAAAACTTGACTCACAAGCAAATAAAAAAGGAAATTATTCTAAGCAAACCTAACGAGGCAAAAGCTTACAAAGATGATTCTAGGTTGTTTTACTTGACCAAAATCAAATCAAGGACTAGCTAATGGAGAATCAAAAGACTAGTCAAAACAAAACTCGAATCTTTTTGTTCTTTTTGTAAAATGGAATTCAAGACTCAATCAACAAGCACTTCGAAATTTGCCCAAGAGACCAATGAAAGGTAAGTTGCTCTCACAGGTAGACTTTATGACAGGTCTGACTTCTAAGAATGCTGACCAAACCAGAGAGATCTAAGGCTTGACAACTTCTACCGCCAAAGTCACTACAAGACCTACTCAAAAATCAAACCCTAGGGCTTAAATTTCTATGAAATCCACTAAAACACTCAATGCTATCGAAACAAGTCCAGGTGAAGATATTTGACAAGAGACTAATGGATCTGGGCAGTAGAAACTAAGAAAAAGCAAAATCTAAGAGAAACAATGCAAAAAATGGAATTTTCTCAAATTTTAGCAGGGGACGCAGGCAACCCGTTAAAACAGGTGCGGGCCCGCTCTGTACACACAGCGACAGTGCGTCCAGGGACGCACTGTGCAATACTCAGAGGGTGCGTCCTACTGGAAAATTCAAGAAAAACTAAAATGAATCTAACCTTAAGCTAACCCACCCAAAAACAAAGTCACAGAGCCAAAAACCAGAAAAATAAACCAATTTTCTCAGAGCAAAGTTCATACAAAGGAAAAGACTTTCACATCAATGGAGTCCCCAGCGGAGTCGCCAATTTGTCAGGCGGAAAGAGTCGATTGTGCGGACACAACCAACCTCCCTAGGAGCCTAAGACTCTCTAGTGACAAACAAGACAAACAAGAGCAATCCTTCTCTAAACATGCATTTACTATATAAGAAATCAAGTGTTTAGATCCTACCTGTAGTCCCACGCTGTTGTAGCAGTCCAGCTCCGCTGATCCGGATGAGCTCCTCCTTCACTTTGAAACCTGCATCCACTAACAATCAAACGATTAAATAGCACTTGATAATCTCATAGAATAAAACATATTTAACACATAGACCAAGGAGTACATGAAACAACTCATAAATAACAAGTTATTGAGAAGAATGGACTCATTTGCATTAATAGGTAACAAAAGGAACAAATACAACCTGAACCTTGGTGTTGTGCAAGTCCCTCCCAGGGTCCATCAAGAGTTCTCCTTTACTTTGACAAAGCTCACCCACTTCCAAATAGAACAAGCAAAGATGGCAATCTCTCCTCACAAGCTTCTAAATGGGAGTCCTAATTCCTGCAGCATCTACCCTTAGAAATGTATAGCTTCCAACCTCCCCTCCTTCTGGCCCAATGCCTGTATTTATAGTGCTCAAGAGGAAGTTAATCAGGTCCACCATCAATGGGATAATCCCCTCTTTGGATGGGATAGCTCCCTTATTGATGGGATAAGTTCCTCTTTGGTAGGGGTGCATGAACCATCTGGAGGCGCTCAATACACTTCGAACAACCTTCTAGAATGCTCTAGAAATGACCACAAGTAACTTTTTAAAGATGAAACTTGCGCATTTTGACCTTTACAGGGGGACGCACCTGCCCCTTTACATACAGAGCGTCCAAAGACGCAACTTTTGTGAACATTGGATGCGTACCCGCAGGTAAGGTTGAGAGAACCTGCGTACCCAGAGATAAATACATTTATAAAGACTTTCTCTCTTTTTGGAGTTTGACATGGA